>OX459069.1:1779847-2379847 GCA_949775005.1 Orthosia gothica
AGACGTGGTCACTCACAATGGGCCTCATCAGAAAGCTTACAATCACCCAAAGGGCAATGGGCTATGCTCGGAGTGTCCTTGCGTGATCAAATCAGAAATGTGGAGATCCGCAGGAGAACCAGGTTTACCGAGATGGCCCGAAGAATTGCCAAACTTAAGTGGCAGTGGGCAGGGCACATTGCTCGCAGAACTGATTGCCGATGGGGCAGAATGGCTTCCGTGAACCGGAAGACGTTGCGTTAGAAGGCCTCCCACCAGATGGACCGATGTCCTGGTGAAGGTTGCGGGGATCCGCTGGATGTAGAACGCACGGGACCGGTCAATGTGGTGGCGCTTGGGGGAGGCATATGTCCGGCAGTGGACGTCTCTCGGCTGATACGATGATAAAATATTTAGACGCTCTTGCACCACCCTGGGTTATCTTACTAACTCCGAGCTAGTAGCTAAGACGGCCAATAATGTATGACATATTTGTTCTTAACCTCGTGTTGGGAACTAAATCTGAGTCAGGTCTTTGGCGCAAGTGGACTTAACTACAGTTCTCGCCAAACTTCTTGGCCGCCCATAATTATACACTTAAATCAAAAAGATTAACTAAGTAAACCTACATTAAATTAATCTAAAATATGGCTTCGAAAACCTCCTTCACATCGCTGCCAATATCAATTGGTAACAATGGTCACTGGAGCCTCAAGACAAAGTACCAATCTACCAGCCCTAACTATTGTCAGAAAGTAAAAAAAAGTATGGGAATCACATGTAGACCATACCGTGGTCAAACCCAAATATTTTGCCAATTCGACAATCACTATCGTCGACACAATGTCGCTTTTTCTAGAGGATTTTTTTCTGCCGATTTATGTATCTATTTAACCTGTAACCTGCCTGCCCGGCAGGTTATCGTAACTGTGCCACCGCAAAAACAAAACAACTCAAAACTTCAACTCCCATTTTATCTTTTTTTATAAATAACTAGCTGAACCCCGCGGCTTCGCTCCCGTCAAAATTATAGCCTATGTTACTCGGGAATAATGTAGCTTTCCATAGGTGAAAGAATTTTTTAAATCGGTCCAGTAGTTTCGGAGCCTATTCGGTACAAACAAATAAAACAATCTTTCCTCTTTATAATATTGGTATGGTATTGAAGGAGAAACGAGTTCAGACTCTTTGATAACTAGTTTAGCCGAAATCTGATGGGTGACAACAAACACTAATTGTTAAGAGTCTGCTTGCTACTTTGCTGCATTTATTTATATTTATTTATTTATATATACTTTATTGTACACCAAGATAAGACAATACAAAAATAAACATTAAAATTAAAACAAACATACAACAGGCGGCCTTATCGCGCTCTGCGATCTCTTCCAGGCAACCTTGAATGGATAGAGATAGCCTGGACACGATATGGGGTTGCACTTAGTGCCAATTTCAAAACATACAATTATTAGGTACTAAGAACAATTTTGTACTAAAAGCAAACTACTAAAATAGATACATGAATACATACATACATCTAAATAAACAAACAAGAAAACAATACAGCTTAAACAAGGACTCTAACATTGTGCATGCACTGCATTTAACATGGTGTACACTTTTTTACAAAACCCGCCAGAAACAGTGGTGTATATAATGAAGATGTCCCGCTGGTAATGATTGTTAATAGGTCCTGAGACGAGGCGGGGCAGCGTCCATTAGTCTGATGGGTTCCGGCAACTGAGGAGTAGCCGTGTCATGTATCAGACGCTGTTATTGCTAATTTTGTGCACGATCATACGTCGGAATAAGTTGGAGGGCCAAGAAACAAAATATAGTAATGGGTACAAAGATTACATGTTTTTTAATTTTTCCTACCTTGTTTTTTCTCACTTTGTAACCTACAACAGCTTAAAAACGGGTTTACTGCTTGATTTCGAATGTCATATGCCCGATGGCTAATTCCGCGAAGTCATCAGATCGAACGTCCAAATTGGCGAAATTCCATAGCCTCGATGTACTACAATTTCCAATAGCCATTAGATCAAGGGTCCGTTTCGACAAAAGGAAAGGCCTATGTCCTGCAGTGGACTGCTGTAGGCTGATGATGATGCAGATAAAAACAAAATGAACTACGCGAAGGTACAAAAACGATTAAAGAGATAATGCAAAACTGTTGAGGTTTACTCACCTCAACAGTTGCAAGCCTTTTTTTACAATTTGTCTACAGTCAACCTTAGCCCCAGTTTTTCAAAGCAAACACTGCCAGAGTTCTTGGAGGTATCCTAACAGTTCGATCTTGAAAATAAAATAGAATCCTGAAATTACTCTCCGTCGTCCTATTCATAGAACATCAATAACCGTCTTCACAAAAGACCGCTCTTCAGCAAGTAGTCTAGACTGAACAAAATAGCCGGTGGCCGGCTCGGGCATGCCGGTCACGTGCCGGTAATGGACTCGGCACGGCTCGGTTCTGGCACGGAAGCCGTGTTTACCTTCAGAGAAATGTTGCTAATGGCTACATGAGCGGTGGAAGAACATGTGACTTATTTTCTGTGAGATTTTCGCAGTCTTATTTATAAAAATCACTGAATAGTATTGGATTATCACTTGTTAAACGTAAAAAACTCAAACGCTTCAAATTAATTGACAATAATCAAATGATTTTTGCTGCTTTACTTAAACCAGAAACCGGCACATTGACCGTGTGTCTGCAGCTTTATAGGGATAGAATTATTCATATTTTAATTAGTGCTGATGCATCAAGTAGAGATCCAGTTAGCAAGGAATCTGAGCAGTAAGATTCTGGTTTCTATTATCATCCTTATCCCTGACCTGTGAACGACCACTGGCACATACATATTGCATTATGGAGACTGAAGCTAGAAATTATGGATCTGCTGTATCTTATATTCTTATTCGATCTCTTGGAAAATTCCTTTGTCGCCCGTGTTACTACCAATCTTACTACCAGTAGTAATACTGGTAATTTGATTCCCTTTCTTACTACTACAGTAGTAAGTTGTTAGAAGGGTAATTACGATTTCCCCTTGTTACTACCAATGATAATAATATAGAATATGGCGAGATGATGCAAGAAGTCCTATATGATTCGATGCCACATACATAACTTTTGAGGGTGCTGGTGTTGTATAAAATTGGTGAGACTCTGCGCATCTTCCTGACGTCATGTATGGGGCAGTGAAGGACGGTCCTTCTCTATCCAGGATGTCGACAGATTCAGGAAAACAGCGAACCTATAAGAATCGAGCGTTGAATATTTCAGGGCGACAGTCTGAGTCCTCTGTGGTTTCGCTTAGCCCTGAACCCTCTCGAGTACACTGCTGGATGGTTCGGGCCTGGGCTATCGGTTGAGAAGAGGGTCAGGTCATATCACACCTCCTTTACATGGATGACCTGAAGCTCTTTGCCCCCAACAACTTACAACTGATGAAGCTTCTAAAGGTAACAGAAATCTTCAGTGACGCCATCAGGACGGCATTTGGTGTGGACAAATGTGCAGTCATGCATGTAAAGCGAGGGGAGATTATGGTATCCCTTTCCTCAACCGAAACTTACAAGTATTTGGGTATGTCGGAAGCACTAGGCATCAATGCTTCTTTGGTCGCTTGAAAAAAGTACTAAGTAATATTTTATCACGCGGGAACAAGGTGCGCGCCTTCACTTGACGCCCTGGATAGGAAAGTCCGCACATTGATAACAGCAAAAAAAAAAACGATTTACTAAACCTTCCAAATCTATAGCTCAATATCTTTTTCTCCATATTTAACAGTAGTCCTGCACCAACCGGTAATTGGTGAGAGTCAAAATAGCGGGTGTACCATAGCGAATTAAATTATACCAATTACCAAAGAAATGTACCTAGAAAGTACCTCAAGTAAAAAAAACACACTTAATCAGTTGGACAGTTCCTGAGAAATTACGGGGATATTCATCGGATGGTGTCACATATATAGACATATCTAACAAGACCCCTGCGAGTTGGCTTCGGCCCCTAGCACGCCTTTCAAAGATCCGGGACCCCAGTGTACCGAAATTGTTAAACAAATATAAAATAGTATTAATAATTGTAGTTTTTCTGGCGAATAAACACTTTTCTTTCTTTTTTCTTTCATTGGTAGTAACAAGGGGAAATCGTAATTACCCTTGTAACAACTTACTACTGTAGTAGTAAGAAAGGGAATCAAATTACCAGTATTACTACTGGTAGTAAGATTGGTAGTAACACGGGCGACAAAGGGGAAAATTCCCCTCTTGTTCGCGCCAGAAACTAGTGCGTAGTGTTACGTCAAGTTGGCATCTGTCAAAGTCTTTCGAAACCATAGCTCTCTTCAGAACGAAATCTTTAGAAATGCCGACAAGTATATAATTACTGGTTTATTTATTATTTATTTATTTATTTGTTACCCTCGCACTGGAACGCCTAGCAGCAATTACACCAATGGAGCACAAACTTACAAATACTGGCTATAAAGCCTGGTATCCTCAAGATGTTTCCTATAGTAAGTAGTATGTAGTAGTTAGGTAAACTTACAGACAGAACCTATATTCATTAAGTCCTTTTGAATAAAACTTTATCCGCTCCTGGGGTGAGTTATCATTTATTCCTCTACACTTGTTCTAGTTCTAAAAGTTTGGCCCCCTCTTCACAGTAGAGCCATTTATTACCATAACCCAAATAAAATAACAAAAAAACCATAGCCAAATCAAAAACGCATTTCCTCACCGAATTCTTCAGCTCTATGATATAAACAGAAGGCATTATGTAAAGTGAATCGCGGCAGCTGTGCTGTCATGAATAATTCAGAGTTCGTCTCCAGGGTGCTTGGTCCACTCGTCAAGACTCCGCAATGATGTGGTAGTGGGGCTCCAGAGACAAATCGAAGGGTTAGGAATTACGGACGTTTAGTTTATTGAACCTTTTTGTAACTGCTGAAAAGCGGAAGGGTCTACCAAAAGTTAACTTAGAATTAAAAATGCAGTTTAAAAGGTTTTTTGATGATGAGGGTGATTGGGTGCGTGCAGTGACTACGAGGTTGTATACTGCGTTACGTGGGGTCGTGGTTTCAATTGCCATGCGGTGGTGATTCAAGGAGGTATTTTTTATTTTAATGAACCTATGTAAGATTTGTGTTTCGTGGGAGTAAAATAATACAGTGATTGTCTTCGCTTATTTATGATTCAACTTAGGGTATACTCCAGGCAAATTAGGGGTTTCACCTCGGAATGAGAGATAGTCAGCTATAAACTTGTATAAACCTTTATTTTGACACCTTAAAACTTGTCTCAAAACCTACTTATCGTAGGATGTCCGCGACTACAGATATTCCAAGGTTATAGGTAAAAAAATCAAGAAGAAGATAAGAAGGATAAAAGATAAGATAAGGTAAGATTCTTATTCCGAGATTCTTGCCCTTATTTGACTAATTTTCTTGGACAAGTAGTTTATCTCGCTCATACAGAAATACTAACTTACAAACGTTCTCTTTTTTTTTTACAAATTGAATTCAATTTTATTCATGGACAATTCACATTGTGTTTGAACTCTTAATCTAAATAAACAAATAAAATCACATTAATTCATTGAGGTAATAATCATTAATTAAAATTATAAAACTAAAACATTCATAATACAATAATTTTACTAATACAATTTAAACATTCATTACAGTTAAAAATTCGATAAATTTACAAGCAATTAATAATATAATATTATATAATATTAGCAATTTACATAATTTTTATTACCCAGTCTTATTAACCAATATCAAATTTAAAACATGGATATGTCATCGTCTATGGAATACAGACATTTCTCCAACAGGAACGCTTTGAGTGTTGACTTAAATGAGCTCTTGTAAGTTATGGTTTTTATGTCCAAAGGCAACCTGTTAAAAATCCGCACTGCTTGATATTGAGGACTATGTTGAACAATATTAAGCTGGGGTACTATTTTGTTTTTAAAAATTTTCCTGCGCGTACTTTCCCTCAACTGTCTCTCCTCATCCGTTTCAGTATGCAGGAATTTCTTAAAATTCACCAACAGTACCAAAACATAGAGGCTGGGCCCAGTGAGAATTTTCAAATTTTTAAAGTGTGGCCGACAGCTCTCTATTTGTGATATCATATGTTTTATTTTTACATTAATTTCAATCACTTTTCAAGAAACGTTTACCCAAGTAACAATACGAATTTGCCTTCCGTAGTGCCGTATCTTTGCACACAACATCTAATCTAAGTTGAGAGGCGCCGCGGGCTGCACCTAGTCGAGCTACTGCCGGGGTATACCGGTATAACGGAGTAACTGTATCCCGGGCTATGCCGAACGTGGCCGAACTTAGGCACCACTGCATGCGGAAGTGCAGCCGCGCGCAATTTCCGGCCGTCGCTCACAGCGCCCTCTGCGAATTAATCTATTAATACGTGGGGCACTCAGAAAGTTTTGCGAAACTAAAAAAAATTGTTCTATACGTACATATATTTTTATTAAATCTTTTCAAAGTACTTTCCACCAGCCTCTATACAAAGATTCATGCGCCTAAACCAGTTTTCAAAACACTTTTTCCAGTCCGCCGCAGACACCTCGTTTACAGCCTGCTCGAACGCAGCCAGCGCATCTTCCGGCGACGAAAATTGTATCCCTTTGAGCTGATTTTTTATTTTTGGGAATAAAAAGAAGTCACACGGTGCTAGATCAGGGCTGTAAGGAGGGTGACCCAGGAGTTTGACTGGCGTGCTGTCCAGGAAGTCCCTCGTTTTGAGTGCGGTGTGCGCAGGTGCATTGTCGTGGTGGAGCAGTAGCCCGCGGAGCCCTGTGTTTGGTCGCTTGTTGCTTATAACAGAGAAAACTTCTGGCAAACATTTGGTAGTATACCATTCGGCATTAATGCTTCTTTGATCCCGTAAGGGAATTGATACCAAGTGGCCAGTCAAATTAAAAAAGCTAGCGATCAAAATCTTACCCCCGCTTCTAGATCGCTTCACTTTGGTAGGCGTTGGCTCATTTTGAAACACCCAAACAGTCGACTGGCGCTTGGTTTCTGGGTCGTATTGATAAATCCAGGACTCATCACCTGTAACGATGTCGTAAACACGCCGAGACGAGCCTGCTTCAAATTTGTTAAGCATATCACGGCACCATTCCACCCGGGCCTGCTTCTGAGCATCGGTGAGGTTGTGCGGCACCCAGCGTGATACTATCCTCCTCACGCGAAGATGGCTGTGTAGAATCTCGTGAACGCTTCCCGATCCAATCTTCAATATGTGTTGAATCTCCTGATATGTAATTCGCCTATTGTCTTGGATTAAATTTTTCACTGCTAGCACGTTTTCTTCGGTAACAGCCGTCAAAGGGCGACCGCTTCTTTCGTCATCCCCCAAAGTTGGTCGACCGCGCTTGAATTCGTTATACCAACGATACACGGTTGCCTTGGAAAGGCCTTCATCCATGAATGCCATTTGAAGTCTATCGTACGATTCATCCGGTTTCAGGCGACACTTGAAATCGTATAAAATCATAGCTCTAAAATGTTCCCGGCGCAGATCCATATTTCAGTGAGACACAATACTTTGAATTAACTCGCAAAAAATGTGGAGGGAAATTTTGAAATTGGAACTTACTTATTTTTACTTATAAATAATCATATTTTCGAAAAACATTATAACTGGCCAGTCTCCCATATATAAAAACTTTTTTTCGCAATACTTTCTGAGGGGCCTGGTATAGAATTACGGGATTGTTATTACAAGTGAAGCGATGGAGCTGAAGTGAAGCCTCCTGTCTTGAGGCGGGCTGGGAAGGAGTTGTTTAATTACAGATGGAATAGACGATGCTAGCTGGTCCGGGAACTAATTTGTTAGAGCATCTTGTGGAAGGGCTAATCTACTGTGATTCGGATAATAGTAGTCTATTTTATATTTTAGTAACAGTCTTTCCAAAAAGGAGGGGGTTCCATGTTCGACAATACTTTTTTTTAGGGTTCCGTACCCAAAGGGTAAAAACGGGACTCTATTACTGAGATTCCGCGGTCCGTCTGTCTGTCTGTCACCAGGCTGTATCTCATGAACCGTGATAGCTAGACAGTTGAAATTTTCACAGATGATGTATTCCTGTTGCCGCTATAACAACAAATACTAAAAACAGAATAAAATAAATATTTAAGTGGGGCTCCCATACAACAAACGTGATTTTTTCGCCGCTTTTTACGATAATGGTACGGAACCCTTCGTGCGCGAGTCCGACTCGCACTTGGCCGGTTTTTTATAAAAGTTATGACTATTAGTCTGGTTTATACATTTTGAATTCTTCACTTACCTACCTTGGAAATCGGAAAACATATTTGTTGATGGTACGTACGTACATCCTATAAAAAAAGTTTTCCAAAAAAATACTACCGACTTCCAAATAAAAAGAAGAAACTACAAAGTGAAAAATAAATTTAATTTTAGAAGTCGGTGTCTTTCGTAGGTACAATTTTTTTGCGTTATGGACACTGACTTCCAAAATAAAAGTTATTTTTCACTTCGTAGTTTCTTCTTTTTATTTGGAAGTCGGTAGTCAGTATTTTTTTGTATTTTTATTTTTATTTTTCCCTTTCTGTTGTACCTACCTAATAGGCAAGTTGTTAAGGTATAGGCCTATTACGCCAGAATAGATTACTCGAATATCATTAAACTTGAACATAACCGGTGAAATGAGAGATCTGACTGGCGTGATGTTATGTTAAGAAATTGCATAAACAATAAACAGAAATGCGATTGCAGCAATCCCGAGAGATTTGCCGTTATTTATTGAAGAGTTCTGTTGTATATCTTCGAAGTTCTTCATCAGATCTTCACCAAATTAAAATGGGACCAATTTCGGAGCATAGCCTCCTCCTTTTTGGAGTCGGTTAAAAATTAGTTAAAATATCATCGAGATGCTACGACTTCTTTTTAAAAGCTTTATATTATGAAAAATAAAATTAAAACAATAAACAAAAGCCAGTGTCAAACAAACAAATTAATTACAAACACAATATAAATAACTACGCAATCCAAGAATGCGGGGTTGTGCGTATCAACGGGGTAGCCTCCCCTTAATTAAATGTTTTCAATGGCCAGGGGAGGCTGGGGTGGCGAGGACACGCGGCCAGGGGAGGATGGGGTAATCCTTCACTATTTGTCACGACATTTGATACGAGTATTATTGTATTTATTACGTTCAATAAAAAGGTTAGAGCAGGTTAAACAAGTGAGATTTGTCAAAGGGGTAGTTAGGGGTTGTAGATACAATGCTGGATGGGTTTGAGATATTCTCGTGTTACAAATAATAATGTTATAGTAGTCACAGTGGATCTTTGTGTCTCTGAAGTTGGTTCTGCGAACCATTGCGCAAGATACATTTTGTCATCGAGTATACTGCATAGAGTAAGCGAGATAGGACGATGCGACAAACGTAAGCGAGTGAAAGATCGTATCTTCACCTTCAACATTGACACAAATATAGCTACTGTGCAGGGTCTTTCAGCCAACTTCAGAGACACAAAGATCCGCTGTGAGTATTATACGCAACTAGCTTGCTAAAAACTGGATGATGATGATAAAAATGCTTGAAAAAGGCTCCTAAATAGGAAAGCCCAATGATTTTCTTAATTGGGAAATCATTCAATGACTTCTCTCGCTCTGGTTGAAGCGGCAGGGCGTTTCAGACTTTTACTGACTAAAACCCACCCGTATTCCTGACACCCGGGCGTTTCTTCCCGCCTTGTCTTGAACAGGAACCTCCCGAAACAGTCGTGTCCGGTGAGGACCTGCGTCAGGTGGAAGGTGAGGATGTCGTGACGCCTCTCAAGCCACTCCTTAATGAGGGGCCTTATCGCTCCAATTGTGGCGTGCCCAGCACTCCATGTCACCATGAGATCCTGCCGTAGCTCGCTGCAGCCGAGCCATGATTTGTGGCAATGGAGTTTCGCCCCGGCATTTCGCCTCCACGCGCCATTCCCATATTTGCGCGAGGACTTTTGCCTCCAGATCCCATGGCGGCAATCCAGCGAGGAGGCTCGCCGTCTCACCGAAGACCGTGCGGTATCCCCGCACCAGCCGGATGGCCATGACCCTTTGGGACGCGTTCAGCCGACGGGTTGTTCGCCGCCTAAGGCTTTGTTACACCCCTGGAACTTATGCATTAACAAAGGAAGATAGGGAGTGATCTCTAGGGACTGTTATCAGTGAACAGCGTAAAAGATCTAAACCTCTTAATTACACGAAGAAGCAGAAAATTGGGAAGTAAATTCTTCTTAGTATTGTGTGTCTACTAACTCATTTATATCTGTCTAGTCTCTGAAGGCCTCATTTTAAATATCCAGACATCCAATACAATACAAAGACGCTACATTTCGCTATGGAGGTGTTTGTGATCCAAGCCACGTCGTTTCCAGGTAAAATCTATAGAACAAAACAAATAATACATTATGATTGAGATGGCAGACGTATTGTAACACACCTATTTATAGTTCAAGGTCACTCTGTCTGTCTCTTTGCAATAATTATTAGACGAATGTTTGGTCTTATTGTTTGAAATTTACTAATTAGGTATGTTTGCAAAACAAACATAAAAAGAAGTATGATGGGCATGCTTGATAGCTTCCATTTTTAACCCCCACGGAAAAAGTGGGGTGTTATAAATTTGATATGTGTATTTGTGTATCTGTCTGTGGCATCATAGCTCCTAAGCAAATGAATCAATTTTGGTTTAGTTTTTTTGTTTAAAAGGTGACTTTATCGTGTGTCAGTTTGGGTATTTTTGATGAAAATCGGTTCAGCGGTTCAAAAGTTATGGGCGTTTTACTGTTTGAATCGGGGTATTTTCGCAAGATAACGTGTCATAACTACGTATTTCGAAGGATTTTAGTAATTGTAGTAGACACGCTTTGATTGAAAATCGACAGTGTAGTATAGAAGGATGTTTTTGATTTTTTAGTTTTATCTTGTGTTAGGTAAGTGATCTGTTTCTGCCTTTAAGAATAAAATAGAATAGAATAGTTCTTTATTTGCACAGAAAGTAGGTACAAGTTACAGATGTTAAGTTTTAATGTAATGATCTTTATACTAATTACCTTAACTAAGGCATGCAAACAGTTTCAGCTATAATAATAAAGACCCATTTAATATAAATTATTAAAACATTAAATTAAATTATATAAATTTACCATGTCAAGATCAAATTCAGTAAATAATTTGAAATAGGCAATACAATACACAATGTAAATTTTAATAAAATGCGATTACAAATTCATAAAGTTCCAGTCAATACAGTCAAATAAAACGATACGATTTGTAAGCAAGTCCACTTAATTATTATTGATAACCCTGCAGGTTATGGTGCTGCATATGAACCTAACACTTCTATAGATCATGTATCCAATACACTCTTGAGTAAGAAGTTATGGAAAAGTCTGACTGATGAAATCATGATAAAGCTAAGTGCAATATAACTTATGTTTTGTAATATGTAATCCTGTAAAATCAAATGTGTGGAACACTATTCTAGTTATATGTGTAGGTAGGTACTTTCAAGAATTGCGTGTAACGGATCATTTGATACCACTTAAACTTATATAGCCTAATAATTTGCAGCTCGCACTTAAACCTACGTCGAACAATAATTCCGCCGATTTAAATTCGCATGCGAGGTTGATACACAGGATGTGATGGCAAAGTTGAATATCCAGCATTCTTAAAAGATTGATATTAGGTCCTTACCTATGAAATTAGCGTTTTGTCGTACTGGCCACTTTGATCTCAAATATCTCCTCTTTGGTGGCCCAGTGCCGGTGTCGTTCAATACAGCTTTCTTAAATCTGGCCAGACGATTACGGCGGGTGTCTATTGTCAGAAACTGCAAACCATGATGGAAAAGCTAGCTGCTAAACAGCCGAGGTTGGTCAATCGCTCTAGGCCACTGCTGCTTCAGGACAACGCTAGACCACACACTGCACAACAGACTGCTACTAAATTAGAGAAGCTTCAATTGGAATGTCTAAGACATCCACCGTACCCCCGGACCTTGCTCCAACAGATTACCATTTTTTTCGAAATTTGGATAACTTCTTGCAAGGGAATAAATTCAACTCCGATGGGGCAGTCCAAAGCGCCTTTAAAGATTTTATTGATTCCCGTCCGAATGGTTTTTTTAGTAAAGGGATCAATGAACTACCTATGAGATGGCAAAAGTGCATAGATAGCAATGGTACATACTTTAATAAAATAAATATATTATATTAAAAAATTGTAAAAATTACATTCCATCTTAATTAATTTTATTGACATACATTTCATGAAATGAATTTATATTGATTTTGAAATGATGTTGGGTTGGATTGTTGGGTTTAATTATTACTGAGATATATTAAGACTACTAATGTTGGGACCAATGTGGAATGTTGTGTTTGTTCTTTCCTGGCTTTATGATGGTTGTTTAATTGTTGTGTTATAACCACTATATCTATTGCGAATCTGTCCAGTTGCTCCGGAGGGGTTAAAACCACTGTTCGACACAAATGTAAATTTGTTGAAGAATGAATAAAAATAAAGTGTGATTATATTTTACAGACTTCTTTTGCCACGGTAAATGAACAACTTTGTGTGAGAAAGTAATGGACAATTCCCAAAAAAAAATACGTTCCAATCCAATGGATTTGAATGACCAAAATTTGTATGCGAGATATTTTTCTTTTTTTGTTGATAATTTCCTGTAACTTTCTTTACCGCCTTAAACAGAGTGTCACAGTTCAAGTATCAGGGCCATTGGGTGTCCGAAAACCTAAAGGACAACGCGGATGTGGAAAGGGCACGTAGGGCGTTGGCTGTCCGGTGTAATATGTTGGCCCGCAGGTTCGCACGTAGCAGTAATCAAGTCAAAGTTACACTTTTTAAGTCATACTGCCAAACACTTTACACGTGCAGCCTGTGGGTTAACTACACACTGGGAACATACAACGCTTTGCGTGTTCAATACAACAACGCGTTCAGGGTGCTGCTGGGGCTGTCGCGATTCTGCAGTGCGTCAACTATGTTCGCAGAAGCGCACACGGATGGCTTTCATGCCCTAATAAGAAAACAATGTGCGTCGCTGCTGCGTCGCGTTAGGTCCAGCAGCAACAGCTTACTAAGCGTGTTCGCGGACAGGTGGGATTCTCCACTGCTGCGCCACTGGATGCGCTTGCACACTGTCTTGTAAGCAGTGGACAGTTCCTCCGCGTCAAATTTTAATGTGTTGCCTCTTGTTGTCACTAGTTATTGTTTGTATATTTTTATGTGTTGCAACCGTTTTCTACATTGTATTTTGTGTTGTTTATTTTGTATTGTATGTATTGTTTTTGTATATTTCATCCTATGTTTTGTAAGTGTTACCTATGGACAGAAAGTCCGAAATAAACGATAATTTAATTTAATTAAATTTTAAAGAAAAATACATTAGAATATAATCACATCTGCCCGTTACACCCTGTGTTGTAAAATTCCGTTACAACTGGGTTTTGCGACTATTTCTCGATTAGCAAAAGGGTAGGTACGCAGTGGGTGTTCAATAGTGCACCTTTTTTGGAATTGTTCACTTTAGGTTTATGTGTTTTGAGTACCAATATAGCATTATAAGGCTTCTCTAACTGGGACCTTAATTGAATAGCTGTATAGTGTCCCATTGACTGTACAACTTTATGTACGCAGTTTTTAAGTGGTCTTTTTGAGGACACCAGCAGCTTTCATTGAGTCTCTAAAGTTGAATACAAGACCCTGCGCAGTTGCTATTTTTGTGTCAATGTTGAAGTAGAAGCTAGCATTGTATAACTGCCTCTTTCACTCACTTACGTTTATCGCAACGTCCTATCTCGCTTACTGTATGCAGTATACTCGATGAAAAACGATTTCTTGCGCAATGGTTCGCAGAGCCTAACTTCAGAGACACAAAGATCAGCTGTGACTACTACACAGGATTTAAAAAACTTATTGCACATTGGTCTCCACAACATGGGTGCCTGAAAATGGACGGCACCGCGGAGGCCGACCTAGTAAGAGAAGACGAGACGACCAAGAAGTCTCTGTCAACTCATGTCTCCGGTGCGGGTCACAAATAAATACTTTTCTTTCTTTCTACTGCAAGGGCTGGTTCGACCTCGAACCAATCTATAACAATACATGGATTCAATAAAGGATTTGGGAGAAGCCTTTGCCCAACTGTGGGACAGTGTAGGCTAATATAAAAATTATGACATGATGATTTTTTTCAGCTTTTTAACCGACTTCAAAAAGGAGAGGTTCTCAATACGGATGTTTTTTTATAACTTCGTCATAATTATATAAACGGTTTTGCAAAATTCTTTTTTGTTCGAAAAAGGTTTATTCCGAAATGGTCCCATTTAAATTTGGTAAAGATCTGATGAAGAGCTTCGGAGATATACAACAGAACTCTTCAAAAAATGACGGCGAATCGGTCGGGCTTGCTGCAATCGCATGTCTGTTTATTGTTTACGCCAGTATGCTCTAAACGGGTACGCAGATTTGTACAGTACACCCTGGAACACTTTATTCCACTGGTTATGTTCAAGTTACATGTTATTCGGGTATTATAAACCTTTTTACAAAAAATACAAACGACTTTCAGTATCAAAAAACGAAGAAACGAAAATAGGAACACCGACTGCCGAAATTGAAGTTATTTTTCATTTTGCAGTGTTTGTTTTTGGAAGTCGGTTGTATTTTTTTGTAAAAAAGTTTTTTTTATAGGTAAGAATGAGCGTAAGCTTGCCAGTGAACACACAGCAACAATTTTTCAAAATCAACTTGCTGTGTCCTTTCTATCAGCCCCAGGATATTCATAGCACCAGGACATGGCTCACGAAATCGTAAACCAGATAAGAAGAGGTTCACGACGCCATAATGAGATGGAAACTGATTCACTTGCAGTGGGATGCGGCTCAGATCGGAGGTATCTCCGCGTTATCAGTAATTGGACGTGTTCCAGTGATAACGAGACATGCGGACGGACAACTGTTGGGCGCAGTAAAAACTCAATCAGGAACACACCTAGTTGGGTCGGGAAGCGTTTTATATGCCACGACACGACTGGCTATACAACTGCCCTGGTGGTTTTGGTGTGTTTTTAATACATTTGATATGGCAAATATTTACACCATCGAGGGACCTCGGGCACTATTGTAAATGAGTGAGATCAGGGTATTCGGGATCATTTAGTAATCACTACGTAAGGTGTACGTTCATCGCAACTTTTTTACCCGACTGCCGAAGGAGGGTAAAGTGTTTATCAATCTATGTATGTATGTATGTATGTTTGTTCCTATGTGGCGTTCTAGAGACCAAACGCGTTGGCCGATTTTGATGTTTCTAACGTCAATCGATTCGTCTAAGCCCTGCGAGTGTCACTGCCTATATTAAAATTGGTAAATAAAAAAATGGCGGGTTTTGGGCGCCATATTGTGGGGGACCAAATTTATTTTTTCTTGCAAACCTATCGTGGGGGGTATCAAAATAAAGAGTTTTAAGAGGTGATTTCAAATATATATAACACTAATATAATAGTAATACAAACGCAATACTTAAAGGCTAAAAATTAATATTTTTCACAGGATTACATACTTAATCAGCAGTTAAATAGTTACATGCACATTGACAACGACATCCACCCGACACGACATCGTCCGTCCTAAACGGGCCCGAGCTATCCGTTTTATTCGACCACTTTATTCCAAGTTTGTTTTAAGGTCTATAAAATTTACAACCAGTCCCGATAAGGGCCCCTCCATAGCCCGGTGTTTGTTCAGATTTATCACCTCATAAATAAACATAACATGTTACAATTATACGGATTCTTCGCCATGATGTGTTTCAAGACAAATTAGAAATTATTTCGGTCATATTTTTGGAAGCCAAACGGTTAAATTGGTTGTAAATTAGAAGAAAGGTTATTGATTTATGATGTGGCAATAGCTATTAACGTTTATTTTAGGTATTAATGAGACTGAAATAATTCATAATAATATTTACAAACAGTAAAAGGTGTGTTTCTGTGGTGCTGCTTGATATCGTGAGATGCTTCATCATCATCATTTCAGCCGAAAGACGTCCACTGCTGGACCTAGGCTCCCCCAAGCGTCGCCACATTGACCGGTCCCGTGCGTCTCGCAACCAGCGGATCCCCGCAACCTTCACCAAGTCATCGGTCCACCTGGTGGGAGGCCTTCCAACGCAACGTCTTCCGGTTCGCGGTCGCCACTCCAGAACCTTTCTGCCCCATCGGCCATCCGTTTTGCGAGCAATGTGCCCTGCCCACTGCCACTTAAGTTAGGCAATTCTTCGGGCTATGTCGGTAACCCTGGTTCTCTTGCGGATCTCTACATTTATGATTCGATCACGCAAGGAAACTTATGAGATGCTTATATCTAGTAATTATTTTTGGACGAACGCAGAAAGATGCAACGTTTTTGTATGTCTTGAAACCAATTTCTTTATTTTATGAATGCTGGCGTCTGGGCCAGTTTAAGGCCATTTGCTACATGTACCTAAGAAGCTCTGTACGCAGAAAATGTTGGTAAACCTTAACAAATAAATCAAACAAAAATATGTCAGTGTCTAGGCATGCCTGGCTCATCCTTGTTCAGTCATTTTGTAGAAAACTTAATTCATGCCTTTACTTCTCATACCCATCTTGTAATTTATTTCCGAACTCCTTAGCCCACTAACCCAATTTAATTGAATAACTTTTGGAATGGCGATGAGTGGCGATCGTTTTGTCACCCAGTCACACGCAGCACTCTACATAATTATATTTACGGCGCTTTCGACGCACATGCGCGTGCGCATACCGCTGTGATCCGCACCTTCCTGCTGGTTCGCGTGACACTGTGCAGCTTTAGCAGACAGTTCGCAGTGGTATTTGGTGGACAGATCCGTATGACTAAGAAATTGTTTTGTCGTAACTGAAACAAAAGTTTGATATCTATACCTGGCACATACAAAAGAAGGTCTAGTGACACTACACGTAGATAAATGCACCTAATATAATATCACGCCTGTACCGTATTAGCCGGAGGGCTAAGCAGAGGTTTCCCTATCTATATCTATACTAATATTATAAAGAGGAAAGATTTGTATTTTTGTATGTAACGAATAGCTTTAAAAATTATTGGACCGATTTCAAAAATTCTTTCACCGTTGGGAATACTATTTCCAGGTGACATAGGCTACTTTTTATCCCTGTATTCCCACGGGAACGGGAACTACGCGGGTGAAACCGCGAGGCGTTCGCTAGTCTTTAGTAAAACCATAATGTTGCCAGTTATGTCTATGTCAATGCCTTCAACCGGTCACAAATCTAGACTCTCTGGTTTGCTACTGAGAACTGTACACAGGCACTCCACTATTTATTTATGTAATTTTAAACTTGCTATAGGTAAGGGATGACGGGAAGCAGGTACCCAGCTACTTTTTAACCGACTTCACAAAAAGGAGGAGGTTCTATGTTTGACATTATGTTTTATTTTTGTGTGTGTTTACTGATATCTCCGTCAATTGTGGACCAATGAACAAAAGTGGTTTATTGTTTATATGCTCATCTCTCTTTTCAACGGTTATGTTCAAGTTTCATGATATTCGGGTTATCCATTCTGGCGTTATAGGTTACTTATTAAACAACTTGCTTATTAGGTAGGTACAACTAAAAAGTGAAAAAACTTTTTACAAAAAAATACTACCGACTTCCAAATAAAAAAAACTACAATGTTAAAAATAACTTTATTTTTGGAAGTCGGTGTCCTTACCTCAAAAAATTGGTACCTTCCTACGAAAGACACCGACTACCAAAAATAAAGTTATTTTTCACTTTGTAGTTTTTGTGTTTGGAAGTCGGTAGTATTTTTTTTGTAAAAAGCTTTTTTTGTTACTCATTCTTGTTTGGGTCCAGAAAATAATTTGATAATTTAGAATGTAAGTAGCCAGAATGTTGAAGCGGAACTCCAAAAATGTTTTAACACGTTATTACTTGAATTTATGTAAATAACTCACTCAATATGCAGATTGTGCCGTAAACACTCGCAGCTAATTATTGTGTGATCTTACGAGCGAAAGTGAGATCTCGGACATCTTATCGATTTCCGAACATGTTGAGTTAAGAGAGTTTTCTGAGATTGCTTGCAGTCAGTGGCGGCCTTAGAGAGTGGTGAGCAAGGCATCGCCCTGCGCCTCGCTCTTGCAGGGGCCTCGCGCGACAATTTTAATTGAAATTTGAAACAAAAAAAAACTTTTTATATAAAATAAAAAGATTTTCTTTTTTTTCATATTTTCCATAACAAACAGTAATTCGTTACACACACAAAGTTGGATAAGTATTTTATTTCATAGTATAGTATTCATAAGTATTCAGTATTTGCCAAGTTTTGCATTACACGTCTATCATCACTTCATCACATACATACATTTTTAAAACACTAAAAAGTGAAAAATAACTTTCGTTTCGGAAGCCAGTGTCTTTGGTACTTCTTTTTTTATTATTTTTCGACACCGACTTCCGAAACGAAAGTTATTCTACACTTTTTAGTGTTTTGCTTTGAAAGTCGGTTCATTTTTACCCGGCTACAAGGGAAGAGTTATGATTTTATTTAAAAAAAAAATACCGACTTCATTTGTGAAAAAGTATTTTTTCTCTCTTTTTCGTTTCAGCACACTATCACTAAAAATTAATTACGGATTCATGCGGACGACGACGTCACGAGGTATCCACTTGTTGTATACCAAAACCATCTCCGTCAGAATGTAACAAATACTTTTCTGAAGACCGCATCAAAATCGGTTCAGTCAAACGCGAGACAATCGCAGACAAACTTACAAACATACAGGTCGAACTGAGACCCTCCTTTTTTAAGTAGATTAAAAACGACAAGGGCCTCGCAAATATATGCCGCCCGCCCGGATCCACGTAGCGGGCCGCCCCTGCCTGCAGTTTAGCGCTGTAGTAGTTTCCTGGTAAGAGAGATTCCCTGAAGTTATTATTGCTTCACTATTTATTGAGTTGTTGTTATGTTTATGTTTTATCTGAGTAGTTTAATGGGTGGTCAAGCGTATGAGTATAGTCTACTATCCTATGATTTGATGGTCAAGAAACGATCGAGACATGGCACAAAAATTGACTGTGAGCCTGACTATAAAAGAGTTTTTAATTTTGGGTCAAACTGCAACTATTTACTATTCCCAACCACTGCAATTCCTGCAAACCAGAAGCAACAGTGGCGACTACCAGAAAAACTATTGAACAAAATAGTGTTTGTGTGACACGGTTAGTTGATTGTTTCTTACAAACTTTCAAGACCAAAATTGTAGGTACCTACCATACGCAAGACACACATATATCGTGATTCGTGCCCCGTAAACGCTATTAACACTTCCAACTATGTGCTCATTACAAATTGTTTGATTTATGATGTTATGAACATCATTCAACACAACCTTGATAAGTAACGACTTAGTTTAATATGTTGCCCATACATAGTCACCTGGTATAAATACTTCGAAGCCCACGTAGACATTACAGCAACGATCACTCCAACACTTAGTTATATCGCTTGCCATCAAAAACACCTACAAAGTTAATGAGACCCTACATCTTAAGTATTGGTATATCATTGGACGTTCAAAGCGCCGACAGACAGACAAACAAAAATAACCGTTACACATTTCAATCTCCACCCACAACCTTATCATAAACACCAAAGGTTCAAGGTCGAATGGAGAGTGAATTTTGAAGTGTAAAGGTAAGTTGGCACGTCAATACGCGGGTACAGACGTCAAATCAGTGATCGTCGAGTTGATGTACTTCAGTTGATGACTCTACATTTGTTTTGTGGACTGTACTTCACATTATTTGTGTGTGAATTTGTTTTATAAGAGAGTTCAATTGTATTTAGATTTCTAGCTGGTAAAGTGCTGAAAGTTTCAGTCATATGGATGATAGATGACATGTGGTTGTAATCTTTGATGATTTTGTATCTGCGGCATCCATTTTTACACTGTTCTGATTTCTAGGTTCGTGGTCTAATAGTTCTACAACTACCGAGTCCTTTTCATAAGCTTTCCTTTCTAACACATGTTGATAAATATATATTTTCGAAGAATTTCTTTTGCAAAAACCTGGACTGACAACTGTATGTTAGTTTCAATCGCCAACCCGCCTTGTGTCCTTGGTGATCACTGCTAATGCTTCTTCTTTATGAGAAGAGGCATTTACCTTGCAGTGGAAAAGTTATTGGGTAGTATTCAATATCCTTAAATTAACCTATATTGTCGCACTGCTGGGCAAAGGTCTCCCTCCCACTCTCCACTCTGCCCAATTTTTTGCCATCTCCGGCCAGTCTCCCGTAATTCAATAATATATTTATTTGTAATCATAAGGCAGAACAATCTATACAATGTCTATGTCGAGTTCACATGTGTTATTTACCTGAACTAGGTAATCCTGTGTTTCAGATGTTGTGAAATATTCTTTTGCAACTTTTGCAACAGAATATTTCAATAACTTACCTTTCCCTATTTTTTCTTGTCTCCGTTCTCGGTGAGGTAATTCCCGTGTTCTTCTCACGGCTGTATGTCGGTCGCGTACCTGATTGTCTGCATCATGGCAGCCTGGCATCACGCCAGCACCAACAGCTGCTAATAGCCAATTATGTGTCTGAGACGTGGTCGACTCGACAATGACGTGGTTCAGGAGATTATTTGGTGGAAGTGAAGGACCTGTGTTAATGCTTGTAAAAAAATAGTTTCAGCATTTCTTTTGGGATTGGTAAATGGTTTTTTTTTATTTCCTTTTTTCTTTTATTTGTTAAAGGCTTGCGTTTGACCACTATCTCGCCTGTCGAGTGATGATGTGGTCGTAGGTGAAGCACGCTTGCCTAGAAGTAACCTATTCACTCTTGACTTGAAGACCCCTAAGTTCGTCGTAAATATGATTTGTTAGGTTTGATTCTAATGAAGTTTCAGAAGCTAGACGTTTCGTCGACAAGGGTCATTTAATATCAGAGATGATGATGGACGAAATGCCAAATGTAAGGGATTATATGACGTGACATTTTGATAACGCTTGGCATTCCGTGCGTTTATGTCATTTTTCCAATCGATACCGCTTTTGATGATAAAATGTCAATTATCTAGAGCTTCAGTACAATTTGGTGTCGATGATTTTTCAGAAATTGAATCCTGTCTGATATTCATACGCAGCTAGCCTTGCTTCGTGTGTTGTGTTTTTGACGGTGGTTGTAAGAGTTTATAAATCTAAGAGAAGATGACTAATGGGCAGAGTAACATTCTTGAATAATAAATATCATTGGTTCAATTAAGAACCACAAAAGTTAATAGAAAGTTTCATTATCATCATCATCAGCATTTTAATGTTCCCACTGCAGGGACACAAGCCTCCTGTCTGTGAGTGGGAATGGGCCGTCAACCACCACGTGGGCCCAGTGCGGGTTGGTGGATGTCACACGTCTTCGGATTTTTGGTTCTAGGACATGCCGGTTTCCTCACGATGTTTTCCTAGACCGTTTTGAGAGCAGTGGTGATGAAATAATTTACACAAAGTAAAGCGCCTGCCTGGGTTCGTACTCACGACCTACAACTTGTAAGGCGCGGCCGCTACCACTGCTCTCATATAAGTTTATTTGAAGTCAAATATAAACGAGGAAGATCTCATGGATCTTTCTCACGATAAAATATCAATCCCAAGTTAGTTGCATTCCTAGAACGTGACAGCACTATCTAGCAACGATACTCCTTCCTTGTCTAATCAAGAGAACAATGATATCAAATAGTTGCAGCCCGCAGTTCCAGACATTCATCTTATAGCGTTAGTCAATAAGCCAAGACGTTACAGAAGGACCAATTTTAAGAAATTCCACATTTTAGCACATTAGGTACTCGGCATCTATCGGCTATAGCCCAAGCTCGGTGCAAACCTTTGGTCACGTGTCCCGACGGGGCAACGACTATCCAGCAGTTTGTAGTCCAGGAGAGAGTGGAAGGAACGACAGCGTGCAGCAGATCGCCCATACGATGGACTGACCAGATTAAGTCTGCAGTAGGCGGCCCATTGCATGTATGCACACGAGTCACAGCCAACAGAGAAGGATGGATGGCATCACAATGTGAGGAACCGTTCTCTGCAAAGAGTGTACCGAAGAAAAAGAAGAAGAATTAGGCTTGAGTAAGATCCTGAGATCCTTCTAGCAAGAGCTATTAATAGTAGTTTATGTAATGGTCATATAATAGAGGTTAATAATAATATCACGCGAGTGTTTTAATACCTAATTATATACCGTTGCATACACTACTTTATCTTCACTCATACAGTTGAAATAAAACAAAAGTGGAAACGGAAAAATATGTGGTAGGGCGCATTGCGCATGACTGTGCAGCGCTCGCATCCATAAACAATGATATCTACTACATTTCTACATTAAGTCAATGAGCTATAAGCCATCAACAAAAGAGATGCAGACGAAGATTTAGTGCATTGCGATGAGTTAGCCTTCTGTTACTTTCTATATTGTGGTTAGTCTAGCTAGGATACTCTCGAATTACCGGCTGATTGTGACCGCGTGCGTGATAGACTTGTCTACGTTCCTGTACAGTTGTTTCAGTTGTACGTCTTTAATTTTCAAAGTTGAATGTAAACAGTCAAATCACAAGCTGGGTGAGTCTGAGAGCATTTATTTTCAGGAGTATGATCGACAACTGAAACTTTTGTGAAATATTTATTAGACTATAACATTCAAATGGGGTGGCCCAGTTGCAACGGCCCCGACTTACGAGTCGCAGGTCGTGAGTTCGAACCCATGCAGGCGCTTTACTTTGTGTAAGTTAGTTCATCACCACTGCTAAAAGAACGGTAAAGAAAAACATAGTGAAGATACCGGCATGTCCTAGAACCAAAAATTCGAAGACATGTGACTACCACCAACCCGCACTTGTCCCGCGTGGTGGATTAAGGCCAATCCCCTCTCTCGCAGAGAGGATGCCTGCATCCCAGCAGTGGGAACATTAATAGGCTGAAGATGACCATTCACATGGAAAACGCGAAATGCCTCTATCTGCTCGTGATAAATCAATATTTGTTTCATATCTTTTTTTTTATGATTAACAAGTCTAGTCTCCATTTAGATTAACAGCCCAAAACACCGTGATGCTGACCACAAACAAGGCCACCACTGGAGCAAGGTCACAGACAATAAACACAATTCTCTAAAACAATAACTGTGCCACAGCCCACGCAGTAACGTTAGAGACAAACTTTCATCTCACATATTTTCTGACATTCCCGCGTTAATAAACGTTATTTGTGATATGAATAAGTTGTAATATCGGTTACAGGCGTTTATGGGTAACACGCAGGTGTAATTTGCCAGGGAGTCTCACGCTTAACTCTGTAGACTACTAGACTGATGAAGCATTCTATTTAGTAGACTTTCTAACATTTTATTGTTGAGGAACTAATTATTTTTCTATCTTTTTCAGGTTGAATGGAAAGGAGAAAAGAACTAACTCTCTCTCCTAATGTCTGTCTCTTAGAAATATTTTGAGCAGGGGTAAAATTGTTTGTTTTGTTTGTAGGAGGTATCTTTGGAATTTGGGTTCCGATTACGAAAATTCTTTCTTTGACTTGCATAACGATGTTGTAGCCAGACCCAGCCGCAAAATGCATATGCTTAATGTTTCGCTGTCGTGTTGCTTAGGTGTAGAATTAAGTTGTTTTCTAATGGTGTATACTGCATGTCTATAATTGCATGTAAATAATAAATTAATTAAAAAACGAATTTTATAAAGTATCAAGTTGCGAAGAGGGCGACATGGAATCATGCTATAGTAAAATAGAGTCAGCCATAACGGAAAGCATAAAAAACACAAGCACTAAAAAAAAAAAAAAAACAATAATATCAGCAGAAACAAAGGATATGATAAAAAAACGAATTGAATTACAACATAAACAACCAAAAACTAGAGAAGAGAGACAAGAACTTTCAAACTTATACAAAACAACCAACAAGAAATTAAAAAACGACTACGAAAACTACAGGATGAAGATAATAGAATCAAACTTATTAAAATTTGGAAGTCAAAAAAGGGCGTTTAAAAAACTTAATACCAGTAAAGAGTGGATTCCACAGCTAAAATCAAAAGACACTCAAAAACATAGGCAAACAAGAACAGACATCGTGAGAATTGCTTCAGATAACTACAAAGACCTCTACAGCTACAAAAACAATAACAATAAAATCCAAGTACATCAATACAATTTTGATAATACAGAAACATCATTTTCAGTAGAACCTTTCGAAGAAGCAGAAATAATACGACAAATAGACAGACTTAAAGAAGAAAAAAGTCCCGGACATGATAACATCCCAAATGAAGCTCTCAAACTGGGAAAGTATCTACTGGCTGATCCTCTCTCAAATCTGTTTAATAAAATCCTTCAAGAGCAGAGAGTACCTGTGAAATGGGCAGAGTCAAGAATAATACTCCTTTATAAGAAAGGGGACGCGTCGGATGTGGGTAATTACCGTCCTATAAGCTTACTCCCTACTATGTACAAACTGTTCGCGGCTGGTTTAAACAAGAGAATAGAGCCAGAAATAGAGAAGCACCAACCCATAGAACAGGCAGGTTTTCGTAAGGGTTTCAGCACAATCGACCACATTCATACCCTGGAACAAGTAATTGAAAAACATCAAGAACGTCAACAACCCTTATACCTAGCATTTATTGATTATGCGAAGGCCTTCGACTCCATATCCCGCGACAGCATATGGCAAGCACTATGTCATCAAGATATCCCCAAACCGTACATAAACATCCTGAAAGACATTTACAGCAAAAGTGTGAGCCGTGTGAAACTCGACAGACTAGGGCCAGTAATCAAAATATATAGAGGCGTGAAACAGGGAGACCCTCTATCACCTACAATCTTTATATCAGTTCTACAACACATAATGAAAGACCTAGACTGGAAACACAAAGGTATTAACATAGAAGGGAAAAACCTGAATAACCTTAGATTCGCTGATGACATAGTCCTCTTCTCAAAATCAGCTAAAAAATTGGGGGAGATGGTGACGGAGCTTTGCGGGTTAAGCAACAGTGTAGGATTACAGTTAAACACATCAAAGACGAAAGTAATGACAAACGCTATCCAAACGCCTATACTAGCTGACAATTCGCAGAGTTTGGAGTATGTGGAGAGGTATATATACTTGGGGAAATGCATTTCATTCAGCAACTCCAGAAACAAAGATGAAATTGATAGGAGAATAAACATGACATGGGGTAAGTTCTGGAGCTTAAAAGAAATATTGAAATCAAAACTGCCCTTGAAACTGAAAAAGAAAGTCATGGATGGGTGTCTGCTACCCTGCCTGTC
This sequence comes from Orthosia gothica, assembly GCA_949775005.1. Lineage (NCBI taxonomy): Eukaryota > Metazoa > Arthropoda > Insecta > Lepidoptera > Noctuidae > Orthosia > Orthosia gothica. The sequence continues at coordinate 1,805,301 of OX459069.1, forward strand.
ATACGGATCACAAACATGGATATACAACAAATATGCAAGGGCCAGAATACAGAAGACCCAGAGGGCTATGGAAAGGAGTATCCTGAATATAAGGCTGAAGGATAAGCAAAGGTCAGAAAAGATAAGAAAGAAAACCAAAGTTATAGATGCTCTCCAGCATATGAAACGACTGAAGTGGAAGTGGGCAGGTCACGTGGCAAGATTGACAGATGGAAGGTGGACAGAACTAGTCACAAATTGGCTGGGCCCAAGAGGCAATTGAGCCAGAGGACGCCCTAGAGAACGTTGGATAGATGAAATAAAAAGAAATGCTGGCGAAGACTGGAAAAAACTGGCGAAGACAAGAAAAACCTGGAAATTGTTGGAGGAGGCCTATACCCGCCAGGGGCCTTAACTAAAAAAATAAAATGTATGTACATTTTTTGTGTACCTAATGTTAAGAAACTTTATGTATGTTAAGGAAATAAAAAGGTTTAATAATAATAATAATAATACTGCATGCCCATTACTGTTTATAACAAATTGCCTGATGGCTTCAAAACTATCAGCCTCAGAACATTTATATTTAAATTATTTAAGTTTCTTTTAACATAAAAAAATCTTTTTACAAAAAAATACTACCGACTTCCAACTAACACAACCACAAAGTGAAAAATAACTTTGTTTTTGGAAGTCGGTGTCTTTAGTGGGTACCAATTTTATGCGTTATGGACACCGACTTCCAAAAATAAAGTTATTTTTCACTTTGTGGTTGTTTTAGTTGGAAGTCGGTAGTATTTTTTTGTAAAAAAGATTTTTTAGTTTTCACTTTTTTGTTGTACCTACCTAATTGGCAAGTAGTTACGTAAGGTACCTATAATGCCAGAATAGATTACCTGAATATCATGAAACTGAACATAACCGGTGAAATGAGAGTGTACCAAGGTGAAATGTACACAAAATGTGTGGCGTGATGTTATGTTATGAAATGGTATAAACAATGAACAAACATGCGATTGCAGCAATCCCGATAGATTTGCCGTTATAGAAGAGTTATGTTGTATATCTCCGAAGTTCTTCATCAGATCTTCACCAAATTAAAATGGGACCAATTTCGGAATATACTCTTTCAAAAAATAAAAAGAATTTTCAAAATCGGTCCATAATTGACGAAAAAAAAACATACAAGAAGTCGAACATAGAACCTCCTCCTTTTTGGTAAGTCGGTTAAAAATGACTGAAGATTTATGAATGAAAAATTTACCTAAATATTTGACATTATTGCCTATAAATCATATTTTATCTCCTTGAATTCATTGAATTTTGACATAAATAATTAATCTAATAAAACAATATATTCGTATAGGCACAGAATACTAGCTAGCCGGCGACGTAACTAGCGTTTTTCGTCCGACTAAGATGATTATTTATCAAGAACATCGATCGCGTTCGATTCCGTACGGTAATAGATGGTGTTAGCAGCGACTTGCAAGTAAAAGGGTTTACTCGGTTCGTGAAACTTGTTTTTAAATACAGCGAAGATTTGTTTTATAGTATTTTTTGGACGTTATTTGTTTCATTGTACCAAAATGTGTTACAAAATAAATTTTAAAAATCGATGTATAATGTATAGGAGTCTCTGCTCTTGGGTTAAAGTAAAATTTTATACCTGCTATAACTATGATAAATTTTTCAGGAATAATATGTCTTTATACTGCGATTAATAACTAAGTCAAAAGTTACTATTATTCCACGTCTATTTCGCTATTTGTATTTCCATCAACACTCTCGTTGGCGCTTTGTTCCGGAGTTAGCCCGAGACAGACAGACGGATACCGACTTATTGGATTTATAAGGGAGGACTGCCAAGGAGCTGTGAGCTGAATATTAAGCAGTCAGAGCCATTATTTGTATTAATATTGCTTTTATTGGGGGTAGTTAGGTAGACGTGCGATCGATAAAATGTATTCTGGGACGTTCGCTGTTACCACGATGGTAAAATCACATACTTTTCGAGGGTGGGAAATGTAAGAGCCGAATAACACTTCATTTCCAAGAAATAGCTTTTTTTGTCGCGGTATTAAACTCGTTACCATAGATACTGATATTGAAACGTAATTGTATAGCTCAAAATGTCTTTCCTGACGTGATTACCAGTGGAGGAAAATTGCAGAATAAGGAGAAATTCTAGTTAAATCTCAAATGAGAAACGATCTAGGACATTGCCCTTGGAGGCTAAAAGGGGTTTATTTATTACTATATCATTCGGTATCTGATCCCGAGGGTCTAGACAATGATTCAGCCTAACCAATCACTCTACATGGTCTTCACACGATCTTGTCTATCAACACACATAATAGATATCTGAGGTCATCGGAAAAATTGAGACTAGAGATGCCGATGCATTCCACCAGCTTCTACGACATATCTTTTACGGTTCAAGCGGTGCGGTTGTGGAATGCTTTGCCCAATCTCTGCCCACTTTTAAAACTATGGTGAAGAATCACTACCTCTCTCTTTAATAGTTGTTTTTCTTGATTTCTGTTTGGTTCCATACTTGTTACTGTATATATTTGTCTATATAGTATGTATATATATTTATGTATTTATTTTCTTTATAAATATTACACCGACCCTATCTACAGTACTGTCTTTCCTTTCATTTTTAAAATCCATCCAAAGGTTGTCTTGAAAAGATCGCTTTTAGCGATAAGGCCGCCCATTGTGTCACCCAGTGTAATGTTTTCTTCGTCTATACTTTCTGTAACTTATATGGTGTAGGAACATAATAAAGAGTATTCTATTCTATTCTATTCTTGTCTGAACTTTATAAGAGACTGTGATCTCTGAGTTTGTTTAGGCCTTTCTTCGCAGTGTAGTCAGATAGGAAATCCCGACCTCATCTAGTTTCAAAAAAATGTGAACGTCATGTAAAAGTGTTTGTACAAACCAACTTACAGAAATTTCAATTTCAATTGATCACTTGAAACGGTAGCGTTTGAAAATTTCAATCTTTTTGACAATCGCTATCAAGGAAAAGAAGCTTTGAAAGTCTTGTCGAGAGCCTCCGTTTGTTTCAGGAGTCGCAGCGCTAATTCACGCATTTGGCGAAACTATGAATAAGGAATAACAGGAACTAAGTTTGTATCTGGGAAATGAAGCAAGTCATCCCGGATTGAAAGCCCAGGTATCCTTTAATGGCTTGTTTAACATGAATTAAAAAAACTAGACGTCAATAAAAGTAATAATGATTATCATAACTTGAAGTTATTGAATGCGCCATGTTGTACAATATGTTCTGCCGAGCGGTATCTACATACCTTTTGAGAATATTCTGATGAAACCTACGTGGATCGCAAAAGGATGATGGATGTGGCAATAGGGACATAGAAGTCAACCTGTCCTAGAAAAAAAAACCCAATTTTTTGGTTTTTGTGCCGGGGGCATTTTAATTTTTATTTCATGTTTTTTAAACTACAAATATACCTGACAGACATGCTTCGAAAGACAATCTATCGAAAAACGTTGTTATGATACGATATCTTGTGGAAAGACACAGATTCGAAGAGTATAATGCGGCTGAACCGATTTTAATCAAACGTAGCTAAGAACACTCTCAACAAAGTCACCTTTTAAAAAAAAACTAGATCCAAATCGGTTCATCTGTTTAAGAGCTATGATGCCAAGGACAGACACAAAGATACACAGACAAAACTTATAACACCCCTCTTTTTCCTTCGGGGGTTAAAAAGGAGGGTGTTAGAAACACAACTTTATATGTGTGCAATGTACATATCCAAGAAGTCCACGGATGCGGCGGTGAATTGACATACTTGACAAGAACCATCATGTATGAACCCACATACAATGAAGGCGCCACATACGTCACGGCAGAAGAGCAGACAGTAACTTGTCCCGATTTGTCCTGTCGATACTGGCGATATCTACTGTATTGTAGATTTTTACAGATGCTTCTGATGCTGCTGTATTAACTGAAGAGCACAAGAAGAAGTGAAGCATTCAGGCATTAGATATGTAAAGTTAAGAATTGAGAAACAGAGAAAGTAATATAGATCGTTTTCTGGATGTACTTATTATTCTAAATGTTGTGGCAATTATTTTTAGACGTCCACTGCTGAACAGTAGATGTAATACATGTGATGTACATGACGCTGACCACCTGTGTGTTTACCTCGATTTACACTGTATGAAGTTCTTATACCTGTGCTATTTTCATAATTTTTATTATAATTATGATGATAAGTTTTATTGTTGTTATAAAACTGTCTATTTCCTCGGCCTCGAGAACCTCTAAAGCTTCCACGTTTATAGTTTTGGTTAGCCCTAAATTGCATAACCTGGTCTTGTGGCTGGACAGACATGGATTGCTCATCTACCGCAGCCGTAATAGCTTCAGACAATGACGCAAACTGTCGTGAGGCAATGATGGTGCTGAGCCGCTTATCGGCCAAACCGTCGCTAAACCGTTTGATTGCAGTCTTCTCATTGAGCGGACGCAAAACCTCATAGGCATCACGCTTATCGTTAGCCTGAGCAATCGTAAGATTCACAAACAATTCCTCAATCTCTGTACCGAATTTTTCTATGCTCCTACGGCCTTGAGTCGCCTTAAGCAATTGTGTTTGTAATGCTACAAATGATTTTTTAGGTAACAAATAAATGCGAATATCTTCTATCAAACTTTCAATATCTGCGTAAGTGGTTTTTAGACGCAATTTTGCACTAGGCGAGAGACGTGTTTTTAATACAAACTGTATCAATTGACTTTTACTGGCATCATTGATAAGCGAGCTATAAAGTAAGATACCATCAATAAGCTGATTTGTCACCTGCTCCTGGCCATTCATCATCGGCAACAGGGAAATTGCAGTTTTAATATCGAACGTTTCAGCCATTTTTGTAACACTATTTGAATGTTCTATAAAATCCTTAGAACTAGTTTGACTACTACTATCTACTAAAGTCAGTAAACCCTTTATTTTCTGATAATTTGATTGAATCTCATGGATTAATGTTTGGAAAACCTCACAAGTTTCCTTGTCTAGCTTGCGTTCTTTAATTTCTTGGTTCAACTGAGTCAAAATACAATCCAGTCTACTGTATTCCTTTTCTGCTTCTACTAGTTTCTTATAAGCTAAATCTTGTCTACGCCTATCTGGACCTAGTTTCACTAAATATTCCCTTAAATATTTTAATTTAGCGTGCAAATCATGCAATTGTTGGGACATTCCTATTCCCCAAATCGAAATATAAAATAATACAACATGATCTAATTTCAATATTATGGAATATTGTAGAATATTAAAAAAAAATTCAGTGCAAAACTTACATTGCAGTAGGTACGTATTGTACTGACAACGTATAAGTAGGTCACGACGTGTCACGTGGCGTGGATGAACGGACTCCTCAGCACTGGACTCGAACTGACTCCGTAGGTCACGACGTCTTACATGGTGTGGATGAACGGTTTCCTCAGCACTGGACTCGAACTGACTCCCAGCTGCTCCACATCGGACCCGAACGATTTATCTCCCGGCGCCCTGCATATCCTCTCATCATAAGGCTTGAGCATTCTCCCGGCACCCGGCAGCAACGTTCCTTTTCTGTCTTCTTATTTAATATTTTCACCGCTTCACACTTATTCTTGGATTCTGTTTTTTTTTCTTTTTTTTTTCCTCCTTCTTTTGTTTCTTCCTTCTAAATTTTCCGTCTTCATAAACTTATATCAGTATATTTTTCAGGATTTCTTCAACTATTGTCGTCCTCGCATTTTACGTAAGTTGCAAAATTTTAATTGCTGGCTAAGGGTCGCCATGTATTGGAGTGATGTAATCAAAATAAAAGAGAAGTGTTCGATTCAACGATTCGTGTAATAATGCCCATAAAAGGTGTGTGCAGTTACAAATATAAGGTTGGGCGAGCTGCACACTACACGTCTTTAGGCTGAATTGAGGATGGTTGAATCACTACACGTTATTAATTTACGGTATTGTCGTATCACCTGTTTCCAAGATCCTGGTCCCCCTGACTTAAGAAGCTGTATGATGGATGCAGGCACGCGTTCCTCCCGCCCCATGCGCCTGTGCGTGGCGCGCCGCGTGGCTCACAAGTGCGTCCTTCGCATGCCTGCCGCATTGCTCCTTTTTACCCACGAGCCCTGCGAGCTCCTGCTCACCCGCCCCGGATTAGTAGCGTGATGGTACTACCGCGGTGAGAGAGGATGCGTATTCTGGAAATTATAGGTGATTAGTTGAGTGGCATTATTTATTTGGCGTTGTGTGCAACCTGGTTGTTGGCAACCCAACGACTTGTATGGTCATTGGTGCAACTCTAAGCTGCCATGCATTTCTATACGATCTGAAAGTAAAAAGCGACAGATTTTTTTATTAATTAAAAAGCTTTCTGTTTGCAGATGATTTGTTAATAACTATTAAAACGAACAACTAAGAAAAAAACAATTCAAGAAAAAAAAATACTTGAGGAGGCCTATACCCGAATAGGGGGTAAGAAAATGAAAATTGTAAAAGTGTTTAGTGCAAAAACAAAAGATACACATATTCTGTATACTCTAACCAAAATCAAATCAAAATTTATTTATTCAATTAGGCCATTAAGTGGCACTTTCGAACGTCAAAAAAATTAATTAAAGCTAATATTAATTGATTCTACCGTCCATTCGGAAATGTAGCTTGTTGTGGAGAAGAATGGACAAGAAACTCCACCAAACCCTCTTACTAATAAACCCGGCATAAAGTTATACCAGGTATAACAAAGGTATAACCACACATTTTCATAGGTTTATACCTGGTATAACTTTATTCTGGGTTTATTAGTAAGAGGGTAAGGATGGGAAATAATAAAGTCTCCTTAGGGTTCCGTACCCAAAGGGTAAAAACGGGACCCTATTACTAAGACTCCGCGGTCCGTCTGTCTGTCTGTCTGCTGTTATAGCTAGACAGTTGAAATTTTCACAGAAGATGTATTTCTGTTGCCGCTATAACAACAAATACTAAAATAGAATAAAATAAATATTTAAGTGGGGCTCCCATACAACAAACGTTTTTTTTTTGCAATAATGGTACGGAAAACTTCGTGCGCGAGTCCGACTCGCACTTGGCCGGGTTTTTTTTTATTTTATTTTTATTTACCTATTAAAACGAGAAAACGGTTGAAATATTTTTTTCAATACTTGCGTCGTCGTAACACTTGCGAAGTTTGATCCAAATTGTAGTGGTTCCTAAGAAGATGGTCACTCACTTATTCCTTGTAAACGACCAAGTTTTAACCAACCAACTTTGGCAACTTAAGACATTCTTTAGGAAGGACTTATCCGTACAATAAATTACAAACTTCTGAGACCAGGGTCCATGGAATGCCAACCACGCAAGGCCGGTGTCCGGCCTTTGCGCCTAAATATTTTTTCTAACCCTAAAATCGATAAGTGTGGAGTTTCGCAGATAAAGCGGCTGGTATGTGTTAGTAGATTTATGGGTTGTGTGTTGAAATGATTGGAATGGGTCTGGCTTATCAGGAATCTACAGCGAAATGAGACGGTGTGGTTTTAATAGGCTTGACAACAAAACGCTTTGTTTTTTTTTGACTTTGGTGACTCAAAAATTAAACAAAACTTTTTACAAAAAAATATCTACTACCGACCTTACCGAATCTTTTGTAAAAAGTTTATTTTTATTTTTCACTTTTAAGTTGTACCTATAATGCCAGCATAGATTACCCAAATATCATGAAACTTGAACATAACCGGTGAAATGAGAGTGTTCCAAGGTGAATTGTACACATCTGCGTACTCCTTCAGAGCGTATTGGCGTGATGTTATGTTATGAAATGGTATAAACAATAAATAGACATGCGATTGCAGCAATCCCGAGAGATTCGCCGTCATTTATTGAAGTTATTTTGTATATCTCCGAAGTTCTTCATCGGGTCTTCACCAAATTAAAATGGGACCAATTTCGGAACATACTCTTTCAAACAGAAATCGGTAAACATAAAAAAAAACGAACATCTATCCCTTACTATACCTCCTTTTTGGAAAGTCGGTTAAAATTATTTAAAAGAGGTTTGGAGAGAGCTCTTTTGAAACTTGCTGATTTTATATGCTATGTTTTTTCAAAACCTTAAGACACACATCATTGGTGTGTTAATTTTTCCCGGGGTTTTATAAATTAGCAGATCAAAGTATTTCCCTTCTTGTTGGCGTTCTTTTCCACATGAAATAGCTACGATATAGCATTCCAGGTCCAGAATAGTGCTTCATACGCGACTGACATGTCCCCGGCGTCGATAAGTAATTGTCCACTAAGCAGGCAGCGAGTAGCGGCTACCAGTCCGTTTTTGTGTCCGCTCGCCTGCGACCGTAAATGTCCTGCGGTTTACACAGAGTAGTGCATCGGTAGAGATTGCAGGACTATTTAAAATTTCTTTGGCCGAAAGTGTTCTTGGTCTTTATTATTGGTATTTTCTTTATTACCTCATATATTTCAAACCAGTTGACGGATTTATATATTTATGACATCGTTAGATAGGTCTTGAATACCCAAGTGTTCTTCGATAAGTGACAGGGTCTGGCACGCTATTCTACTCAGCAAGCTTCCTGCTTATGGCATCCCAGCTGGTTTTTGTAGCTGGATATCAGACTTCCATAGCAAACGGTCGATCCGAGTAATCGTTGACGGCTGCACCTCTGACCTTATGGTTATTAATGCCGGAGTTCCTTAGGGGTCTGTTCTCTCTGCAACTCTTTTCCTGCTGCACATCAATGACCTACTTTTGCCTGGTATTGTTTGGTAGGCAGATAACAGTACTGTTTCAGAGATATATCTACTTGTCCAGCGCAAAAACCAGCGGGGATGAAGTTCGTTCTTTGAGTTCTTCAGATTTGACCTTAATACAGGTGATGACAATCTGGTCTCTTCTAACGCCACCAAAACACAGACATGTCTTCTTACCGCAAAGAGTACTCATTTCATCCAAACGCCTACTTTTCGGGGTGCATCTGTTCCTGAGACTGATCGACTCGAGCTCCTTGGCATGGAGTTGACATCCAGTCTCAACTTCGGCGCCAACATTGAGTACAAAGCCCAAATTGCGGCAAAAAAACTGCGCATCCTAAACAGAGTGAAGCGATAATTTACGCCTGAAAAGCTTTTAACTCTTTACAAGGCGCAAGTCCGATCCTCGAAAGTGTGAAGTGGATGCCAAGCTTCACAGCTTGGCTCATAGCCGTAAGGTTGCCTGCTTATCGGTCTTCTAGACTGTACTTCGGCGAGTGTGCTCATGAGCTCCACGACCTCATCCCACCGGCCCCCTTCTACCATCGGACATCTAGATGCACTGCAAGTTACCATCCTCACCTAGTTGCCATTCCACCAATTCGCACCAAGCGCTTCCAAACATCCTTCATAATGCGCACAGCCAAAGAGTGGAACTCACTGCTTGCGTCTGTGTTTCCGAACGCATTCAACCCGAAACTCTTCAAAGTTAGAGTGAACAGGCTTCTTCCTGGTAAGCTCACTCCATCGTCGACTTTGTCTCTGTCTCCTCTGACCTAGACTAGGGTCAAGAGCAAACCCATCATAAATAAAAAAAAAAAAAAAAACGAGTGTTTTTTTAAAGCTTTTATTGAGTTTTGAGTTCGTTAAACCTTTTCTCTATCTGAATATATTGACTATGACTTGTCAGTATTTGCTTAGTAATTTAATATTAAATCCCTGAAACAATCTGTTTCACGACACTACTCTGTGCCGCAGTAGCCCATACTGGGATAATGGCAGCGATTAGTCGCCATTGGGCCGCGACTTTTTGTGCGACTATCCGTCAGATCGTATCGGAGACAAGTTCGTATCGCCAGTTATGTTATTACACTTGCTAAGCGGACTTTTTAAGTTGGTCTTTAGAGGATAGTTACATGGTGTTGGGCGAGGAATCTTGTATGTGCGCTATGTTATTGGCTAGAGACTAATTGGAACATTGTACAACACTCGGCTCGGTTCCTTGAAAGTGTGGGTACACTCGCAGTACGCTCTTACGGGGTCTATTAAAATACGATGCTTAAAATTCCTGCATGATTACGGAAGATCCTTTAGATGGTTTTAAAAGGGAGTGAGGAACAGGGTTGGAAGTAATATCAGTGCTTCTTTTTCCAATGAATAGACAAGAAAAATCTGATAGTTTTATTTTCTAAGCGTGGTAATTTTATTGAAGAGTTAATAAAGTTAGAAATAAAGTTTTAAAACAGCATCAGATCTTGTTAACGACCTGATAAGAACAAAAACCTCTCAAAATCCATTAGATTTTTCCATTGTCTAACCATGCAAATTTCCCCTATAATTTAGATACATCATGATCCCGCTACTCAGCATAACATCTAGGAGTGGTGCTCAAATCTTCGAAACGATCTGATGGCAGCCATCTTTGTTTCCAGCCATTCATACAATTGCACTTTGTTCTCATTGTTCAGAACACGTCACGCGTAGCATTTGCGTAATCATACACCTAACGATACTCTCAACTTGTAATCATACTGAAGCTTTGGAAATACTTGTCTAGATGAAGAATATTAAAGTATCAATGAACGTAAGGTATATTCACCTAAAATGCCAAAAGTAACCTTCCGACAGTTACCGACATATCATATTTTTCGCTGAACGGATGGTCAAAGGGGCCGAAAAGTTCGAGTTGCGACCATGTACCGGAAGACGCAGCTTTGTAGGGCATCTCACCTATGTGGACCTTGTTAAGGCTGCGGGACCGTTGGATGCGAGATGCACGGGACCGGTCAATATGGTGATAGTTGGGGTACTGTAAATGGTGTTTTTTCTGTTCAGTGCTCGTATTTTACAGAATCATAAAGACTGCTTCTACATGATCATTGCTGTGTTTTCTCCAACATATAATACCTATTTTGTTTTAATGCAAAACAGTCATATTATTTGTGAACTCAACTACGATGGTGACCAGGCGTCGATATACACTATAACTAAAAATAATGCGGACGACACCACGGGGTAACCATTTGTTGTATACCAAAACTTTCTCCAGAATGTAACAAATACTTTTCTGAAAACCGCATCAAAATCGGTTCAGCCAAACGGTCAATGTGGTGACAGTTATAAATAAATTACCTAATAAACTTTGGTCTGATTTGTCGAGGTAAGTTTGGAGACAGTACGAAATTCAGGTCGTCTAATTAAGGTTTTAGGTTGACTGGATTATTTTATAACCAAGAAGGTTTAATTTCGAGTTTCATACTGTGTTCAGAATACGAATTTAGATTAAAGTCTATTAAGAGTTACGACTTTTCCACATTTTCACACACATTTGCACGTAATCTTAAGTTTTAGTAGTTTTCTATAACGTGGGCATCCATGTAGTAGTGTGTGTTGCTATTTCCACATGATTATAATATTATGGAACTGAAAGTAACGGTACACATTGAATGAATCAGCCATGTTTTACTTGTAAGTAGTTATAACTTGTGAACTATGTGCCAATACGTTATTGAATATTGTAAATCGATGTAATAAGTTAAACGTCCGGTTTTCGCAATAGGTACTAAGATTTTACATTGTTGATATCAAGCATCGAGGGTCGTACCACGCAGACTACACACACACATGATCACACACAGCACAGGACTGCACGACGTCACACGTCAAGTGGGCTCTCAAAATAAGGCTATACAATAAAGATCCCACGCGAGTGCGGTGTGGGAGCGAGATAAAAAAAAAAAAAAAAAAAAAGTGTTCCGTGTTTTGCGGGTATTACTTTTATGTTTACGTCAAGTCTTGACACTCGTTTTGGTTTTAGTCACATATTAATTTGAAATGTAGTTTATTTTTATCTTACTGTATTTATTTTATGTTCTTTGTTCTATTTTAACATACATGAGAGAATTGGTTTCCGTACGTCACGTCCTAGGCGACCACTGAAAATCAGCGCTGTGCTGTGGGTCCCCCACGGTACAGCATAATGCTGAGTGGAAGCCTTCTTGCCACAATCACGACATGCATCTGCCTGACATCTTTTTCACCCTATTTCTTTTTTGTTAAAAACAAAATGTAGCTAGTATATGTAATTATTGTTTGATTTGTTTCTCGTCTTTACTAACTTAATTTAAGTACTACTAATACTATTGTTTAAGGGTATTTATTATTTTATGTATGTCGTTTTGTGACAAATAAACACTTTTTCTTTCTTTCTTTCTTTCTTTCTTACAACACAGAGCTAGTATATAGGGGTATGTAACGCACACAGACACATTAAAGCTGTGAGACGACGTAAAATTTAGTATTCGGCCGCTTCCCGGCACCTTAAGCTGCGGAAAGGCTGGTGGTACACCCATCAGGGTACCGCCGTCAGACAGCCTAGTTTTCCAGCTACCCATAACGCCTGTTCTCTCTTAAGGGTTATATAGATAATGGAAGTCTGAAATAGCCAAGTCACAGGCCTGTGTGGTTCCCACAGGCGGCTTAATTTACTCTGATACCAGAGGTGGTAGATAATGTGCGATCTGACACCGGACATAAAGAAGAGGCACCCTGGTGTATGCTGTTTGCCGATGACATTGTGCTGGTTGCCGAGAGTGGCCTAGAGGTCCAGAGCAGATTGGAGGTGTGGTGGCACAGACAGGAGAGTGTTGGCTTGAAATTGAGCAGAACTAAAACCGAATACTTGTTCTGTGATTTTGCCGGTCTCTCCAGTTCCGTGCCTGTAGCTCTCGCTGGAACACCCATACCGATGTGCTCCGACTTCCGGTACCTAGGGTCACTTGTCTAAGAGGGTGGCGAGGTAGGCCGAGACGTAACGCACCGGATCAACTCGGGATGGATGAAATGGCGACAGGTCACTGGAACAACTTTCAACCCATAGATGTCCCTCAAGTTAAAGGGGAAGATTTACAAGGCCTTGATTAGACCTGACGTACTGTATGGATCAGAATGTTGGGCTGTGAAAAAGATGGATGAAAAGAGATTGCATGTAGCAGAGATGAGAATGTTGAGATGGATGTGCGGAGTGACGAGAATGGATAAAGTGAAAAATTAGTATATTAGAGAAAGTTTGAAAGTGGCGCCAATGACAGAAAAGTTGAAAGGAAACCGAAACGTCCTGGTATGGACATGTGATGAGGAGGGATGAAACGCATGTTACTAAAAGAGTTATGAATATAGATGTGGATGGATGGAGAGGGAGGGGATGGCCAAAGAAAATATATATATATATGAAAATAGATATGAAAGAAAAGGGGGTCAGTGATGGCGTGTCGGGGACAAGGACGGTATGGAATAAGAAAACGTGTTGTGCCGACCCCAAGTAACATGGGACAGGGCAGGAAGATGATGACCAGAGGTTGCCACATCCTCACACGAAGAGAAGAGGCCGAAGTTGTCTAGCAGTACTTATAGTTGGACTTATATTTCGCTTTTTATCCGGCCCCAATTCCAGACTCCTAGGTACTACTTAGAAATTCAAGATAAAAGAACCCATCTGTAGACTCATTGCCCAATCTGGGAATTGACCCTAGAACCAAACAGTACCTATGAGGGTTAAAATATGAAACCTACGTAGGTACCTATCTAGTAAGTCTTACGTCCTACGTGTGGGTTTTTAAGTCAAGTGTGAACAGGTTATTTCTAGGGAAGCGAGCTTCACCTTCACAGCTTACCATCAGGTGAGATAGTGGTCAAACGCGAACCTATCAATAAAAAGTAAAAGGAAACCACGACGTTTATAATTTAAATTAAACCCTGCAGAGAGCACCAAGAGTTGGTTATCCAACAACTGAATACTTCAGCTACAACTCCACCCCAACATTAATACGTGAGATAGCCCCCCGAACTTTTTCAGCCACATAAAACAAAAACTTGTTCCACGGAAAACACTATAAATTGCGCAAATCTCTCTGCCATTAAAATATGAAGCCCATAAAGGGAGGCTGGGCTGACCGGAACTACGGAAGTGAGTAATTACCGTCCGCTGGCCGGCGGGAAGATAACGTAACTACGTCATCCATGCATTCTGGAGTGTGGTACCGGGCTGCCGTCCTATAGCTAAAGGGTCGCTATATGACATTTGGACAATTTAGAGTTTTTATATAATACCTCGGTCTATAATCATTAAAAATTTCTCTAACGATCTCTCTAATAAGCTCGTGGCTAAATAATAACAGCCGCACGGGTCGATCTTCAAGGTTAAGCTACGCTTGAGGTCGGTCCGTGGTTGGGTGAGCATTTCAACATACCGAGTTTCCTCCGTGCCTCGGAAAGCACGTTAAGCCGTTGGTTCCGGCTGTCATTTGAAGATCTTTGACAGTCGTTACGAGTTGTCAGAAGCCTGTGATCTGACACTAGTCTTGCCAAGGAGTATCGTGTTACCCAGTTACTGGGTTGTGGAGGTCAGATAGGCAGTCGCTCCATGTTAAACACTGGTACTTAGCCGACCCAAACAATAATTGGGAAAAAGGCTAGGCAGATGATGATCTCTCTAAGTAATATTTTTCTCAATCATTACATTTCCGATAAAAACGCCCTAAATTGCTATGTTAACACACCTATTTTCGACAAAATCATATAATTGACATAGGTAACAATGTGCCTATTCGAAAGTACGCAATTTGATCTATTTTTTCTCTCTCGCATATGATAAACAGCATCGATTTATAACTCCCGACGAAAACAGAGGGGTGTTATAAATTGGATGTGTGTACCTGTGTGTTTGTGTATTTGTTTATCTGTCTGTGGCATCATAGCTCCTAAACGGATGAACCGATTTTGATTTTTTTTATTATTGAAAGGTGATTCTATCGAGTGAAGATGAAAATCGGTTCAGCCGTTCTAAAGTTATGGGCGCTTTACTGTTTGAATCGAGGCTGGCGCAAGATATAATTTAATAATTGCGTGTTCAATAGGTTGTTGATCTAAGAGTGTCTACTACTAGATAAATTATGTCGCATGAAATAAAAATGTGTCGGGTTTTTTTTTAAGTTTACTTGTTTGTTTTTCGTCTATAACTCAAAATATGATTTTGTCAGATAGCGTCACTCTACCTATAAGCCGGCAGCGGGTACTGCCGGAGATCGGACAGTCAAGTGCACTGTAATCAAATTATGCACATCCGGAATTTTAAACGAAACTTAAAGAGTACTTTTTGTAATTAGTCGAGAGCTTCCGGAATTTTATGGTGTGCGCATTTTGTTATAGGAACTTAAATGAGTTATATTGGCGGGTTCTTTTTGTACAAAAAGGTTGAAGGATATGATTATCTGGCTCTCGTTATGTTGAAAGTCCGAAGTTATATTACGTATACTAAAAGTTAGTATTACTAAAAGAGTTATGAATATAAATGTGGATGGATGGAGAGGAAGAGGAAGGCCAAAGAAAAGATGGATGGACTGTGTGAGGAGTGATATGAAGGAAAAGGGAGTCAGTAATGGCGTGACAGGGAACAGGACGGTATGGAAGAAGAAAACGTGTTGCGCCGACCCCAAGTAACATGGGACAAGGGCAGGAAGATGATGATGTGCTTTGTAAACTTCTTCTTAGTATTGAACTCCTGGCGGATTGATCGTGTTCATGGATCGTCTGGAAGGTTCGTTCCAGCTTTTGCGAGACTTCTCCATCTCTCTCTATTCATTGCACTGAGTGTACACCCAGTGAGGGTACACGTCATAGAAGATTTGATGAGATCTGTCCATCTTTGTGTAGGAACTAAGTATTTTATTGGTGTCATAAAAAGTCGGGTGACAATTGTCGGCAGCGGATCGTTGAGCGCATATCGACTGAAACAGCGATGCATACGACGAATGCACTGCGTTTGAACGTACTTTGTTAGCTGGAGTTACATAAACTGGAAGTTTGCTGGTTTATTTATAGAAATATGAACAAAGAAAATGTCCAGAAACTAAACATCATAAGTTGCCTGACATTTATTTCATTGCCTACAAAGGTTTAAATAAATACATAAAAAAAAAGGTTCATTGCAGAAACTTGTACACTTTTACAGTAAATCTTACATAGAGACCTCCTTTTAAGTAAAAGATATACCTGTGCTAGGAGGACCCGCTCTTCAATGACAAATTATGAAATGGTAAAGTTAAGTACAAAAGGAAAACAGAATCAAAAAAAATAATTACAAGCAAAGTCTCAAGTTTGGCTTCCAAGTGCTTGCTTTGGAAAAAGAACTTGCACAAAACAGTTGAGCACTTTGTGTGTGGTCCGGTGGAAAAAAAAGGGGTTTACTTTATCATTGCAAAATTAGTTTTTATTATGTATTACCAATGGTGTCTCATCCCATGCAAAGAAACCGTGCCGACGTACTATACTGATTATACTGATTATTTTTTGTACATCCATCGCGCTCGGTTCCATTCCACGGATGTAGATGGTGATCTATCTATCGCCGTGGAACGGAACCGAACGCGATCGATTTACAAAAAACAATCGGTATAATCAGATGAAAAAAGCTAGTTAAATTCAAATTCAAATCTTTTATTTGCAGAATATGGGTGGGGGTGGGTACAGGTGCTAAAATTTAAAACAAAAATATTTCGCCATAATCAGGCTCACGCCATGCAAATTTAAAAAGCAAAAAAAATAATAAATTACAAACTAATTAACTATACATAGTATCAAGTAAATGAA
This sequence comes from Orthosia gothica, assembly GCA_949775005.1. Lineage (NCBI taxonomy): Eukaryota > Metazoa > Arthropoda > Insecta > Lepidoptera > Noctuidae > Orthosia > Orthosia gothica. The sequence goes on from OX459069.1 coordinate 1,821,956, forward strand.
TTACAGCGGAAAATGTCAAGCATACAATACTTTATAATTATTATAACAATTAATTTGAATTTGAGTCATCGTGGTGTACCTTTCAGGACCTGAACGTGGCAAATGACAGAGCGGTCCAGGTAGCTACTTACTGGTCAGAGAAAATTTGAGAGAAGTTGAGTATTAATTTGAGTTTATCGGCACGAAAAGAAGAAAAAGATTACAATTAATAGAAATAGAAATCGGCACGGTTTCTTTGTATGAGATGAGGCATCTGTATGCTAGTATTATATTATCTGTGGTATTACTAAACTATAGACATAAACTTTCAGTGAGATATAGGAACCCGTAAATGACCTAAATTTTTTTAAATTCAAAATAGGATAATATATATAATTAACTATACTAATGTTATAAAGTAGAAAGATTTGTACGTTTGTATTTTTGTATATAACGAATAAACTTAAAAACTACTGGACCAATTTTAAAAATTCTTCCAGCGTTGGGAAGCTACACTATCCCCGGGTGACAAAGGCTACTTTTACCCATATATTCCCACGGGGACGGGAACTGCGCGGGTGAAACCGCGAGGCGTCTGTTAGTATTTAAAATAATTTCAAAGAAAAAATAAATCACTATACCTAAATCATCTTATTTCGTGCAAACAAACATATACAGTGACTACCATCAGACGAACCCAAGCCATAACCCCGTGAAGGGCGTAACTTAAATAACGGATCAGGAGGTCCCCCTAGGAGTCAAGCATGATGTAATGTACTCAGTCTGAGGCTCAGTGACACATGACATACGGACAGACACAGTAGTCTATATAAAAATTCGTTTCTTACTTTTTTGTCTTTCCCTACGAATGATTATAAATAAAATACTGAAGGAATTTGGACAGAAGTTAACATTGATTAAGAATATTAGGACATAGGTCTCTTTTGTCCCGATAGTATTTATGTTCCCTTTAGATTTTTGACGCGTGAAAAATATCTCCACGCGAGTAAGGCTTTGCACGCACTGCGATTTTTGTTAATTTTTTTTTTCGCCAATTCTGCGACCTATGGAATTGTATGAAGCTGCACGCATTGCGGTAAAAAAATCGCGCGGAAATAATACAAAAAAAAATTGCGCGAATAAAAATCGCGGGCAGGAACTTTGTGTCACAAGCATTGATTAAATGAAAACATTTACCTTTATATTTTTGTGTAGGTACTCATAGTTCTCAAACTCTAAAAAAAAAGTTTTTATTTCAATCATGGACACACTGGTTTCACTTTTCCCGAAACTTAGTCAACATCGGAAAAATAAACAAAATAGAAAAAAAAAACATACTTCTAAAACGTCAGCAAACCTAAGTGGGCATTGTGCCAGCAGCTTATAACACTCATTAATACACAAAACAGTTTGTAATACAAACAGACACACAATGAGTTGAGAAAGGTATTTAATTAGTTAATTAACTACGTGTCAGCGGTAACGAACAGACTGATTGATGGACGTAATTTGCACATATGAGTGATGAGAGCTTTTATTATAAGAAAAAGTATAAAGTACACGTCATTTTGTATGGTGCTTAGGATCCACACTAATATTATAATTGCGAAAGTAACTGTCTGTTTCCTTTTCACGACTTAACGGTTGAACCGATTTAGGTGAAATTTGAGAAACTGGATTTGGAGATACTCGTAGTTGCAGATCCTGAGAAGGACAGTGGGTAGTTTTTATCCCGGTAGTGTGTTCCTTTGGCATGATAAAACATTTTAATATGTGGGTAAAGCCGAAAGCTAGTATTAACATGGCACATTAACTCTGTCTCTTATTCTGTTAAATTTTTACGCTTAAGAGCGGATTCTAGTCAACAGGAATTTGAAAAATAGGTATTTGAAGAAACTATTGCCGTCGCGTCACCTCCAACCCCACCCCGTAAAGTGCGAAAGGGACAACTGCAGCTCAGGCTGATTTTACCTACAAAAACTTTGACTAAAAGACGTTTCGTATTCTGCTGTTTTCTTCATGAAAACTGGTCTGATCTAAAAAATTCTTATATCAAAATTTAGAGGAAAAGTATATCTATGCTCCTATCATTTCCTTTTTTGTTAAAAACTTATAAATTTTGTCTGAAAGTCTTCTGAACATGGCGGTAAAAACGGGCATTTTTGTCGGATTTTTGGATTGTCATATTTCTTTTTGTGATTATGTTTTGGAAAAAAGGAAATCATACAGGCACGTATTAATTAGACCTACATTTTATGGAAAAAAAATCATTGCTCTAGATGCATTATCCACGAAGAAAACAGCAGAATGTGTTTGTATGGAGAAAGTCTCACTAGAGTCCCCTCTTAAGAGGAAATGCGGTCGCAGACATCCGACTAAATTTCCTAAGTAAAAAGTCATAATTCGAGGTTTGACTCTCGCCTATTTCTTCCTCCAATATTAGACTCATTTAAAAGATATTCTATAAACTGAAAAAGAAAGATCTGTACTGTGCCCCTGTTTTCCTTTTTGATGATACATTATCTTTAGAAGCATTAGAACCCTCAAAAAATGCCCAAAATTACGCTTTCAACAGAGGCCTAGTGAACAAATTGGGCAGTTATATTTGAAAAAAGAAAAACATAGAAGCACAACATATGTCTTTTTTAATAAATTTATGGAAAAAATAAATAAATAATAAAAAAAAAAAAATTTTTTTTAGATTTGTCCAGTACTGGAGGAGGAAATAGGTGAGAGATCTCTGCCCGCATTACCTCCTAAACCGCTGAACCAATTTTGATGAATTTTGGACCTTGGAGAAGGACGTAGGATACTTATTATCCTGGGAGTATGTTCCCTTGGGATACTTTTCGACGTTCAAGCTGGCGAAGCTGCTGACATAAGGTAGTTTAATATAGGGCAATAAGAGACCGATAGTTAATACAACATAAATAGATTATCAGAAATAAACACTTTTGGTTTAATTAAGATAAAGTCTTCAGCAAACTTTAATCTACAAAACAATCAAATTTTAAGTACCTAAGTACTTATAAAATAAAATAATATCTAGAGCAATTTAGTACTTTACGGAAACGTTTAATTTATTCTGAAAATCCTAGTTTTCTTAAAACAGGTATTGAATATCTGATTCCATTCAACAAAAAATTTGAAAACCCTACCTAAAATTTTCATTAAAAAACGTACTTTTTCAGTACAACAAGAAATTGACGGTAGAATCAACTTTTATTACTTGGAAAATTTTAATCTTTATTTTTGTTTGATGTTCAAAAGTACCGCTTTTTGGCCTAGTTGACTTTGACTTTGACATCTAGTTTTCAGAGAGCTTTTGATAAAATCGTATTATGATCACTAGTGGAAAGCTTTCAGTTTGAATCCCGCGTGTACGACTACGGACTATGGGCTCTTCGACGTGTGGCCTCAGGGGCTTGAGGCGATGGTCTGATGCGGCCCACATCGGCATACATCGAAACTTTCCACTGTACGAGCTTTTAATGATAGCTTTAATATTACAGCTAGCGTTACTGCCTGTTTTTACTTTTATCGATTGGCACATCCTATTAAAGAGAGCTTTCTGCGTTTATTTTGTAGCAATAATACTACTCATAATAGGTAATAAAAACCGGCCAAGTGCGAGTCGGACTCGCGCACGAAGGGTTCCGTACTTGGTAAATTGCGGTTTACGATTTATGACGTATTAAAAAAAAAAACTACTAACTAGATCTCGTTCAAACAAATTTTCGGTGGTAGTTTACATGGTAATGTACATCATATATTTTTTTTAGTTTTATCATTCTCTTATTTTAGAAGTTAAAAGGGGGGGGACACACATTTTACCACTTTGGAAGTGTCTCTCGCGCAAACTATTCAGTTTAGAAAAAAATATATTAGAAACCTCAATATCATTTTTGAAGACCTATTCATAGCAACCCCACACGTATGGGTTTGATGGAAAAAAAAATAGTTTCAGTTTCAAGTATGGGGACCCCCAAAAGCTATTGTTTTTTTTTCTATTTTTGAGTGAAAATCTTAATGCGGTTCACAGAATACATCTACTTACCAAGTTTCAACAGCATAGTTCTTATAGTTTCGGAAAAAGTGGCTGTGACATACGGACGGACAGACCGACAGACAGACAGACATGACGAATCTGTAAGGGTTCCGTTTTTTGCCATTTGGCTACGGAACCCTAAAAAGTACTCATTGCAAGTTTTAGAGTCATAGATGACTGTAGCTGTTTTGAATAAACTAGACATCACACAAGTCTCTTAAAAAGTGAACGTACATAAACCTACTAATTAAAAATTTAACAGAGCGTTAACTATAAAAAGCAAATAAGCTGAACAAGCAAATATAATACAGTCAGACCGCATAACACGGACGACTCAAAACAAAACGATTTCAATGGAGCCGTGGGGAACCCTACGAGCAGGGGCTCGTATGCGGGGCTCCGGCTCCGGGGGTAAGCGAGTTATGAATTAGTCTCAGGTATGATGGGTGCGCGGAGGGGCGCATTCTTGCACACGCGGGATCAAAACGTCTGGCAGAGAGCATGTCTCTATTGTACGACCCTAATGCTCCCAACGTATGAAAGATCTCAAATAAATAGGTTTAGACACTGACAGCTTTTAAGGAAAAAATAGCACACATAATAGCATACTAATCCGACCAATCATAATCGAACAATCTCATAAATAGCATGAATGATTACAGTTAACAAGACGCAATCACGGAAGAGAGCACTTAGCTGTCCAGCGCGACCGCCACAGAGCGGCTCGTTGATGTCGTTTGTACAACAGAGGTAATTTATACTATCTGCTATCTAATCAAATCACACACGATATTAAAAATAGTAAACTTTCACTGCGCGCCCGGTGTGCGCCCGGTGTGCGCCGCGCCGAGCTCCTCGCAGTACACACTCGCTCAAAGCTCGCGAAGCTCCGCTGCCGGCGCCCCTTCAGTCCGCCGGCGGCAGTCGACCGGCGAGTACGTGCCGCTCGTATCGCCCTCCCACGGAAACTTTACGCGAGTGCAGTGACAGTGAGTGAGCATGCCCGCCCGCGCCGTGGCCCTCCTAGCCACCGCGGCCCTCGCGCTCGCCGCCGCGCCGCCCGACCCCTGCCTGGAGGACGGCCGCCCGCGCCGCTGCATCCCCGACTTCGTCAACGCTGCCTTCGGCGCCCCGGTTGTCGCCTCCTCCATCTGCGGAAGACGAGGCCCTGAGCGCCTCTGTGACCCTCCCGGAGATCAACCCCCGGAGAACTCCTGCAGAGTATGTGACGCTGCCAGGTCCGACCGCCGACACCCGCCGACCCACCTCACTGACTTGAACAACCCCCACGATGTCACCTGCTGGAGATCCGCTCCGATACCTCCGACCTCCTACGATTCGCCCCCCGACAATGTTTCCCTTACTTTATCTCTTGGTAAAAAGTACGAGTTAACTTACGTGAGCCTCCAGTTTTGTCCAAAAGCCGCTCGACCTGACTCTGTCGCCATCTACAAGAGCGCGGACAACGGCATCACCTGGCAGCCCTTCCAGTTCTACTCCAGTCAGTGCCGGCGGGTGTACGGGCGGCCCAACAAGGCCACTGTTACTGCTGCCAACGAGCAGGAGGCCAGGTGCTCTGACAGTCACAGACTGACTGGAGAGAGCTCTGGAGGAGCGAGACTGGCATTTAGCACCCTTGAGGGACGTCCAAGCGCCGCTAATTTCGATATATCCCCTGTTCTGCAAGACTGGGTAACTGCGACTGATGTCAGGGTTGTGTTTAACCGTCTGCACATGGTCAGCGAGGGTGACGAGATTGACAATAAGAAGCAGGCCTCTCCGGGCAGCCAGCACTACGCGGTATCAGACTTTGCGGTCGGGGGTCGCTGCAAGTGCAACGGTCATGCTTCGCGGTGTGTTCCGATGAAGGGCAGTGAGCCGGCTTCTGGAGCAGTGCAGCAGCTGACCTGCGAGTGCAAGCACAACACGGCAGGCCGGGACTGCGAGCGCTGCAAGCCCTTCCACTTCGACCGGCCCTGGGGACGCGCCACCGCCAGGGATGCCAACGAATGCAAAGGTCAGAACCCCAAAACTATATCGCTTGCTGATACTTTATATTCGTTTCTAAGAATCGATTATGTTGTATTTGAATATCCGTAGATTAGAAGTAATTTACATTCTTGTTTTCAAACAATTAGATGATTTGCTTATTTTTTGTTGCTCTCTGTTTGTTTTACGACTGTCCAATCAATGTTATTTTCGTAATTACTTCTCAATAATTGTCGAGTGATCATTAAATTCTACAAAGATACTTCAAGATAAAAAAAATGAATTAACTTAATCGAAAATCTTAATGATGAAGAGATAATTAAGTAGGTACTATCCGTTTGTAGGCTCGTTGAAATCGCAAAATTGAATCGGAAGAAATAGAATAAAAGGATCAGAAAATGTAAATCAGTTCTTATTTTAAACGTAGCTTTAAAGTTGAAGTTAAGTAAAAGACGAGAAAGATTACTATTCGCCTACACTACTTACTTAAATGTGAACCCTACTTTCAACAGAATAGCTTTGCCTTCATATTATAGAGCCCAGAATATTACCTTGCACATTATACTTTTATTGAAACGAGCATACCATACATTTTTATGTAGAGAAATTGATCGTCAATATTTTCCGAATATACTCGTCCGATTAAATTGCTTATTTTTTTTATCCTACAGAGTATTACTGCATGAAGACAATTAAGAATTTCATGTTATTCTTAATTGCTGTATTTCAGTAAATTACCTACGCGAGTTTTCATTTAAATGAGGCCGCCTTGTAAAAAATGACCTCTCTCCGTAATCCTTATGGAGTTATGATGTAAAATAAAGTACCTCTGCTAACGGTCTCGGACCAAACTCGTGTACGCATTTTCCTGTCATAATTGGAATTGTTTTCCACCAGGTTTTCAAGGTTCCACAAAATAATTTTACATTTTCATTTGAACGTAGTTTATCCAGGCAAATCTTTGAAAAAGGAACACATTTTTTTAAAGAATCACGGTTTATTAGATTGCAATGCGTTCTTATTTCAAAACTGAAATATCTATAAAGACTCCTGACCAACCAGATTGAATATGATTTAAAAAAAGATAAGATCGACTTTCAAAATAGCGTGAATGATTTTCTTTATTTCAACTTAATCATAGATGTGATAAAATGCTCCGTTATTTGGTAGATTTTAATATCCAACGAACCAAAGTTCTACAAACAGTATACTTACTCTAAAGTATAAGACACATTTAACCCGTTCCCTGTCAACTAACTGCTGGTTAAATTAATTGATTTATTGCACGGCATAGCTGTCCGTTAATTAACATTTATGAGTTATAAATTTTTACGCTGAGCGGCAAGCTAGCGGCAACGGAGCAAGCTAGCGCAGCGTTACCCCATCGATCATAGATTGATAGCCGTCAACTATAAAGCATACCATATTAGAAAATTAGAACGTGAATGGAAAAAGCTGTTTCGAAGATCGGAATTACTGTTTTTATTGAATGGGAATCAGGGCGTCGGTATCAGCAGGGTTATGAAGATGAAGTTTTTAATGTTACGTGACGGTAAATTTTCTTTGGATGATTGGAAGCTCTTTTATCTAAAAAAAATCTAAATTGACAGAAGCAAAAAAAAAAATGAAAATCTGTGTTTGCAGATGGTAAAGATTGAAGGGAAATATGGGCAGAGAGCGCCGAATGAATTTCTTTAGTAAAAAGCCATAATTCGAGGTTTGGCTCTCGTCTATTTTCTCCTCCAATAATGGACCAATTTAAAAGATATTCCATAAAGTGGTAAAGTAAGATATATACTATGCCCCTATGTTTTACTTTTTTCATTCATATTTGTCAGATTTGTACACTAAGCCTCTGTTGACAGCGCAATTTTGAGCATTTTTCGAGGGTTCTAGTGCTTCTAAAGATAATGTATCATCAAAAAGGAAAACATAGGGGCATAGTATATATCTTTCATTTTCAGTTTATGGAATATATTTTAAATTGGTCCAATATTGGAGGAGGAAATAGACGAGAGCAAAACCTCGAATTGTGAGTTTTTACTAAGGAAACTCAGTCGGCGCTCTCTGCCAAAGACTCTTGCATTTTTTAAAGATACATATTAAGATAGTGGAGCTAGAGCGTCTTAAACTCAACTGTAACACAAAAGAATCTTGAATAGTAATCAACAATTACGTTGAATTCTTGTCCTCACGTAATTACCCATCCATTTGGTATCACAATGTAGAGCTAACAAACTCCGCCGCGATAATAGAGGTGCGCCCACGCATTCCACCTCTATGATTTGTGGTCCACAAACGCATATTATCATAAATTTACCAACTCTACTTTTAAAGACGTCTCAAGGATATTTCTCTTTTTTTATTTTCAGCATTATTATCTCCACTTAAAAGTTATGGGCAAGACTTATTTAGATTTTTATGTAGATCGTTAATTTCTTTTTGGATTTTTTTAAGGAATATTTGGTAACTGAGTAAATTGAATTTTATTGTTTGACTGTCGTCTTAATTAGGGGAGATACTTTTTACGGAAATTAGAACAGAAATGCTTTTATTTTTCTAGCAGCCAATGTTACAAAAATGTTAATTTTGACAATATCTTTTATGAGAATGGCCGGGAAATAACAGTTCGGTATTTCATACTAAATAACATTCCCGCCGTTATGCAAAGCCGGTTTTATTAAATTGTTGACCTATTTCCAAGCATTTTATACTCCACTCACTACATAGGTGGTATTGAAAACCAGATCAAAATTCATTCAGTATTCTAACACAACTTATTTTATCAGAAATGCATAAAAAAATCATCTTATTTCTGCAGTTACTGCTTAAAATATAGACCAAAAACCAGTTTCTACAAAACCGATATCAGAATAAAGTCATAAAACCATGGCTCTGTGTAATAAAGGCCATTTCAAGCTGTTCCACTATCGCCATGGACGTTCAGAAGCATCCACATAGGCGTGACTAAAAAAATATAAATAACTTAACTTGGTACTATTTCAATAAAGCTGTGTTGTTTGCTAAGACAGGTGACGGAAAGCTTGATAAATTGGGCTTTTTATTACCTGTGGCACAGATAATATAATACTAGCATACCTGTGGTATAATCTGTGATTAAGGGTAATTTTTACAGGTCTTGATAGAAAAGTAAGGTAGAAAAATCGATTAAGGTAACTTTTTAATTAAGAAAATCCTTCTAAACAAAAAAAAAAAATATCGACGAATAACGAAATGAAAATCAAAGTTCGTTATTTCGTCGATATTTTTTTTTGTTAAATAAAGGATTCTTTTTTTTCGCTTTTTAGTTAACTTTATTTCTACAGAATCAGTTCATATTTGAAAATGCAGTGGGAAAATTATAAATACAGCCTTTTTTGTAACTTTAGGGCTGGATATTATTTTTCAAATTTAAATAGAACCACCACAGAGGAATGCTCTTTTAAAAAAAAAGTTTTTTTTAAAAACGGACCACTCTATAAAAAGTTATGCGAGGTCATACTTTAAAATTCGAATTGAGAACCTCCTAATTTTTTTTGGTAATAAATGGCAAGAGTTTTTTTGACGAATTAAATGCTAATCAAATAGCATTCAAAGTATCGTAGACTCGCTATGAGCAGTATTTAGTGTTTTTGCAGTAACTTTGTCCTTATTAGTATTTTGCCTCTTAAAAGCTGTAATAATAATCTTGCTCTAAGCATCAAGATCTTAACTAACCTTTATCATAGAACAGCGTTCCAAAAAATGTGTTAGATCTGGGTTAAATATATCATTATCCTTATTCCAAATAAGGCTTTAACTGCTCAATACTTACACGCCGTTGTCACACCGATAAGGATCCAATGATACCTCTTTCCTTTAACGTACAGACAATAAAAAGTATAAGAATTAGGATGAATCACTGCACGTTGATCAGCATCAGATAATGTTATTTTATTGTGCTAGTTTAGTGTTAAACATGCCGTTTGTCTCGGAATTCTAGTTTATTGCTTTGGACACCGATCAGGGGGGTGACCACAAGCTCTTAGAGTAAGGTTATTTTGAGATCGAGTAAGGGACAGATGTATCTGACTTGTATACATCTGTCACTTACTCGATCTCAAAATAACCTTACTCTAAGAGCTTGTGGTTACCCCCCTGGGCTGGCACGATAGGAAAATTTGATTTTTTACGAAATATTCGTGTATCTCGGCAATATAGGTAAGCACATTTACCAACCCGTACTGGGCACGCGTGGTGGATTACGACCTACTCTCACAGAGAGATGACCTGTGTCGCAGCAGTGGGAATATTATATCCTTATTATGCTTAGCAGATTTTTGTATGATTATTAACACTCCTGCCCCCGTACCCTAACGTGTCAAAACTATCATAGTTCGAATGTAAAAAAACTTAATTCAAAAAATCAGAAAACCCGACTGCTTCAAAAGCGAACTAAAAAGTCGTAAACAAGGAAAAAATCATGCTGTGCAGTCGGAGGATACATATTCGCGGGCTGGCTGACCAAAATCTGGTGTATCCTCCTCCTGCACAGCATGATTTTTTCCTTGTTTACGACTTTTTAGTTCGTTTTTGAAGCAGTCGGGTTTTTTGATTTTTTGAATTAAGTTTTTTTATTTATAACTTTTCAGTTAGTGATTTTTTCGAATTAGATACATTTAAACATATAAGTGTTATATATTTTTGAAATCACCTCTTAAAATACTTTATTTTGATACCCCACATGACATGATGAAAAATTGGGCCCCCACAATACGGCACCCAAAATCCGCCATTTTTCTATTGTCCAATTTTAATGTAGCCTATGACACTCGCAGGGTTAAGACGAATCGATTGACGTATGAATCATCAAAATCGGCCAACGCGTTTGGTCTCTGGAACGCCATATAGGAACAAACATACATACATACATACTTACATACATACATACATACATAGACTGATAAACACATTACCCTCCTTCGGCAGTCGGGTAAAAAGGGACAGATGTTTACAAGTCAAATACATCTGTCCCTTACGCACACTCAAAATAATCTTGCTCTAAGAGCTTATGGTCACCCTCCTAAGTCATGGACGCCCAGATCTGCAAAGCATGGTAGAAAGAAAGGGAAACAGGTTGATATGATGACGATGATCATAAATTCACCTTACGTATCATAAGTAGGTTAATAATACTATTTATTAAAGTCATCATATCAGCCGAAAGACGTCCACTGCTGGACATAGGCCTCCCCCAAGCGTCGCCACATTGATCGGTCCCGTGCGTGTCGCAACCAGCGGATCCCCGCAACCTTCACGAGGTCATCGGTCCACCTGGTGGGAGGCCTTCCAACGCAACGTCTTCCGGTTCGCGGTCGCCACTCCAGAACCTTTCTGCCCCATCGGCCATCCGTTCTGCGAGCAATGTGCCCTGCCCACTGCCACTTAAGTTTGGCAATTCTTCGAGCTATGTCGGTAACATTGGTTCTCTTACGGATCTCTACATTTCTGATTTGATCACGCAAGGAAATGCCGAGCATAGCCCTCTCCATTGCCCTTTGAGTGACTGTAAGCTTTCTGATAAGGCCCATTGTAAGCGACCACGTCTCAGAGCCATATGTCATCACTGGCAACACACACTGGTCATAGACTTTTGTCTTGAGACACTGTGGTAAGTTGGACGTTATATTAAAGTATGTGGAGTTTTATTAAAGTAACTTGTCCATAAAAGAAGGAAAAAACATTGAAAACACAAAAAAAATATACAACTTTTTGACTTAGGCAAATGATAGCTCGAAAATATTCGTTTCTGAAACCTACAAATCTTTTAAAATGCTACACACGTAATCTTTCAAAAAAAAATGTTGACCACAAAATGCTTTCTGCCCCTGATAACTTACTATGGAAACCAACAGATAACCAGGAATTAGCGCTGAAGCAAATCTTAATGTCCAAAAAAGGTTGCCTTAAATCGGTAGGAGCATCCCAAAGATAGGAGAAAGTCTTTTACGTTCACTGACAGGATTAGTCATTCAATATTAGCTTCAAGTCCTGAGAGTGTTACATGCTAGGAGAAAAAAGATAAAAGACAGTTTCCAGTGAATCCAGTCGCAGTAGCAGGTCTCGTAGTCTGATGACGTATTTAATTGGGCAGTTCCAAATGGGTGAATTAATTCAGAAATATAATGATTAATTAAACAAACTTTTTTTTAACAGTTTGGCTGCCACAAAATAAACACAATAGAAAATGTATTGTTTGAGGGTCACCGGTGACCGATGTGGCAGTCAACCTGTTAAACAAGGTTTATTCGTATTCTCAGGAAACACTTTCATTTTATACCCATATCATGTCAGTGCAATTACTAGTCCGTCATCTTGGGCCGTCCACCATATTGGATTTAGAATGACGTCATTTAGCTAACCATGCATTGTCATGCAGATTAAACGTGTACGCAAAAATTCATGGATAACTGCTTTAAAATTCAGCTGCAAGATTTGACCCGAACACACATACATAAATATCAAGTTAAATAAAAGCTTCTAAAAAAATGGCGGGTCCTAGCGATTGTGTCAGACGTCCGTTAGTTACTATGTAAAAAAAACAGGAATGACAGTTATTTTCACCATACATAACCAATGAATTCTTGTTGAGGAATTCCGATTATCAAATCAGAGTTTGGCAACATGTCGAGTAGTTTACGAGTAATTCAGAACGTACTAATAAAAGTACAGGCATTTAAACTATCCTATTAAAGTAAAGTGTATGTCAATAAAAACTTGTTGCACCAACCCTATGAATTCCAGTGATTGATATTATCAAGTTATTTGTCGAGATATGTCGTACGGCATGTTTTATTAGCCTGAGGAAGTGATAAAAACCATGTATTTGATTACCGATGGCTTATTTCCTTTACGACACGTCTAATGGCTGTTTTTGAGGAACAATCGGCCATCTTGTGGTGTTGTTGTCTATGGTTAGGATTATGCGGGTGCATGATGGTCTGTGGTAAATGAATTAATGGTACTGGCGGGTGGTATTCATTTAAGGGTGATTTTTAATGAGTTGAGGTGTAATGTTTCTGTTATTGTTTTTTTTTAATAGAGGCAATAAAATACTTACATAGTTATTTGAAAATAATATGCTGCGCTAAATTCCGCGGCAATGTTTGGGAAGGGCTGATATATGAAAACTTCTTTGCAATTCAAAAACTTACATTATAGGAGTTGCGGATAATTAAAGCGAAATATTTTGTTATGTTACTCTACAATGCCTATTTGGACCGAATAGGTCTAAAACAAAATTATTATTTTTTATTTTACATAGGCCTACATATGGGCACTTAAAAACGTCGACAAAATTCAAAACGGTCGTTTCCTATGGAGAAGAACCGGCAAGAAACTCCACGGTTACTCTTTTAAGATGGTGGTTTTGGTCGATTGACACTGAAAAGTTCTGGAGTGGCAACCGCGTAACGGAAGACTCAGCGTTGGAAGGCCTCCTACTAGGTGGACAAATGACTTGGTAAAGGTTGCTGGAATCTGATGGATGAGGGACGCACATGACCGGTCGATGAGGCGACACTTTGGGTAGGCCTATGTCCAGAAGTTGACGTCTTTCGGTTGCAATCATGATGATGAGGTTGCCAGACGAGTTATTTACCATATCATCAACTAACTCTTTTCTCCCCTTTGTGACTATTGGCCTTGTTTATTCTGTCGCCTGCTTGGTATGGAGGAAAGTGGGAATTTGTATCTTTTCCTACTGCTTTGTCATTATTTTCTGATGAATTTATTTGCAAAATCTAAGACAAAACAACAAATTCATTCTCTGGGACTTCGTCGAGTTTCATTGCCTCAGCGCTTTTCTGGTGGTCGCCACAGTTGATTCTGGCTTTCAGGAGTTGCAGTGATTTGGAAATAGTGCAGTGGGATATCCCCAATAAAAAAATAACTATTTTTACCTGTCTCCAAAACCCACGACTGATGTATCCCAGCTAATTTGGTAAACAAAACGCACTAAAAAAACTTCACAGATAAGCGGGTATTTACGGCCGAGTGTTTATCCGGACCACAGATAATATAATACTACAGTCCGAAACTATCTAGTCGAGTTGGCAGCGCCTCAACGGCGAGCTACCGGCGCGAGCTACTAGCGCCAGCGATAAAAGTAATTGGCTGTGTAACATTTGTATCTCAGTTTGTTGGTTTAGTGTTTGTTTATTTTTATTATAGACTGCTTTTTAAAGTTATCTCTTCTTCTTCTTCTTCAGTCGGTCCCTCATTACTGAGGATCGTGGTCACTGGACCCCTTTGAGCGGACAATCTGCCTCCATCGACGCCGGTCCAAAGTTGGCATCACCACCTGCTGGCATTTGCTTGAGGACGTAGCATTCTTTCACTTGGTCAGACCAACGTGTTGGCGACCGGGCTCGTGCTCTATTTCCTTCGGTATTGCCAACAATAACAAGCTTTTCAAAACTGCTATAAAGTTATAGTATTTTTTTTAATGAGGTTATTCTGCTCATTGTTTTTTCTTAAGGCGCCGATTCCCTTGAGTAGCTGATTTTAAAATGAGAATCACGTCTAAACGGCTCGTCGTAATTTTTTGGAAAAAATATATGTTTTAATAGACCATTTTCTTAATAATTTGATCTGAGCAAAATTTGAGCAGTAGTGGCCCAGTGGTATCGGCCGCGACTTACAAGTTGTAGGTCGTGGGTTCGAACCCAGGCAGGCACTTTACTTTGTGTAAATTAATTCATCACCACTGCTCTCAAAACGGTGAAGGAAAACATCGTGAGGAAACCGGCATGTCCTAGAACCAAAACTTCGAAGACATGTGACATCCACCAATCCGCACTGGGCCCGCGTGGTGGATTATGGCCCATCCCCTCTCACAGAGAGGAGGCCTGTGTCCCAGCAGTGGGAACATTAATAGGCTGATGATGATGAGCAAAATTTGAGTTTTATTCGTATAACATAGTGTAATTAATTTGTAAAGTTATGTCTAAAACGGACAAAAACACGACAATCACACCAAAACCGCTAAGCGTATCTTAATTAAATCGACACCATCTCAAAGACAATTTTATTATCTACATTTTGATCTGAAGCTTTTTTTTTAATGTCATAGAATAATAAGGAAAATACAAAAAACTACTAAATTTTGGGTCGCGCGGGTGTGAAACGAGTGCGCGTTTTGTTCCCTCAAGGTCGTTGGCGTTAGTCGTCGTCTTAAATATCATCTGCCACCACTTCGATATATTGTATTAATTCGTCTATTTTCGTCAATAAACTATTTCGTACAACTTATTTTCTTTTCTTCTATATGCATTGGCAGGTTACTTAACTTAATGCCTGTTTTGCTGCAATACTTGGAAATTATAGATTTCCCCTGTGAGTTTATGATGTTTCGCCGAAGTTTATTTATTTGATGCACAGACATTAAATCAGTTTTGAATACACCTGCACCTATGTATCTGGTAAATGGAATGAGGGTACACGATCACAGATCTTTTAGTTGCAAGATCTAAGTAGCTGTCATTATTCAAGGTTGATTATGGCATGACGTGTTCCATTTTTAGGGTTCCGTAGCCAAATGGCAAAAAACGGAACCCTTATAGATTCGTCATGTCTGTCTGTCTGTCCGTCCGTATGTCACAGCCACTTTTTTCCGAAACTATAAGAACTAGGTAAATAGATGTATTCTGTGAACCGCATTAAGATTTCCACACAAAAATAGAAAAAAGACACTAAATTTTTGGGGTTCTCATACTTGAAACTGAAACTAAAAATTTTTTTTTCGTTAGACCCATACGTGTGGGGTATCTGTGGATAGGTCTTTAAAAATGATATTGAGGTTTCTAATATAATTTTTTTCTAAACTGAATAGTTTGCGCGAGAGACTCTTCCAAAGTGGTAAAATGTGCCCCCCCCCCCTGTAACTTCTAAAATAAGAGAATGATAAAACTGAAAAAAAATATATGATGTACATTACTATTTAAACTGCCAGCGAAAATTGGTTTGAACGAGATCTAGTCAGTAGTTTTTTTTAATACGTCATAAATCGTAAACCGCAATTTACCAAGTACGGAACCCTTCGTGCGCGAGTCCGACTCGCACTTGGCCGGTTTTTTTTGTTTTTAAACTCTGCAATGCTTTACAGTTGAACTCCATGTTTCTACTGCTACCAGTTCTCAGCATCTTGCATCCATAAAATAATAAATCTTGCCTCTCTTGTAATTTTTCTTGCAACGAAACGAGACCGCAATAGTTGTGTGCGTTTTTATAAATCAACTTGTTTATTTATTGATTTACCTATTAAATAAAATGGAAATTGTGTTTTTCTTTGCCTGTATATGGAATGCAGCATAGAAGTATCATCGGCTTATGTACCGAATCGTGTATGCATTTAGAATAAATTCTAAGCTTAGGTGAAATATAAATAACATTATTTTACAACCATAAAGGTAAAATGAAAAATTACTTACTTATAAGTATAGTTCTCGCAGTAGTAAATCTCATACAAAAACAGCACCGTTTCCTGCCTCGCGCATCCAGAATCCAACTTCTGGGCGGCCAAGAAGTTTGGCGAGGACTATAATCGCAGTTTTATCTTTAAGGCGGTACCCCGAGCAAAACGTCGCGCAACCCGTTTTTTGTGCTGTTTTTAGGAGCTATCTACTCGTTATTTAAAAAGAAATATCAATTAATAAAAATACATTAAAATTCTACATAATTCTAAAATGGTAGATTTAGTTTTTTTAAATGTTGTATATATTTCACTAATCTCCTTCCAAAAAAACATAAAAATGAGAAATTATTATTGATATTATGCATCTCCTCGTAAAGTGTTCATTAATTATTTTTTGTACTAACACTAATGGATAGACAATTTAATAACGAACATTTTTGTAGATTTTTTTTTTTCAAAAGTACAAAATTCGATTTTATAAAGATTTTATTCTAAAATCTGGGCGTATTCACTACTGTAATTCATGCGCCACCAGTGCCGCTAGACCAATAGGAATGCTCATATCTCATGCCGATTTTTTGGTCTGGGTACCGTCTTAAGAAAATAACTTTGACGACACCCCGCGACAAGTTTTTAGCACCCTAATTGCTTCAAATAATACAAGCAAATCTTATTACTTATTATTCCACACCTCGATTGCGTGACACACTATTCCTATTACAAAACAAAAAGAAGGATTTTGATGCAAATTCCTAATCTATTGCTATGTTTGGCAAATTCATCTGCTCAATGACCTAAATTAACAAAATTGTCGACGAATTGTCGAAATGAAGGCTTTGGCACTGGCTGTGAAGCCCATAGCTGACAAAGAAATAATAATCCTTATTTATTTCTTTACTTAAATACAAGTCCATTTTTTTTTAATTCAATTAACTTTGAGACGACATTTTGTCGTCAAGTGAATGTGCATCTGCAAATGCAGACCACTAAGAAAGTGCCAAAGCCACAGCATAAGAAAATCCCGCTAGACCATCACTAAAATTCCCATCATTCCCATTACGTAACAGTTTGCATACTATCAAAGTATTCATACTAGTAGAGCACACAGCACAGTTATCACAACTGCCTGTGTTTATTCGGTTCGGCTCGAGAGCTGCTCTGAAATAACACTCGCTTACTGCTTGACCCATTACAGATCATGAGTGTTGAGTACGAGTGTAATATCTGTCTTATTTAGTCTGCGTGTACTGATGATTTGTGATACGGCTGTTTTCTGTATTAATGGGGGTTTTCAAGAAAATTCGTGCCATTAGATGGCGCCACTTTTGGCCGGCAATTTTCTCCTTAGAAAACGAAATAAAAAATAACACATCAACTTGACTTTGACGTCAGTTTGACTAATGTCAAAAAATTATGAAGAAATTCCAGCCATATTTTTTTCTGTGTAAATATATTTTTAAACATCCAAGTCGTTTTGGAGGAGTTTCCAAAAGTTGCGAAAAAATACCGTGTAATTTTTTTTTTTTTAATCAAAACTATTAGTTACACGAAAAAAACCTTGTGTTCAAAATTATGTACATAAATAAATAATGAATATATTTTTTTTCAAACCTTTTAACCCAGTCGTTACTAAGGAGTATGCTTTAGAAAGTTACCGTTTTACGGCACTAAAGGGTATGTAGTATGTAGGCCCTTAACGTGATTTTAAAACCTCTTTCTATATGGAAATTGTGCGATTTATGACGGAGTTAAATTAATTGTTTTCTTAATCATTAGGCGTTAATTACGGTCCTACCTTTAATTTAAATACTTTTGAAGTTATTAAATTAACATCCTACTCGAAGTTAATTTTCCTATTCTTGTTTATATCACTATTATGGTAGGCCCCTTCTTCTCATGTTTTTTTTTTGTTCAGAGGTTCTTTCCTTTCCCATCATTTTGTGTGTACTATTTTACCGTCGCGTTAATATACTTATTTTACTAAATTATATAATTATAAGCTCTCGAAGCTCTACTGTGGTCAATTCTTTTCTCTCTTGGCTCGATACGAGACATTACTTTTGACATCAATGCATTTTCAAAACATTTAGCAAGAAAACATTATCCTTGGTAATGTAGCTAATACCTCCGGTTGGCGGGTCCCCAAGTTTCCAATAAAGCGTACCATGCACGAATTGCACGAAGCCGGTGAGATAGTTACAAGGTATTCACTTTGACAAACTACTGCTGTTTGCATAATGGCCAGCTTTATTTTACATATGTTCTAATTTAAAAATTTTGTGCTTGTGGCCATTTGTCAAGAAAGACGGCGGCATTGCATCTTGTTCCAACCATTTAGACAAAATCTAAAAAATACTGTATTAAACTCTGCTGATCCCCGCAACCTTCACCAGGTCATCGGTCCACCTGGTGGGAGGCCTTCCAACGCAACGTCTTCCGGTTCGCGGTCGCCACTTCAGAACCTTTCTGCCACATCGGCCATCAGTTCTGCGAGCAATGTGCCCTGCCCACTGCTATTTAAGTTTGGCAATTCTTCGGGCTCCGTAGATACCCAAAGGGTAAAAACGGGACTCTACTACTAAGACTCCAATGTCCTTGTATCTGTCTGTCACCAGGGTGTATCTCATGAACCGTGATAGCTAGGCAGTTGAAATTTAGTATTTCTGTTGCCGCTATAACAACAAATACTAAAAAGGGCTCCCATACAATAAACGTGTTTTTTTTGCCGTTTTTTTGCGATAATGGTACGGAAGTGGAACCCTTTGCGCACGAGTCCGACTCGAACTTGACCGGTTTTTTCTATTAGTAAAAGATTGTTCGTAATTGGATCAGTACTACCAAAGATTATCTTTTACAAACAAACAATCTTTACATCTAAATTAAAAAAAAACAAGTTAAAGTTTCAACACAGCACACAAAACACAGTAAGTACAAACAACACATAAACCATTAATTTTCTTAATGATGACCGCAATCATCATCAGGCATAACGATTTCAAATGAATCATTGTCGTCGGCATTGAGATTAAAACCAACACATACCGACAATTACCTTCGGAAGTCATCATTCAATTCATTGTATATTCATTCAATACAACCAAACTGACACATTGTCCTTTATGTCACTATTTTTACAAACTTACTAATGCCATACCTAAGTAATCACATCATACCCTTAACTCTTCACAGTTAAGTCTTAAAATCGTTTGACAATTATGAGGAATGACAAGGAAGCAAGTGACATAATGTTTTGAACTGTCAATATAATTGATGTATGTAGTCAAGTTTTGACCGCCCACTATGCTAAAAGTTTTTTTTTTAAGTTTTGGTACAATGGAAGAACAAAAACAATTGGTAGAATAATAGTTGCGTTGGGTCTGAGAAAGGATGTTTTGGCTAATTTCGTATAAATTACTGGGAGGTATTTGTGGTGTAGATTATATTGAATAGGTATCCTGCTGATTTCAACCTTAAGAAATTCATGAATCTTTGTTTACTCAGGAAACGTGCTTTTGCGTATATTGTTGTATGAAAATAGCTCGATTTAGACGTCTTCAGTCTTTTCAACATTGTAAAAATCATAACAGATACTTCAAGTTTTGGATCCCTTCAATAATAAAAGCAATAGATGACAGATGTCTTCATTTTTAGACTTTGGAAAGAAGAGGTACCTATCAGGTGGGATAGTAGCAAAACGTGCGTCTATAAAGTTGTATACCATAATATAGCCTAATTTTGGCTCTTCTTATGATTTGGTATCTAATGATTTAATTTAGCACTTGTTGATTAATTGTTATTTTTAATTGAAAATTTGCTAATAATATTTGTACGCTTCACGGAAAAACACAGAGAATCTACGTAATATTATAACAACTCACACACCTCAGATCAAATAAAAAGTCAAGATTGAACGTTGCAAACAACAAGGTGACGCCGGTTCAAACTATGCCTTGCCATAGACACGTACAATGATCTAATAAAAAGCTCGACTGACAAGATAGGGCGTAGTTTCGTTGTACGTGTGTGCGTGTAATTGAGTATGTATACGGCAAGGCGTAGTTTTAACCGGCGTCACCTTGTTGTTTGCAACGTTCCATCTTGACTTTTTATTTGATCTGAGTCACATACCATATACTTACTATGTTTACAAATAAAGATTCTGATTCTGTACAAAAGTGCCCTATGCAACAAAAAAAAAAAACAACCCTTCCTCAAGACCCTACTTAAACAATCCTCATTTAAAAGAAAATAAAGAAATTATTTACAAGATATTGCTTAGTCACCCACACAAATAATAAAATTGAATCTCTTCACAAATACCTCAATCAGGCCACACTTGAGTAACATTCATTAGAGAAGCATAATAATATTAAACCTAGTTCCATCTAACCGGGTAAGCAGGTCCCTAAGTCCCTAGTATCAATACCGCCGTGTCGGCATCAGTCAATAGCCGCCCGAGACGCGTCGGGTCAGAGATCAGCGTGCGCAAATATAACGGAGGCTGCGTGGCTGGACCACTGGACTCGTTAGCTTTATAGACTAGGCACTGATTTTTATGACATGATGTTGGTAAACCTGCTGTGTTTTTTTTCCTGATGTTGACCTTACTGTAACTGCCTCAGTTAAAAAAAATATACATAAAATTTTTGTTTGCTATTTGTTTAAAAATGTTTAGTTTTTAGAATTTTAATATACATCGTCTTTTTGCTTTCAAACTTTCATGTGTTTGTTTGTTTGAACGCGCTAATCTTAGGAACTACTGGTTGTAATTGAAAAAATATTTTTGTGTTGGATAGTCCATTTACCGAGAAAGGTTATAGGCTATGTAACATCACGCTACGACCAATAGGAGCGGAGCATAAATGAAAAATGTTGCAAAAACGGGACAAAATATTCCTTTTTGAGAGCTTCCGTTGCGTGCGCGTAAACGGTTCAAGTAACGCAAATATCATGTATGATGGAATTGTTCCTCTTTAAAAGTTCTAAAGAAAAGTCCCCGACAGCATATGTTTATCTTTTAAGATTGACTCACTATAACGTTTTTAGGGTTCCGTAGCCAAATGGCAAAAAACGGAACCCTTATAGATTCGTCATGTCTGTCTGTCTGTCTGTCTGTCCGTCCGTATGTCACAGCCACTTTATTCCGAAACTATAAGAACTATGCTGTTGAAACTTGGTAAGTTGATGTATTCTGTGAACCGCATTAAGATTTTCACACAAAAATAAAAATAAAACAATAAATTTTGGGGGTTCCCATACTTGAAACTAAAACTAAAAATATTTTTTTTCATCAGACTCATACGTGTGGGGTATCTATGGATAGGTCTTCAAAAATGATATTGAGGTTTCTAATATCATTTTTTTCTAAACTGAATAGTTTGCGCGAGAGACTCTGCCAAAGTGGTAAAATGTGTGTCCCCCCCCCCTGTAACTTCTAAAATAAGAGAATGATAAAACTAAAAAAAAAATATAATGTACATTACTATGTAAACTACCAGCGAAAATTGGTTTGAACGAGATCTAGTAAGTAGTTTTTTTTTAATACGTCATAAATCGTAAACCGCAATTTACCAAGTAGGAACCCTTCGTGCGCGAGTCCGACTCGCACTTGGCCGGTTTTTTTATTGTTAATTTGCGAAGGAGTTTTATCAACATCTATGCTAATATTATAAAGCTGAAGAATTTGTTTGTTTTTAGGGTAGGTAGGGTAGGTAGATATATAGCTAGTTGACGGGAGTGAAGCCGCGGGGGTCAGCTAGTCTCATATAAAAGTTTATAATTAATCTGAAATGTCAATTAAAAGTAATCAAGATGATAAGCACAGCATTTTTCTCACATTCCCAGCGCAGCACATATTTTCTCACAGTAAACAACACTTATTTACATAAAAAACAAGTTTTCAATGAAAACAAACACTATTTATTTCACTTTTCTTTCAAAACAGCACTTAAGTCATTTCCTTTAGAATTATGTATGCAGACACGCGAAGCTTCAATTACTACAAAACCAGTATAAGATGACCCCTTATTTATTTCCTTTTATACTAGAGTGGGAACTGTTAAGAGGTACTGATAGGCCAAGGTAATTTGGTTTAATATAAGCTTATTATGAATATTATGATAGATAAGTCGTTCTCAAAAATATAAAATAGTTAAGCTGCTTGTCGAGTTAATAGTTATGTGCTTTTATAATGATAATGTAGCCCTTATTATGTGTAGTTAGGGTAAGATTTTTTTTTTTTGTCGTGACGTGGGTTTCCAAGGTTGTAAATTGGCTCCGGTTAGCCATCTGATCTTTCTGATGAGATAAATTCATTGACTACTAGCGGACGCCTTGCGATTTCACCCACGTAGTTCCATTTCCCGTGGGAATACAGGGATAAAAAGTAGCCTATGACACCCGGGGATAGTGTAGCTTCCCAACGATGAAAGAATTTTTGAAATCGGTTCAGTAGTTTTTATGTTTATTCGTTACATACAAAAATACAAAAGATTGTTGAATTCTCCTAGGTCGATAAAAGTATCATATATTTGGCTCTGAGCAAAATATATCACAGTAACGTATCGCAAGAGTAAAACCAATTTAATTACAAAAAACCGGTCATAAAAATTAGTTGTCCTGAAACCTGAATAATTATAAAGATTGATGACCTCTACACTACAACCCAGTATTTAAACGTAGGTACCGTAGATGATCATACCCAATATTACATATACAAAATCAACAGTATAAGCAAAAAACCTCGGTATTATTAACTCCGTAGGCACAGCCAGCAGGTCGCTACCAACTAGTTGCTGATCTCTGACCCAGCACGTGCAACGCTTCGCACTTTATACCGATAAATAATCCGCAAGAATACCTGCTACCATACCAGGATTAATATACTCAAAATTAACTAATAGCTACTTACGACAGAATCTAATCATTCCTTTTTCAAATATTCAACTGGAAGCCATTTAATTTTGAAGCCCACAGTGGCTTGGCATCGATGAATAACTCGTGTTTGCTTGCATGCGATTACCATTAATTTTCGCATAGGAAAATAGTAAGGATAGGGAAGGGAAAGAGCCAAGTGTTAATTAAATGTCATTAGTACAGAAAGCTGGTAACATTGTCTATCTGACATTCAAGGAATAAAAATGAAAAACTGATAGATATCACCGTGGAAAATTTAAAACTACTACTTCCAAAGGAGAAGAAGATAATTTATGTAGTTGAGATTACTGGCAGAAAAGTGAGAAATAGTAATCTCTGGATACTATCTTAAAATGGGTAATAAATGTACAAATAAACATGAGATACAATTTGGGGATCTTCCCTAAAACTGGCGTTAAAAGTCCCAATAGCAAACTGCCACCAAAACATTTTCTCCGGATGACGCCGAGACGGCCACTAGTCTATTCACAGATTACATTATAGAAATAGGTCCATCCGTATTGAAACAACGAGATAATTCAAAAATGCCCTGTTCAGAGGACGCCGCCGATAGAATTTAAGCCGCCATGATGGATGGTCGCAGATGACAGTAATGGCAGTTAAATACGTTCGGATATTCTTCTAATAATATGTCATTAGCTGGGGCTTAAGGCTGTGTATGTGTTGACGTGTGCCTATTAAGAAGTGTTGCCAAGTTTTTTATTTGTGTTGAAGACTTAAAAAAAGGTAGGTGGGGATTGAATGTGTAAAAAATGGAGAAAGAAATGAATGCGGAGTAGGTCCAGTTTTATATCATTATGATGTTACAGCTGTCTTAGCAGTTTCTTTTGAAAAGTTTAAACCTTAAAGAAAAAACCTAGTAGACGGGTGTTGTTCCTATTGAAGGAAAAAGTCATTCCAAACCTTCATAAAAAACTGTCTCATAATTTATGGAAACCATTTCCTTACTACACGTGCTTCTATTTGAAACCTTCGAGGAAGCAATGAAAGTCCCCAGTTATTATATAGTTTTTAACGTCACATTTGTTTAAAATAACGATACGTTTAGTTCGAATATCAGTCATAAAACCGTCGTTGTAATAATAACTAACGCGTTAACTATAGCACGGTGTAGTGTTGCCAGATATGAAGCGCTATATTTTGGGATACAGAATTTTAAATGCTTCAGGTATTTTTAATATTTCTGTGTAAAGATTGTTACTTGGAGGAGCTCGTGGCTAAATAATAACAGCCGCACTGGTTGATCTTCAAGGTTAAGCAACGCTTGACGAGGTCGGTCCATGGATGGGTGACCATTTCAACCTACCGAGTTTCCTCCGTGCCTCGGAAAGCACGTTAAGCCGTTGGTCCCGGCTGTCATTTGAAGATCTTTGACAGTCGTTACGAGTAGTCAGAAGCTTGAGATCTGACCCCAGTCTAGCCAATTGTTACCGTGTTACCCAGTTACTGGGATGTGGAGGTCAGATAGGCAGTCGCTCCATGTAAAACACTGATACTCAGCTGAATCCGTTTAGACTGGAAGCCGACCCCAATATAGTTGGGAAAAGGCTAGGCAGATATATTGATTGTTACTTGAATAGGTATATAAAAAGGCAGAAGTCTTTTGTTTGCTTGATCCCGATGGAGTTTATCCTCAAAGTCAAAAGTCAAAGTCAAATATATTTATTCAATTAGGCCAATAAACGGCACTTTTGAACGTCACTTAAATCAAAATTAAAATTTACAAGTTAAAAAAAAAAAAACAAAGATTCTACCGTGCATTCGGAAAGTAGATTGTTATGGAGAAGAACGCACAAGAAACTCCATACTTACTCATTTAAAAAAAAAATAGGTGTTTTACAATATTTACATAAGTACACACATTAATATATGTGAGGACGATGCATCCAGAATAGCTCTACACACTATACTACGTACAGGTATAAAGTATTAAAAAGCATTAGCAGGAAAATTTATTAATTTCATAAGTAGGAACATGGTTCTCACATACTTACAAATATTACAAACATAGTCATAGCCTCTTCAATAGTATACAGTATGAAGTTGAAGACGCTTCATATACCTACGCACGCATTCGGGGATTAATTCCATAAAGACGGAGCTATTCAAAACTTCAATACCATCAGTTACAGGACAATTGCACGACATATTATAACACATTCACCATTGATTCATCCATAAAACCATCACCTTACAGGGAAACGAAACGTTTGACAGCATACTTCAAAGTCCCATTACAAAATTCAGGTTAAACATAAAGTCGTAGTCCCGGAACTCTCGTCCACCTGGCCACTCTAACCTCAGGTCTATTTTAACTTGGCGTTAAACGCGCGGTTACTGCTAGATTTATGGCGCGCTCGGTAACAGGACTCTTTGCTTTTTTTAAACAGCCGTCAATGGAAACGTTTGTTGCCAGTGAACTTATGTAATACGAATACACGAATTTGTTTTGTGAATAAGGACGCGTGTTTATAAATGTTTTGTTGAAACAACAGGTGGTTTGTGGGGAATAGGGACGGTATTTTTCTTAGGCATTGGCCGTTTGAAAAGAACCTTGGCAACTATAGCTACAGATTCAAAAAAAAATCGTATCGATGCTTTTTCAAGAAGTCAAGCAGTTTTTTGCACATTAAGGTTACAGTAGTCGATTTTTCTTCCACACAAACGTAGTCTGGCGATTACTCCACTGTTTGACGATATATGTTCAAAATAAAAAATTATATCAATTTGTCTCATCATTATCTAGCCCTGAATGGAAACAAACATGTAATAAAATAATATATTTGAGTACGCAAAATACGCGCTTGGTCGTGGAGTTGCGGAAACCAGCCCGTTTTAACCTAACCTAAGTTATGAGCGTCGAAAGTTCCATATTTCAACACTAATTTTAACGCATCTTTGGGCAGAAATAAATACCATAAGAAGAAGGCAAATTGCAAAACGGCCTCTATACAGGGATAGATTAGTAATTCAACAATATAAATAATTTTATTTTGAAAATGTACATTAAGTCGTTTTTCCATTTCCATAAAATTTCGCGAGCTCGTTTTCGTCCTAAATCATCATCCATTTCGCTACGAACTTGCAAAAGTCCTAATTCGTACTCGTAGATAGTAAACGATCTAGCTTCTTACTGCTAATCACAGCATCTATTTCATTCGCACGTGTTGTTGGATAAGAGAGTTCGTGCCGTCGACTAGTTCAACCGTGACAATCTTAATTATAATTGTTTTCATAGATCACGCAGCTGGTTTTTATTTTTTTACATCTGTTTCTTCTCCAATTTCAAGGACTATAAAAGTACCGCCTACGTTTAGTCATCAATTAAAACAATTTTATAAAAAATATGTTGCAACTTTTTTTTTGTAAAGCTTATCTAAGTTGTATGTCCGACCTTCCCACACGTTTGCAGCATGCCTATAACAAGATACACCGTTGTCTCACAAATGACAGCAATTTGTTCTATTTCAGGCTAGCAGCCATTCCAGCTTCTCTACATGGCCGCTAAATTGGCCTTCCGCCAAAATAAGTATGTTTCCGAGTTGTCAAACAAATACCGTATTTAGATGAATGCTTCAGATCTCTAATTGAATCGTTTCATGCAATTTATGAAGTTATCAGAAGTGGGATGGCTATGTTGGATGTGGGGCAATGCGTGCGTGAAATACTCGTACTTGCCATTAATGTGCTCGTGGTGTTTGAGATGTCGTTTAACTATTCGTTGTTTCACTATCTTCTAATTCTAGGAAATTGTTAAGTGGCTTGACAGTGTAAATTGGTTTGGAAACGGCTTCAAATATTTACATAAACCAAACAAGATGATAATATTTATTTGTTTTTGACAATGGTTTTGTAGCATGATTGCTTTAAATAACAATCGTCATTCTTATCGTATTCTATACATACAACTTAAGCAGTGTAGTCTGTTTGTGAATGACTAACTGCAATGGTTTATGTACCAGAGGGTGGACATTGAATTATGTCCAGTATGCTGTGTAGCACGCATTATGCAGAGACAAGCAACAGATGATGATAATGGCCAGTCCCTTTCACACGCGTTCATTAGCTTATTAACATTAATCGCCTTAATTCAACAGCTGGGTATTGTTACAATTCAATTAGGACAAATTAAATCGTCCCAAACTTAACGCAGATGTTCACGTGACATCCGGCCTGCTACTGCAACACTGACACCCCCATTTGACCTGCAGTCTGCACTATTATTGCCAATACAACAATACAAAATGGCCGTCCAACTGTCATCCGATTTCAATTCGCGCGCTTTCTTCTATAGTTTGTACGACTTCATTGTGCGCGCCAAAATTTTGGGGAACTCGTAAATACGGCAGATAATTTGATGTATGAATAGAGTTAATTACGGCATTTATTTATTGTATCCGTTTCATTGCAGCGGGGGTGGCACTGCCCCTGTTTTTATTAGCAATATGCGCCCTAAACTTTACGGTTTCCACTGGGGTGAGTTTAGCCATGTTGATTTATTTCTTTTGCGAGGCATGAAAACATTATTTTTTGTCTATGCCTTACACAAAGGAGGTTACAAGAAAGGTTGGATTTTATTGAGGTGATGTTAAAATTGGCGGAAAATACAGATTTTTTGTATCGCCCGTGACGATTGTGAACACGTAGAGTTTAGTACGAACGAATCAAAAGGGGGATTTGGCTGTTCAGCAAAATAAAGCGAGTTCTTTTATGAAACGAGATTATCCGAAGTTAAGGCGAAGTCTGTGCGTTAGATAATTTGCATCAGAATTTGCTTTTAAAAAGCTCGTTTATCAAGCGGACGTTAATTTATTTAATAAATCAGTTTGGAGGATGGCGGGCCTGCCTGCCTGCCATTAGTCAAACAGAGCGGGCTGAGATTCAATACGGGGATTGGCTGGGGCAGGCGAGTGGCGGGAACTACAAATGATGCTGTATGACGGAGATGGATGGAGCCGCTGCGCGCCGGCCGCGGACAGACGTTTAACTTAATATTACGACACAATGCTAAGTACAAGTAATTGGAAAACTTGTGATAACTGCGTTTATTGATAGTTGTTTTGGACTGTGGGAGACAGTGGGAATACTTATTGCTGAGTTTACAAAATGTAGTCGATAGATAACTTAACTTAGCAGTTTAGGAAAATCAAAAACTAGTAACGTAACTTTTTAACCCCCGACAGAAAAAGAGGGGTGTTATAAGTTTGACGTGTGTAGTACCTGTGTGTTTTTGTATTTGTGTATCTGTCTGTGGCATTATAGCTAAACGGATGAACCAATTTTTATTTTGTTTGAAAGGTGCCTTTATCGAGAGTGTTCTTAGCTATTTTTGATGAAAATCGGTTCTGCCGTTCAAAAGTAATAGGCGTTTTACTGTTTGAATCGGGGTGTTGTCGCAAGATATCTTGTCATAATTACTTGTTCAATAGAAATGAATGCCGATCGAAGCGTATCTACTATGTACTAGATAAATTATGTAGCATGGAATAAATATGTGTCGGGGATTTTAATTTTTTTAATTTAACTTACGTTTTTTTTTTTACTTATTATTTCTGACGAACAATACGCGCTCGGCCACTTTGCCAAAATTACTTCAGAATTTAATTCGAACTTGCAAAAACAAATATTTGGGCAAAAATGTGATTAAATACGATAGAACTGCGGCAACATGATTTTTCAGTGACTCCGGGAGCCAGTAAAATTTACGTTCCAAGTTCTTCCAGCCGTAATGAGATGAAAAAAGTTTCCTTAGATCACTCGGGAAAGTTCGCTCCAAATAAAATGTATTATGAGTTTATGACCAATATCGGGATCCTTTAAAAGCAATATAATGGATATTTATTACCTGCGTGTGTCCTAACTTTGTTATGAAAATTATGTATTTTTTTCCACGTTATTGGGGCAGTATGTCTATAAGAGCCATTTCAAAGTGGAGAACAACTTCAATTAATTCATGCCAAATAGTTTGTCGAAGAAAACCATACTGTTTGATCTTTATGTCATGGTATTGTAATGGTTACAACGGCCATTAATCCACAGAGGAAGAATTTTTTACGTTTTTTTTTTCACGTGTCACATTCATCGGTCAACTAACATTAATAAAAAAATATTTCTGTAATCCTTCGGCCGTCGCCTTAAGGGCACGTCGCGTGCGTCGCGCTCTCGCATACCTCTCGCGGATTAACGCTACATAATGCCGCGGAAGTTCTACCGAAAGTACTTCCCCTTAATGAACCAACTTAACATTCATAATTACGACTTTATTACCTTACCCTTAAAGGTTAATTTCAATTGTTTGAGGTTACATAAAGTTCGGTAAAAAAATAAGCTTCGGGTGGGTTTAGGTGAAAGTGGATCTTATTAGCATGGAGTAGGGTAGAGTTTTGTTGGTTTAAGATAGTACAAACATGTGGATGGGACAGAACTCGTGTCTATGCATATTCATTGGCACACACTCTTATTGGTGATGATTTGTCAACTTTACACAACACATTGGATTTTGGACTCTACTTTAAAGGTGTGAAGGTAGTTTTTCTCAGAAATGTGTTTCCAAAACTATGTTTTCGAGTTGTAAAAAGACCATTCACGCTGTGATCTTGGGAGTATGAGCAGGAAATTATTATAATTTTGCCTTCACGAGAACGTTTCTTGAATTTTAAGTTGTATTAAAATGTCGGCTAACTTGACTGTCATGTTTTCTTTAGAGCGCAGGTTTTCCGTAATGTCGTACTTTCGAAGATTTTCGACAAAGGTTGTATAACCTTTTGGCGTCGTAAATGTCAGCAATAACGAAGTCTTATTGGCTATTTGCTAGAATGTTATCTTTGGATATAAAATATGAATATTCAGGGCAAATGTCAACAAATAAATTTTAATGCATCTACATAAATGCCGAGTTGTCTTCATTAAAACAAAATTCTGTTAAAATCATTCTTAATTTATTTAATTATTCAAAAGAATGTATTAAAAAGGTCAGCAATATCTTTTCAATTAGGAGGAAAATGTTTAATTAAGGTACATTTACACTTCTTACTGGTAATTGTATTCACTCTCATAAGCTCTCAACATTCAAACTGACACCTTTAATTTTCACCAATGAATGGATCTCGTTAATTTTCCAAAGGAAGTCGAGATGAATAAATCATGACGTCAGTTCCGTTGCGACTTCGACTTCAGGGCTACGTAAATTATTTTCTTTTCAGCGGACTTCCCTTCGCACAGTACTATGCTAATTTTATATATATTTTAGCTGAATCTTGAACGTATGCACTCGAGGTCATTTTTTACGTATTTTTTTGTAATTTATGATAAGAGAGTTATGAATTTCCTAGAACATTTCCACGTCCGTTTTTAGGGTTCCGTAGCCAAATGGCAAAAACGGAACCCTCATAGATTCGTCATGTCTGTCTGTCTGTCTGTCTGTCTGTCTGTCTGTCCGTCCGTATGTCACAGCCACTTTATTCCGAAACTATAAGAACTATGCTGTTGAAACTTGGTAAGTAGATGTATTCTGTGAACCGCATTAACATTTTCACACAAAAATAAAAATAAAACAAAAAAATTTGGGGATTCCCATACTTGAAACTAAAACTAAAAATATTTTTTTTCATCAGACCCATACGTGTGGGGTATCTATGGAGAGGTCTTCAAAAATGATATTGAGGTTTCTAATATAATTTTTTTTTAAACTGTATAGTTTGCGCGAGAGACTCTGCCAAAGTGGTAAAATGTGTGTCCCCCCCCCTGTAACTTCTAAAATAAGAGAATGATAAAACTAAAAAAAATATATGATGTACATTACTATGTAAACTACCAGCGAAAATTGGTTTGAACGAGATCTAGCAAGTAGTTTTTTTTTAATACGTCATAAATCGTAAACCGCAATTTACCAAGTACGGAACCCTTCGTGCGCGAGTCCGACTCGCACTTGGCCGGTTTTTTAGGGATTAAAAGAATATTTAGTTACAAAGAAGCATATCCATTCTCCGGAATACTCCGGCTCCGCTGATGGATACGGGACGCACGGGACCGGTCAATGTGGTGACGTTTGGGGACTCCTATGTTCAGCTGTGGACATATTTCGGCTGATATGATGATGGTGATGACATCCATACTAATATTATAAATGCAGTTGCTGCTGTTGTATCTTTATTTATTATTTATCTCGATGTTAGTATGGATATAGTTTGAGACCCTGGAAAGGACATAGGGTAAGTTTTAGCCCGGTAGTGTTTTCTCTTAGGAAAATGAAATACTTTTTACGCAGGCAAACCCACAAGCAGAAGTTAATAATCATAGATCAATATTATATGTCAGAATGTACTTAACTTTGAGTAAATTAAATGGTCTTATAACATTTTACCACGTATGGCAGGATGACAACTATATTAGGTACATATTTTAGACAATATAGGATAGGAACTAAAATTATTAGGTACAAACGCAAAGACCGAAGCAAAGCCAATAAAAAATACTCATACATAACAGACCAGCCCCCGTACCCTAACGTCTCAAAACTATCATAGTTCGACTGTCAAAAAGGGACAGATGTTTACAAGTCAGATACGCACATGCAATATAATCTTGCTCTAACTAATAGTACTAGTAGTAACTAGTAATGTCCGCCACAGCTCTAAGTGCTTATGGTCACCCCCCTATAGACCTAATTGTTCCATACATTTACAAGATAAACTGGCATTGGAGTTTTTGGCGGGATCTTGTCGAGTAAAGTTCAGTGGTTGTTACTAATATTTGCAAATTGATTCCTAGTGGATATTGTGGTATATTATTGGTGTAGTTTTGTTACGCAACTGGACAATTTGTGAAATCATTAACAGGAGCGATCTCGGGATAGTGGAGCGGAGTATTTTATTGTAGTATTGACTGCCTCCGCAAAGCTTACTGGGAAGACTGACTCGATATAATTTGCTGCCAAATACTCCAAAAAACATTAGAATCTGTTACATCCGCATTCTCACGCAAAATAAAGAATAACAGCGAAATAATAAAATGGCTAAAAGGTCCTAGCAACCAGGCCATAAAACTTAAATAAAAAAAAACATTTACAAATAACATATCGAGGAACCATGTCACGAATACCCCACAAATCTAACGCCCATACCCATAAAAAGCAACATAATCCTCCACGTATTACCACTGATTACCAGCTAACACCATTCATTCCATTTTTGTGTTGCCAATCACAAATTATCTTGTCACAATAATTATTATTGCCACTTAATTATTATTATTGCCACTTCTAGTCCCACCAGCACTCGCAAACTTATATTATGTTATTATTTACTACAATCCAACACAGGGCCGTTTGTTAACTGACTTATTGTCGAAGAAACTGTTAAATCAGATACAGTAATACGGCTAGACTTGCAGATATTAAGTTATTATGATAATTTACAAGGTATAAGTAGGCTGGCTGTATTTTGTGGTGGAAATTGACATACCAGAGTATTTAATTCTGCGGTTTTGCACGCAATACTTACGAACTAGAGATCTCCGATGATTATTTTATCGTTGAATAAAGAACGAAGGCCTAAAATAAATTAGAGTATGTTTATGACGAGCAGCCTTATTGCCTAAGTGAATTGGATGCCTATGGAGTTTCTTGTGCATTCTTCTCCATAACAAGCTACTGTTCCGAATGCACGGTAGAATCAACTTTTATTACTTGTAAATTTTAATCTTCATTATTGTGTGATGTTCAAAAGTGCCGCTTATTGGCCTAGTTGAATAAATACATTTGACTTTGACTTTAAATTCGGGTGGGCAAAGGGTTTGAAAGCTGATGAAAGAAAAGACAAATTCTCTTTAAATAATTAGGTATTGCCAAAAAATATTGGAAAAGAAAGGAAAAGAGTATCTTTAAAGCGTCCAATAATTTTTGTAATAGCTAATTATTGAAAAGGAATTTGTCATACTTTCATGAGGTTAAGCCTTGCTGAATTCATTTACGCAATTAGGCTACAGATTTATGGACGTAAAAGAAGCAAAAGGACAAGAGGATCGTGGTAGGTGGCTTCCTGTAGCTTCTGCCAATTCCACTTAGGAAAAAGCGTGAGTTTTTATCTCTCTGCCTAGCCTTTTCCCAACTATATTGAGGTCGGCTTCCAGTCTTACCAAATTCAGCTGAGTACCAGTGTTTTACACGGAGCTACTGCTTATCTGACCTCCACAACCCAGTAACTGGGTAACACGATACCCCTTGACAAGACTGGTGTCAGATCTCAGGCTTCTGACTACTCGTAACGACTGTCAAAGATCTTCAAATGACAGCCGGGACCAAAGGCTTAACGTGCTTTCCGAGGTACGGAGGAATCTCGGTATGTTGAAATTGTCACCCATCCACGGACCGACCTCGTCAAGCGTTGCGGCGGCGGCGGTACCCCGAGCAAAACGCCGCGCAAGCCGTTTTTTGTGCTGTTTTTAGGAGCTATCTACTCGTTATTTAAAAAGAAATATCAATTAATAAAAATACATTAAATTTCTACACATTATTGATTCTAAAATGGTAGATTTAGTTTTTTTTTAAATGTTGTATATATTTCACTAATCAACTTCCAAACAAACATAAAAATGAGAAATAATTATTGATATTATGCATCTCCTCGTGATTATTTTTTGTACTAACACTAATGGATAGACAATTTAATAACGAACATTTTTGTAGAATTATTTTTTTCAAAAGACAAAAATTCGATTTTATAAAGATTTTATTCTAAAATCTGGGCGTATTCATTACTGTAATTCATGCGCCACCAGTGCCGCTAGACCAATAGGAACGCTCATATCTCATGCCGATTTTTTGGTCAGGGTACCGTCCCTTGATGACCTCGATGATCGACCAGTGCGGCTGTTATTATTT
Source organism: Orthosia gothica (assembly GCA_949775005.1). Lineage (NCBI taxonomy): Eukaryota > Metazoa > Arthropoda > Insecta > Lepidoptera > Noctuidae > Orthosia > Orthosia gothica. The sequence continues at coordinate 1,856,240 of OX459069.1, forward strand.
AGCAACGAGCTCCTCGCGTGAGTTTATATATTATTTTAAAATACATTTGAAGTGTAGTTATGAGGTATTCGTTGAAATCTTTAGTTGGATGCAAAAATATTTTAGCTTTTAAATCATTGGAAAATGTCGTGGAGTCCCAGTGGCTAAGACCTCGCCTCTTGTGCCTGCTGTGCTGGGTTCAAATGACAAAAGATATTTATTTCAACTAGGCCACCAAGCGGCACTTTTGAATGTCACAATTAAAATTTACATGTAATAAAAGTTGATTCTACCGTGCATTCGGAAAGTAGCTTGTGGAGAAGAATGCACAAGATACTCCATACAAAGCCAGGCAAGTACCAATGTGACTTTTTCAAATGCATACGTACTTTTTAAGTTTATCTAGGACATCATAGGCAACGGTGAAGGAAAACATCGTGAGGAAACCTGGACTTATATAGTTAATGTAATTCTGCAATAGCCAAGTCAGAGGCCTGTGGGGTTACCAGAGGCGGCTCACACGAAAAGAAGAAGAATGATTAGCGTGCAAACAAAATAGCGATTAGTCCTGTAACTAAAAATAAAACGACCAAGTGCGAGTTGGACTCGCGCACGAAGGGTTCCGTACCATTATCGCCAAAAACGGCAAAAGAATCACGTTTTTTGTATGGGAGCCCCCCTTAAATATTAATTTTATACTGTTTTTAGTATTTGTTGTTATAGCGGCAACAGAAATAAATCATCTGTAAAAATTTCACCTGTCTAGCTATCACGGTTCATGAGATACAGCCTGGTGACAGACAGACAGACAGACAGACGGACCGCGGAGTCTTAGTAAAAGGGTCCCGTTTTTACCCTTTGGGTACGGAACCCTAAAAACCAAAATACCCTTTTACAATCCGACATATAATGCAACAATATTATTGTTGCATTTTCATTAACCAGTTCTCCCTATTCTAGACTGCCTGCCATCGATTGGCAGAGAAGCCCTACGTCCGTGCCCACAGTTAATCCACAGATAAAAAATCCGTATACCATCGGATAATCCATCCATACATCCATACATCTGTCACAGCGCCCATCTAACAAACCAACAAAAGTAACGAATACGACTGTATTTCTCTTTTTGCTAGCCTATGGCTTATTCGTATTTCAATGGTCGTGTTGTGCATAGAATTCGAAACAAAAGCTATTTCAACTTTACATCGAGATCTGTGCAAGTTTTAGGTTATATTTTGACATGTATTTATTACTAGTCAACTTGAAGTTTATTACCGTTTTGATTGTAGTGTTATTTCATTTGTATTGTTAAAATTATCGTGTTTAATATTCAAGACACGACATACGCCATTTACAGTTAAGCAATCAGGCCAAAAAACTCTATTGTGATAGCAAGCTACCTGTCTGTCTTTATGTAATCATATGCCCGCCCTTCTTCACAAAAACTTGGTAACTATGGTCGATTGAATATTGATTGTCATTGTGATATTATTTTTAACAAAAGGAGACCGCAGTCTGGCATTTAAAGCCGTAGTAGATTTTTTTGCGGATAAAGAATAATAATGAAATTAAGACGTCTCCGCTCTCCAGTGTTACTAGTGTTGAAATAATAAAAACATTTTGATTAAGTAAGATGTATAAACGTATATTAATTTAACAGAAAGCTTTTTCGGGGTTGAACAATCATCCATATTAGCAATTATATAGTATTTACAATTCCCGAATAACGTTTCATTCGAATGGTGAAATATTTTTTTAAACAAAGTAAGTACCTATACTTCATAAAAGATAGCTTGATCTCTGCAACAGCTGTCAGTATCAATACAGTAACAATAGCGCTTGACAGGCTAAGAATAACGTACCTATACGTCAGTTTGACATATGTCGCAGAGATCAAGCTATCTTTTATGAAGTATATTTTCGAAGATTCCTCCACAAACACAAAAAAAATACACTTACAATATTATAAGTATGTATTTGTACTTATAATATTGTAAGTGCGATTTTTTTGGTTTTGAGGAGGAAAAAACATACAACAAATAAAAATTACACATCAATTCTCATTCGATAAAAAGTGCAACAGTGTAAAATTGCCTTTTAAAAACTAGAAAATAAGTTGCTTTTCTACACTTTTTGTTCACTCCGGAATGGCAGCGAGGCGATAAAATGCTGATCGAATATGAGCTCCATTCCGTTCCTCAATTACACGGAATTCTCGTGGCGACCATAACGCGCTATATTATTAATATATTCATAGGACTGCGACTCTTACTAACTAGCTGCATTTTAGAGGCACTTGCAGACGCACTTAACGTTTGAGACATACGGGGGCGAAGGATGCCGAGTATTCGTGCAAGTATCAAGATTGGTCTCATTAGTTATGATGAAAAAAAAATAGAGTTGCTTTTTTAGTTTGTCAAATCAAACTAAAAATGCCAGTACATTCTTAATGCTAAGTCAGCAGGTGTCATTGATTTAATTTATTTTATAAACGGGAGACGTAGGCGAAGATGGCAGGACGAACTTGATGCCCATTGATAGGATCGGTCCACAATTTCCATAAACCGGAATGACTGGAAGGACGACGAGGCTTTTGGCCTGCAGTGGGGCAGAACGGGTTGAAAATAATAATCAAAATCAAAATATTTTTAATTTAACTAAACTGTGTATAGGTAATTTGAATTTTCAAACAAAATATGAATCTAGTTGCACATTCGCAAGCATAAGTAGGTCTCTATGGAGAAGAATGTGCAAGAAAATCCACGTAAACTCTTTTCCATCAGTTTTAAATTACAATTACATATTGGGTTACATCATTTGGTAATATGTGCCCTCTCATGTCATCTTTTGTTGCAATCATACTATTGCTTGATGTGGAAATTCATACAAATAGTTTATGAAATCTATCAATAATGATCACTTTAACAAAGTGTAACTTGTGAATATCAAGTAGTTTATCACCATATTAACCATATTTATAAGGTGTAACGCTTAAAATAATAATAAAATTAAAATTTTGGATGACTTAATAATTGTTGCCAATATTCGCCACCCTCCCAGCCCGTGTGTCTCTACCAGCAGGGTGTCTTCATCGCTTGCCGTGTTAAACACATTGTCACCGCTCACCGCCGGCAGCGGCAGTCGCTTATTGCCTCAACTTAACTAAAACTAAACCTTACTGCTAAAGTACTAACTTAAGTTAACTTCGCTTCCTGTAAATGGACTGTAGACGAGTTTTATGATTTTAAAGTTACTTTTTGACTTAATTTCTGGTCTAGATCTGAGATAGAGAAAGAATTTGTAGTTTGGCTTATGTTAAAAGCTTCATAATTATTTTCGGTCTAGTTAGCATTGTCTGTTTGGCGAATTAACTGTCGTAAAATACCATATTTGGAGTCAAATTGCCTACCAAGTTACCTTCGTTCCAAATTTTCCCTTTTCCCACGTCGTTTATGGTCAGTTTAAACTACCGAGCGGTGTTCCAAACATGCGTGGGCGCATCATTGGTGGAACTACCGATACCGCTGCGTTTACAGCGCGCATCTAATTGTTTTGATGACAGCCGGATACATTTTACTTGGTGATGTTCGTACCTTATGTAAATTTGGAACGGTGACAGAAAATTGGAGAGCAAAATAGGTCGTTTAGCTATTATAGTTGCTTACTTGAAGAGAACATTCGGATAAGGGACTCTAATATTATGAGGAAAAAAACATCTTTTCTCCATAGTTTTGTTGTGATATGCAAACATAGGAATATAATAAACGTACCAGCGGACTTTATTTTTGTACTAGCTGTCCCACGCGTCATCTGGCTACCTACATACCCTACATACATGATTGTTGCGTAACTTTAATCCCTTACGAAGCGCACGCAACGGAAGCTCTGAAAACGGAATAATTTTGCCCGTTTTTGCAACATTTTTCATTTATGCTCCGCTCCTAATGGTCGCAGCCTGATGTTATATAGCCTATAGCCTTCCTCGATAAATGGACTATCCAACACAAAAATATTTTTTCAATTCCAACCAGTAGTTCCTGAGATTATCGCGTTCATACATACAAAAAAACTCTTCAGCTTTATAATATTATAGTATAGATTTCATAGTTGACCCAATAGTAACTTGTCTGGCCATTGCTGTTCCACTGCTGTGCAAAGACTTCCTTCCAGACATTCTTGGCCAGCCCTCATGATACGCGTCCAAATCATCTCGCCATCTTTCTCTGGGCCGGCCTCGAAGTCGCCTTCCATGTTCAGGAATCCAGATTACCCAATAGTGAAAGTTTATATATAGTATTTATTCAAATTCATTTATTAATTTTGTGAACATAGGGTAAAATTACAGATGTTATAAATAAAAAATGTTAGTCCATACTATGTCCCGCCAGAAGGCATACAAATATTCGGCATATATAGGTAATCGAATGTCACATTAACAAAATAAAATAAAAAAAAATAAAGTCAATAGATGTCACAATTTCATGTCAAAAAATAATAATTAATAATAATGTTTCAATAAATTAAGACGGCACATAAACAAATAGATAGTAACTAGTCACAATTTCGTAATACAATAAAATTGAGTTAAAATTTATATTAGGACTACTTCTCTCCCTGAAAGATTACTATGGTAAAATTCACCAATTCACCATGCATCGATACAACTACTAGATGAATCAATTTGCGTATGAATTACAGCTTGACTGTAGGAAATGAAAATATTATGACGTTTTGCAATAAAACTAGTTTCGCCAATAATAATAATTTCAACACGAATGCCATTTTATAGGAGCCTACGTTTCCGGAAGTTTCCAAAGCCTTTTCTAGTGCTTATATATGGCCTGGGGCTAGACTGGTAGGTGTTAATGTGTTCCTACTTATTTCATAACATCTCAGCTTAGAACTCATAACTAAATTATCGTTGGTATGTTGTTCTTTGGGGATTAATTTTTCAAAGAACCCGGTAGAGGAAGTTAGCGCAAAAAATCTTTTGAATATTTTGTCAGGCTGCCATCACTAGTGCTTCTATCCGGTTCCCTTGGTCCTTTTGCCTTTATTTTTTGCTAATAGAGACAATAATTTATCATGCCTCTTAAGATATCCACAGACAAGTGCAATGCAAATGCGATTTTAAATAGAAATAGTTTTAATCCTTTCAAAAATTACATTTTTATGTCGTTGCCTTATTGAGCTGTTGCCAGTTACTGTTGCCTCATGACAAATCAAAACATATAATAAATCTGTAGAAAAGTAATTTATGGACATCAAATTTTTTTTCGAAAATAATTGCCAGTTTGTTAAAGGATAACCAACAGAACCCATTTCCAGCATTTTTGTCTGTTTAGTTATGCAAGTATCACGTAAAATGTACGAAACCAATGTAGATAACTTTTATACATAAAAATTGTGCGTAAGAAAGAAGTATTACTTATTTTTTGTTGAAATTTAGATGTATTTAAATTGTTTAAGAAGCAAAATATCACAACACACGCAATTCAGATACTCGGATAGTTGAACTCCATATTCGATAGATGGCGTTGTGCATTTGACGTCACTTTCGGTGTTAAGATTCTCTGCGAAAGAATGATCCTAGAAAAAAAATTGTAGATGGGTAGGGTAGACAGTTGACGGGAGCGAAGCCGCGGGTAACCTAGTCTTGTCTTTAAATAATTTAATAGAAATACATACTTTAATAATTGCCCAGCTCAAACTCAATGTAGAAAACTTCACATTTTTACAGTATGTGTTCGTATTATAATAATATTTATCTACACTCACAACGTAATGTTCCAAATATGAATTCAAAAAATATTCCATAATCACGTACTTTATATTCGTGGATAGGTAAAATTAAAAAAAAAAACCATTACAGTTCAACATTTTCCTTCGATTTTCAAACAACTGCATCATAAAATAACTTTTTAATTTTTATAGCACACTTTTACTTTTTAATTTATTGGCGCTGGGCTCATTGGCATTGACAGTCATGGTGCTATGAGAATCTTAAATTGCCCGCCATACTGCATATTTTTTTTTCCACTTTTATTTTATTTCAACTGTATGAGTGAAGATAAAATAGTGTATGCAACGGCATATAATTAGGTATCTATTAAAACACTCGCGTGTTAATATTATCATTAATATAAACCCACGCTCGTGTTTTAATAACCCGTATTATATGACCATTGCGTAGACTACTATTTCACTTGCACTATACTGCAATGAAAGAAGATGTGAAAACTCGTCTAGGTGTAAGTCTCGTTAGAAAGAGGAATGCGAAATGGAACTACGAGTAACACCAACTTGTGAAAATAAATAAGGAAGATGAGACACTCTCACTCTATAAAAGCTTTGAGTTTGTTTCAGAAAGGAATTTCCTAATCCGATTTATTCAAAATTTTGTATGGGCACGGATAATATAATTCTAGCATACTATGGGCTAAAACATGCTTCTTATGATAACATAATTATTCCCATTTTATGAACTTCTTTTTTTTTTGTGTAAATGTGGAGTTTCTTGTTCGTTCTTTTCCATAACAAGCTACATTTCCGAATGGACGGTAGAATCAATTATTAGTACTTTTTTTTTCTGACGTTCGAATGTGCCGCTTAATGGCCTAATTGAATAAAGAAATTTTGATTTTTGAAGTTTAGTATTTGTCAAAATTAAATTGATTTTGAAAACCTGAAAAACTTTCGTGGTTAAGTAGGGTTTGAGACATTGATAACTCGTAATACTCAATTCAAAAATTAGCTCTAATTATCACGACGCTCTTTCTCTAGTTCAGTTTTTAAGCCGTACATCATTTGATTACAGTTCGCAGTACAAAAATATTTCTTATAGCCACTTTCTCACCGTTTATCAACTATTAAAACTCCCGTTAGCCATACCCATGTAAACAGCCCAGTATCATGTCACTGTTTAATCAGACGACTTGAGTTCGTCAGTGTTTGCATACAGTATCCGTGACTGCAGCCGCTCAGCCGGGCTCGTCACAAGCTGACAAACAAACAAACACATCTTCAGTACTGTGTACTTTAGCTTACTGGGTTAATAACACACCTGGGGTCCCGAGAGGCTGGCTACAGGGTGCACTTGTGCTGGGAAGCTGAAGTTGAAGCTTGCAGTCTGGGCTTGTTCCATAAATTGCTTTAAGTTATATTATTAATGGTTGTGATGTGCACCTTAGCTTCGAAGTGGCTCAGAGATGAATATGGAAGGCTGTAACAAAATGTCAATAAATTGTGTATTTTGACCAAGGATCCACTTTTCCCATCGTGCGTAGGAAAAGCTTGTAAATAATGTGTGCTAAGAATTGCAAAATTTTACCTCGGAGATGCGTGATCGCATCAGAAATGAGGATATCCGCAGGAGAACCAAAGTTACCGACATAGCCCGAAGAATTGTGAAACTTAAGTGGCAGTGTGCAGGTAAATTGCTCGCAAAACGATGCGTTAGAAGGCCTCCCACTAGGTGTACTGATGAGACCACTATATTTAAGGTTGCGGGAAACGCGAGACGCGCGGGATCGGTCAAAATGGCGACGCTTGGGGGAGGCCTATGTCCAGCAGTGTACGTCTTTCCGCTGAAATGATGACCTCGGAGCACGTTTATTAACTGTGCTCGTATTAAACACGCATGGGTCAAAGAGGGATTTCAAAGCGGAGTAGCCGGCATCCACCAAACATATGAAACCTACCTATATGTAATGTATCTCATATTCCTATTACAACGTCAACTTTACAGAGAAAACCTATCATTTTCCTCACCATTGACGGACGACGGGCAGACGTGTTACGACGCCTAAAGGTGGCGGGTCCAGCCCGAACAGCTTGTCAAGGAAACGTCCACATTATTCAACAGCACGAACATTTATAGCGAAGACCTCTTGAGAACGGACCGTGTGTGTCAATGTTGGCAGCCATCTTTGAATATTCACGCGCGAAAGTGTGACCTAACAAGAAAGCGTCTCATTTTTGACATCGATTCTTTAAGAACGCTATGATATGTGTGACTTTAAATGTTGTTTGAATAGTAATTGAGAGTGTTAAAGTGTTTACTGCAATCGTTTATGCATATTGACAAGATGACTAACTTAAAATGTTGTTAATTGTTGCTTGTTGAGTGTTTGTGTCAACGGTAAATTGTTTGTTAAGTTTCTTGCAAGTTCTTTGGGCAATTTATTTTTATGACTTTCAATATAATTATGCTGACTGGCTGCTTTTTCTTAAGGAAAGTAAAGCAACGCTTGACGAGGTCGGTCCGTGGATGGGTGACCGTTTCAACATACCGGGTTTCCTCCGTGCCTCGGAAAGCACGTTAAGCCGTTGGTCCCGGCTGTCATTTGAAAATCTTTGACAGTCGTTACGGGTAGCCTGAGATCTGATACCAGTCTAGCCAAGAGGTATCGTGTTACCCAGTTACTGGGTTCTAGAGGTCAGATAGGCAGTCGCTCCATGTAAAACATACTTAGCTGAATCCGGTAAGACTGGAAGCCGACACCAATTTAGTTGGGATAAAACTAGGCAGATTGAATATTATCTGTATGGGAAGAGACACTTTCCTTGCAGTGAAACACATATAGAATGATTCAGTAAGGTCACTTTTTGCCATGATTTCGTTATGGTTCAATAAATCAATGGTTTCTAGGTACAAGTTGAAACAAAGATATAGTAACTGTTAACTGTGATACCGTTCGAAAACCAAGGAAACAGCAGGAAGATATATTTTCATAGAAACCGAAGCCGCTCCTTAGAAATACATCGATTAATTTCTTCCATACAAACTAGTGAGACGCGCAATAAATTGTTAGTATTTATTAGCTAACTTATACATTATTTATATACTTACTTAATCATAAGTTTTCCGAGAGAAATTGTTTCGGGAATGTACTCAATATATACTGCTTTTACGAGTAGGTTTGCGTTGGGTCTAAGTTTACATGCGCTGAGTCTTGTCAACTTAGTGAGACTAATAGTAGAGCATGGAGAAAGCACTGTATCTTGGTTTTAATGAGTTAGGTCATTCTATTTCTGTAAGGAATTGTACCAAGTAAACATTCGAGTTTGCAAAATGAAAATCATTTCTATAAAGAAACACAATCTTACCTACTCTTCTTCTTCTTCCGTTCCTGGTCCCATTATTTAGGGTCGGGTCTCCTCACTCCCTTTTTTTTTGTTTCTGGTTGTAAAATACTAATTGGATATCTTCCGCCCTGGACGGAGTGGTCTGTCAGATTCGTACTGACTAAAAACCACCCTGGTGGGTGTTATATATCTCACACCTACGCCAGTGGTTACAAGAACGTACGATCCTTCCATAACACCCGGCTGGTGCCGGCACCAGCGCACCGGATTCCATCACGCAAGGAAACTCCGAACATAGCTGTCTCCATTGCCCTTTGGGTGACTTTAGCCTTCTGATGTGGTCCATTGTGAACGATCACGTCTCTGTCCCGTTCTGGCAATAAACACTGGTCCTAGACTTTCGTCTTAAAAAACTTAAACACCTTATCTCTTGATAATATTAATTTAGTTTTAGACATCCTTTCATCCATCCTTTTTTCCATTTTTTACGATTTAGACATTAAACATGATCTCGAAATATTATCAGGTTAAGAACTTTGACTTTCCATTAATATATTCCTATAGAAGTAGGCAGGTATGTAAGGTTTCATCCGAATCAATAAATACCTTCAAGTCGGTACAACATACGATATTTTTCCTGCTTATTATTCCGAATCATAACGGCGAAATTAAGCTAAGGGCTTGTGGTGTTTCCCGGAAAATAATAGGAATAATAGGCCACTTATTCTTATCCCGAGGGGGTAGTAAAGTCAAGATGAACAGAGGTGGGTAGGTTCGTTCCTGATGCGGAAATAATGCGGATTGCGAGCTCCGATTTGAATCCGAGCTTCTAATAATAGTGAAGTTCGACCTATATTCTTGAGGTTTTGCAGCAGTCAAAGTTTACAAAATCTATGCCATATAGCGAGTCTATTTAGCTGTAGAGTTTTATTGTATTTCATACATATTCATAGAGGTGTTCAGAGGAGTCCGAATTTGTGTCACCATTTTACATGAAGTTCAAATAAATAACCGTGGTCCTTCAATACATTCTGCAGATGAGAATATAAGCACAATTTCAGATGAGAATATTTTCTTGTTTCATACTAAAAATCACATTTTAGTTTTTGTTGAACTTATTTTTGATTTTTTGGGGTTTTTTGCACAGTTACCTCACTTTTTTTTTGTTTAGGTTTTGTTGTTTTCTTCTCTTATTTAATCGGTCCCTCATTACTAAGGAACGTGGTCACTGGAACCCTTTAAGCGGTCAATCGGCTTCCATCGATTCCGGTCCAAAGTTGCCATCACCACCTGCTGAAATTTGCTTGAGGACGTAGCTTCTTTCACTAGGTCAGACCATCCGCCTTGGCGACCAGCCTCGTGCTCTTTTCCCTTCAGTATTGCCAACAATGACCAGTTTTTCTAGACTTCTATCTCCCCTTCGGATTAGGCTTCGCATTAGTAGGCATACTGTAGACAATCTGGTCTTGATATCGAGTTGGGAAAGGATAGATACATTTGTGCGTTTGGCTGTCCATGGTATTCGGCGCATCTGCCTCCAGCACCACATTTCGAATGCGTCTACCCTACACAGTCTTTCCCTTGCTCAGATTGTCCACGTCTCAGCTTCATAGAGGAAAATGGGGAAAACTAATGCTCTGACTAGACGGGCTTTGGTTTTATAACTTTTGCCACGATTTTTCCAGAAGTTATGCAAGCGTGTCTTAGCATCATTAGCCATAGCTATCCGTCGTTTTATTTCTGGGACGCAGCTGCCTTCAGTATTAATAATAGACCCCAGATAAATGAAACTATCCACAACTTCGATGCCTTGGATGCTGCAGGTGCCCGATAGCTTTTCCGCACGATCTATCATCTATTTGTTGTTTTACATGTATCTCAAAAATCCCGCTATCAGAAGCTAGTAATCTGATAATAATTAGTGAGTGCTGATTTTCCGGTTCTTCATGCTTTAATTTTTCTCTGATCTTTCAATGGGAGACACATATTAAATAAGGACACATATGTAAGGTTCAGTTGAAAACCAGCGTCAGGCAATGCCCAGTTGTCTGGCATTTTGCTGAACTGGACCTTTTTGGCGCAGCCACGGGGCACACTATGTATGTAATTGTTTTTTTTTAAATTACGTTTCCTTTTATTTGTACATTGTGTGTATCTGTGTGTGCCAAATAAACTATTTTTTTTTCTTTCTTTCTTTTGTTTATATTCTAAAGTGATTTGTAATTTAAGAGTTAGTATGTGGTCTTATAGAAAGAAAATCTTTATTTTTATTTCCCAAAACATCCTGTTACAATTTCTAAGTTTGACTTTGATGTAACACGTCCATAATACTGATCTAAATCCGGGGAAAGTGGAACAGTCTTGTTACGAGTTTGTTACAGTGGTGTTATTGCCCAAATATGTCACAGAGACAGAGCGCCGCATTTGGTACGAGGCTGAGACAGATTCGCGAAAGATTGCAGAGTTTTTTTAGACTTGTACGAGTCATTTTGAAGGTTGTGTCATAATTGCTGTATCACGGCTTTGTTCTTGTCGTAATGTTTTTAGTTTTTTTTGGGTAATTTGGTCTTTACTGAGGCCAAAAGGTCTCTTCACAAAATTAAAGTATACCTTTTTAACTTTAGCCATGAATAAAATGAGAGTTCAGTGTCGTATACCCACCCGATATTATGGGACGCATGTATCCCTCGACGGTTGAGCATATGTTACCTCATTAGTACCCATAATTCGGCTAATTTTTTTGTAAGTCTTAATGCATATTTATAACTAGTGGACGCCTCGCGGTTTTACCCGCGTAATTCCCGGTCCCATGGGCCTATGCCTAGTCACCCGGGGATAGTTTAGCTTTCCAACGGTGAAAGAATTTTTGAAATCGGTCCAGTAGTTTTTAAGTTTATTCGTTACTAGCTGTTCCCCGCGGCTTCGCTCCCGTAGACTACCCCACAGAACCAGTTTTCGGAATAAAAAAATAGACTATGTCACTCAGGAATAATGTGGCTTTCTATTAGTGAAAGAATTTTTTAAATTTTGCTACAAACAAACAAACAAAAAAATCTTTCCTCTTTATAATATTGGTATAGACATACAAAAATACAAATCTATCCTCTTTATATTATTAAGTATAGATCGGAGGATATTTATGTTTAAGTATACAATAATAGTATAAAAACGTGTAAAAAATGTATAATTATGTAATATACTTACTTGAATATAAAGTTGCATCGTTAGCTGCTAATTTTACGATCTTCAGCAGATACAGCATTCATTTTACACCCGTGCTTAGGAAATTAACGTTTTATCTCAAATTTTGGCATAAAACCTTTGGTTATCTTTCTATTTAACTGATCATTAAACGCCTCTAACTAAAGGTTACCGCCGCAAGTGAGCGTTTAATTGCTTAACTGATATTTGTCTGTTAACCGTGACATCGGATATCTTCCGGGTGCGAAAGTATTCTCGTGGCTGTTGCAGTTAAATGCGTAGATAACTGCCTCTGGTGACTGCACCAGAGGCAGTTATAGTTATGTTAGATACTGATCTATGTCTAGCTCACTGGGTATCGCTACTGACCACACAGACAGATAGACAGAGTAATCATTTAAATTCATTCATGGCAAGAGATTTTCTCACAAAACTTGTATGTATATAGGTACTTGGGAGAGGAGAGGAACGTACAGTTTTGTTTGTACAAAAATGATCCTGGTTGCTCCACTTTCTCCTTTTAATTATCAAGTATGATAATATCTATTAATTTACGTTACCTTAATACAGATGTGTGTTATAATATTTTATGGCAATAGGGAACGAAATATAGTTCTCGCCAAACTTCTTGGCCGCCCTGAAGTTGGATTTCCTATGCTGCGCAAGGCAAGGATCAGTGTGGTTTTTTACCCGACTGCCGAAGGAGGGTAATGTGTTTATCAGTCTATGTATGTATATGTATGTATGCTTGTTCCTATGTGGCGTTCTATAGAGACCAAACGCGTTGGCCGATTTTGATGATTCTTACGTCAATCGATTCGTCTTAATCCTACCAGTGTCACTGGCTACATTAAAACTGGAAAATAAAAAAATGGCGGATTTCGGTCGCCATATTGTGAGTATTTTTTTTTCTTCCAAACCCATCGTGTGGGGTATCAAAATAAAGGGGTGATATTAAAAATATATTACACTTGTATGTTGAAATGTACTTCTAAAAAAAACAAATAAAAAGTTATAAATTAAAAAAGTTAAAAAAAAAAAACAAAAAACCCGACTGCTTAAAAAGCGAACTAAAAATACGTAAACAAGAAGAAAAGAAGTAAAATTTCAAAGTTTAAAATACCCTCGACACATTTATCTTGCAACAAGTAAAATTTCAAAATTTAAAAAACCTCCGACACATATAATATCTTGCGAAAACACCCTGATTCAAACAGTAAAACGCCCATAACTTTTGAACGGCTGAACTGATTTTATTCAAACATAGCTAAGAACACTCTCGACAAAATTACCTTTCAAACAAAAAAAAACTAAATCAAAATCGGTTTATCCGTGTAGGCGCTATTCAACAATACAAAGCAACACACGTGAAACTTAGACAACCCTTTTTTTCCGGCGGGGGTTAATCATGCTGTGTAGTCGGAGGATACATCTGGTTTTAGTCAGCCAGCTCGCGATCATTTATTATCGGACTGCACAGCATGATTTTCTTCTTGATTACGTCTTTTTAGTTCGCTTTTCAAGTAGTCGGGTATTTTGTTTTTTTAATTATATGAGATTTATTATTGCGCAGCCATTGTAGCCAACTTCAGGGAGCCCAAGATGTTTGGCGAGAACTATAAGTAAAGTTTTTAGTAATAACACGCCGTGACAATTTTTCTTGTAAGTACCTCGACGTTCGTCTTGCGGTCGGTATATCACACTGTCAACACTACAATAATCTATGCTATGTGGTAGAAAAATAAAAGGACAACTACAATGTAGCAGCTGTTTATGCTATCATCTGGCGGCTCTCACGTTGTGCGCATCGCAAATGTGCGCATTTATCGCCAATCGCTAAGTTGTTCAAGGTTTATCGCTTCTTGCGCATCCCCAAAAGGAAAAACTAGATCCAATAGAGGCTTGAAATAAAACTCGTATCTTTGTGATTAACTTAAACAGATACCTTGCTTTGGCCCAGTTTTTGTAACCATAGTTAACTCAACCAATGGTTAATTATGGTAACCAAAGCTTTTGTTGTTGTTTCAAAATTAGAGATGCAAAAAAAAAACATAATTTTATTTAACCTTTTTGTCGGCGTGCTTAAATCACCATCTATATCCGTGGAACGGAACCAAACGCGATCGATATACAAAAAATAATCAGTTTAATCAGTACGGTACGTCGTATATCAAAGCCAAATTATAGCATTCTAGTACTAAGAGTCTCTGTGCTAAGCTGCGGACGGACGAACGGACAGATGGACGGACATGGCGAAATTATATGTGTTCCTTGTTGACTGCGGAGCACTAAAAATTGTGTTTTTACCAAAAATTTGCAACCATTAATAGCATATTTAATAATTGGTTAAGATAAGTAACGGCCTTAGTAGATTAGATAAGGTTGCAATTTAAGTTTAAAAGGACCAATATTTAATAGAACTTTTAATTAGGAAGTTTGAATTTGAATGAAACTGCTTATTAGACTGTATATGAGTAACGCTATCTCTCGGTGAAGATAGTGTTACGGTGGAGGAAAACATCGTGAAGAAAACTGGACTTATAGTTAATTTAAGTCTGAAATCGCCAACCTGCATGGAGAAAGCGTGGTGATCAATGCTCTGCCTTCTCTGTATGAGAAGAGGCCTTTGCCCTGCAGTAGGACAGTTACCGGCTGGTATTAACCCCTTGAGTGCCCGAAACGTGGATCCACGCGGGTCACAATGGCTTTTTAATATTTCGGTATTCAACGGTTACTCCTATCTTTGTTTTCAATGTCGACGTTTATTGCAATAATGTAAAAAAATCTGTTTTAGTCAGCATTTATTTCCATCATTAATGCACTTAGTTAAAAAAAGCATTGCAAATCCTCAGACTTATTAATATTACGATGTTCTACGGTGTTATCCTTAACTAATTGCCCTGTCACAATAAAATAAATAATTTCCTTCACGTCCACATGCCATAGAACTAATTTACAGCATCAGTTAGCTCTCAGAACATTTTTTCCACTATCAACTTCTTGGCAGGAACCATTTGATATCCGAGTGTCAATGCAAATGTGCTGTCATTAGTTGTTAAGAGTGCTGCATATTCTTTAGTTTATGTGCTACAGGACCTGGTAATATTGTAGAGTTTGTAGTACAAGGCGATCATCTGTTTTATGGGAAAAAAGAACAAACGTCGTGGTGTTTGTGGTTTCAATGCCTGCCAGAATTATTGCTCCTTTAAAGTCGAAAGTGGTTTCAATAAGCTTTTTATGGTATTGTGAGTATTGTGGCATTATCCTCATTTGTTTTATCGACTAGTAGCACCAGTCATGGAAGTCTTCTATGTAACAGAAGCCTCTCTCTTTTATCTGCCATAGCCATATCAGATGAATACCCAAATATATAGACACCTGTTTTGGCCAGGCCACAGCTCCTTTTTTCTTAGCTGATTCATAGACTAGTGGTAGATTTTATGTAATACTTGGCGACTTCGTGGAGAAAACTTATCATATTTTGCAATTAGAATTACAAATATAGAACATGAGTCAACGCAGACGTCGTCTATCTATAAATAACTGTCCTTTCCTTATAGCTTCACCTCAGATCACATACATACATACACCTATGTAGAGGTAGTTATGAGGACGATACGCCCCACGTGCGGGTAACCTAGTGTTTATGATCCAGAACGAGATTGGAATCTAGACTGAATGTCTCGCAAATGTAGTCATAACTGACGGCTTGGATTCTTGAGCAAATGTGAGTATTTATCTTGAGTGCCAGCTGCAGGTCTTGTTTCTGCCGTAAAGCTGTATACATTGTCACATTTGCACCACTTGAGAACTTAAACTTAAGTTATTACTGGCTATTTCAACCGATAATTCTCTGGGGATGACGGTACACAGTCTGCAAACTTATGTCTGATACTACACAAATTAATAACCCTTCTATATATCACCGCGTCCTCCCAAGATCATGGCCTAAACTCTCAACAATTCCCTAGTTCTTGTGACACAAACCTGTCCTCAAAAAAAAAAGTAAAAGTCCTAGAATCCTTCCCACAGGACAAACATATGTAACCGTCCACTAGCGTGTTATTTAACAGCGGACAAGTCGTAAAGTGGTGTTCCTCCCACGCAAGGATAGCCATCGTATACTGTACCAGGGACCCAGCACTCACGAGGAGTCCGTATATTATGCACTACGAAATGTACGGTTGTGTCTGTGAGGGGGTTTAGTTAAGATAGAGTAGGAATATGAATATGACGGTTTCTGGATAGATTGGTAGGTTGTTGGGACTGTGGGTGAATAACTCAGGGAAGCTCAAATAATAACCAGAAATTATTTTTAAAATGTTTTATTAAATCAACAACGTGTCTGTCTAAGGCGGCTTGTACCGAAGTGACATGCAAAACTAAACAAAAAAAAAGTTAATTAAAAAAACAAAAAATCCGATAGGATACATCTGGTTTTGGTCAGCCAGCTCGCGAACATGTATCCTCCGACTGCACAGCATGGTTTTCTTCTTGTTTACGTCTTTTTAGTTCGCTTTTTAAGCAGTCGGGTTTTTTGTTTTTTTAATTAACTTTTTTTATTTATAAATTTTAGTTATTTTAGAATTTGGTACATTTAAACATAAGTGTTTTATATTTTTGAAATCACCTCTTAAAATGGGTTTGGAACGATGGGTTCGGCAGAAAAAAAAATTGGTGCCCCACATTAGGCGAAATCGGCCTACGCGTTTGGTCTCTAGAACGCCACATAGGAACAAACATACATACATAGGACTGATAACACATTACCCTCCTTCGGCAGTCGGGTAAAAAACATCTTCAATTATTTTCCTAACGTTCTGATTTCAATCACCTTCCAAAAACAAATAGTTATCTATCGCCAGTCTTATAATAGGCAAGGAGTTTGCCTCTAAATAGGTGAGGAGTCCTCACAGGATTTAATGCTTCTCTTTTGATACGGGATAACCACCTGCCTGATGTAATATTGACGCTTATGTACCACGTCTTTTTCGCTGTTTCGGAAGCTGTGCTATATGATACAGGATAACATCTTTGAAGTCTATAAAGGAAGTGCGGATATTTGGTTTAGTTCTGCAAGTTTTTAATAATAATACGCGACCTTCACTAGGCCGTTTAGTGGCTTGTGAATCAATGATAATTGCATATACGGCAAATTAGTTATTTGACTAGACCGGACATAAACTGGTTTTGACAGACAAGTCAGTTTAGAAATACCAAGATTAATTAATTATTGAGAACCGTACCTATTTATTGTTGTTTTTAACCCCCGCAGGAAAAAGAGGGGTGTTATAAGTTTCACGTGTGTATCTGTGTGTCTGTCTGTGGCATCATAGTGCCTGAACGGATGAATCGATTTTGATCTAGTTTTTTTTTTGTTTGAAAGGTAATTTTGTCGAGAGTGTTCTTAGCTATGTTTGAATAAAATTGATTCAGCCGTTCAAATGTTATGGGCGTTTTACTGTTTGAATCGGGATGTTTTCGCAAGATAAATGTGCCGGGTGTTTCTAAATTTTGAAATTTTACTTGTACAGGCAGAGAAAAGGTGAATCAACTCGACAAATCTTAAAACAATTCAATCCCCAATATTCCATGATTACACAACGGCGCCCATGCCGTGGGGAAACCCAATGTTTTCTCAGTATAAATCATTAATACACCATACAATATTACCAACTCGTATCACGTACAATCACTTAAGTTATTCAACACTTTGTCTTAACCAAATTTATCGTTTCTTGTTACAGGTAATTAAGATTCTCTATTGGCGTGCGGAGAGAATGGTAAAGCATTAGTAAGTAATAAGCTGCTCTGAAGCTGAGGCTGAGATCAAATTAACAGCTTCATTATAAGCTCTTAACGACTCATTAAAATGGTGTTTGTTTTAATGTTACATGTTACATTCAAATAGATTTACAATGAGTACTTATATAGAAATGACCTTTTCACTTAGGTACCGGTAGTATATAAGTATGTACTTGTATGATTATTATATGTAGTTGTATCAGCTGGAAGCTAATTTTAATTTAGTCACGATAACTATTAATTTACATTGAAAATGCTGTCGGCTGATTTATCAAACATAATGAAATACCTTCCTATTTATATAAGTAGGTGCTCATTTTGTGGTACATTACTGCAGCGGCCAGCAAAGGGGGCATTAATGGATGAACACATATGTATGTCAATGCCTAGTTGTGGCCAAGGCTTGTATAGAACTTTTCCCAAATAAGAGTACCTAGAACTCATTTTGTCAAATACATGGTATAATAAGATAAGGTAGTCTACTCCCGTGACAGCTGGGTCACGTGATTGGCCTAAGACTACGTCATCGATTGCGTTGCGGTTCTCAAACTTTTTTAGTGGGGAAAAAGATAAAAAAATTACAATAGGTACAACATATTTTTAATTTTCAATAAATCGTCATATTTGATAGTTTTTGTATTTAATTACTTTGCTTTTTTTTAATTGTTTGCATATTAGTATTTTTATTTAGTTCGGGACGAAAACCCACTAAACTTGACTTGACTAAAATAAGTCAAAAACTAATTATGTTAGGTTAATAAGTTCGGGGGTAAAGGCGTATTGACACAACTATGACTTAAATTATGGAATTTACAACGCGTAGAAAATTAAATATTATGTAGAAAGGCACATACATACCAGTTATTTTAGTTGAATTTAGTTACAAATTTGAAGCCACGCAAATGATAGCGTCTCTTCATTGGGAAAATAAAAAAACCTTATTACACCGCCTTTTATACTTCTGTTTTTATAGTTTACGGAACAATTAGCAATTTTTCTTGAGTATCTATCAAAGTTTACGGGTTCACCACAAACGATTGGGAGCCACAGTATTTTACTCACAGAGCGAAACAGCGCTATACGTGTGAGCGACACGACAATAGAAATGAAATGGCTAGTTGTCAGTATGACACTTGTCAATTCGATATGTTGCCACTGTGTGTGATTGAATTACCCGAGCAAAATGCATGTTTATCTTAACAAAGCTATTATGAACTAATAATTTAATATACAAATAAATTTAACAATAAATAGATGAATCACATGAGTTACTAAATATTTATTTTAGTTAGTAATTTATTTTATTTTCATTAACTACATGAGAAAGTACCTAAATTTTCTAAAAAGGACAGTCAATGGTAACACTTATCGTGACGTAGTCTTAGGCCATCCTGGGAAGAGAATACCAGGCGAAGTATACGGAGTATGTTATTATACCATGGTCAAATACAAATTACTTTTAAAAATCAATGACGAACAACGAACAACAATATTTTTCCCGCGTTAGTGTTCTTTGTTTTTTTTTTCCAATAAACAGCTTTCTATTTGCAAGCCAGTTCGAAATTTAAATAAAACCTTTGATAAGTTGCCTCCTTGGTTGCCATGTTTCGGAGTAAAAGATCGTTCCAGTTTTAAATTACACGACAGATATGAGTTTATGTAATTTATTTTTCTCAAAAATGGTATGTAATGTTGACATAACATCTCTAAAAAGTATCCAGAAAGTGAACTCTACCGGAGACTATTCACAACTGTCCGGTAAGAAGCGAGATTTTAAATTTGGAATCTCCTACTGTCCAGTAAGTAAGTATGTAATTTACTTACTGGACACTTGGTCATCCTTCATCCCTTTTTTTTTTTATGGCTTCGCACGGTTTAGGTCATCCTCTTTAGATCTGCTTAGAAAAAAAAAACATAGTACCAGACACAGATTAGAGTTTAGCCATTATAACATGGTTAGAGGGAGGCTCCAAATATATATCTATCTCTTTTTGGTATGACATTTTATGAGATACATAATATATTTTGGAGCCTTAAACATCCATTTTATTGTCTGTGACACTTTTTTTTTTTTTTTTTTTATGGGTCTGTGACACATAACGCGACGCAGAAAAAGTATGCACGTTGCGTTTTGTACTTAGTAATGTTGTAGAAGTATAGTGTGGGATTTTATGTTTGTATTTAGTCATTTCAGTTTATAAATCATGTTGGATTAAAGAGTCCGTTAATCAAGATGTACAACAAACAAATATAAATGCCCCCGGTAAATCGATCACAATATCTATCAGTAATTGCCCTAATATGAATGTAACCTTCAATATTAATTAAACGAATTTGTTGTTAAACTTTCTTTCATTTTTGAGAAAAGCATTATACAAACCTCAACCAGTAAGAAAGCCATCCTGGCCTCGTATATAACCGGACCTCACCTGCGGTTCGGTCCGGTTAACTCATACTCGGCCAGGAAGGCTTACTTACTGGATTCTGCTGTAATGTACTATGGCTGCTAAAAACGACAGATATGCAACTATTTCGATTTATCTCGAAGGAAGTTGTCAAAATAATGCTCAAATTTCCAAGCATGTTTGAAAAAAAACACAATGTGAAAGTGGTGCTGAAAGTGCCAAATGCCGATAGCGTATCCAGAATTTGCAGGCCCTAAGCAAAGAGGGTTCATTATACCTTTAGACACCGAAGGTGTATTGTGTTGTACAGCCAATAGGAGTCTATAGCTAGACTTTCCTTCAGCCAATACTAGGACTGTCAAGTCAGCTGGTTCAGTCACCTGTCAATCGTAAAACCAAAGAGGTCATGGCGAGCAGGTGAGTCTTTTTTCTAAGTTGTCAATTTTATTTACATTGCAACTTTGTTGAACTCTACAAGTTTTGTCAAGTATAACTGTCGAGTTTTTGTCAGTATCCTAAATGTTTCTAAACATTTGTAAAGAGTGAAATTCAAATAAGTTCACGATTTATGCAAATTGATTCTTAAAAAGTAAAAATTGATTTTTTATTCATTGATTCGTTTGTATTATAAGACCTTACATACATATATACCAGGCCCCTCAGAAAGTATTGCGAAAAAAAGTTTTTATATATGGGAGACTGGCCAGTTATAATGTTTTTCGAAAATATGATTATTTATAAGTAAAAATAAGTAAGTTCCAATTTCAAAATTTCCCTCCACATTTTTTGCGAGTTAATTCAAAGTATTGTGTCTCACTGAAATATGGATCTGCGCCGGGAACATTTTAGAGCTATGATTTTATACGATTTCAAGTGTCGCCTGAAACCGGATGAATCGTACGATAGACTTCAAATGGCATTCATGGATGAAGGCCCTTCCAAGGCAACCGTGTATCGTTGGTATAACGAATTCAAGCGCGGTCGACCAACTTTGGGGGATGACGAAAGAAGCGGTCGCCCTATGACGGCTGTTACCGAAGAAAACGTGCTAGCAGTGAAAAATTTAATCCAAGACAATAGGCGAATTACATATCAGGAGATTCAACACATATTGAAGATTGGATCGGGAAGCGTTCACGAGATTCTACACAGCCATCTTCGCGTGAGGAGGATAGTATCACGCTGGGTGCCGCACAACCTCACCGATGCTCAGAAGCAGGCCCGGGTGGAATGGTGCCGTGATATGCTTAACAAATTTGAAGCAGGCTCGTCTCGGCGTGTTTACGACATCGTTACAGGTGATGAGTCCTGGATTTATCAATACGACCCAGAAACCAAGCGCCAGTCGACTGTTTGGGTGTTTCAAAATGAGCCAACGCCTACCAAAGTGAAGCGATCTAGAAGCGGGGGTAAGATTTTGATCGCTAGCTTTTTTAATTTGACTGGCCACTTGGTATCAATTCCCTTACGGGATCAAAGAAGCATTAATGCCGAATGGTATACTACCAAATGTTTGCCAGAAGTTTTCTCTGTTATAAGCCACAAGCGACCAAACACAGGGCTCCGCGGGCTACTGCTCCACCACGACAATGCACCTGCGCACACCGCACTCAAAACGAGGGACTTCCTGGACAGCACGCCAGTCAAACTCCTGGGTCACCCTCCTTACAGCCCTGATCTAGCACCGTGTGATTTCTTTTTATTCCCAAAAATAAAAAATCAGCTCAAAGGGATACAATTTTCGTCGCCGGAAGATGCGCTGGCTGCGTTCGAGCAGGCTGTAAACGAGGTGTCTGCGGCGGACTGGAAAAAGTGTTTTGAAAACTGGTTTAGGCGCATGAATCTTTGTATAGAGGCTGGTGGAAAGTACTTTGAAAAGATTTAATAAAAATATATGTACGTATAGAACAATTTTTTTTAGTTTCGCAAAACTTTCTGAGTGTCCCACGTATATGTCGACGCAAAAATAGAAGTACCGGTCCTTAACCTAAATAAGTGAATAATAGCTTTCATAATGATCAATGTTATTCTTAGAGCAATAATTCCTCTCTTGAGTCTGAAGAGCTTCACAATAGTCGATTCTACTTACGTCTGCTCCAATAATCGGCTAAAGATTAAATAACGACTCGCCCTTGACTTGTTTTTGTTGTACAGTTAAAACAAACTTATTCGCTGTTCGATTGTTATGTTATTACAACACTAGTATCGATAATTAGTTAACTGCTACGTAGTGTTGTGTAACTGAAAGTACCATCAGTAATTTAAGTAATAATAAGCGTAAGTAACAATTGAAAGTTATTTATATATCGACTTTATTGGTATAGAAATAAGTAACATAATATATTGGCGTTTTATGGTTGGTCAGCCGTTTTGTAGATGCGAATGAAACCACAGTGCACATAAGTTATGGTAAAATAATAGTAGAATATTTGTAATAAGTAATAAAACCTTGAGCCACTGGTTTACGCTGTGATAAAGCATTATTTACTCTCAAGATTACTTTAAAATTACTGTTCTTGAAGGCAATTATTTCTTTCTGCTTCCAATCAATAAGATACAATGTTTTATTAAACCCTTCATACCTTACGCACCTTCCATACACGAAGAACATTAAGGTTCCCCTAGTCGACTGCACAAACTATTTTGTGCACGAGGTTAAAATGCATACTGTCTCATCCGACAAAACGTGCGAAAGATATAGACGCTGTGATGAGCAGTAAGAAGCTATTTCGCGTACGAATTAGCACTTTTGCAAATTTGTATCGAAATGAATGATGATTTAGGACGAAAAAGAGCGAGCGGAATTTTAAAAACAGACTTTAGATATCATGAAAAAACGACTAAATGTATATTTTGATAATAAAATTATTTTCATTGTTGAATTACTAATCTATCCATGTATGGAGGCCGTTTTGCAATTTTCCTTCTTCTTATGGTATTTATTTCCGCCCAAAGATGCGTTAAAATTAGTGTTGAAATATGGAAATTTCGACGCACATAACTTGTTTTTTTTTTTACTTTTTTGTTTCCTTAAAGGGCTAGATAATGATGAGACAAATTGATATCATTTTTTATTTTGTACGTACATCATCAAACAGTGGAGTAATCGCCAGACTAAGTTTGTATGGAAGAATGATCGACTAGTGTAACCTTAATTAAAAAATACGACCACTACCTTTACAAAAGTCACAATATTTCCTACACCGCCAGCTCTTAATTCACACTCATTAGAAAACAGCTGTAAAATAAATAATATAAAACAAAATTGCCAAACGCCATTAATGTATAAATAGCTGGCAAGTAATTACGAATGCAAACTAGCGCCATTTCTCTCGCTAGGGACGGCAACGTCGATAGGTGTCGACATTAAACAAAAAACAAAAACTATCGATAATTTTTCCTCGCACTAACTTTGTGGTGTAAGAATTTGGTGCAAGTTGTGAGCGGAGCGATTAAGAAGTCATTCAATTTGGTAGGGAAACTAAAGTGGTAGGAAATGCAAACTGTCAAAGATTCTTAGACAAAGTGACATCCTATCAGGCTAAGACTGTTCATGGTTTGTCATCTATACTAATATTATAAAGAGG
Organism: Orthosia gothica; assembly: GCA_949775005.1. Classification (NCBI taxonomy): domain Eukaryota; kingdom Metazoa; phylum Arthropoda; class Insecta; order Lepidoptera; family Noctuidae; genus Orthosia; species Orthosia gothica. The sequence continues at coordinate 1,880,304 of OX459069.1, forward strand.
AAAGATTTGTATTTTTGTATATTTGTTTTTTTTTGTATGTTTGTATTTTTGTATGTAACGAATAAATTTAAAATATACTGGACCGATTTCTAAAATTCATTCACCGTTGGGAAGCTACACTATCTTTGGGTGACATAGGCTACTTTTTATCCCTGTATTCCTACGGGAACGGGAACTATGGGGGTTAAACCGCGAGGCATCCGCTAGTCTTAGATAAGTAGATTAGTTATTCGCAAAACAAACCGTTGGTGCTGATAGAATGATAATGATTACTATCTCGGCCCTAAAGTTTCCTTAAAATATCATTTTCATCTCATCATCTATAGTTCGATTTCGCCCACTGCTGAACAGAGGACAATTTATTCTTGTGCTGATCCCCACGTTCCATTACCAGCATCCAGGGGTTCTACTCGCAATGGTGATAATGTCGTCTGCGCATTTCGTCGCCTGATGACTTGTCAATTGTCATCTTATTTCATGGAAGACTTCAGAGATTGACAAATGTTTGCGACGGAACTTATTAACGAACAGAACTTCATACATATAGTTTAATTGTACACTATATACACACGCAATAAAAACACAAAAAAAAAACTAAAACGGAACGTGATTTTTCAGTATTCGGGTTTTAGTTTGTGGTCTTATTTTTTATTTAAAGTATTTTGGGGTTTTTGCAGAGCCTGGGGAAACAAATTAACATAAATGCATACATGCATACATACATAACGATCAACGTCTGCCGCGCCAAAGTCGGGTAGAAAATTAGTTTTCATGACTTTGACGGGATATGTCTTGCAAACGGTAAGCTTGACAAAAATATGATGTATCAAACCCTACCTTCATTTTATAATCCCTGTTCAATGATACCACACATGAAAGGGCGAGGCGAATTTTTTTTTTGTCTTGATCGTGCCATCTAGAGGGCGCTATATTCAATATAATGTGACGTCACATAGCCTATAACCAGCGGACAAACAAGACGCTTTCAACGACACCTAATTTGCCAAATTATAATAAAAAGTTTACAAGTTATGAGGGAACAGATGAACATACATACATACACACATACCGGTCAAAAACATAACTCTCCCTTAAAAGCTTCGCAGTAGTCGGGTACAAAGAGTTAAATCCGGTGTGAAACTGTTTCAAACTTGGTGCCTTCGATTACATTATATTTCATTCAGTTTTGCTAACAACTAGAGGATATAATATAAATCTTCACAACCTGCTTTTATTTTCTTACAAGTATTGAATGAATATTACTCAACTCTGTTACAACTAAAATTGCAAATTAAATCAGATACCGCTGTCTAATAACTGCAATATTACCTTACATAGTTGGCCAGCCAATATAAAGCACATATTTTACCACATATTTAGTAATTGGAATATAAATAAGACTTTAATGTATTCATCGCCTGACTGTGGCAAAATCGCCGCAATTTTATGTCTTGGGCCACACCCGCTCAGCAGGGGTCCTCTAATTTATTTGAAGGCTCTATTACTGGATACCGAGTGGTCCGATAGGCTTTTTATTTATACACACACACCGTAATACACATATATTTACATATACACATAGCGCACTCGAACATACCCTGTCGTTTTGCTGTTGTTATGCAGATTCGATTACTCTATCGTCTGTTGTGATATTTTTACGACGTAAAATTATGAAAAATAAAGATATTCATGAAGTTCTGCTTTTCTTACGAGATGGTGGGTGTTTCCTTGAGTGGTTGTTAGTTTTTCCTGCCCACGACTGTTATGTTTATTACGATTCTAACACACCGTTTTGACGGCTCATAATGGATTTATTGGCCATATTTTAACGTTCTTCGTGTGTACAAATATGTGTATTTATAATGGTCGTAAATGGCCGGTGGCCTGTGAACCGGGTTACGTATGTGACCAATGATATATAGTTTTAATAAACTTTCATGTGTTTCAAAACTAACGTGACATTTAATCAAGATTTCAACAAAACTATTTTTTACCCTTGCAGAAATAAAATCATTTATTTCAAGTATTTTTAATAAACTCCAATTTCAAAAGATATGAATTAAATAAATGATTATTGAATAATCTATTATTAATATAATTTTAAGGAGGACATTACATTTATTTAATATCTTAAAATATTTTATCTTATTTTATATGTTTCAATTTCAATCTTGATTTTAATAAACCATGATTGTACACATTTTGCATGCCTTACGGTCGAATCAATTGAAACATGTACATATAATAACACCATTGTAACAGTGTTTTCTGCAAAAATAAATAATTTGATTTGATATGATTTGAAAAAAAAAAAAAAAAATTGCACATCAGTAGGGTCAGTAGACTTCCAATCTATCAGTCACGCTATGATCGACTATTAAGCCGAATGTGTATATGCATGAACCTATGTATGTTCATTGCATGTATGCACTCACTAGTAAGGCTTCTGATGATAGCCACGCTTGCAAAGTCAATACGGTGTAACATTATAAACAGATTACTTACACACAAATAGACATTCGAAGTTAGGTCTTCGATATGGTAAGGTGATGGTAACCTAAACCGCTTGTTACATGTCTGGCAAAAACCGCCAACTATGTATTAAGAGGTTCTGATTTTTAACCCCCGACGGAAAAAAGGAGTGTTATATGGTAGATGTGTGTACCTGTGTGTTTGAGTATCTGTCTGTTGCATCATAGCTCCTAAACGGATTAACCGATTTTGATTTAGTTTGTTTTTGTTTGGAAGGTGACACTATCAGGAGTGTTCTTAGCTGTTTGATGAAAATCGGTTATGTCGTTCAAAAGATATGGGCGTTTTACTGTTTGAATCAATTATTTGCGCTAAATATCGTTTTAGTTTTTTAAATTTTACTTGTTAAATGTGGATTTATGAAGAAAGTATTCAAAGAAGAGTCCTATCTTTGAAGATGTAAATACACCTGTGGCCTGCAGCGTCATTGCGTAAGTGAATTCGGCATGGTAAAGGGTTTTGACCCCATCAATCGACCAATCACATGCGAGATGAAAGACGTGATTTTGTTTTCCGTCTTTGTGATTGGTCGAAGGAAACCATTGGTCATCAACCACAGGTTTGATGGGGTGGAGACAATATGCCATCCTATCAGTGTCAACGATCAAAATTGAAGCTATTGACCACGAGAAATATAATTTTGATAGTGCATGTCAATGTTGTCAATCCCACACTTTTTAATCGCTGCAAGGATGCTCCGTCATCCAGATAGAGCCTTCGGACAGTAAAATTCCTTTGCTAGATGTATGGTTTAACAGTGGAATAATGCGATCAGCTAATAATGCCCTTAGGTACCAATACTATACAGCTTTTATGACGTGCCATAATATCGTTACGTTTACGTTTTGATATAATTGTCTAAAATTCTAGATATTTGTAATACCGACAATGAACCCAGCCGTCATATATTTGTTTAGCACAGTTTGCTAAGCTACGAGTAATATCAAACACATTAGTAGGTAATACGTGCGAATTATTAATTTCTTCCAATTCTTATTCAGTGTTTGTACTGACTGCCTCGTTGTTCTAGGTGGTCACAAATGCTACTGGTGAGAATGATGACCTTTGTTATGGGGGAATGGGGGAATTTAAAGGTTCCATTTGAATTTTTCAGTTGCAGCCTGTAGTCTAGACTTGTGCCCACATCATCAGCCTAATAATGCTCCCACTGCTGGGACACAGGCCTTATCTCTCTCTTTGAGAGGGAACGGGCCGTAATCCACCACGCGGGCCCAGTGCGGGTTGGTGGATGTCACATGTCTTTGAATTTTACCCGGTTAATGGCAATAGCTCGCCCCCCCCTCGCCCCGAGACTTAAACATAACGGGTGAAATGTGGTTGTCTTCTTCTTTTCGAGTCGATGGAAAACTCTAGATATTTTGGGACCAGTAGGCAGTCACACCAATAGCGGTCCGCGCCCACTCAACCCGATTAGACTCGACCCGAAGAATAATACCAGATGTTTTACTACCAACTGAGTGCCATTTGTACAGTCAAGCAAAGTGATATTGAATTCTAAATAATTTATTAATTTACTATACCGTATTCTTTAAGATACCTTATGTTTGTTTTTATGTCTGTTATTTGTTTATAGGTAATATAGTAAATCATATTTTTTTTTATATTTTCGAATTTTTCTTCTTCATAACCTAATAATTATAATCATGTTTATTAAGACTGATCCAATAAATACCACCGTGCCACTAGCTGTAAGATTGTAATGATAATTAACAATAATTTGGGATTTTTACTACAAAGTACAAAGCGTATAACCCGTAAACAAGTAAGTACGAATCCTAAAAAGGATAAGTACTTACTTGTTTAATTATTGATTTATTTATCCAAACATTATTTAAATTTTAAATTACAAGTGGTTAAATCAACACTTTTCTGCCTGATTATATATACGTACATCGACGTTTTTACGCATATAAAAACAGAAATGGGCAGATATTATTCTTCGTGTCGAGTCAAATCGGGTCGAGTGGGCACGGACCCACCAATAGCAGCGTCAGTGGCGTTTATTAGGTTGCCTCCAAAGTGCAAGCGTGTGGGCACTTGGGGCACTCCAGCATGTGTGTCACATTCTGCACAGCCTAGGGGCACCGCACTCACAACAAGTGTCAGACGAGTCTATCCCCCCATTTCACCAAATTGTCTTTGCAGCGGCCTACCTGGGTACGCAATCAATTGAGTGCTTACCATACAGGCCACTGCAGATCACGGGTACGTGGCAGGTGTTACTGGGTGTTTCTAGAAGTTAGGTGGCGGTGAGAGATTTTTGCCCACAGCTTGCTTATTAGTGTGGGTGGGTTGGTAGTAGTGTGATTATAGAGGCGTTGTCGGGAATCGGATTCCTGGATTTTTTTCTCCAGCGCGCAAGCAACATCCCTACGTAGTTTTGGTGGTGCAATACGAGCCAACGGGTATAGCTTGTTGAGCTTGGAGTTGGTTTAAGGCATGCAATCCGATATAATTCGACACGTCTCGTTTAGGGCGATTTCAACTTGCTATTTATGGGCAGTTCGGTGCCACACTGGGCACGCGAATTCACCAGCTGAGAGGCAGAGGGTCATGCATCGGATGCTGCTCTCCAGTTGGTAGAGACAAGGCGGCGTAACAGATAATTTCGGGAACCGACCTTCTGCTTCGTGTTGTGACAGTGCACATTAAAAGTTAAGGCTCTATCTAATACAACACCTAGGTACTTTGGGTTATCACTATTTTCTACGATAGTTCCTCGCCAGGTGATGTTTCCTTTTTGAAAATCAATTGCGTAGATGGAAAGCGCATGATTGAGTTTTTGATGGGTTTAGGTGAAAGCGTTACTATCGTAGTACCCACCAAGTGACTCGAGTGCTAGTGTCAATTTATTTACCACCTCTGTGAAACTAGATGATTGCGCTGCCAAGGCCAGGTCATCAGCATATAAGAAGCGTTCAGTGTGCTGCGTAGTAGGATGATCTTTGGTATACATGTTAAACAGAGTCGGTCCCAGCACATTACCTTGTGGGAGACTATTTTTTTGTCGGCGCCATTTGCTCTAGTCTGATCGGAAGAACACGTGAAAACGACGGTTCTGCATTAGTACGCTCAGCATGTTAACAAACTCTTGATCGTTGTAATATATTCAATTAATAAGCTATTAATAGTGCGGTTTATTACATTAACGCGTATCTAATTCATGCCGCATGATTATGTACATTTGAATGGATAATTAATTATGTCTTGTGAGCGATTGTCTCGATTTGAATTCATTAATTAATATCTGAACTGGATCTGCAGGTTCGCCGTCAGGTCTCATTACAGATCTTGCATAATATGAAAGTGAAGTTATGGTCGGTTGCTGGGCATTATAACGTACGCATTTACAATATTGTCTGTTCCGGTTCGGTTTTTATCCAAGATTGCATACAGAATGAGGTCTTAGTAGCCAGAGGTTATTACGAACTTTTCTTATGAACCAAGTTTGAGGAAAAGGAAACACCTAGTTTCAGGATCAAAACCTACCTACAAATATGAATTTTCCGTGTCATTTATACTTTCTTAGATAGATACCAATCAATCTGCTCAGCCTTTCCCAATTATGTTGGGGTCGGCTTCCATTCTTACCAGATTCAGCTGAGTACCAGTGTACATGGAGCGACTGCCTATCAGGGGGGTGACCACAAGCTCTTAGAGTAAGGTTATTTTGAGATCGAGTAAGGGACAGATGTATCTGACTTGTATACATCTGTCACTTACTCGATCTCAAAATAACCTTACTCTAAGAGCTTGTGGTCACCCCCCTGACCTCCACAACCCAGTAACAGGGTAACAAGACTTTGGCAAGACTGGTGTCAGATCCCAAGCTTCTGACTACACTTAACAACTGTCAAAGATCTTCAAATGACAGCCGGGACCAACGGCTTAACATGCTTTTCGAGGCAAAGAGGAATCTCGATGTGTTTAAATGGTCACCCATCCACGGACCGACCTCGTCAAGCGTTGCTTAACCTTGAAGATCGACCCATGCGGCTGTTATTATTTCAACAAAGTAATTCCCCGAATGAGGTTGAAATCAAAAACTCTCCAAACTTTGGCAATAAAGTAGCTTTTGATACTTCCTAAACTGTTCGCCATTTTTCAATTCAGAAACCGGCACTTTACAAACCTTACAAAAGACCTACCCAATCATACATAAGTTTTAAAACAGTAAAACTTAAAATAAGCCCGTTAGTAGTACTTTTAGTCCACATTTCCTTGAACGTAATGTTAGCATGACAAATTACGTGGCAAGTAGTTATAAAGCAGATATTGTTTCTGCGTCAGTTTCAATAGGGTGCTCGTTCATATGTAAATTAAATAATAATAAATAATAAATAATAATAAATAAATTGTTTATTAGCTTCAAAATTTTACAAAAGTCGTGAAACCCTGACCCCTGAGCTAGGTAACAGCACCTGTGTTTCAGGGGCCAGTGATCTCCTCCGTTATGTTACATAATTATAATTACTGAAACACAATTGTAATCCAGACAAGTATTCACTAAATATCCCAGACTAAAATCAAATCATCATTATGATCCGAAATTTCAACAAACTCAATAATAAAATTAAAATCAAAAATAGAATTACAATCAGAATTAAATTCACAATGAGAATTAAAATTATAATCAAACTCAAGTTAAAATTAATTACACTCTAAGTCAAAGTCAAAATTAACAGTAAAATTTCAATCACAATCCAAATTAAAATTAAGGTAAAATTTAGTCAAAATTAAAAATAAAATAAAATAAAATCATCAAAACAAAGATAAAATCATAATCAAAACCAAACTCAAAATTAAAATCGAAGTCAATATTGAAACGATAATTAAAATCACAATGAGAAATCAAAATACAATCCAAATTAAAGTCAAAATTAAAATCAAAACATTTTTTTTTTTTTTTAGGTTTAATACCCAATCAAAATGAAAGACAAAAAGAAAAAAATAAAAAATAAATAGATCGCAATTATAATAAAATGAAGTCGTCAAAACATAGTCCAATTTTATTAATAGTAAAAAAAGTGTGAATGTGTATGTGTTTGTGTGTGTGTTTGTTTGTGTGTTTGTGTGTGGGGAATAACCAGTAGTTTTCTCTGTTAATTTGATTGCAATACGTTTTCGGTTTCGAAGTAGTCCAGGGACAGTAGCCAATTCTTTACCCTCATCTTTGTTTCCCTAGTCGTGAGGGGATTAATACTGAGGACCCTGTTTAATTTTTCGTAAAGAAAGGTAGCAAGATATACCTGTTGTCTCCCAGCAGACTCCGTGTGGCAGCGCACTGGTAAGCAAACGTTTGGAACGGTGCGTTTCCTATAAAGCTGAACATCATAAGGCGTTACAATATGCTGCTTGGTGACAACCTGCAGAATAAAATTCTGTCTCACCGTAAGTACGCCGCACTTTTCGTATAATGCCTTGGTGGGAAATCTAAACGGCCTGAAGGTCATGACTTTAAGTAGGGATCTTTGGGCACGTTCAAGGTGTATCATAAAAGTCTTACATCCACCACCCCATACAGCAATACAATATCCCAGGACCGACTGTACGAGCGCATAGTACACTGTGCGAAGGAGTTCGAAATTGGCCACGTGCCTTAGTTTTTTAAATGCCCAAATAAGTTTCCTTACACGCGTTGTGGTGACATCAATGTGCTGCCGCCAGCCAAGCCTTTCATCTACCATCACACCAAGGTATTTAACATGCGTAGACTTAGAGATTGCTGTGCATGGGCATTCCACTGATGTCAAATTGCAAACATGTAGTTTAATATCTAAGCTTATTGGTTTAATTTTACTGAAAGTAAATTGGAGAAATGTTGACTTAGAAAGGTTTAGGGTGAGCCGGTTGGATCTTAGCCAATGGCCTACTTTATGCAGTCCCAACTCAGCCATTGTTTTAACTTCATCCCAGGTACCCCCATGAAAAACTAAAGCCGTATCGTCAGCGTAGGTAAATATATTACCGTTTATTAGTGGCAGCTGACATAGGTCATTTATGTAAATCAAGAAGAGACTCGGGCCGAGTATGCTGCCTTGTGGGACGCCATAGGTAACCCAGGCATCGGAGCTAACATGATCTTTGATTTTTACTCTTTGCGTGCGGTCGGTAAGAAAATCTTTAAAAATTCTCAAAGCAGTACCGCGTATACCAATCTTCTCCAACTTGCACACAAGGAAGGGAATCATGACTGTGTCGAAAGCCTTGGCCAAGTCCAGAAATATGCCTACACATTTCTCTTTTTGGTCTAACTTAAGTGTGACGTGATCTACTAGTTTACTTACGGCATCTTCAGTGCTTTTGCCCGACCTAAAGCCAAACTGGGAATCAGAAAGTATATTATTGTGCTGCAAAAAGTTTGTAAGCCTATTGTTTAATACCTTTTCCAATATTTTCGACATGGTCGTAAGGACAGAAATGGGCCTATAATTTCCAACATCATCCTTCCTCCCCCCCTTGTGGACAGGAGTAATAAGGGACTTTTTGAAAACCTTTGGAAAAACACCCTGACTCAGACAGATTTCAATTAATTTAGTCAGATGGTGACATACAAGGTAAGTCTGCCTACCTACTTGAGTTACAATTGGGGTTAAGTGGCTCTAGATATCGGGTTTACTGAAGAAATTAACTGGGTAACAAATCTGGACTAATTGTACTTGCTTACATATTGATTTTTAGTGGAAATGCGTTATTTTCGCCGAGTTTTCAGTGTGGGCTGAGATTTTTTTTTGAGAGTTCCATAGAAACTTGCTTACTTCAACAATTTACTGCAGTTTTAAGATAAACATATCAGTGTATTTTTACCTGACTGCCGAAGGAGGGTAATGTGTTTATCAGTCTATGTATGTTTGTTCCTATGTGGCGTTCCAGAGACCAAACGCCTTGGCCGATTTTGATGATTCTTACGTCCATCAATTCGTCTTAACCTTGAGAGTGTTACTGGCCGCATTAAAATAAAAAAATAGGAAAATGGCGGATTTTGGGCGCCATACAGTAGGGTTCAATTTTTTTCTTCCAATCCCATCCGTGTGAGTTTCAGGGTAAATTAGCATAAAGGGTTTAGAGAGGTAATTTCAAAATATATAACTCATATATGTTTAAATAAGTAGGTACAAAATTTGAAAAAAAAATGTTGACTAAAAAGTAATAAATAAAATAAAATAATTCAATAAATCAAAAAGTCTTTGATTTTTTTAACTAACTTTTTTCATTGCATTAATATCAGCATCATAAATATACCCTCAGTTTGTTATTATTGTTATTTATTTGTCCTCTTCTCTGTTTTATATAGTTATGTTAAATTAATTGTTTTTACGGTGTTTAACCTGCACTTTAAATTAAAGCACTCTCTGTGTTGATAAAGTGCATTACCTTTGAAGGTAAATATTAGCGTTATACGTTTATAGTCATCGCTAAGACTTTCGTGTTTAGGAAATAGTGCTGTTTTTTGCGACCATATCAAGTAAAATTGTTAATAGTACACGGTAATATCAGTGATATGTTTGTAAAGGTGAGTAAGCCTAATAACTAATTATATTTAAGGTTGTAAATAATTAGAATAAGATCTTTTTGTTTGCTTGTGTAACATTATGTGAATAAATACTTTTAAAAATCAATCAATCAATATCAGCAGTTATTTTTAAACGTAATATTTTACATGAAACATACAAAGTCTTGTTAAGAATTATTCACAAGGCCATACATGACATTCTGTTTGGTCCTTCATAAATAAGCAGTCCTTTGTAAAAACCTTTACTAGAGTACCACCAGCATGTCAATCCTGCCCCATTTACATTTACACAAAGGTGATCGTCCACTTGTTGCGATCGACACAAAAACTTCGCATAGCTCGTAACTCCTTTACGATGGCTGTGAACACAGGTAAACTGATGGTTGTAAACCATGACACCATGGTTAGCTGGGAATGGTGTTAGGGAAGAGTTGGCAGGGTAATGATAACTAGGCAATGATTCAAAATCATTTATTCCATTAAACCATAAGATCTAGAGAGAGACATACTGACGCTTGCAAATATGCAACTAGATTCAATTTCACATTTGCAAGAGCTCTATGGTTTTTTTTTTTTAAACAAGCTATTTTCGTATTCTTCCCAATAAACCCTTTTATTTGATACCCATATCATGGCAGTGCACAAAAAATAACTAGTCCGCCATCTTGGGCCGTCCGCCATATTGGATTTAGAATAACGTCACTAACTATGCATTGACATCCAAACTAAACGTGTATGCAAAACTTCATCTTAATCGGAGGAGGATAACTGCTTTAAAATTCATTTGCAAGATTTGACCCGAACACACTTACACACATACATTGCAAGTTAAATAAAAGCTTGTAAAAACGTGAAAGAAACTCCACAGACCATCGAATCAATTGAATTACAATGTATTTTATTACGTCATTCTTTTTTGTGTTTTTTTTTTGGCCTCTATATGCTTGCGCTTGACCACTATCTCACCTGATGGTAAGCGATGATGTGTTCGACGGTGAAGCACGCTTGCCTAGAAACAACCTATTCACTCTTGACTTAAAGACCCCTAGATTGTAGCTATCGGGAAACACAGAGTCCGGCAGGGAATTCCACTCCTTAGCTGTACGCATAATGAAAGTGTACCCAAAACGTTTTGTGCGTATGGGTGGGATATCCACCATGTACCGATGACTACTCGTACAACGTAAAAAGACATGCATGTAAAAGCGTCTAGCTGGAGTAAAAAAGTGATATAGGAATTGTCCAAGAAGAATTTTGACAGAGGAATTAAATCGGAGAAAAGATAGCAGGGGAGGACTCCAGATGAATGATGCCAGGGTATATGAAAGCATCATTTTTAGGGTTTCGTACCTCAAAAGGTAAAAAAGGAACCCTTATAAGATCACTTTCTTGTCCGTTTGTCACCACCAATTTTCTCAGGAACGGGTAGACCTAGCAGGTTGAAATTTATACCAGACCCTGAAGTCCCTATTAGGTGTATAAAAATCAAGGTCCTGAGTCAACACGATAAAAAAATATAAGCAAATTTAGATTTTCGTGAAAACTTGTAAGTACTAAAATTTACCTTGATGTTCAACTTTTTATTTCCCGGCATTTTCCCTTTATTAGTGCTGTATGTCCTTGCTTTTAACCAAAATTAACAATTCTAGGTCAACCGGAAGTGTTCTATAATTTTTTGGGCCGAAAACCTGTACGACAGTTTCCGGTCTTACAGCACAAATAAAGAGAAAATTCCAAAAAAGTTGAAAATTAAGGTTTTTGGTACTTACAATTAAATTTGTCCATATCAATAAAACTTAGCCACCAATAAAAATCATATCAATTTTATAATGGCGGTATAATGGTTAGGTACGGAACCGTCGGCGCACGAGTTTGACCCGCACTTGACCGGTTTTTATTTTAAATTATATAAGTCAAATTGATTAACCTAATGCTTTTCTAAATACTTGTATTTAACTAACTTATCTCATCATTAAATACTGTCATCGTCAACTTACAACGAGTTTTATTCTCTCAAACTCCTCAATTGAATGTTACAAGTCTATAAGTTACCTTTAACGGTAATCCGCTGACCCGAGTCACCGAGGTGACGTCCACCTCACCAGTAACATGTTTATCTGAACGTAAACAACTCTGAACGAGGTGCTTGTGGATTCAATGAAGAGACACTTGCGTTTTAATAGCCTTGTTAGAATACTACGCTCGCGCTAGACTGGGGCGGATTCTGTTATAGAGTTAGTATAGGCAAGTGCCCGGCTTATTACGTTAAAACTTTTTCCATTTACATCCTTTCGTTCGTAATAAGTTATACCTAATTGGTGGACCATGGTGGACATCCCACTCATACGCACCAAATGTTTTGGGAATACTTTTATTATGCTCACAGCTAAGAAGTGGAATTCTCTTCCGGAGTCTGTGTTTCCTGATAGCTACAACCTGGGAGTTTTTCAAGTCAAGAGTGAATAGGTTTCTTCTAGGCAACCGTGCTACATCGTCGACCACATCATCGCTTACGATCAGGTGAGATAGGGGTCAAGCGCGAACCTATGAATAATAAAAAAAATACAATATTAAGATAATCACAATAATGATAAATAAATGAAAAATGATTAATTATATGAATTACAAGTAAAATTTCAAAATTCAAAAACCCCTGACACATTTATCTTGCGAAAACGCCCCGATTCAAACAGTTAAACCCGCATAACTTTTGAATGGCTGAACCGATTTAATTCAAACATAGCTAAGAACACTCTCGACAAAATCACCTTAAACGAACCCAAACGAAATTAAAATCGGTTCATCCGTTGAGGCGCTATGGTGCCACAGACAGACACACAGATACACAGCAACACACGTGAAACTTATAACACCCCTCTTTTTCCGGCGGGGGTTAAAAACAGACATTCGGATTGGTATAGTGCACTAAAAGGCAGACATTCAGACAAACGTTGCATATATTTTATAACTAGCAACTGCCAACGGCTTCGCCCATGTGAAAGTTGGAAACTATCCTAAGGGAACAAAATCCCGGACGGCATAAAAAGTGTACTTTTGCGCTTCTCCAACTTTCGATCTATCTGTTTACCAAAATTAAGTTAAATTCGCATCATTCGTCCTCATAGACCCCTTCCTCCTGCCAAGGGAAACGAAGGGCATGGCTGGGTGCCTTCCTACCGAATAAAACCTCCTAGTGTTCTATTCATTGCCTCTAACCAAAGAGTAGTTTTAGGAAAGTTTCGTTGCCCTATGTTTTAAACATATTCATAATATCTACAGCAATTCTCGATGTTCGTGTTGATTCTACAATAATCGAATAATCTACAATAATTGTGCGTTAAAGCGACACAGCAAGTATTAAATTAGCAGCGTCGTTTGTTAGGAAAGTGATGGTTATTGTATTTGAAGAGCTGGAGATAAGCGCAGAGCTGTTCGACTAGCTGATGAGAAAGTATGGAGGTGTACTGGTGTTATTATGGTTTAGAAATAGAAGTTTAATAGTAGGTAGTGTTTATTAGTACTTGGAAATCGTTAGTATCGGAAAGTATCTTAGAGCTTAGATTTTTTAGGCAATTCCTAAAGATAAAGTTTGCAAAGGAGAATGCCCATTTTGTAAGGGAACTTGGGCCCCTTTGAAATAATGGTTGTATATTGATGAATTTGGTTGTATATTGATGAATTTGGTTGTATATTGAAGAAAAACACGTTATATTCATAATTAGAAAACATTTTTCATTTCTTTTGTGGGGATCACGAGATATAACGATGTTTCTGTTCTTGAAATGAACCCTTATTACAATGCAATAAGGTGCACACAAATGTCCAAGTGAAGGAACCTTATATGTTGTTGTCTGTACATATAAAGTAAAGGACACGGATGGAAAAAAACACAAAATATAAATCCTATTTTCGGATAATATTGAAATCGCAGACACGATACCTCATAGGGGGACTGTGTATGGGCAATCCCCTTTGTAATCATGAGCAGGGTATTTAAAAGGTTTTAGCTGCGTACAAAAAAACTTATAAATTAGACGCTTTATATTTATATTTTTTTGATTACTATCGATAGGCTCGCGTTTGACCACTACCTCGACTGATGGTAAGCGATAATGTGGCCTACGGTGAAGCACGCTTGTCTAGAAGTAACCTATTCACTCTTGAATTAAAGACCCCAAGGTTTATTTACAGCATCACAATTATTTCCAAATCAGCCAACACGTCATCGCTAACAAAACTGATTTTAATATTCTGATTGGTTAGCTGACTTTTGTTTTCTCAGATAAACACTGAAAAAATGCATTCTTCCTCTTAATAAGTGCCTCTTCACTACTGTCTTTGTGTTGTTAATCAGTTGCCAAAGCTTTACGTTTAGCTTGAGATATCAATCTAATTCATGTCTCTAATTTTATAGCCACAATTTCTACACTCCATATTTCTACAAATTCAGAACAGGCACTATCAAGATGCGTGCTTATCCAGCTAAAGCCGACTCCGCAGCAATTCTCGGCGTCTTAGCGTCTAACGCAATAGCAAAAATTAATTGAATTTATCTATCGGTGTTAATATGATAATCTATGTAAACCCGGCTCATAACTAACCGCCTCGCTGTTAATTATTTACTGCCTTTATAACTTGCGTAGCTTGACAGCCAGATAAGATATTATTGATAAATCCGTGGTTTTCTTTCACGCGAATATTAACACTAAGGGACTCTGCGGCACTGAGAGGTATAATATTTACTGGTGTTTGTTTAAGTAGTTTAAATCTTTATTTATAAATCAAGACGAATTTTCAGCTTTGCCGCCGATTTTCTATTTATCATCTGTGCCGAAAGGCAAACGCATTTATGGCTATACAGCCGCGTGAACTCAATTTGTACTAAGCAAAGAGACTTACTTTGGTATGCCAAGAACGATAAAAGGAATCCAATCAAAGAGTATCTAATAACCCCAGCACGCCGTTTCACAGCACGCTCGGCTGGGCGGCGTTCGGGCAGTTGCGTGGTATCTTCTCGTCCAATTTACCGCAGTGTCTCAAGACAAAAGTCCAGTGTGTGTTGCCAGTGATCATCTATGGGACCGAGACGTGGTCGCTCACAATGGGCCTTATCAGAAAGCTCAGAGTCACCCAAAGGGCAATGGAGAGGGCTATGCTCGGAATTTCCTTGCGTGATCACGTCAGAAATGATGATATCCGCAGGAGAACCAAAGTTACCGACATAGCCCGAAGAATTGCCAAACTTAAGTGGCAGTGGGCAGGGCACATTGCTCGCAGAACGGATGTCCGATAGGGCCGAAAAGTTCTGGAATAGCGACCGCGAACCGGAAGACGATACGTTGGAAGGCCTCCCTCTAGGTAGACCGATGACCTGGTTAAGGTTGCGGGAAGGCGCTGGATGCGAGACGCACGGGATCAGTCAATATGGCGACGCCTGTGGGAGGCCTATGTCCAGCAGTGGACGTCTTTCGGCTGAAATGATGATGATGATGATGCCATGCTTGTTTGAGAAATATATATTTTTATCATAACCTTTAGACCTTGATGAGCAACATCAACAATCAAAGCTGTTCTTTCAGAATCATTCAAGTATAGGATGACGTCATCTTGCCCTGCATACAGGGCCTACATATGTAAGTGGTTACCTGTGCCTAGTCTGTCCTTGTTAATTACTGACTGCTGCATATGTCTATCTATAAGTTGTATTTAATACTGTCACAGTATAGGTAACAGTTACTTTATTGCATCCGGATGTCACCAAATTATTATGAAAAGTACAACCTCATCTAGTTTAAATTCAAACTCCTTGCTACAATTTATACACTTGGCCACTGGAAAACATGGCGCCTTTTTGTTAATGTTGGAATTCAAAATTAGAAGGGAAGCTCTCTCTCCATCATGTATTATTTGAATAGTTGCAGGCAAAATCAGCAATTTAAACAACCTACAACAACATTCATAAATGAGGACCATAAAAACGATCAATTTTATGAGTATTAAGAATTTATGAGTGTTCGCTTGGGTGGCAGTAGTGGCGGACCACTGTCCACACTATGGTCAGAGGGTTAAGTACGTTCGTAAATCAAGCAGATAAAACCAAGACTCAATGGTTGCTTTGTTAATTATAAGTCGATATATTTGATTAATTCTCTCTCTGAATATCAATGGCGGAATAAAATCATTGTTGAGACTATATCTGGCAGTAAACTTTGGCTGTACAAATGTCGATTTATGATGCTTGGACCAAATGTTTGTGGTATTTTGTTATACTAGTGTTTTCCTGTTGGTTTGCTTGAAATATGTCCATTACGAGTGCGAGGAAATTGCATGTTATTTGTATTAAAGTAGAAAAACGAGAGTGACGAAGAGGATAGATTAACACACAATTAAAACTCACTACTTGTCTTACAATATTGTCAGTTTAACCTCGTGTTAGCAACTAACTCTAAGCTAAGTTTTTCGTACGAGAAGGTCTACGCATAACAGTTAGATTGCAAGACCATGATTTTAAGAGGAGCATTTCTAGTCTTCGGGGAGAATTAATTCTATTTAGAATGCCGTGTTTTCCTAAACCGGGATTACATTCGCTTCAGATGGTAACTTGCCCTTAATTTCTGTCATATGCTTTGACAGATCTAGGCTGCCTTTTGACCTACTTAAGAAACTTAAATATACGGATGCAGCCTTAGCACTTTAACATATTCAAATACCATTCTATATTTGAATTTAGAATTCGCGGTAATAATCAAGTTTTTTAACAATAAACTCTAAATTAATACATGTCTAACTTCAAATTGCATTGCGACAGGCTTCTTAATTCTCACTTAAAAAATCACATAATTTGGTGGCGATGGATTGAAATTATCACGAGCTAGCTTCTACCTGCGGCTTCACACACATGAAAAGGGTTTTATACTACACCTGCTCGGAAAGTACCTTGATACTTTATCAAATTTACGGTAGAAAGTACGTCATTGCATATCGAACAAATATGCGGCGAGAAAACGCATCTGAGCGGGAGAGAAAAGTGTATGAAAATCCATTTCTTACGTGGTTTTTCTTTTTTAATTTTGGGTAAGACTATGCGCTGGTAACCTAAATATCAAAAGCCAAAAAGTTTTCACAGTGAGTTTTTATCTCCAAGTTCGCAAAATGACACTGGCCACTAGCTGTGTGTTGGATGGTGTCAAACAGTTTGAAAAAAGAACATGTGAAAATTGCAGACGCCATTGGCGCCATTTTCAATTTGTGTGTTGTTTGAGGATTCAGTTTTCGTAGAATGTACTATTCCTCGTAGGTGTAGTATAAAGCACTATGTATCACTCGAGAGAAAGTGCGATTCCCGATCTCGGGTGTTTTAAAGCCCTCGCCTACGGCTCGGGCTTCAAACGACACCCTCGACGGTAATCGGTCACTTTCTCCTCTCGGTGAACAATGTACTATTATTTTCCCAAGGGAACATTAGACCGAGTATATCGGGATAAAAAGTAATGTGCTATTCATCTACCTCTGTGCCAATTTCATCCGGATCCGTTCACCCGCAGGCTTATTACGTATCCTTTGCAAGAGCAAAATGATTCAATATCAAACGCTTTATGTCATAAAAGTCGGAAATACCTGCAGTGTAGGTATGGTAGGTCCTACAAAATCGTTTGCTAATCGCTCGCTGTTTGTCAAATGCACTTATTTAATTAAAAAACCGCCAACAACTCTAAAACTTTTGTATTGAAGAGCAATTATCAAAAATTAGCAAAATTGCTATCGTTTTGCTCTTGCAAAAGATACTTAATAAGCCTGCCGATCTGACGTTGTTGAGTAACAATTCCGTCCATACAAACTCCAAACTGTCTCATTTATGGTATGTATTAAAATATATATAGTAGGATTAAAAATGCAAGTATATACAGATACACTCCACATTTACTCCCTTACAGAGCTAAAGATTTATAATCAGTATTCATTAAGAGCAGTTAATAGAAACAAGTCGTGTTATCTGCTATCAGCGCGATCGGGCGATAGTGGCGGTAAGTGGCCGCCATTGTCTACCAGCTTATAAACGATGCTGATAATCTCATAGATTTATTATCTGGTAGATACTGCAGGAGGCGGGTCACACCACACCTTGTCGACGATTATGTAGATTCAGGATTAAACGGCCTTTTTGATTGAGGACTTAGAATTTTTTTTATAGATTTTTTTTCTGGAATTCTGTCAATGGTTTCAATGGGCCACGTGACTTGAATATATTTCTAAAAAAAATATCCAAAAACCGACTACCAAGGAAAAAAAAACACTACAAAGCGGAAAATAACTAGGTTTTTTTTCTGGAATTCTTTCAATGAGTCACAGGAAATGAAAAAGATTAAAAAAAAATATCACCGAAAGATTTAACCGACTACCTTCCAAAACAAAACATTACAAAGCATTATCCCATTTATCCAATTTGATTCAGATCTGACGAGGAGTTTTTAAGTTATCCTGAATAGTGCGTATTTTCATGGTAATATAAGTTAACAAAACAAAAACGAGAAAGAAAACGTATAGGGGCCACGCGCCTCGCCCGCCCCCCTTGTCTAAAGTCGGTGTCTTGGGTACTTACCATTTTTTTTTTCGATTTTGACACCGACTTCCGAATGGAAAGTTATTTTTTGCTTTGTAGTGTTTTGTTTTGGAGGTCAGATAGGCAGCCGCTCCATGTAGAACACTGGTACCTACTCAGCTGAATCCTGTAAGACTGAAAGCCGACCCCATCATAGTTGGGAAAAGGCTAGGCAGATTACCATGAAAATACGCACTATTAAGGTTTACTTATTACCACATGAAAAGCACCAGCGTTAAAATAAAAAAATAAATAAAAAAAACAGTTCATAATTAGCGGAGTAATCGCGTAACAAACATTATAAAAACACACAGTCAAATTGAGAACCTCAATCTTTTCAAAGTCGGTTGAAAAAAACCGGCCAAGTGCGAGTCGGTCTCGCGCACGAAGGGTTCCGTACCATTATCGTAAAAAAACGGCAAAAAAAACACGTTTGTTGTATGGGAGCCCCACTTAAATATTTATTTTGTTCTGGTTTTAGTATTTGTTGTTATAGCGGCAACAGAAATACATAATCTGTGAGAATTTCAACTGTCTAGCTATCACGGTTCATGAGATACAGCCTGGTGACAGACAGACAGACGGACCGCGGAGTCTCAGTAATAGGGTCCCGTTTTTACCCTTTGGGTACGGAACCCTAAAAAGGTTGAATTATTAATAACTTAAGTAGTATTAGTTTCGATATCCTCTCAATTTCAAGTCCCAAAAGTCCACGAACGTGTTTTATACCCGCATACATTACGTCCACTACGGTATATGTAGGTAGATATGGAAATGTATATCAGACATGGTGTGCGAGTTCGATCTACTTAATGATTGGGAACACACGAACGCATTAGCTCGCCGCCCGCCTGATGCTGATCCCATCATATTACTATTAAAAGTCATCGCTCGTGACTCTAGACAAGAATTATGCATTTAGGTTGTGGGGCAAGTCATAGACGGGTACATTGATGTATTAAAAAAAGGAAGATACGTTACGCGCTAACTTCGTGATCAGAAAACCTGGGCTCGGCGCACGATTACATGCATCGAAACTCTCACATCTGTGTTTAGTTGTATCACCAGTCCCAAACCTACAGTTACCGATAGACAAGGACAGAGATAGGAGACGGCGCTGTAGTGCGAGTGAAATCGCATTAGCCGCCGAATGTTGGCCGAATGTTTACTATTATGAATGAAATGACATTGCAATATATGCGTATCGTGTCTCTCACGCATTTTTGTAATATGTATCTATCTCGCTCTCACAAATATGGCGAAACAAACATTAAATATTATTGTAATTTTCAACAAATTAATATTTTTGACTGTATTTACGAGTGGTAAGTGATCCCGTGTGACTTATTTTTCTTTCTGGTATTATTTAAACACTGTTTAGCTACACAAGAAGTCATTTTGATGCGTATTTATTGCAATTGCAACTGAAATTATTGAGCTGTGGGATCAACCATGTGCCGTGCGCGACTGAGTGCCCGCTGCGGGCATTCACTTAGATTAGTAGGACCAAGCGCTGTGAGCAGTCCTGTATCTACATCTTTTTAATACATCAATGGACGGGTAGGTGTTTATGGGAATTAATCAATGATGTTATATATATACTGATGTAGATACGTTTTACTGACCTTGTCCGTTCTTCTCCACTTAGGTAATTTCCAAACGGATGGTAGAGTCACTTAATCAAGATCCAGCTCTAGTTGTCCCCCCAGCGACGCCTTGAGTATTAAGTATCCCATAGGGGATATCACTCAGCGTGGTCGCTTAGGTTAAGTCGTTGCCTGGCTGGAGGCTCTAGTTTAGTCTCCACAGGGAAAGACCGGTTAAGCAGCAGTCATAATTCGGTTGAACTGCTAGAATCCACAAAAAAAAAAAGGTTTTACTGATGTTTGCGCGGCTATACAAACACAAGCTGACTAGCTTGAGTGAACTCAGTCCGTCCTGCGTCTGACCGCAACATGAACGTACGTTTGAACAGTATGTTTATCTCTTTCTGACAACAGGATCCTATTTATATGTCTGTGATATTTTAACTTACTCAGTGATATAGATAAAGTTGCAAGTTCCATAGGTCCTATGTAGGTAGCTAAAGTAAAATATCGCCATGTTTTTTTTTCCTTAAAATGAGTATGACGTCTCTATTGGTAAAATCTCATTGGAATTAATAAGTTATGGTATTTATTTAAGGATCACTAACGACATAACTACGTTACATAATAAAAATCTAACATAGAATTTTGCACCCAATTTTACTATTATGCATACTTACTCAATTATCACCATTATTGAGTATGCATGCTCTACATAAATAATTAATACATATACAATTAAATTTTGATGACATTAACCGTACAGTTCGGGGCGGGTTCACTTTGGGACGCGAAAAGTATACATCCCCTGCTCAGCAATGGTTCATTTTGGATCCCAGATTTACGTCAAACAACAAAATAACAAAATTATTGTTGATTATAAAATACAGATTCAATTCAAATTATTTTTTTATAAAAATCTTGACAGTACAAATTTACCTAAGTTTACAAAGAAAAAATATTAAATAACACAATATTATAAAGAGGTAAGATTTTTTTGTTTGTTTGTACCGAATAGGCTCCGAAACTACTGGACCGATTTAAAAAAATCTTTCACCAATAGAAAAGGGAGCGAAGCCGCGGGGGTCAGGTAGTATTAAATATAGAGGTTGTATTGTGTGTTGCTAATACTTATTATAATTAAAATAATACTATATTGATTGACTGGACTTGTCAGTTGGCACACACTGGGCAGAAACGGTTGGCTATGGTGGACTCCTTTGCTTAGCTGTAGCACAATGATGACATAATTTATTCATCAAAAGATAACATACTGCCTTTATATTGTTAGGCTGTGCCATAATTATGTAGTTGTTAATGGCACTCTGAAAACCGCTACCGCTTGTACCTCACATCGTCTCGGCGGTATTAAGTATAGTGCAGCTCTAGGCGGTATCACACCTTTAGTAGATGCTCGATACTCGGCATTATCGACACGCCAGCCTCTTCCCCGTATTGATTGAAATAATATGTAATTATATCCTTTTCAACAATCAAGCCCCTGGAATAAAACAAGAGAAAAGAATACAGCTTTGTTGTTTTTAAAATTTCCGTCTTTCGCTTCGGGGAATCTGTAAATAAGACTGACTTTAAAAACAAAACGTGCGCAGTAATAATAATTCTGTCACGAAGAAGCAAAGCTGTTAAAACAAAAGCAATAAAATTAACAGAGCAACAAATCATACAAATTAAATTTCTACTTGACACTACAATTACGAATACACACATTAATTTCCGCAACAAGTTAAACAAAAAGGAAAAAACCTGTCGCCGGCAACAAATACGCTACATTCCTCGCGACCTCGCCTGCTGCGCCCACAGATATAATTGCCTTAACCGCTACACGTTATAAATCTTTCACCGAGATGAAGATTAGGCTGTTTGTAATAAAAATAAACATTCCCTGCCATGGAACGCGATGATACTATGACAAATTAATCGGAACGCGCCCGACGCTTTGTAATCATTTGAAAATAGAACGTCGCGTGGCTGACTGGCTGAACAGCAGCGTCTGGCCGTTGCGCCAATGGCCTATTCAAATAATTCATAATTCGAAATATTTTCACACCATCGTCACCAGCTTAAGTATCGATTTTAGCTTTGAGTATTTTAATTTGATTTTTTTACAAACCATTTCTATTAAAACGGCCCTAAATATGCAAGGGATGCAATGGAATTTAAACTTTGTCTTACATGCCATAAAGTTGATTGTCTTTAAATTATCTCAAATTCTAAATTCAAATAAGCATATGTGTAGGTAGACAGATTACTGTTATTAATTTCAGCTTGAGCGACTCATTCATGACGCTTTTTGTAGCAGACATGGTAAGAATTTGTGAGAAAAATAGATGATTTTTCACGTAGCGTCGGGACGTCACGCGCCGTGTCAAATGATGTTGATGACAGAAACACGAGTCTGGGCTAAATTCGAACAGGATTACCTAACATTTTCACGTGAATTTATATCTTCACAAATATTTACAGGAAAATTGGTCTGTATTTTTCTGGGAACATGAGTATAAAGCTTGACATAGAGCCTGATTTACACGAGCCGATATTTTAAACAAGAAGGTACCATGCTTAGGTACCTTGTAAAATATCATTCAATTTACTACCAAATATTATCTTAACAAGAGGATTGCTTACCGACCAATGATATTCAAATAAACAGATACGTTATACACTCACAAAACAATTGAAAAAAGTGTTCCGCGCAGCAGCGGCAGCACACATACACACTTTTCATTCATCTGACATTTCACTACAATGTCGAAAGGGATGGCTTGATAAAACAAACAAGAAAAAAAGAGACAGCTTGTGTTTGTCACTTGCGTGTGAATGTAAACAAACATTACTCTGACAACCAATGTTTTTTCTTTTTGTAACCTCCAAATATCGGAAAATTAGAAAAAAAATTGAAATAAATTAGTAAATTGAGGTGTATTGCGTATTTACATATGGTATGAGATCCCTTCTGTTTTATGTAATTTGGTATTATAATTGGTACACTTTCTAAATACACACGATGGCATTTTTTTAATTTTGTTTTTTTTTTCAACAAAGTGTATCGCTCTTCGCCATGCGTGACATAAACTAAAGACTAAATCATACAATTGTCTACTATTCGAGTCTTCACAATGCGCGCGCTTATAACATATCTGTTTATTTGAATATCATTGTTACCGACTTAATGAATGCGTAAAAATGATACTTTCTCTAATAAACGCTATTAATTAATTAATTGTTTTAGAGTAATACAGCACAATAATCTCAAAACTACACCAATTATCATCACAATGTTTACTAGGAATCAATTTGCGAATAATTAAAACAGCTACTGAATTACTCTAAAAATCCCGCCAAAACCTCGCTCTTTTTTTCCATTTGATTTATCGCTACGTGGGCCGATAGTATAGACATAGAGAATGGACTGAGCAACAACCTCACAAAATTAACGGCTCTGTAGAAAGAGACAAAGCGACTGTGCGGCCAATACCTGCCTCTCCATGTGTAGAAGTTATCCGCTCCTGTGATGTGATCACGTCACCCAATCCAAATTCTAAACCAGCAAAAAGTTTAGTAAAATTTGCGTATTCGGGTGCATACGCAATTTTTTTTTTTAGCCTGTGTTATACGGGCTATAATAACGAATCAATTGACACCTTTTTCATTAAAATCGGATGAATAGTTTAGGCGGTATGGAGGAACATACGTAAATATAAACATACTTCCTTTTGGCTTCGCTGAAGTTGGGTAATAAAGAAAACTAATTTCGAGATCAATTCATCTGTCTAGCTATTTTCTGGCTCGTATTAGCTTCATACCTGGAAAGTGAACGCTCGGTCCATTCTCTATGTCTCATAAAAACTCTGCAGTAAATATTATGTATTCGATTTTCAAATAAAGATAACGATGTTTAATTTTTTTCGACTGAAAACCTTATCTGCGGCCATTATCGATGAATTTGAGTAGGCTGAATGTCTCTTGTCTTTTAAATCGTTTTGATAAAAGCTTTTATCTACACTCGCAACGTAATGTTCCAAATATGAATTCAAAAAATATTGCATAAACACGTACTTTATATTCGTAGATAGGTAATATTTAAAAAAAAAACCATTACAGTTTAACATTTTCCTTCGATTTTCAAACAACTGCATCATAAAATAACTTTTTAATTTTTATAGCACTCTTTTACTTTTTAATTTATTGGCGCTTGGGCTCATTAACATTGACAGTCATGGTGCAATGAGAATCTAAATTGCCCGCCATACTGCATATTTTTTCCTTTTCCACTTTTATTTTATTTCAACTGTATGAGTGAAGATAAAGTAGTGTATGCAACGGCATATAATTAGGTATTAAAACACGAGCGTGTTAATATTATCACCAACCCACGCTCGTGTTTTAATAACCCCTGTTATATGACCATTGCATAAACTACTATTTTGTTTTAATGGTAATTTTTTTATGTGATTGGCAATTTTTGCAGTTTATAATTTTTTATAATACCTAGAAGAATTAATGAAGAAATGAAAATTTATGAAGTATTATTTTTACTGGTCCTTCTTAAATTCGTAAATACTGTGGATTGTAGAACTATAATAAGTAGATATTAGTCTTTAAATTAAAAGAGTTGATAGGTTTTCAGCTGTAATCATTGCCTACGCCTTGGGAATACTGCTTAATCATTACACGATCATCAATATCAGTTGTTTTCTGCGAGACCACCAAAAGCAATGCAGTCTGTGAACAACCACAGAGCGAAAAGCTTGCGAAAATCATTATTACTTTACCATTAAGAGCGTTTGTTCCAAAGACATAATTTTACCCGCAATTAAAACTTTTACAGGCACATTACTACTGAACAAGTTTTACAGTTA
This sequence comes from Orthosia gothica, assembly GCA_949775005.1. NCBI lineage: Eukaryota > Metazoa > Arthropoda > Insecta > Lepidoptera > Noctuidae > Orthosia > Orthosia gothica. Next base: position 1,905,435 of record OX459069.1, read on the forward strand.
GTCACATTTATGTCGGGTTTAGTCAATAGTACGGACGTCAAAGCAAATCATAAGCACGCCACCTGGTGGCAAATCAAGAACAACTTCGCATTGGCGCGCTTTTTCTAACCACTTGCGTGGTGGAGACAGCAGAATATAGCAATTGAGTACTGACCGCCTTAGAGCTAAGACGTCGTAGAATCAGTAAATAAAATAAAAAAAAGCGTAGAATCAGTGTCGATCCATAATATCAGTATTTCAGTAAGCAAGATTGTAACTGTGAGTAGTGACTATTTGAATAAACCCAGTGTATCGAATAACTTCTGTGATTTCATTTTCCCGATTGTACCTGCCTACACACGATGTCTTAACCAAAGGGATCCTGACTTCCCGATGGTTTGCATCTATTTGGCCAGCCTTGATGCGACACATATTTATATTTCAATCGTCTACCTACTTTCTATATTCACCTATCATCAGTTTTCACATTCCTACTTACCTCTTAAATTAAGAGCACCAATTTAAAAGCGATTTCCATACGCAACTTGGTTTAAATTATTAATATTGTTGTGTCGAAGTTAAATTTACTTGCAGAGTTGTTAAGTTATGGCTTATTGTGTTCAGGACAATGAGGAAAGTACGCCATGCGCCGGTTGTACGCTCCGGGAATGCGCTGAACACCTGATGGTTGCTTGTAACCACTTAACTGTACATTTTGAAAGTAGGTATGCTCCATTATCGGATTATTTATTCTGCACTGAAATGTTTTGCAATGGTTTTCTTCTGTTCTTGGTTGTATAGCAGTAGTTTCTTATTTTTAATTTCTTCATTGTACACTAAAAGCAATATTACATACAGTGTGAAAATTAAGTACATGTACAAAGGCGAGCTTAACTCAATGCTGAGTTCTCTTACAGCAAACCCTAGGGTGACAGAGAAAGATGACATTATAGTGGGTAGGATCAAGTCTACAATTTTAGTAGTGGTAACTATTAAAAGCCTATATAGTAGGTTTATTTATATAGGTTTTTATTTTATTATTGTTTAATTGTATGCTTAATTCTCGTGTCTCCTGTGCGGGTCACAAATAAATTTTTATTTTTCATTCTTTTCTTTCTTATTATCATTGAAGATTTTGTATGAAGTAGTGGCAAGATCGTTTGCGATCAATTATTTCGGTATGTTAGCTCGTGCAGGATGGAAATGAGTGGACTGTATTTTTAGGCGAACTGGTTTATTGCCGTTAATTACAAATGACTGTCCCGGACAAACAATTAAATATTAGGAAGAGGTGTCGACTGTCGCGGTGGAGTCCGTGGTAGCGAGTCTCGACCCGCGCCGTGCTGCGTAGATGTCGCGCCGCTCACCCACACATCGACGTCGCGTGCGCCGCGCGCGTGTGTGCCAATTGCAGACGGCGCGCGCTGGCCGCGAGTGTTGGGTTCGAATCCCAACACTGTATATCTACTAGACAGTACTACATATAGCTGATAATGAAATAAAAGAAAGCATCCGGATAGTTGTATGGTTTGCGACCAGAATAATATCATCATTATCTACCTCCCCTTGTCCATGTTACTCGGGGTCGGTGCAATACGATTTCTTCTTTCATGCCGACCATTATTAACTTGCACGCTATCACTGGCCTTTATCACACAATCCATATTTTCTTTAGCCTTTAGGACCACAAAATTAAACCGGCCGAGTGCGAGTCGATCTCGTGCACCGATGGTTCCGTACAAACCTCAGCTTAAAGGTATTATAGACCTGAGTATTTGATATGAATTTCAATTTAATACCTCTACGCGTTCATGAGGAAAGGGGTAGTAAGTTTAAAATTATTAAAAATATTTTTATTATATGATGTAACTAAAAATTTACGGTTTTCGCAATTATTCCTTTATCTGTGCTAGAAGACGTTGCTTCGTACCAAATTTCAAGATTCTGAGATAACGGGAAGTACAAGACAGTATACCTGAGTATCTGATATAAATTTCAGCTTGATACCTCCACGCGATCTTGAAAAAAGGGTCTTGACAACAAAGTGATCCTATGAGGTTTCCGTTTTTTCCTTTCGAGGTACGGAATCCTATAAACAACTATCAATTAATATTGCAGTTAAAAGCTCGCTTAATTTCGTTTGTGTGCGAGAGTCAGTTACCTAAGTAACCCGTGCAAGCAACCAAGTGCCCACGTGACTTATCGGTAATAAATTCCTATAAACGCCTTTTCCATAGGCGTGGCATATAATAATAAATTCATAGCGTTAAGTACCCCATTTAGCGTATAAAATGCTAGCGTCATTAAAAACCTATTCAAAACTACAGTTAAATCATAATTATGTTACTTTTACATTGCACCATCATTGATCTGACCTCTATTAACCTTTATCTAGTCGATACAACCGCTCCAGAATAGTTAGGAAATACTAGGAAGATAGTAAATTAGTTTAGCATTAGTAAGCAGTACTTAGAAACTTAGATCACGAAGTGTATTAGGTTCAGAAGTTCAACTTGAGGAGACGTACGCTGTTGAAAATGGCGCTGTGACCTTACCTCGTAATTTGGATAGTCCTCATAACGATCATTTGAGTCACATATACCTGTATGTTGGGCTCTATTGATAGCAGAAGGTGGTGATCTTCCGCTCAAGCGGTGAGAGTCTCTTAGATCATTTTCTTCTGGGCCCTGTTTTACGTCCCAGGCAAAAGATGGGTCTTCTAAGACTATTGTAAGGTCTCGTAGAGTATTGAAAATTGGTGGATCTTCTGACTTATCCAATCCCTGCCTAAACGGACACACACAGTCAGACAAATTGAATTGATCAGTGCATTGTAACCGAGACAAATGGTGTTTTTATTGAAGCCGTCGGGCCTGATGCAAAATAATGTAATTTCACCGCTATGATTTTAATATCAGTGGCAGTACTGACATACTTAGCGAGATGGTCCTGTAACAGGAGCGGAATTAATGGACCATCAGAGTGTTCGTCAGTTATAACATTGTGTTCAATGAGGGTAAAATGAGGTTTGTAGCCCGTAACTCTGTCTTAAAAGCCATTCTTTTAATGAAAACTGTATAGTATTCTAACTTTTACATGTCCTTTTAATCAGAAGGCATATTCTCGTAAAGCGCACTCGTATGACGATGTCAAAAAGTCTTGTCATGTAGTGATGTGGATTGCGACTGAGATTACAATGAAAAGTTTATTTTAAAGAAAGATAATTGCCTCTCAGGAGATGTTTCTGCATCTAAAAAAGAAAACAGAATCTCTAGTTACTCGTATCATAAGGTATCCGTAGGCAAACTCACAAGAATTCAATTTATAACTTCCCAACCTCATCTAACAGATTGAAGACCTCTCCAAAGTAAACGCTTTCTCCGATGAACTGTGAACCCTTGTAGCTTCATATTAGTCTCCTTATCAGTTGCTTACGGCTGAGCAAGCGGTTGCCCAGCTGGCTGCTGGCCATCCGTCAACGGAGCCCGATTCATCTCCCTTATCTCTAATGTATTCTACCACACAATCGATGAATCGGGCCCTTGTGTATTGTTCACGAATTTCGGGATAAGTGGATCTCGGATAATGTTTGTATGGCCAGGTGAGATGATCGATTAAATTGTTTTGTTGTGTTGATCGTGTGTTTGGAGGTGTATGTTTCAACGATCAACCGAATTATTGTGCTTTCTGCCAGACAGTTTATGCCAGAGATAGGACCGATTGCTGAATGGAGGTCAAACCTGACTTTAGTGGCAAAATTTTACAAAATTCCTGGCGTATGTAGAATGTGACACAAAAACTCAACTTCAAGTACATATACTTCATAAAAGATAGCTTGATCTCTGCGACATATGTCAAACTGACGTATACTTTAATGTTAGCCTGTCAAGCGCTATTGTTACTCTATTGATAATGACAGCGGTCGCAAAGATCAAGCTAACTTTTATGAAGAATAATTAATAAATTGGGGGATAAAGTTTGTTTGTAGACAAATTCAATGGAAATGTTGCCAATTTATAAAACGACCAAGTTCCTAGAAATAAGGAGGGTGGAAAGCTAAATGGATATCATCCCATTCATATCATAAAATTGGGGATAAAAATATAAGATGGGGAGGAAAGTGAGTCATAGTTAGGTTTATACTGATACTGAATAACACCCTATTACTCATAAGGGCAGAGCAAAATACCATTACTTAACTACGCTTGAAGAATTTATTGCAAATTAAGAAGCGTACGTCATAATTAAAAATACAAAAGAATATTCACAAAACCGATTAGTAGATAGACTACCCAATAAATGAGAACAGTTGGGTTAATATTACACATAATTCGTGAAGTGTTTTTCAGGTATTTTTTAATTTATAGATTTAGTTATTTTAAGAAACTATACTTCATAAAAGTTAGCTTGATCTCTGCTACAGCTGTCAGTACCAATACAGTAACAATAGCGCTTGACAGGCTAACAATAACGTATACGTCAGTTTGACATAATGTCGCAGAGATCAAGCTATCTTTTATGCAGTATAATTTCAATATTTCGTTTTTCCAAACTATTTTTATTTTTTTTAACTTTCGTACGTGCTGCTGTCATATAGTAGTCTGAATGGCATTGGACTTGACGTTAAAATTGACGCTTGATTCGTACAACACAACGGCCCACTTGCACGAACGACTTAACTCGGAGTTGCTAGTAGTCTATGCGGAGTTGGTTGCTAGGGCGAGCTTAAGTTGACAATATTGTATGACGAACTGTCAATTTAACCTCGTGTTAAGCGATTTTAAGTATTTTTGTTTGAAAATAAATACGATCTTGAAATTTTAAGACCTAAAAATAGAAAAATAAGGCTTACAAACGTAAAACCTTGACATGTTTTGGAAATGGCATGAGTTTATTTTTATTTTACATACCGAATTGACAACAAAATAAACCTCACTAACATCTTCAGCCATTATAACATCACCATTACCACACAACATAACAAATTTTGCAGAATTACAGCCAAACACGATTCAAATAATCCCAAAGCCTTCCATTACCACGAATCGTGATCCTGCAGCCTTCGTGAGAATGTAGTCGAGTTGCGACACTCGAGTTGACGGTATCGAGTCGATGGTTGAACGATAATCGATTTAATGAGGAGGGAGGGGGGGGGGGAACAATCGATGTCAATGTTTAATGCAGGACTATGTATGCAACGAGTAAGGAGTTGAACGTAAACCTTACCTAGGTTGTTATGGGCTTTTCGTGGTAGTTGTTTTTTTTTTCTTGTAAGTTGAAAAAGGATAACTGTATGAGCTGTGTTGAAATTTTGCTCCACAATGAAGTATCTAATTTATATTCTATTACATCGGCCAGCGTTTTTACCACACGGACATACACTCATTGTATTCTTACTTGTTCTAATTATAAACTAATGAGTTTACATGGATATAAAATCTATACCAATATTATAAAGAGGAAAGATTTTTGTTTGTTTGTGTGTGCCGAATAGGCTCCGAAACGAGCAGAGGAAAGCTACATTATTCCTGAGTAACATAACTATAATTAAAAAAAAACAAAAATAAGATCTTTATGTTTTTTTTTTGTAATAATGTAACCCAAAGTAGCAAAATTTTGCTTATAAAATTCATTATATGGCGTGCACTGAGAAAATTATTGATGATACATAAAAATTATGTACATCATGATTAAAGTACTAATTATTACCTACAAAAAGGCTGCAGTTTAACAAATTGGTAGGTATTAAGGTAGGGTAGGATAGGTAGGTTGATCGGTAGGGCAGGTAAGTAGGTTGCTAGGAAGGTAAGGTAGGTGGGAAGGTAAGGTAGGAACGAAGGTGGTAGGTACGGATACGGAGCGAAGCCGCGAGGTTCACCTAGTACTTAATAATTTTAATCAGCGAGTTTGGTAACAGTTTCACTCCAGATTCCAGAATGCGCTGGCATCTCGAAGAAATTAAAACGCTAATAAAATTTTACAATTCTTCTGACGGTTAAATTTTCGAGCTTATTGGATTAGTTAATGTAAATACCAAATATATATTTAGTAGTACGTAATAATTCATTGATTTAATTACATAACCACTAGGCATACAATGTTAACCCTCAGATCAAAATTCCTCGAGACGCTTCCATTTTCACGACCGTTAAATTTAATAACCCCCATAATTTCGTCACTGTTTATTAACCCTCCAAAGTTTGGAAAATCAAACGCCAATAAAATGTGGACATTATAGCTGCAGGGTTGAGTCTGAAGTTTACAGAGAGCTCCGGTTAAATGAATTTGTGCTTTGAGCGTACAGTCGAACACAGCGCTTGTTACATGATACTGTTGATGTTGCGAACCCTGTTTGTTGGGACGTTGCAGTTCGGATATATGCTCGTCTTGGTTGTGTTTTTTGTTACGGGAATAAATAGGTTTATATTTGTTTTGTTTGCTATGAAACAGGTGAGCTATGGCTGTGAGTGGCTGACATGAAAATGAATTATTTGTTGCGCATGCAAAAAAAGTTTTGTTTTAAAACTGCATTGTTGAATAGTTTTTAATTTTTTGCGACCTACTTTCCTAGTGGGGGCGAATATGTTAGAAATGCTAGAACCAATCATAAAAGAAATTGCAAAAAAAAAAAACATGTAGAATTAAACTTGTGTTACTGACCGTACACTGCCGAAACCCGCGGCGTCCAGTGATCCAGACGTTTCATTAGTATCCCAACACTATCGACCACTCAGCCCTGACCTCCCACCTCACAACAAACTCTCCCTTTCAACCCTATAGCTGAAACAATCAGCGAGGGGGTACAGCTCAACAGGAACTGGCCAATAATTTGTACGCGCGTAATTCCGCACTAGTTGTTCCCGTCAGTTTGTTTGACGGAATTTGCATAGTTATTAGCCCCGGCGTTGTTTATTTTATAGTGGATATTTGTTTTATTTCTCAGTTTCAAAGGGGAGCTTTTTAATTATTTTGGGATTAGGGATTAAAGTTATTATGTTTGATGCTATATAGTTCTCAGTAGATGGGCGTACAATATTATGATTTAAATCTCTTTGAACGATTTAATTTAGAAAGAGGAATATTTGCTGTTGTATTTAAAATGGTAACGAGCTGCATTTGAGTCTTATTGCGTTTTTTACCATCAATATTAAACAGTTTGCCATTAATTGTGATAAAATTATGTAATTTAATTCAAGTTTTACTCTACTATTTCTGTAGTTCACTTTCTTGATTCCAAATTCGATATCATAGTAAGGACGTACGGAATAAGACGGAAAAAAAAAAAGTTTTGTCTGCGATAGTACAAGTTATAAATAAATAAATTAGCAATTTTAACTATTTTATTATTTATCTACTCTTAGGTAGTTTGATTAAATACTTTTCACACATTTCATAATCCTTCATTGCAAAACCACTTCTGCAAACAGCATAGTATAATACATTATATAAAATACAATAAACGACTATTATTCAATCCGCGACGCAATATTATTTATGTACACACAAAACACTTAACAGAGAAAAAAAAGAATACAGATAGAAAAGCACAAAGGTACTGCTTATTTCAATAGAAATTTCTTCCAGCAGACCTGCGACAGGAAAGTTGGATGATAGACGAAGACACAGTGTGTAGAAAATAAAATAAAATAAGGAAACTTAAAATAGACTATTATAACTTAACTAATCATATATAAATTACACATATATCTTAACTATACATTATATAGAAGATAAAAATACATACATATAATAAATAAAATTATAAGATGGTGGACAGGTAATGTTCTTTGACATGTTTCTTGAATAACGATACATTTTTAGAGTCACGGATATTATTGTATAGCATTGTGTGTAGATGTTGGTCTGTTTGTCTGTCCATTGTGCTGTCCACTGCCCCGGCTAGTAGCTCGCCTGACTTGTGGCTATGCTAGGCCACACTGACTGCTATAGCTTTTATTACTCGCCTCTCGTTTTTTTGGTATAGTTTTACGGGTTATAATGTTAGTTAGGTACTAGCTCGTACTTGAATGTCCTTTTATGTTTGGTAAGTAATATAATAAGGTCCTCTTGCGTTTACAATTTAAAACATGTTTACGTTTTTGTCAGTCGTTTTGAAAATGATAGATATATCATGATTTTGTAACATTTAGTGCTAAAGGTACTTATTTAGTTATTTGTAGTGCAAGAGTTTTTAACGAATATTTTGGCTGAATGACCCGAGGTGGTAGTTGTCTGACGAAAGGTATTCCAAAATACGAACACAGGACAGTCATCATCATCATCATTTCAGTCGAAAGACGTCCACTGCTGGACATAGGCCTCCCCCAAGCGTCGCCACACTGATCGGTCCTGTGCGTTTCGCATCCACCGGACACTCGCAGCAGTTCGGTGCTCCACCTAGAGGGAAGCATTCCAACGCTGCGTCTTCCGGTACGCGGTCGCCACTCTAGAAGTTTTCGGCCCAACGGCCATCCGTTCTGCGAGTTATATAACCTTGGTTCTCTTGCGGATGTCTTCATTTCTGGTTCGATCACGCAAGGAAACACCGAGCATAGCCCTCTCCATTGCCCTTTGGGCCATTTTAAGCCTTCTGCTGAGACCCATTGTGAGCGACCACATCTCTGTCCTGTAAGTAATCGCTGGCAACACACACTGGTCGTAGACAGGACAGTAGCACAGAATAAATTATACAGTGGAATGAACTAAAATAAAACAAAACTTATCAAAATATGGGAAAGAGACAAACAGAGATATTGTTGACAGATTTAATCAGATCTCTAGTTTCTAAGAAAAAGAATGCCATCGTCCCTTAACAGTCACAATCACTTAAAAACATCGATATCGGTAATGTATCAGTAACAGATCACGTAGATCTCCAGCTCGTTAGCTGATAATTCAGTCATTAACATAATAGCGAGCTACAAAGGGTAACCGATCTACCCGAGGGGAATTAACCTCTGAGATTGGAGCAAGTGGCCCATCGCCGGCTCAGTTTGTAAGCGAGACTTTGTAGCTTTCGTAAAGGAGGTCTGTACATGTATGGTTTAAGTACGAATAGTTTAATGTAATCTAACTTACAGTAACTAAATTACAGTCCAATTTTGAATGAACCTATATTTTTAACCCCCGCCGAAAAAAGAGGGGTGTTATAAGTTTCACGTGTGTTGCTGTGTATCTGTGTGTCTGTCTGTGGCATCATAGCGCCTAAACGGATGAACCGATTTCGATTTAGTTTTTTTTGTTTGAAAGGTAATTTAGTCGAGAGTGTTCTTAGCTATGTTTGAATAAAATCGGTTCAGCCGTTCAAAAGTTATGGGCATTTTACTGTTTGAATCGGGGTGTTTTCGCAAGATAAATGTGTCGGGGGTTTTTTAAATTGTGAAATTTTACTTGTCGCAAGATAAATGTGACGGGGGTTTTTTAAATTTTGAAATTTTACTTGTGTCTATGTCGATTATTTGCTCCTTGTCATTATCATCGCCAACTTTGCTTGTTACAACTTATGCTGTATCTTATAATCATCATCATCTGCCTGCCCTTGTCCCATGTTACTTGGGGTCGGCGCAACAGGTTTTCTCCTTCCATACCGTCCTGTCCCCCGTCACGCTATCACTGACTCCCTTTTCTTTCATATCACTCCTCACAGAGTCCATCCATCTATTCATTGGCCGTCCCCTCCCTCTCCATCCATCCGCATTTATATTCATAACTATTTTAGTAACATGCGTTTCAACTCTCTTCATCACATGACCATATCAGTACGGTTTCCTTTCAACTGTTCTGTCACTGGCGCCACTTTCAAACTGCCTCTAATATACTCATTTCTCACTTTATCCATTCTCGTCACTTCGCACATCCATCTCAATATCTACCTTTGGTACCTATTGTTTTCCGTTATTCGACACCGACTTCGGAAAATAAAGTTATTTTTCGCTTTGTAGTGTTTTGTTTTGGAAGTCGTTTTGATTTTGATGACTCTTCTTAACAGATCCAACCTCAAATTCTCGACTCTCCATCCGTGCAAAATCAAAAAGGGCTACCGGGAAAATGAAAAGGTTTTAACCAGAAACTTCCGACATTACCTTTTCATAAAGACATTCCTATCCCATACAATCAACATAAAACAAAATAATACATATAACATTTCCGCTCAGACACACATCTACAAACATTCGTATGGATCCTTACAATTTGCGAGTATGTAGTTAATCTTAGTGACTGCTCATGGAGCATGCCTTTACATAAAAGGGATCGTCCCGAGGGTCAGGGAAGCGTGTTCACATCGCAGAACATACGCGGACACGGCCATACTGAGCGGACTGGACCACTTCGGGTCGGGTTCGGACTGGCTCGGGTTTCGGCGAAGTCTGCGAACTATTGTTGTCGAGAAACTTTGAAAATGGATCCTTACTGAGAGTTTAGCGTATCGTAGTGATTACATGCCATTATAGTTAGGTTTTAGTTCAAGAGATGGACCTTCGGCTTTGGTCTCTTAGTGAGCGAGGAGTGGAAGCGGAGGGACTCTCGGTATGCGAGGAAAGACCACTGATCATCATACATAACTAAAGACGTTTATGGGTCTCTAAATATACTTACTGTCAATAAATAATGAAGTAGTTAGTGACCAAAATATTAATTTGTCAAAGTCAAATCTTTATTACAATAATTAGTCCATTTATCACTTTTGATTTTGAATGTCAAAAGTTTAAATCTTAAAAAATTATACAAACATTGCTTGCCACCGAGATGAGATTGCGACTTTAATGCAAACGTTTTTCATGTAAGAGAATTAGCCTTCAGATTTATCCAAAAGAATGAACTTTATCACCATGAGAGAATCTATTTTATCCATGAAAAATCCCTTTTTATCCATCGTAAAATCAGCAGTATTTCAGCTGCAGTGAGTTCTGTTACAAACATTGAATAGCTTTCCGTTTCAGAAATGTGTTGAGATAAATCTGCCAAGAAATAATAGAAATTCTGTCTGCTTGTACTGTACTTGAAAAAGATGGCGATGCGAGAAAAATATGGCACTATTTTCTCAAGTTATCCTGCTATACATGGTATGCAGTGATATGCTGCAACGAACTCAAATAAATTAGGACTACGCCATGCCATGTTTTTTTAGGGTACCGTACCCAAAGGGTAAAAACGGGACCCTATTAGTAAGACTCCACTGCCCGTCTGTCTGTCACCAGGCTGTATCTCATGAACCGTGATAGCTAGACAGTTGAAATTTTCACAAATGATATATTTCTGTTGCCGCTATAACAACAAATACTAAAAAACCGGCCAAGTGCGAGTCGGACTCGCGCACGAAGGGTTCCGTACTTGGTAAATTGCGGTTTACGATTTATGACGTATTAAAAAATAACTACTTACTAGATCTCGTTCAAACCAATTTTGGCTGGTAGTTTACATAGCAATGTACATCATATATTTTTTTTAGTTTTATCATTCTCTTATTTTAGAAGTTACAGGGGGGGGGGGGACACATTTTACCATTTTGGCAGAGTCTCTCGCGCAAACTATTCAGTTTAGAAAAAAATGATATTAGAAACCTCAATATCATTTTTGAAGACCTATTCATAAATACCCCACACGTATGGGTCTGATGAAAAAAAATATTTTTAGTTTTAGTTTCAACTACGGAGACCCCCAAAATTTATTGTTTTATTTTTATTTTTGTGTGAAAATCTTAATGCGGTTTACAGAATACATCTTCTTACCAAGTTTCAACAGCATAGTTCTTATAGTTTCGGAATAAAGTGGCTGTGACATACGGACGGACAGACAGACAGACAGACAGACAGACATTACGAATCTATAAGGGTTCCGTTTTTTGCCATTTGGCTACGGAACCCTAAAAATGAATTACCACAATATAACAACAAACGTGATTATTTGCCGTTTTTGCGATAATGGTACGAAACCCTACGTGAGCGAGGCCGACTCACAATTGGCGGTTTTTCTATTATATTGACACCACCACAGTAACATTATTTTGGTATTATTGTTCATATGCATTCTTTTTGTACTTAGTTTTTATAATTTACTTGTGCTTTTCTGTTTCACCGAATAAATGTTTTATGTATCTATCTAAGAACAGGAGGTTAACGATTAGATGTAAAATAGTAAAGTACAATACAATGTTACATAAGATTATAGCCCCTATTCGATCAGTGTACGTTATTAGAGCTGGGGGCGAAACTTATGGGAACCTTGCATTCAAATGAGATTCATGTACCCTCTTTAGAGTAGTTTAGTGTAATCATGTTTGACAGTTAATGTTAATTGGAGAGGAAAGAGGAGAGCCAGTCGCCATTGTAACATTTATAACAAGGACTGGCAGGCGAAATAGTGATTAAGCTTAATTATTCATCTATGTTTCCTGGGTATTGTCTTAGTAAGGAAGATGGAAGTTTCTATAAGCACAGTAGCTGAGAAATATGTATGGACAGCTTCTTTAAGATCGTTATGATTACTTGAGAGATTGAGAATTTGAGAATAAAATCATGAGCTCAAACATATTGACAACTAACTGTTGTTAGCGACTTCATCCGCGTCAAACTCGTAATTTGTGTTGTATGTTAATTTTCCCACAAGAACTGTGAATTTTGCCGGGATACAAAATAAGCTATGTCTTCTTAAAACATCAGCTATCTACCAGTGAAAACAAATCGGTTCAAAAGTTTCTTTATTATTCTCTGACTTAAAAAAGTCTTAGATCAAAATGTAGATAGTTAAATTGTCTTTGAGATGGTGAAAATTGCATTAAAATATGTTCGGCGGTTTTGGGGCAATTAGGATTGATTTTTGTCCGTATTTTAGACATAACTTTACAAATTAATTACACTATTATTTACACGTATAAATTCAAAATTTTCATAGATCAAATTATTTAAAAAAATGGTCAATGTAAGATATAATTAAAAAAACCAACCAAGTGCGATTCGGACTCGCGCACGAAGGGTTCCGTAACATTATCGCATAAAACGGCAATAAAGTCACGTTTGTTGTATGGGAGCCACACTTAAAATTTTATTTTTTCTCCTTTTTATTTGTTGTTATAGCGGCAATAGAAATACATCATCTGTGTAAATTTCAACTGTCTAGCTATCACGGTTCACGAGATACAGCCTGGTGACAGACGGACAGACAGAAGACAGAAAGACAAACAGACGGATCGCGGAGTCTTAGTAATAGGGTCCCGTTTTTACGCTTTGGGTACGGAACCCTAAAACGACGACCAGCCGTCTAGACGTGAGTCCCATTTTAAAATCAGCTACTTAGGGTATCTGCGCCTTAATGTACTTTTCGAGGCACGGAAGAGTCTCTTTAGATTTTTATGAATTTTGCTCACAATTTTCTAATAGAACTACCTACCTACATACTCCAGCCAAATATGAGCATACTTGCTATTCCAATCAGCTCCTATTCTCATTATCTTCACGACATTATTTCAGCAGCCCCTCTCAATATTCCTGGGCTCGCTATAATGGTCCAATAAGTTAATTAAGTGGAGATTTCCTTCCTAGATGCGTCGTCTGCGCGCACTGTGGAGGGGCCGCGAGCCTCATAAAATTAATTAGGCCTAAGTAATTTATTTTGCTAATTTATTGGCCGGAATGTAGCTTGTAAGGCTGTTATGAATTTTGAATTGTTGGCAGTTGAGTTTTGTTTATTAGGCCGTGTATGGGATCGAAAGTTTTGGTGTATCGTGTTTGGGAGGTTGGTAGTTCGATTGTGGTCCCTTATACTGTTTTTGTTTGGCTAGTTTTACGTATATAGCTTCTGCAAATGAGTTGTAGCTTCAATATCGAATTGCAGGACTTAAAAGTTTAATTTTCAGGGATTTTTTTACAAGCTTTTATTTAACTTGCAATATATGAATGTATGTAAGTGAGTTAAGGTCAAATCTTGCAACTGAATTTTATAGCAGTTATCCTTTAGTTTGGATGACAGTGCACGGTTAGCTATAAGTGACGTCATTCTAAATTCAATATGGCGGACGTCCCAAGATGGCGGACTAGTCATTTATTGTGCACTGCCATGATATGGGTATCAAATAAAAGGGTTTGACAAAAAAGCTTGTTTAAAATAGTATCTATTGTTTTATGAATAATTTTAATGTTTTATCATATTAGGTTTAATGAAATTTGCACGTTATAATGGTATGTTTCATAATTTGACAGTTACCTAAATAGTTTTAACCATGTTTCAACCTTATTTCAACTAACTGGGAATTGGCGTAGTGGAGAGTTTTGTTTTTACCGACAATTCTATGTGTGCGTCGAATTCTTTTACACATGACATTAAGGATCTTAGTAGATATCTGTCTAATTAAAATATTTGTCACAGTCATCTTAATTATTTCTCTAGCAACCAATCAAACGTGTATTTTATTGATAGTAACTTAGTATATTTATCTGTGTGAAAGCGTAGCATTCTCTCTACGAGATGCGAGCAACCGGCGCGCGGCGCCTGCGCATTTGACGTCCAAGCTGACAGCTGCCGCGATCTATCATGGTAATCTGTGAAGTTGTTTTCAATTCTTAACTTTAAGATTATTGCAATATTTTTTATTAGAATAGCTATCAAAATCACAAAGTAGATATCTTAGATAATATAAAGCGTAAGATAGGTAGCGATAGATCGTCTTACTAGGTATTTGATAATTTCATTCATTTTATTCAATTACGTATGAAGACCATTTTATTGTCATCATCATCATCATATGATCCATCTTCAACAATTTCTAAAATAAACAAAATAATTAATTAAGACAAGCTGCGGCTGCTGAGGCCCTCAAGCGGCGCAAATACTGTAACCTAATTGGTAATTACAGTTTTGAGCCGTTTGGGGTCGAAACGCTTGGGTCATGGGGCCCCAGTGCACGTCTCCTTTTTAAGGAGATCTCTCGCCGACTGATCGACACTGTGCGTGACCAGAGGGCTGGCTCTTTCTTTGCGCAAAGAATCAGCATTGCCATTCAACGTGGCAATGCTGCCAGTCTTCTGGGCACGTTCCCGGATGACAGCGATGTGGAGGAGTACTTCGACGCCTAAGTGTACTTTTCTTTTGTATATAGTGTAAGTAGTTAGGTTTAGTTTTTTTTTTATTAAGACAAGTCGACTCTGCTCGGTAACCCTAGTTCTCTACATTTCTGATTCGATCACGCAAGGAAACTCCGAGCATAGCCCTCTCCATTGCCCTTTGAGTGATATTATGCCCGATGAATTGCCAAACTTAAGTGGCAGTGCACAGGGCACATTGCTCGCAGAACGGATGGCCGATGGGGCAGAAAGGGTTCTGGAGTGGCGACCGCGAACCGGAAGACGTTGCGTTGGAAGGCCTCCCACCAGGTGGACCGATGACCGGTGAAGGTTGCGGGGATCCGCTGGTTGCGAGTCGCACGGGACCGGTCAATGTGGCGACGCTTGGGGGAGGCCTATGTCCAGCAGTGGGCGTCTTTCGGCTGATATGATGATGATGATGATGAGACTTTGCTCGGACAAATTCTAACTTTATCGTCACCCTTACTACGCAGGCAGATTTTTCTCTATTCATTCTCAAAACGCGGCAGCCTCACATCCAGCCATAAGCAGCGATAACATGTCATCTACAATTGAACTCCAAAACCGTGACATCAGTATTAATTACCAATTAATCACAAACAACAAACACCGCTTGTTGACAGCAACTAATACGAGGATACACGACCTGTCTGCTGATCCGACACCCGATACCAGGGTGATGCCGACAGTTGTATAATTAACATATGTCATTATCCACGCGCGTCTCTGAACATTGATGGGTGTCTAATTCGTGATTCGATTGAGATGCGAAGGGCTAAACTGGCGGATTAGGTATTGATTTACATAATTTGTAGTTAGCTAAGAGGTGATATTTGATATATCATCTTAATGTCGTGGTGGCCCAATGGCTAAGACCTTGCCTCTCGTGCTTGAGGTCGTGGGTTCAAATCCGGGCAAGTACCAACGTGACTTTTACAATTAATATGGATTTTCTAAGTTTATCTTAAACATCACAGGCAACGGTGAAGGAAAGTATGCTTGTCATAAGTTTGTGCCCCATTGGTGTAACTGCTGCAAGGTGTTCCAATGTGAGGGTAAACTAAAACCTTTTAGGCGCCTATTGGTGGCCTGCATACACCATCCTTCGTATCGTCCAATCGGCATAACGCTACCGATTGGATCAGTTAGAACTGACCGTGTGTGAGAGTGGATTGGCATGACAGTTATACTTGACGGCACAATCGAATTTCAAATCTTTTGGCTTGATCATGGCGATTGGATCATGCCGATTGGACCGTGTATGGCGGTCGGCGATCGTCAGTTCCGTCAGATTGTTGTCGGTGATATATCGAAGTGAACCGAATTTATGGAAAGTGAAAATCAAAGTTTAACACAACAGGTACGTATGTGTTCATTAACCACTGTTTGCACGACTCTGCTCGATCTTTCTTTTTTTTTGTTTAATTTTCACGAGTAAAATCCCCAAAACGGCTAAAACATCGTCGTCTGTCACGGGTGACGCCATGGCTTCAACTGAACGTCGCTGCAGCGTCATGCCAATTGGACGATAGGAAGGATGGTGTATGGCCACCATTAGATTTGCCAATACAAATTAAACTATAAGAGCAAATAATAATTTATGAACTCCAAAAGTTACAAAAGACAATTTATACCCTGCTTCTCTCCACTGCCAGTATTTTACTTCCAGTAAGGGCTTATATCTTGGGATGAAGAAGTGGTGCAACTAACTTTCCATGACTGTTTAATGAAGTCAAGATTCCGTCATAGGCTTTCTCCCCATCATAATCACCTTTTAGTAACCTTAAGCAACTCCAGGAAATATATATAGTAGTCTCAGTCATCTTTACTAAAGCCTCAACACGTTCTCAAGTAATTCAAACCACATCAACCGTATCACATTGTAATTGACTCCACCTAAGATTCAGCAATCAATCCGCCACACTCGGCTCCTGCTCGCCTTCCTACGCTGAATTAGTTTCCGACACGGGACTGATTAGCACATCGTTGTGAACAGCCGTGTAATTTGTTTAGTTGTAGGTACTACTGCCGGGGCTCTTGACACCCACGCGAGGTGATATAAGCGGTAACTAATGTCCTGGCTTGTTTATTTTTATTACAAGCTTTATATACTAGCTCAAGTGGCTGCCAATCCGCCTTCGCCGGAATGCCCACATTTTATCGTTACTCTACAGTGTTCTGTTTATTCCTACAACCCCCTTTTATCTCAAAGAACGCTTTAAGTTCCTTCATGACACACATTCTAGACACTTGAGATCATCGGAGAATTTGAGACTTTTGATGCCTGCTCATTCTACTAAGTTCTACAGTAAATCGTTCACGGTCCAGGCTGTTCGATTGTGGAATGAGTTGCCGATGTCAGTAAGACAAGCCCAGTCACTAGCATCTTTTAAAAATCTTGTCAAGAATCATTTCCTTTGTCTTTAATGCTTTTCTGTTTCTTCAATTATTTTTTATTTTTTATTTCCAATCTTTGTTCAATCATTCTTTAATTATTATTTTTTAAATGTAATATTATGTATGTATATATATTTGTAAGTTTGTGTATAGTATTTTATATAGCTATATAATTTGTATGTATTAATATATATATTTTTTTTAATGTATGTATGTACACCCTACCCCCTATTTTTATCTTAAGTTCTTTAGTCCATCCAAAGGTTGTCTGGTAGATATCGCTGTCAGCGATAAGACCGCCTTTGTACCCATAGTATTAAGTTGCTGTATAATATGTGTTATTTCTTTTTTTGGTGTACAATAAAGTATATTCTATTCTATTCTATTCTATTCTATATACCTACCTTGCTTTCGTAAGTATGTCTGGCAATTAATAATCCCCTTTTCAAGCAATTACTGTCATCTCATTAAGGTAAAACCTGGAGTACATAAGTCACTTTGGAAAAATTTAATTAATATAGATCTGATCTCATGATGGAGCTTGAAAGAATAGCAACTCCTCAACCACACAAGAGTCTATCTTGTGTGGTTGAGGAGACCATCGTGTTTGGGTTAATTGAATGTGTTTTGACCAGTCATATTGACATTTACATTTAGCACCAGTTTCTTTTCAAAAAGCTTGTTTCAAATTAATATTTTCACTTATTTCTAATTGAGTTAAAATGTTAACAGAATAAAGGTACTAAAGTGGTGTAAGTCAGTAACGATTCAAGTATACAAACTCATACAACATTGTAGCAGAAAACATTATACAAGTTCGACAATGTCTTAATAGAACAAGGTGGACCGATGACCTGGCCACTGGAATCCGACGGATGCGTCGAGATAAAACTGGTCGATGTGGTGCCTGGGGGTGGCCTATGTCCAGTGACCAGTAGACTTCTTTCGGCTGAAATGATTATGATTATACTCGTACTTCGGTGAACAATAAAAACGGTGAAGGAAAACATCGTGAGGAAACCGGTATGTCCTAGAACCCAAAAATTCTAAGACATGTGACATCCACCAACCCGCACTGGGCCCGCGTGGTGGATTACGGCCCATTCCCTCTCACAGACAGGAGGCTTGTGTACCAGCAGTGGGAACGTTAATAGGCTGATGATGTGATATGAACAATAACAAACAACAAGTCGTGTTTACTTTCTTGGCGAGACGAAAAGAAAGAGTGTGTAATGTGCTAGAGAAAAAAAACTGTCTAGAAAACAGCAATATGTCTGGCAGAGCCAATTTGATTCCCCACGGCTGTCGTTAAATGGTAATTTGTTTCGCGATGTTTGATAGTAAATTAATCTGTTTACTTCTAATAAATGGCGAGGTATAGTGGGACTAAACTTATATTGGTGCTGTCTGCTGCTAGGTTCTTTGTTTTTTTTCTTTGTTTAGGGGTTTGAGATGGTCGAAAGCCTTAGTGGGTTTACCTTGACAACTGCGATGTTTCACTTTGATATTTAGATTGGAACATGATATATATTAGTTGTCGGCACGTAACTTGGCAAGATTTTCGCGTAGTGGGAATAAGTCCGCGCATAGTGCACGAAATGACCACCCACCATAAAGAGCGAACGGAACGTGGACGTGACGCGATTGGCCAATCGATCCTTCGAATCCTCGGAACGTTCCTAAACGTCCTCCGCGTCCCGCTTGGTAACCAAAGAGACCTAAAAAACGACTTGTACGCATCTAACAACTCTTACCAAGTTACGTGCCGACAACTTATACATAAAATACTTGAATCGATCACCCGAATCCTTAATATTACCTCATGAAATTTTATATCCTCACAAAATACTTTGAGCATCCGCTTTACCTTAATATTATGAGCCTTATTACATAATAAACCCAAAACAAAATAACAAACTTCCTGCCCATTGATATTACAAGAAGATTTGATGACTGAATTATCTTCGCCCGCTCCTAACGAGACTCGCGGAGTTAAATCAAATCTGTCTCGATTGCCTAATATAACAATTGCACGGTGTATCGCTTCTCACATAATTGGTGGTGCAGTAAACGTCGCCGTATATCGCTTACTGAGTGTTGATGCCCTGGTACGGCAGTGCGCGCGGCGTGGCGGTAGTATGGACCAGTTCTGCCTGCGCAGGATTCAGTAAACACATCGAGGTTAGGACATCTGTGTGGGCTGCGTTTTATTACCGTTTGTAAGCTATTATATCGTTATGATCTGCTTAAGGAGTGATTAGGACAGTAAAAGGGTTCTTGAGTTAGTAATTTGTTTTATAAATATCATCAGAAATGGGATGGTTGCTTCTGCAAATATAAAGGCACTTTTCTGAACAAGATACTTAACAACGAAAAAGGCTGTGAGACATCTCAATGATTCTCAAAAGTTATGTGCTACATTTTTCTCCTCGAGACTTTTATGGGCTGCGATATTTAAAAAGCTAAACGCAGGAGACAGCAACACATTAAAAAATCCTACACCAAAAGCAGACGATCTCAAATCACAAGTTACAACATTAGTTTAACGACATAGATACGCCGTAAAAACCCCGTAAAGAAATAACCATACGTCCATAATTATAATTTACGGCAGTCCTCCCGATCGGGTGCAGTTTCTAAATAAAGCGAATTTACTGGCGTAGTAAAATCTATTACTCGGCGTGCGGAGCGGGGTGTAAATTAATATTATTCGCTTCTTATTCGCTGCTCGTATCCATTCTATACCGTTGCGGTTAGAGAAAGGTCATGGGACGCCGCAGTGTTTTACTACAACTAATATTTTCTGGTTTGCGGAGTAGCAATGTAGCAGTTTAGTCCGAGATTTCATGTAATGGTTTTCTTGGCTTAGCTCTCGGAATGTTTTATTATTCTCTTGCTGATTCCCGACTTGGCATAAAGGAAAGCTAGATTTCTTACTTACCTATTTCAGGTTATATTTTCTACTTTAGCTCCAAAGAAAGTAAATACTTCGTCCAGATCTGTAAAATGAAATCCTTCTTATAAATCCAGTGTGCAAGTCGAGAATGCCACTTGGAAGCAATAATAAAATCTAATATTCCTCGGTTCCTTGTCTGGCGTAAATGAATATTATTCACTTTGCTTGTTTTATGTGGGTGTCTGCGATGGCTCGTAAGATTCCTCACAGTAGTCGCGCTTTGTCGGCGATGTTATCGCATTTGGGGCTCTTTTGAATTTTGCCCTACGACTATTACAATTGTCTTGTTGAATAATCGTGGATTTTCTTAATCTGCAACTTTTGTAAATCATCTTTCGTGTTATTTAGTACTAGCTGACCCCCGCGGCTTCGTTCCCGTCAATAGACTATCCATCTACCTACCTACCCTACAAACAATCAAACAAACTGTACAGCTTTATAATATTAGTATAAATGTTCATAAAACTCCTTTGCAAATGAGCAAATTTGATGACCATAAAAAAGGTTACAGTGAGTCAATCTTGACATATGACATAAGTTGTTGCAAACTTTTTTTTAGAAATTTTAATGAGGGACAATTCCATCATACATGATATTTTTGTAACTTAAACCGTTTACGCAGCGCACGCAACGGAAGCTCTCAAAAAGGTTTATTTTTTCATTTTTCATTTATGCTCCGCTCTTATTGGTCGTGGCGTGATGTTATATAGCCTATAACCTTCCTTGATAAATGGACTATCCAAAACTAAAATATTTTTTCGATTCCAACCAGGAGTTCCTGAGATTAGCGCGTTCAAGCAAACAAACAAACAAACTCTTCAGCTTTCTAATATTAGTATAGATTGAGCAATAATTTTGCCTTGAGCATAAAATAAATAATAATTTCAATACTGAACAATTTCTAGATCTTCCAAATAATGTTGTGGACAGAACAAACCCTTCTCACTTCCTTTCCCAAGACGACCATTATTTGAAATCACTTTGCCTTTCGATTCGAATAGAATTCCTTAAAATATTACGACTCACTCAATATCTAATAGCAGGTAGTTACACCGCCATCTTTCTGTGTTGTTATTTTTTTTTAGCATCCTTCGAGTCGCCGGTTCTCAATGGACGAACGATTTACGGCAGACATCGTGGCAACAAAAAGAACCTTTTTTCAAAATACGAACACGACGAGTCATTCATAAAGATGACCTTATAAAAGCTTTATGTTCAAAGTTTGCTGTATAGAACTTTGAACTTAAATGTAAATGTATAAAGTTTCATTCGGGTTGTTATAAAAGTTGTATATTTTTTTGTTAAAGTTTGTTTAGGACCATTTAGTTCGATGTATCGATGCGTTAAACTTTTTCTGGAAGTTGACAAAATTATTTGCGGTTAAAATGAGAAAGGACGTTTAAAATTCAAATTCATTTTGGGATTATGGGTGTAAATTAAATCTCGTACCTTTCTGACGTGAACTGTTTAGTGGCCGGAACCAGTCCAGTTCAGTTTTGATAGAAAATAAATGTTCTTTTTACGTTTCTTTTTACGATTACTTTGATTTACACCTGTAGCTTTTAATAGAATGTGTGTGGCTGGTATAATGTAGGCAGATACGGAAGAGTTTTTTTTTCATTTTATGGCAAAAGGACATGACCATATTTGTATGGTGAAACAACATTCATGGCTTGTTCCGTGTACATATGTAACTTAATGTAGCACGATTTAATTTTATTTAGCTGCTTATCAGACCACAGACAATATGAAACAGAAACTTTTTTGCAAAAATTACAACCGACTTCCAAATAAAAAACACTACAAAGTGAAAAATACTCGTAACTTCAATTTCGGAAGTCGGTGTTCTTGTTTTCGTTTTTTGACACCGACTTCCGAAATTGAAGTTATTTTTCACTTTGTAGTGTTTTTGTTTGGAAATCGGTTGTAATTAATTTTTGTGAAAAAGTTTTTTATTTTTCACTTTTTAGTTGTGGTACATAATGTACCAGTTTTAAAGGCTACATAATGCCCAAAGTGAAGCCAGAATAGATTAACCCAATAACATGAAACATAACCAAAACTGTGGAATGAGAGTATACCAGGGTGAACTGTTCACACCTGCGTACCCCTTTATAGCGTACCAGTATGCCGTCATTTATTGAAGAGTTCTGATGTATATCTCCGAAGTTCTACATCAGATCTTGAATGGGACCACACGATAAGCACCAGCGTTCAAATAAAAAAAGAAAATTCAAAATTGGATCACCCAATTTAAAGACATCAGCCTCCTCCTTTTTGCAAAGTCATTTAAAAATGGAAACAACCATAGACCTCCTTATATTCTCGAAGCAAACTCTGACAAATGAAACACGATACACAGCCTACTCGTTATTTTCCCGCCAGGTCACCTAAGTTCAGACAAAAATAAAAGGTCAGTGCACAATTGAACATGTTAATTACAAACTAACATTGTTTTACGACGTGTGCCTGTAAACATTGCTGTGCCGAGCCATAACACGCGTTAACATTGTATACCGTAAATATTTGTGTGTCTGTCTGTTTGTTTGAGGGCCTATTGCACCCGCTTTGCTTCAAATTATGTTATTTGTAACGTTTAGAGGCTGTAATGTAACTTTATGCTGTGTTTGTTCTGAACTGACTTACATCATTATCATTATCTGCCCAGCCTTTTCCCAGTTGTTGTTGGGGTCGGCTTCCAGTCTTACCGGATTCAGCTGAGTACCAGTGTCTTACATGGAGCGACTGCCTATCTGACCTCCACAACCCAGTAACACCATACCCCTTGGCAAGACTGGTGTCAGATCTCAAGCTTCTGACTACCCGTAACGACTGTCAAAGATCTTGATCTGAACTGACTTACATAATGTATTTAATAGATAAATATTTTAAAGTGCACTTCATCACAAAACAGTTAACAGAATTGCCTAAGAAGCCTGTACCTACTAATTAAATTTATTTTAAATCTCAAAAGAGAGAAGCTGGTTGCTTAGTGAAAAAACGAGACTAGGAAAAGTATGTGCCGTGGTGTCCCAATGATGATCACGATGAACATCCGTCTGCCATAATCCCTCGTTTTTATGGTTCCATAACCAAAGGGTAAAAACAGGACCCTATTATTAAGACTCCACTGTCCGTCTGTCTGTCTGTCAATAGGCCGTATCTCATGAACCGTGATAGCTAGACAGTTGAAATTTTCACAGATGATGTATTTCTGTTGCCGCTATAACAACAAATACTAAAAACAGAATAAAATAAATATAAAAGTGGGGCTCCCATACAACGACTGTTTTTTTTGCCGTTTTTCGCAATAATGGTACGGAACTCTTCGTGCACGAGTCCGACTCGCACTTGGCTGGTTTTCTTCAGTACCGTCCTGTCAATCGTTACACTATCAATGACTCCCTTTTCTTTTATATAGCTCGTATAAAAGCTGTGATGCGATCCAACAAATTTTGCCGTTGGTTTTCACAATCAATTGAAATGAATGTTACTTACATTAATTTCAATAAATTACTGCATACATTAAATAGAATATAATATAGAATACTCTTTATTATGTACACCATATAATTTACAGAAAGTATAGACGAAGAAAACATTACACTGGGTACCACAATGTGCAATATTCAATATTCTAGAATTACTACGAAAGACACTAGTTGCTTTGTCTGATTATCTTTCCCAAATAATTCATGTCATCGTTATTTTGCGCTTCATTTCAGTGATTCGTCATGTTCATCTGAAAACGTAACGGTTAACGATCACAAACAATGCTAAGTCAAGATGGCGGCTTGTAGCATGCTTTATGGTTCTTTGTTAGCGACAACATTAAATTGACGACTGTTTGTCTTGAGTTTGTCGCCCAAATTACACTTGCACGGTTGCACATCTGGTTAGACGTGTGCAGTTCTGAGGGTCATCAATTTTGTCTGTTGAACTATTCGTCAAGTTCCTGCGTCTTTGTTAAGATAGGCAAGGCTATCTGTAACAAAGACCGAGGAATTTATGTTAAAGATTGTTGTCTTTAACATAAATTCCTCGGTCTTTGTAAAAACTTTGAAAATAGATCAATATTCACTTTGAAAATAAGATCATCACGCAAATCATTCTAATTTTCTATGTATTTAGGTAGTCAGCTTTAGCTATAATATCTAAAGTAAATATAAAGAGGAAAGATTTGTATTTTGTATGTTTGTAACGAATAAACTCAAAAACTACTGGTCTGATTTCAAAAATTCTGTAACTATTAGAATGCTACATTATCCCTGAATAATATAGGCTATAATTTATTTTCAAAAAAAGTTGAGATCCTTAAGAAAATTGCAATAATGTAACTGAAAGTAGCAAAATTTTGCCTATGAAGTTCATTATTTGGCGTGCGCTGAGAAAACTGTTGATCATACATAAAAATTATGTACTACATGATTAAAGTACTCCTTATTACCTACAAAAAAGTCTGCGAGAGAATATATCTAACTATCAAAGTTAAGTCACAATAGCAGCTTTTGTGTGCTAAAATTTAGATCTAGATCGCCTATAGAAACAAAAGATGGTTACATTCGTATCGTAGTATTAATTCTTATTCAAATAAATAGTTTAACAAATTGATAGGTAGGTAGGTATGGGTAGGTTGATGGGAGCGAAGCCGCGGGGGAAAACTAGTCCCAAATAATTTATAGATACAGGTATGTTGCAATATCAAAGCAAGCTTTGACTAATTGATGCAACGACTGTTGAAAATTCTTTACGACGGTAACAAATTATTGGGAAAATAATGCATTAATACACACCAAAAAGGTTCCCTTCACCAAAACGATTAGTAATCCCGGACCGCTCACAGCACTTCAGTCAGTTTATTGACGTTCAACCAGCAACCAGATGCAAGTCTTCCATATTGCTTCATTTATGTTCGCAGCTCTTAACATCTTAAACACATTGTTAATTTGCCCCGAGACGCATTAGCTGGACAAATGTTTACGCAAACACTAAGTTTACACTTTAGATTGTTGCCAATATTTGTTATAAACACTAACTTAGTTCCATGTTTGTTTAACTTCAAACAGTACATTTTGTTACGTCCGGGTGTTGGAGGGAAAATTAGAGATATTAAGTAGCCAATATACTGTGGAAAATGCATGGAATGATTAAGTACCAAATATAAAGTAGGTACAAAGTGACATTTGGTTGTGATCTTTAGTAATATGATTGGAGCATAAATTATTGGATTTTGTGCAACCGTGTTTTTTGTCAATTATTGACAGACCTTTTTGAGGTCAGCGGTAGGGCTGGCGAAGTGGCTGAGTTTTGATCGAAGCAGAATCAATGAATTAACCATTTAACATGGAATTATCGACTCGAAGAAGAAAAGAACTGACAATGACTCTGAAATAATCACTAGAATGTCTGTCAGTAGAAAGCTGGATTAGGTATTCGTATATATCTTCTATAAGGATTCAAGAAAAATCAAGACTCATAAATAAAAAAGATACTTGGACGACTGACAATATACATAATGATCTAGTCGGTGATGCTAATACAAACAAAAAATAAACAACAACATTTAAAATCAAAACCCTCATCATGAAAACTGCAATAAAGTCCGCTATAAATAAATAATAAATGAGGAACATCGTAAACACGACACGCGCGCTATCTGCTCGCTGAGCGCTTTGTTCTATGTTTACTGCTTCACGCCTGCTCTCCTTTACGTGGTTTCCAGTGTTAGAAGCCGTGCCCGATGTTAATTGAGATGGCGTAATGGCTCAAAGGCCAATAGGCCATAACTGTATGCTAAGCTGTAAGTTTAATAGAATACCTACTGTATCAAGGTATTGATAATTGGGTCGTTTGAAAATAGTTAGGTAAGTACCTGGTGATGGTTGAGCTGGGTGGTGCCGATTCATGCGTCATGTTCGTGAACGGGCGCCGTCAGTTGGGATTGGTCATAACTTAACTGCTTCGGAAGTTAATATTTTTCTAGTACCTATTATATAATTGCACAGTACATGCGTGAGTACTTTTAATACTTTACCTATTGCCATTTTATTTTCTGGCTACGGGAAAAGTCATTTATCACCTACGCTTGTTTCATTTCTCATTGTTCAGTTCAGTATCTTCAAGTCAGTTCTTGAATGAATTGAAGATACCTACTGAACTTCATGAATTTTAATTTGATGGGTAATAAAATCTGTTTCACATGATCATAACAGAAATGGATTGATTGGAATTTGAAACACAGATTGATCAATGACACTTATCTGAATTAGGACATCATCATCATCATCAGCCTATAGCAGTCCACTGCTGGACATAGGTATCTCCAATTGCACGCCATTTGCTTCGGCAACTGTCATCCAGCAGAATTAGGACAAAGTATACTTTTCATGGCGGTAACTTTCGAGTATCACGCGAGTGAAGCCGCGAGCTAAAGCTAGTAGATCATAAAAGATCTCCACTAAAAACTTGTTCAAACCGATCGTTGACACTCAGACGGAAGACATATATTTTGTCCCCACCGGTCTTATATCAGCCGTGCTATTTAAATCTTCTACATGTAGGTCTAGCCATTTCTTTATTTCGTCGCCTGTGCCTAAGAATAGATTGTCGCATGCTTTCCGTGGGTGCATCAGGTGGGTAGATTCCACCTGTGTGGTGACCCGAAGTCAAGTGCCAAATTCGAGTACATAATTTTAAAGGTTTTACGCAAATAGAATCTATTGATGAATATTTTAACATTCCCTTTTAACAGTTACAATGAATTATTTTACTATAAATCTTTCTCGATGGTATTACCACCCAAAGACTTCCGAGCAAGGCCCGATCTAGCTATTTTGCCGCTCCGGGCATACCAATATTTGCCGCTCTTTACAATAACATCTTTTAAGGAGATAATTTTAAACAACTTCGAGTGAAAGTGAAAACGAAGTGACCTAATAAATCTACACATGATAAAAGTTAAAAAACTGGCCAAGTGCGAGTCGGACCCGCGCACGAAGGGGTCCGTACTTGGTAAATTGCGGCTTACGATTTATGACGTATTAAAAAAAACTACTTACTAGATCTCGTTCAAACCAATTTTCGGTGGAAGTTTACATGGTAATGTACATCATATATTTTTTTTTAGTTTTATCATTCTCTTATTTTAGAAGTTACAGGGGGGGGGGACACATTTTACCATTTTGGAAGTGTCTCTCGCGCAAACTATTCAGTTTAGAAAAAAATGATATTAGAAACCTCAATATCATTTTTGAAGACCTATCCATAGATACCCCACACGTATGGGTTTGATGGGAAAAAACATTTTTAGTTTCAGTTTCAAGTATGGGGACCCATTGTTTTTTTTCTATTTTTGAGTGAAAATCTTAATGCGGTTCACAGAATACATCTACTTACCAAGTTTCAACAGCATAGTTCTTATAGTTTCGGAAAAAAGTAGCTGTGACATACGGACGGACAGACAGACAGACAGACAGACAGACATGATAAATCTATAAGGGTTCCGTTTTTTGCTATTTGGCTACGGAACCCTAAAAAGAAAAGTTCTGGTGTAGGGACCGCAAACCGGAAGACGTTGCATTGCAAGGCCTTTCTCTAGGTGGACCGATGCCCTGGTGAAGGTTTCGGGTATCCGCTGGATGCGAGATGCAAGGGACCGGTCAATGTGGCGTGTCACACACACAGCTGAAATAAAACTGGTTTACATCAGCAACCAATAACATTTGAAAATTTGAGGGCGAGAACACAGATAAGTTAGGTTTTCTGATGAAATTAAAATGGCCGTCAGTACCGTTTTGCCGCCCCTCATTTATGCTGCTCTGGGCATTTGCCCGGCTCGCTCCCCCCCCTCCCCCCTTCGATCGGGCCCTGCTTCTGAGTGTGGAGGCCAAAAGCAAAATGTTTCCTTTAAAATTCATGTACATCATATATATATACATATATTACTATTTAAAAATAAACTATAAAGCAGTCAATTTAGCTGGAACAGTTACTTCTTGAACGTTCATCAGGTCAATCATAAACCCACCCTGATCTCCATTTAATGAGATTTGGAAATGAGGACACCGGAATAAAAGCAGTACGCACCTAATACATTAACATAGTTATTACAAACATCCGAATAAATCATTACAATTCAATTATTTGAATGTAATTACAATCAAATTGTCATTAATCTTATTCCGTTGCCAATCAACGAAAGCGTAACCTTATATCCTTGGCACAAGGTGTAAAGTCAATTGCAGGGTGTTGTGTAATATGAAGAATGACGGATGTTTAAATAATGGGTAAGCACAGACTGTGCTATTTGTGTTGGGTATCATTGTTATGTAATTAAGGCTATGATTATGTCGTTTTGTTCATTGTCAAATTGTTTTTCTTGCTTAATCAGGTCGTTGGATGGGTGTATCAATGTTACCAATAAATCTTTTATTTATTTGTATATATTTTTTGTAGGTACATCAATTTAAAACATAGAAAAGGAAACTAAAATACATACAACGGGCGGCCTTATCGCTTACCGCGATCTCTTCCAGACAACCTGGAATGGACAGTGATAGCCTGGACATGAAATGGGGTTGACATTGGTCGTGGGGTCTCATCCCAGACAAAGAAACTGTCACGACGTACTGTACTGATTATACTGATTATTTGATTTATCTATCGATATCGATTGATTATTTAAATAGTGATCTATCTATCGCCGTGGAACGGAACCAAATGCGAACGATTTACAAAAAATAATCAGTATAATCAGATGAAAAACGCTAGTTTCGTCGGCACGGTTTCTTTGTATGGGATGAGGCATTTTTATTCTAGTATTATATTATCTGTGCATTGGTGTAACACAAACACATAGAATATTTACTTTAAATATACAATAATATTATAATAGATACAAGAGAAGCTCATGGCTAAATAATAACAGCCACATGGGTCGATCTTCAAGGTTAAGCAACGCTTGACGAGGTCGGTCCGTGGATGGGTGACTATTTCAACATACCGAGTTTCCTCCTTGCCTCGGAAAGCACGTTAAGCCGTTGGTCCCGGCTGTCATTTGAAGATCTTTGACAGTCGTTACGGGTAGTCAGAAGCCTGAGATCTGACACCAGTCTTACCAAGAGGTATCGTCATCATCATCATCATCATATCAGCCAAAAGACGTCCACTGCTGGACATAGGCCTCCCCCAAGCGTCGCCACATTGACCGGCCCCGTGCGTCCCGCATCCAGCGAATCCCCGCAACCTTCACCAGGTCATCGGTCCACCTGGTGGGAGGCCTTCCAACGCATCGTCTTCCGGTTCGCGGTCGCCACTCCAGAACTTTTCTGCCCCATCGGCCATCTCTTCTGCGAGCAATGTGCCCTGCCCACTGCCACTTAAGTTTGGCAATTCTTCGGGCTATGTCGGTAACCCTGGTTCTCTTGCGGATCTCTACATTTCTGATTCGATCACGCAAGGATACTCCGAGCATAGCCCTCTCCATTGCCCTTTGCGTGACTGTAAGCTTTCTGATGAGGCCCATTGTGAGCGACCACGTCTCAGAGCCATAGGTCATCACTGGCAACACACACTGGTCATAGACCTTCGTCTTGAGACACTGTGGTAAGTTGGACGAGAAGACACCGCGCAATTTCCCGAACGCTGCCCAGCCGAGTCGGATTCGACGGTTGACCTCTTTCTCGAAGTTGGCCCTACCCAACTGGATCGTTTGTCCCAGGTAGACATAATCTTCCACAACTTCGAGTGTAGAGTCTCCAACCTTGATAGGAGTGGGTGTTACATGGGCATTCAACATAACCTTGGTTTTGTCCATGTTCATTTTAAGACCCACTCTTTTGGAAGCTCTACTGAGGTCATCGAGCATTATACTGAGGTCTTCCATGGTCTCAGCCATGACCACTATATCGTCGGCAAACCGAAGGTGAGTGATGTACTCGCCATTGACGTTGATGCCTAGCCGTCTCCAGTCCAGAACCTTGAAGACATCCTCCAGTGCAGCGGTGAACAGTTTCGGAGATATGACGTCTCCCTGTCTCACACCTCGCTGCAGAAAGATAGGTTCCGAGGCCTGATCCTGAAGTCGGACTGACATGGTGGCGTTTTTGTACAAACACTTCAACACCTCGATGTACCGGTAGTCGATTTGGCACCGTTGGAGAGACTGCAGTACAGCCCAAGTCTCGATTGAATCGAAGGCTTTCTCGTAGTCCACAAACGCTAAACAGAGAGGCAGGTTATACTCTTCGGTCTTCTGTATAACCTGCCGCAGCGTATGTATGTGGTCTACGGTGCTAAAGCCTTTTCGGAATCCGGCTTGTTCGGGAGGCTGGAAATCGTCAAACCTGCGCGCGAGACGATTCGTGATGACTCTTGAAAACAGCTTGTAGACATGGCTAAGAAGTGAGATGGGCCTATAGTTCTTCAACAGGGCATTGTCACCCTTCTTGAAAAAGAGTACCACCACACCCCTGCACCATGTCTGTGGCGTTTTCCCCTCGAGTATGACGGCACCAAACAGCTTCTGAAGGGCTTTAAGTATTGGTTTTCCACCCGCCTTCAGGAGTTCGGCCGTAATGCCGTCATCACCCGGTGCCTTGTTGTTCTTAAGCTGTTTAAGAGCCATCCTAATCTCGTACAGGCTGACGTCCGGTATGTCTTCGGTATAGTGACGGGTCAATCTAGCTCTAGGGTCTTTTACTAGATTCGCGACGGGTTTACTGGTTGACGTGTACAACTGCCCATAGAATTTCTCGATCTCCCTCAGAAGCTCCGGTTTGGCGGATATGATCCTGCCATCGTCGGTCTTCAGTTTCGTGAGCTGGCTCTGCCCAATAGACAGATCTCTTGCAAAGACCTTGGAGCCCTTATTCCGCTCAATTGCGTCTTTAATACGCTCAGTATTATAGCGGCGGAGGTCGCTTTTCAAGGACTTTGAGATCCGTCTATTAAGCTGCCGGTATTTCAACGCATCGTCTGAAGACTGAAGGATCATCTCACGCCTCTCCTTCATAAGCTTGAGAGTAGGATCAGAAATCTTTTTGTTTATATCTGTACGGCGGGTCTTGAAAAACTTAGACCCGACCGTATGGACAGCTTCCACGAACCCGTCGCTGTATTCGTCCACGGAGCTACCTAGGCACTCGAAACGATTCTGGAGTTCGAGCTGAAAGCTCTCGGGGTTTTGGATCTGGATCTGTGCTGGACGGAGCGTTGACTTCATCAGTCGAGACCTTTCAAGCTTGATATTAATGTTCAATGTGCCTCTTACCATTCGGTGATCGCTCCCGGTTTTCACCGAATTGATCACAGAGACATCATTGAACATTTGCTTCTTGGTTGACATGATGAAGTCGATCTCGTTTTTTGTTGCACCATCGGGGCTTTGCCAGGTCCACTTCCTATGCTCACGCTTTCTGAAGAAGGAGTTCATCATGTAGAGGCCCTCCTTCTCCAAAAAACTGGCCAGTAGGTGACCCCGGTGGTTCCGACGTCCAACTCCAAATTGCCCCACTTGCAGCTCATCCTCGTCTCGTTTGCCCAGTTTTGCGTTGAAGTCCCCCATGACAACGGTGAAGTGAGTTTTGAAACCATGCATGGCTATAGAGATATCCTCATACATGGTCTCTACCTCGTCGTCGGGGTGTGCCGAGGTCGGTGCGTAGACCTGTATGACCTTCAGCGAATATCTCGAGGATATTCTGAGTATAAGGTACGCCACCCTGGTCGACACACTCTCGATCTTCACCACGTTGTTCACAAGGGACTTGTGGACGATAAACCCGACACCACCCTGGGACTGCCGGTCACCCTCTCGGAAATAAAGCAGGTTACCGGATTTGAGGATTATCGAGTCCTCCCCCTCTCTTCGGACTTCAGATAACCCTATAATACTCCATCGCAACCTGCTCAATTCTTCCTCGAGTTCGGCTATCTTCTCGTCTGTCCGGAGTGTTCGCGTGTTGTATGTTGCCAGGGCCAGTCGTCGGTGTTTATTGGGGTAGCCGGGTTCACTCCGGGGATTCTTCGCACCCCTTGCCACGCCATCGCCTCGACCGCTACCGTAGTCGAGGGTAGACGGGCTGCCGGGCACTCGGGGCCGTTTTTTATTTGTGCTATTCATTTGGTTTGGGGGGGTTTGCCTTAATCGCCACGCTTGGCAGGCGGGTTGGCGATCGCAGTTTGTTGTTGAAGAGAACAGAGAACGCTGCTGCCCATTCTCTGGTGTATCCCTTAGTCGCCTCTTACGACACCCACGGGAAGATATGGGATGGTGAGATTCTTTACGTCCGACACCATACGGAACAATACATAGAGGTATCGTGTTACCCAGTTATTTGGTTGTGGAGGTCAGATAGGCAGTCGCTCCATGTAAAACACTGGTACTCAGCTGAATCCGGTAAGACTGGAAGCCGACCCCAACAATAATTGGAAAAAAGGCTAGGCGGATGATTATAATAGATACAAAAATACATACATATGTTATATATTAGATACATACTCATCGATTTATGATATTATTATGTATTCTACAGACCTACCTGTAGAAAATACAATATGTATTTATATAATATTGTGGGTAGCCATCTCATTCAAACCTATCTGGATACTTGGTTACTTACAAACCAATTAAAATATAATGAGTTCTGAACGTTTTCCTCTTGTAGCTTTCCTGATAATAATGTATCTTTTTTTTGTTACAGGTAATTGATTTGGTTGCTTTCGGTAAATAATCTGCAATGAAATGTGTGAGTACACACTACACCTACATATCCCGAAGTAGTAGGTACCCACACTAGGACCACTACGCAGAACAACCTATGAACCTATTATGTTGGTATTACATATATAAATACCAGAACCTTTTTTAGTTTTTAATAATAACTAACATAGTTATTCGGACTGGGGTTCGAACCCAGGCAGGTGCTTTAATTTGCGTAAATTATTTCATCACCGCTACTCTAAAAACGAGGAAGGAAGGAAGGAACATCATGAGGAAACCGGCATGTCCTAGAATCTAAACTCGAAGCCATGTCACATCCACCAACTCGTACTGGGCCCGCTTTCGCAGAGACGAGGCTTGTGTCTCAGGGTCCCAGCAATGGGAATATTAAAAGACTGATGATGATGATGATAAACATAGGTATATGCAGTTCATAGCTAATTTTGTTTGTTTACTGAAGTCATAACTTCCGGATAATTAACAATGTTTTGCTACAATAATTGCTCAATCATTGGTTTATATAATTTTCTGAATTATTGGAAATTAATTTGGCTGTTGATTTCCTTATGTACAATTAGACGCAATTCTATATATCGTGAATTGAATGTATCGGATATTTTACGAGATAAACAATTTTTGCTTGAGATTTAAATAATTAAATAAGTACCTGGAACACTAAAGCCCGCCCAGTTGTGCCAAAAACTTAATTCAAAGTTATTTGTCTAAATTTAAGGCGCTATATACGCCCCAATGTTAACGCAGTACTGGCCGTGCCTCCGCTCCATGCCAAAATATTTATAAATTGACTAGCTGACTCGGCAAACTTTGTTTTGCCATAAAAAGACCAAACATTTATCTACCCTACCTACCCTACCTTACACTACCTACCCTACCCTAACCTACCCTACCCTACCTATAAACCTCACGGAGCCCGAGACCTTTCCAACGAATGCAAAACCGTGGAAATCGGTTCGTGCGTTCTGGAGTTATAGCGTCAGGGAGGAAAACCCGACTTATTTTTATATAGTAGATATTTGATTGATAGCGTTGTGCATTTGACGTCATTTTCTGAATGATTCTCTGCGGAAGAATGACACTAGAAAAGAAATTGGTTAGTAGGTAGGGTAGGTAGGAAAGTAGGGTAGGTAGTTTACGGGAGCGGAGACGTGGGCACAGCCTGTCCTGAATAACTTTGATTAAACTCTGATAACTAATTACCAAAACCGGATAAAGTAAACTACTCAAAAACATCAGCACAATTTTCTTAGGAACGCATGTAACGTCGCCACAATTTTAAATACTCGCTTGTCACAGAGCAAAACAGTGAGCAGTTCAAAACTTATACCGGTATATCCCGGCAACATTAAAAAATGAGCAGTCTCAAGACTGCAGCCGGTGTATCCTGGCAATATATCCGGCAGATCGACACTGTCGGAGGTTCCTGTTGCGTGTAATGACACTGAGTCGCGCCTGTAGCGATAGCAAATAAATGCCATATAAATAAAAAAATTGAGCAGTCTCAAGACTTCAGCCGGTATATCCTGGCAACATTACCGCCGCAATAAGTGAGGAGTTTAAAGACTGCAGCTGGTATAACCTGGCAACATTACCGCAGCAATAAGTGAGAAGTCTCAAGAGTTCAGCCGGTATATCCTGGCAACATTACCGCCGCAATAAGTAAGGAGTCTCAAGACTTCAGCTGGTATAACTTGGCAACATTACCGCCGCAATAAGTGAGAAGTCTCAAGAGTTCAGTCGGTATATCCTGGAAACATTACCGCCGCAATAAGTGAGGAGTCTAAAGACTTCAGCTGGTAGGTATAACCTGGCAACATTACCGCCGCAATAAGTGAGAAGTCTCAAGAGTTCAGTCGGTATATCCTGGAAACATTACCGCCGCAATAAGTGAGGAGTCTAAAGACTTCAGCTGGTAGGTATAACCTGGCAACATTACCGCCGCAATAAGTGAGAAGTCTCAAGAGTTCAGTCGGTATATCCTGGCAACATTACCGCCGCAATAAGTGAGGAGTTTAAAGACTGCAGCTGGTATAACCTGGCAACATTACCGCAACAATAAGTGAGAAGTCTCAAGAGTTCAGCCGGTATATCCTGGCAACATTACCGCCGCAATAAGTAAGGAGTCTCAAGACTTCAGCTGGTATAACTTGGCAACATTACCGCCGCAATAAGTGAGAAGTCTCAAGAGTTCAGTCGGTATATCCTGGAAACATTACCGCCGCAATAAGTGAGGAGTCTAAAGACTTCAGCTGGTAGGTATAACCTGGCAACATTACCGCCGCAATAAGTGAGAAGTCTCAAGAGTTCAGTCGGTATATCCTGGAAACATTACCGCCGCAATAAGTGAGGAGTCTAAAGACTTCAGCTGGTAGGTATAACCTGGCAACATTACCGCCGCAATAAGTGAGAAGTCTCAAGAGTTCAGTCGGTATATCCTGGAAACATTACCGCCGCAATAAGTGAGGAGTCTAAAGACTTCAGCTGGTAGGTATAACCTGGCAACATTACCGCCGCAATAAGTGAGAAGTCTCAAGAGTTCAGTCGGTATATCCTGGAAACATTACCGCCGCAATAAGTGAGGAGTCTAAAGACTTCAGCTGGTAGGTATAACCTGGCAACATTACCGCCGCAATAAGTGCAGTCTGTGGCTGCAGCTAAACTGCCCGAGATTCCTGTTGCATGTAATGACGCCAGGCCGCGCCTGTACCGATAGCAAATAAGGGCGATTGGAGAAACAGATTTGAAAGAATAAAAAATTGTGTATAAAAAACAAGAGAAATAAAGAACTTGTAAAAACAGTTTTGTAAAATACTCGTACCTATTTGTAAATCGCAGAAAAGTGAAAGTGAAAAGTAAACTCATATGATGCAGTACGAGTTGTTTTCATTGAGGGCCTGAAAACACAGCCCACGAAAGTCTGTTCTTCTTATGGTATTCTTCTTATGTTTTTAATAAGCGAATGACAGGCATGTCATTCGCTTATTAAGGCATTACTCTGTTATTTAAGAACCTCTTAAAATATCTATAAGTTTAAAATATCTTCAAACTACCGAAAATGTATCCAGCATCCCAAATGCCAAAAAACACTTCACCACTTCTTAGTATGTTCGTGTTCGCTACCGAAAATTATGCTTTAAGAAAATAAAGCAAGCAAAATAATATGTAATTATGAAAACAAAACGAATTTAGCTTGTTATAAACTAATTAGGAAACCTTCCAGGAAACAGACTAATTTGCGGACCGTACTTTCCGGTCGGCCGGTCGCAATGACCATCTTGCCAACTCGTCATTACGTTATTGGCAAAAACTCTGATAACCCATTGTTTTGAGACCAAACAATCGAGCCGACATCAAGGGGTCTTTTAGACCCGATTGTAATTTCATTTGCAGTTAATTTAGGGTTACAGAATGATATTCGAGAGTTCCAATTCGCGAATTATGTATGAATCGAATAACTGTACCTGATTATGTGTGTGTCCCGATGTACGTTTGTGTGTGTCTGAAAATGAGATGTAATTTTTTTTAACGAAATTTTGATTGATGATTTGATGTGATCTTGAATGTTATTAAGTCAAATGTTAATGTTACCGCGTTGTCGGAGATGAGTTCATCTGTAACTGTGTGATGGATGGGAACAAGATTTAGGTGGTAAAGATCTTTAGCATATGGCTTGGATTTGTAGATTGATCTGTTCTCTTTTTAACCCCCGCCGAAAAAAAGAGGGGTGTTATAAGTTTCACGTGTGTTGCTGTGTATCTGTGTATCTGTGTGTCTGTGTGTCTGTCTGTGGCATCACAGCGCCTAAACGGATGAACCGATTTTGATTTAGTTTTTTTTGTTTGAAAGGTGATTTTGTCGAGAGTGTTCTTAGCTTGTGTTTGAATAAAATAGGTTCAGCCGTTCAAAAGTTATGAGCGTTTTACTGTTTGAATCGGGGTGTTTTCGCAAGATAAATGTGCCGGGGGTTTTTTAAATTTTGAAATTTTACTTGTCCATATAGCTCTTTTTCCCGTGGCTCGCTCCAGTGGCCTATTCCAGAGGATTCGTGAAATTATGGAACTCTCTTTCTTTATTTATGGAAATAGCTTTTGTCCGCGACTTCGTTTGCGTAGCATTATTATCTACTTCGAATAGCAATTTTTTTTTCGCGATTCTCGAGAAATTATTGGTTCACCGTACAAACTTCCACCCCCTTAAGCATGATTGCCGGGATAAAAACTATCCTATATCCTTCCCAGGGTCTAAAACTATCTCGATACCAAATTTCAATTACTTATTTAAATTAGTACGGATAAGTTCAGCAGTAGTGTAGCTTTCTTCAGTAAAAGTTTTCCAAATTGGATAAGCACTTCTAGAGATTATTAAACTTATAAAAACAACTAGCTAATCCCCGCGGCTTCGCGCCCGTCAAATGGCTATCTACCTACCTACTATCTACCTATCTACTGTACCTACCTTACCTACCTACCAACCTACGTACCTGCCCTACCTACCTACTTACCCTCCCTACCTACCTACCAATTTTGTAAACTATTTTTATGAATAAGAATTATTAATACTACAACACGAATGTAACCAACTTTAGTTCCTGCCGGCGGCCGCGGCGATCTTATTGAATTTTAGAACACAAAAGCTGCTATTGTGACTTAACTATGATAGTGAGATACATTTTCACGGAGACTTTTTTGTAGGTAATAATAGGTACTTTAATCATGTAGTAAATATTTTTCTGTATTATCAATAGTTTCATTATTGTTTAAATTATTGCAATTTTCATAAGGATCTCTAATTTTTTTGAAAATTGATGATAGCCTATGTTACTCGAGAATAATGTGCTTTCCATAGCATAAGTAAAATAATGTTAAAAAACGATCCAGTAGTTTCGGAGCCTATTCGGTACAAAGAAACAAACAAAAAAATCTTTCCTCTTTATAATATTGGTATTGGTATAGATTACTACCTTCAAAAGATTACCATCATATGCCTGCCTAAAGTTTTACTTTTTGGTAACTTTACTTCCTGTTTTACCCATGCCCAATAACAGTGCGAAGAACTTCAAAATGCTTCACATTTTCCGGAGTTTTTCGGCTCTGACATAAAGCCTGTCCAAAAAGGCGGTGTGTCAAGTTTTTGCGCGGTCGGCGATGCTTGGCTGACGAGTGTCGGCGTTGGTGGGCACCCGCCGTGGATCCTGAGAACACTGACAGCAAGGGTTATTTGTGGTCTAAGAGATGGGCGAGAGCGAGTAGAAAGAACTGAGGCTTTTTGTTACAATTATTATTTTTTTAGTTTCACCTGCCCTTCTTCAAATCTTGAACACACATGGGTTTCTCATGCCACTGCATTTTTTAATATGAAAAGTTTTTATATATACTTTTTAACTTCAGTAGGTACGTCTTTGTTGTGAATATTGTTAGGGCTTAATAGGCGTTTCGGCCACTGAGTTTCGTCCGATGCAGTAGAAACAGGAATTTCAATATTATTAATATTTTTGAGTGGTGTTTCGGACTATACTTTTTTTAATCATATTTTGTATAGACAGAATGAAAATCCTTAGATAGGGTTATATTATTTATGTAAAGGTCAGAAAATTAAATTATTTCGCAGGTGCCATAAGTGGAATAATTTATTATTTAAAATTTGTTGGGACGTTTTTTTTTTTTTTAGAATGTCAAAATCAAAAATTCGCATAAAATCAGTTGAGAATTTAATAAGATGATAAAAATATAACTTCCACTTTAGCTTTTTTAGTTACGTTATGTTGAACATTTATACCCAAACTACCAGGAGGCCATAATAATGAAGAAGTATTTGCGGGCCTAGAATCTTAAGCGGTATAGACTAACTAAGTATTAGGAGGTCAGAATCGAAAATAATAATAATTAGCCAAGTCAGAGGCCTGTGGAGTTCCCAGAGGCGGCTTAATTAACTCTGACAGCAGAGGTGGCCAGATCCTCAAACGAAAAGAAGAAGAAGAATCTAAAATCGCCCGGTACTCTTTTTATATCTCATGATTCCAGCCTCGGTAATACTTCATCATGATTATAATCTCCTGGTACTTAGTTAGTCTAGCCAGCCCCGCAAATATTAAGACTTCTTCATAAGTCTGTCCTCCTGGTAGTCTATACCAATATTATAAAGAGGAAAGATTTTTTTGTTTGTTTGTACCGAATAGGCTCGGAAACTAATGGACCGATTTCAAAAAATCTTTCACCGTTGGGAAGCTACACTATGCCCGGGTGACATAGGCTACTTTTTATCCCTGTATTCTTACTTACTAGCTGACCCGCGCGGCTTCGCTCCCGTCAACTGGCTACTTACCTACCTACCTCCTACCTACCTACCCTACCTACCATAACTACCCTATCCACCTCCCCTATCTACCCTACTCTACCTACTCTACCGTATCTACCCTACCCTACCTATCCTACTCTACCCTGCCCTAACTACCCTACCCTACCTACCCTACCTACCATAACTACCCTATCCACCTCCCCTATCTACCCTACTCTACCTACTCTACCGTATCTACCCTACCCTACCTATCCTACTCTACCCTGCCCTAACTACCCTACCCTACCTACCCTACCTACCCTACCTACCCTACCCTATCTACCCTACTCTACCTACCCTACCCTATCTACCCTACACTACCTACCCTACCCTACCTACCCTTTCTACCCTACACTACCTACCGTGTACCCTACCCTACCTACCTACCAATTTATTGCACTATTTATTTGAATAAGAAATAATGCTACTATACGAATGTAACCAACTTTTGTTTCTACCGGCGGCGGCGATCTTATTAAAATTTAGAACAAAAGCTGCTATTGTGAGTCAATATTAAAAGATAGACATATGCTGTCGCGGACCTTTATAGATCTTTCAAAGATGAACAATTCCATCATACATGATATTTGCGTTACTTAAACCGTTTACATTTTTCATTTATGCTCTGCTCCTATTGGTCATAGCGTGATGTTATATAGCCTATAACCTTCCTCGATAAATGGACTATTTAACAAAAAAAATATTTTTCAATTCCAACAAGTAGGTCCTAAGATTAGCGCGTTCAAACAAACAAACTCTTCAGCTTTATAATATTAGTATAGATAATGAAATTCCTGTTTCGACCAGATCGGATGAAACTCAGCGGCCGAAACGCCTACTGCTACTAAGCCACTGTTAGGGTTTTAATTGACACTTTTGTGTGTTACTGTTTATGTTGCCTGACTTCTAGAACATTTCTTTTTCCAGCATGGTGTATAATAAAAATGTGGACATCGAAATATTATAGAGCTTTGAAACACTGAAAAACAAAGATCCTCACCTGTATCACTCAGTGCGATAAGTCTGCCCATTGTAGATAGTTGCACACCTATTTTTATTAATGTTTGTCCTGTGTGTTTATTTCGTGGTGCCCACTAAAGTATGAAATAAATATACAGGTAAGGCAACCCTCCCGGGATATATTTTTGCATTTTTCTTAAGCCTAAAGCGAAACTAATTTGTTTTAGTCAAAACACAACTGCAGAAAGGACGGTCTACATTGTATAAAATATGATACAGAAATATTAATCATGTTGAGCTTGTTTAATTTCGCAAGCGTGTAAGAAAAACAAAAGTAGTATATTGCTCAGTGTGAAAATATGGCCCTTAGGGAAATTAGTTCTGTAGATATGTTTTGTCTTTGCATACAGAATAAGCTGGATAAGTTAAATATTCTATTGGTTATTACATTAACAGGAAAGTTGAAAGGAAATTATCAGTACGTGGAACTGTAGAAATTATGAAAGCTTACATTTTTTATTTTTTCGTTTTTTCGTTTTTTTACAAAAATGTTTTGAGGAAGGTTTTGAGTATGGATGTGGTGGTGTAGATGAGGAGGAAGAGTAAAGGAGTCCAAAGAAACGATGGACAGAATGTGTGAAAGATGAAAGGGTATAAAACGGGTAATTTATACGGACATGACTAATAAAGAAGTAGGTACGGAAGAAGAAGACATGTTGCGCCGATTGCGATAAGCCAAGAGGGCAAGATCAGTGTTTTCTTCTTCGTCGGTACACTCTTGGCAGAGCGGTCGTGGTCATCATGTTGCAGTGAGACTTCGGGTTGCCATAATTTGCTTAACGATGCGACGCCATCCCTCTCTATCGGCTGTTATTCGTGTGCACTTATGCAATGGGCCACCCACTGCAGATTTAATCTGGTCGGTCCATCGTATAGGCGACCTGCCGCGCGCTCTCGTTCCTTCCACTCTACCCCGAACTAAAAGCTGTGCGATAGAGTAGTTGCCTTGTCGGGACACGTGTCCAAAGAACTGGAGTACTCGAGCTGGAACTATAGCCGATAGACACTGCCTGATACCGAGTTCTTGAAGGATGGATATGTTAGTGCGAAACTCAGTCCACGACACTCCAAGCATTGTTCTCCGGCACCACATTTCCAGAGCGTCTATTCTCTTCCTCTCAGTGTCTCTCAGCGTCGAGGTCTCGGCTGCGTATAGAAATATGGGGAACACAAGTGCCCGTATGAGCCGGGTTTTTGTTGCTTCGGTGATATTGTGATTCCTCAATATTTTCTTCAGCCTATCCATGGCTGACCTGGGCCTGCAGTCTCGACATAGCTAACGATCGTTACGCTAGCTAACATTCGTTAACTCTTACCACAAAATAGTAAGTATACAGAAGGGCCACTCCCGCCGTTTGGAAAATTGACAGCTAAACTTGACATATTCACTGAGGTTGCTACTATATTGATTCCGAATTAAAAAAAAAGGGTTGGTTGCCCAAGTTACAAACATAAATACATAGATTCGTCTAAACATACATCATATCATGCTTACATGCCTTAGAGGGTAGACAGGGCATCAAATATCCATTTAATATCACGAACTACAACCCTAGTGAATCTGTCAAGTCAGTCCGCTGTCTGTTTCAAGTCATCTTCCCATCTCCTGACTTGACGACCCCTACCTCTTTTACCGTCTATTGGTTGCCAGAGAGTGACTTGCTTGCTCAATTTGTTAATGGGGTGACGTAGCAAATGTCCAGCCCATCTCCATTTTTGGACGTCTATCCGGGTAAGAATGTCTGTGAGTTTTGTTCTTGTTCTTATGTCTACGTTCCTGACTCTGTCTTTGATTTTTAACCCTAGCATGCTTCTTTCCATAGCACGTTGGCATTTTGTTAGCCTTTCCCATTGCTAAATTAATATGTATTAAACCGGACTGAATTGTAAAGAAATACAACGATACACTTAAGTCGCTTCCGCTCATCACTTTTACTCGACAAACCTGTCTAATTTGACAGGTGTCATTCCACTTGCACGCCAAATTCTTTGGCTTAGCGTTTTACATATTTTTTTTGTTACACGTAGAATTTCGGCGATATTTTTTTTCTTTGTGTACCTTATGTAAATTGAGAAGGTATTTTTATTCAGGAACAAACCTTGAAGATAATAAGTGACCCGAAATGTAATTTTCTTTAATATTAACGAACTGAGAAATGTTTTTGTATTTATATATAGAATTTATACCTAAGGATAATTAAAACTGAATGAAAATTTACTGGTATTTAATAATTTAGAGATATTCTTCTATAAACATGTCAAAACAGGTGAAAGCGTGTATATTTTAAAAGGCTGGGTCTCACACTATAACATAATACCCCCACGTCGCCTGTCACGAGTGTATTTACGACTGTAGCACAACAGATAAGGCCCCGCCACCAAATAAACACATAGGCTGGTGGGACCGCCATAAAATGGGCAAACTACCGAAAAGGGTTTTGACCAAATTCTGATTTGTGCAACGCACTGGAAGATTCAGAAGGTCTTCTTTTTGTAACTTGCAAATTTGTTAGCTATTTATATAACGTCCACAAACCGTACATTAAATGGTCCTTCGAGCCGGATGCCAATGGTCCTTGCAGTTGTATGTAGGAGTCGGTTATTGTCGTAATTCTGTTAGATGACATGTCTGTAAAACTCAAATGTTTGATATTTTAACACCGAATTTTTGAAAGCCATGTCGAGAATTCGAGATTGTGCCCCTGATGTGTAAATCTGCTGTCATATCGGATTTTATGCTAAATTGATTACCAATACCAATAAAATCAATAAGATTTGACATAAAAAGTCTTCTGAGAAGCAAATCAGATTGCACGCGTTAGCTTTATCTTCCTATAATGAATAAGTCTAGGTGACTTGCCCTTTTCTTCGTGCATTGAAAGCTGTTGACTTTCTGTACCTTTTCCTCCTGCTTTATGTCATACAAACCACCATGTAATGGTATTCAATGTTGAGTTATTGAATATTACGAAGGCTTATAGGAAATTGCGGGTTCTTTTTGCGATTACCAGTCAGAAGGGTGACGGAGATAGCACACGTACTTAAAGGGTTGGTCAAGAGGAAAATTATTACTGAGGGTGTATGAATATCAGGGTGAGGGTGGTCCGGTTTGGTCAGATGCGATAGGCAATCATTGGTGAGAAAAGTTTTATAATTGTATGTTATCAATGTTTGAGAGGCCTGCTTCGCATCCTAGAGTGATGCTGTGTCTGTCTATGTCATTACTTACCTCACTCTATTTTTTCCAAGAAAGTTTTCGAATTTCGAACTCTTCTTTTGCACTCCCGCATTATTTATTTATGGTACCTATTGTGTTTGTGCTGAAAATTGTGCTGTTGTATGAATATGTAACGAGGTTTTTTACTATCATAGCCATAAAACCATATTGTCATCTCACTCTATTATACATATATACAAAATTAAATCGAATAACCAAACTTTTCCCTTGGGAACTGGCAGTGAACCCGTTGTGCTCGTCGTACACTTGATGTTAGTAAATCTGTCACCGGCCAGTCTTCAGTGTTGCCTGCCACACACTGAGCCACGATGTAATTATCCTGT
Source organism: Orthosia gothica (assembly GCA_949775005.1). Classification (NCBI taxonomy): domain Eukaryota; kingdom Metazoa; phylum Arthropoda; class Insecta; order Lepidoptera; family Noctuidae; genus Orthosia; species Orthosia gothica. The sequence continues at coordinate 1,949,497 of OX459069.1, forward strand.
GGTATGACTAAACTATTTATTGGATAACGAAGTACATCTTATTAGTTTTAGAATTTCATGATGGTGGTGACACTAAAGACTTCAAGGGTTTGAATTTTGTAAACTTGTGTATTAATTATATTAAAATCATCATTCACAAAATAAATATAACCACTATGTTAGGGTCTGGCTACATGCTCAATCTTATTTGCACAAATTCTAGTTTGTACAAGAAAACATGTACGTTAAGACGGCAAAACTGTACACCGCACAAATGGCTTGCACAAAACGCTATTTTGTACAAAATTGATTTGCTCATTAAGGATGTATGTGAAGAGTGAAGACACAAGGTACAATATAAATGCGCAAACGTTTGCACTATCCAGCAAACAAACAAGAAGCATGCAGGTCACTATTTTGTGGACGCTATAAAGTTTTTGCGCCAATTTTTGCTCAAACTGTTTGCGCATGTAAGATTGAGCGTGTAACCAAACCCTTAAAACAAAAGAGTTTTTTTTATAAGGTCAAACACTCAAATAGTATATTATGCAACTAGTGAATAAAAGACGGATTTAAAGCGAGGGCCATAGATGAATCAAGAGCAAGTGAATGATTCTAACGACTGAATCACGACCGTAGGGAGTGATTCATGATGATTGAATCACGAGCATAGCGAGTGATTCAAGTGTTAGAATCATGAGCGACGCGAGTGATTCATGGCCCTCGATATAAATCCGTTTTATTCAAGAGTTGCATACTATATTTTATACCCTGACTTCGAGAAAAAGAAAGATTTAAGTGAAAAGCACAAGGAATATTACGAGTAATAAATAAATGGTTTATTCTTCAAAATTTATATAAAATGTGAAACCCTGACCCCTGAGCTAGTTAACAGCACCTGTGTTTCAGGGACCAGTAACCACCTCCGTTACGTGACATAATTATAATTAATTAAATACCATTGCAATTAATATTAGAATTACAATCCAAACAAGTATTCAATAAATATCTTATATTAAAATCAAAATCATTATTAAAATCCTAAATAACAAACTCAAAATTAAAATCGAAGGAGTTTGTGTATCGCAATGATATTCAAATAAACAGATATGTTATAAGCGCGCGCATTGTGAAGACTCGAATAGTAGACAATTGTATCCTTTAGTCTTTAGTTTATGTCACGCATGGCGAAGAGCGATACGCTTTGTTGAAAAAAAAACAAAATTAAAAAAATGCCATCGTGTGTATTTAGAAAGTGTACCAATTATAATACCAAATTACATAAAACAGAAGGGATCTCATACCATATGTAAATACGCAATACACCTCAATTTACTAATTTATTTCAATTTTTTTTCCTAATTTTCTGATATTTGGAGGTTACAAAAAGAAAAAACATTGGTTGTCAGAATAATGTTTGTTTACATTCACACGCAAGTGACAAACACTAGCTGTCTCTTTTTTTCTTGTTTGTTTTATCAAGCCATCCCTTTCGACATTGTAGTGAAATATCAGATGAATGAAAAGTGTGTATGTGTGCTGCCGCTGCTGCGCGGAACACTTCAATTGTTTTGTGAGTGTATAACGTATCTGTTTATTTGAATATCATTGGTGTATCGAGTATTATTTGCGCAAGGAGGCGCAAGGAGGTTACATAGCATTGAGATGGACGTCTAGTACATTGGTGTGTTCCAAATTCAAACACCAAAACAGTGATTAAAAGTGCTTTTTATTCACTGTTTTCAGTGAATAAAATAAGCTTTTTAGAGGGGGAATGGTATAAATGAATTTAGAGGCTGGCTTGAGTTTGTCAAAAACTAGCTAAGTCAGATGCCCTCAAATAAAAAGAAACAAATTAGAACAATTAAACGGCATCCACGATTTTTTTCTTAAAACTTGTCCAGTGTTACTTTTATTAAAATAGTCTTTGATCACTATTGTTTTTTAAGTGATCAAAGGACATAGTACCTAAAGAGTTTTTAATACTTTCATTGATCAATGTAGAGTAAAATTCAGCAATATTTATAGTCATTCCACTAATATAATCGTTGCTTGGGTCTAAAGGAGAACTAAAACGAGTCTTCACTTTGAAAGCAGCGCCACCATGGCTCGCACAGTGTGACCAACTATAAAATTATCTCTAATAAAATCCAGTACACACAAAACTTTCTAATACCCCCAACGTCGCCGTAGAACAAAAACTCCTAATTTATAAGTCACTAAACCACGATGTTCTCCTTTCATTTTCACTTTATAAATTATAGTGTGGCGCGCATGCGTGCGACGTGTCATTAGCACCCTATAAAGCGGGAAGTGTAAACATGGGGGGCTAAATGTAACCGCAGAGCTGTGAGTTAATTTTGTCCCCAAAAACAACTATGGGCTGGCACGTAGTATCGGAATTTAATGAATGAGCTTATGTGTGGAATGTGGATTTTAAAAGCGGAGTTTAATTTGAAAATTTCATAATTTCTTTTTAAATATGTGATGTTGACAGTCTGTGTGTCTGTTCAGAAAAGATTCTGAAATCATAAGCACAAAAAATCTCGATAGTGGGCGTGGGACAATCCCAGAATAATCCCAACCACGGTTACTCCTGAAAACTAGACTACACAGTGGCGACAATCAGAAAAGCATCGAATCAATGAAGCTCGAAGAGTCTGGGAAAAACGATTCAACGGATTCCACAACAAATTAATCACAAAAGAACAGCGGAGGAATAAAAAACAGAGGGCGTATTGCCATCGAATTTTGATCGAATAATAAATGGTTTGATCTAGTAAAAAATGACGGAAACGTTAGTTCTTACCTATATCGACCAATCTAAGCGCGGCAGTTCACTGCCACGATATACCTATTTAAATTTCGAATAATTCGAATGTCATTCGCTCGAAATATTATTTCTCAAACGGCCATCTATTAGAATTTTTAGAAACCATTAAGTTAACCATAGTTATAGCACTGATATAGGTCTACCAGAATCTCATGGCATTTTTTATTTTTTTTAAATTGTGATTTTCATATGGCAATGTAAATTGTCACCTGCCAAATCAAAGTACTTGATGTGTCAACCGCTGCTGAATTTTTTTGATATTATCTTGCAAATTTGTTATTTTTGTGAAAATGTCGAAAAACCCACTTCGATCTCAAGCGAGACATATTGTTTTCAATGTGTATCATAAAATAAGGGAAGAAGAAGGCGTAAATCAAACTCAATCTTTGATTTTAAAGTGCGTCGTAGAGTGGACCAGTAAGTTGGACTAACTTGTTTTGATACTTTTAGTTTATTTTATATTTTTCTTACCTAATTTTTATTTCTTTTCATTACTAAAAATGAAGAAATGGCAACAGTAATGTAACTGTTACTAATTCTTCGACAAGATATTGATTTTAACGGAGATGGAGAATCTTTGACGTAAGAAAAATATTAAGTAATAATCTGCGCCCTGCAGTGGGACGTGTATATAGACGGGCGTTTTTGGCGGGATTTTGTCGAGTGAAGTACAGTGGCTGTTAATATTATTTGCAAATTGATTCCTAGTGGATATTGTGATATATTATTGGTGTAGTTTTGTGACTCAACTGTCTACGCAACTGGACATTTTGTAAAATCATTGAGAGAAGCGATCTCGGGATAGTGGAGCGGAGTATTTTATTGTAGTATTGACTGCCTCTGCAAAGCTTACTGGAAAGACTGACTCGATACAATTTGCTGCCAAATACTCCAAAAAACATTAGAATCTGTTACATCCGCATTCTAATGCATACTAAAGTATAAATATAAGATCCAAAACTCTTTCCAAAGAAGTGGCTAACAACCAGCCTAGGTCCTATCAACCAGGCCATAAAACTTACATAAAAAAAAGTATATATAGACTGATGATGATGAATGACTATAAGTAACATAATACATTTTATTATTGTTTACAGACTTTATAGATAAAGAGATTGGTTTTGAATATGTTAAATGCCAATGAAAAATAACCATTTTGATGGAGAGAGATGACATAAAACTACAAAGATAAAAGTTTTTGAAATGCCAGTGGAGTTCATGGAATCGTATTCTAGTTTTCTAGTTCTGCATGAGGTTTTAAGTTATTAGTATGATTTAAATGATTTATAATAAATTAGTACTTAAAATTAATATTCAATTGATTTATTTTTCCTATGTTAAGAACCCGATGTATAAAAACATTCTTCATACACATACCTATAATTCTCACTCACAGCGGATCTTTGTGTCTCAGAATTGGTTGCAAGACCCTGCGCAGTTTGTGTCAATGTTGAAGGTGAAGATAGCATTGTATAACTGTCTCTTTCACTCGCTTATGTATATGTCGCATCATCCTATCTCGCTTACTCTATGCAGTATACTCGATGACAAACTAGTTCTTACGCATTAATTGGCAGGGCCTACTTCAGAGACACAAAGATCCGCTGTGACTACTATAAAATAGGTACCTCATGTTCATTAATACTAAATACATAAATAAAAATTAAACAGTATCAAGATCGTTGAATCCAATTTCCCCAGTATTGCACACAACAAATTTTTATTTCCACATTTGCCATGAGATTCTGGTAGACCTATACCAACATTTGTGCCACATGTTAAATTTAGTCTTGTTATACTTTGTATAGATTATTTTACCGATTGGTTTGTAAATGTGTGAACATTGTAGGCCTTCTAGATTTCTAGATTGTTAACATTTTATCTCGTTCTACTTTTTAAATCTTTTGTTTATTTATTATATAATCATTTCATGTTTTAGTTTCTTACGACTTATTATCGGGCCTGCGTTGTCCCCCCATCTAAGTACTGCTGTAACATGGAAATATTGTAAAACCAAACTATTTTTTAAAAGAGTAACCATAGAGTTTCTTGCCGGTTCTTCTCCATAGGAAACGACCAACCCGAACCGTGCACATTGTTGACGTTTTATAAGTGCCCATGTAGGCCTATGTGAAATAAAAAATATTGATTTTGATTTTGATTAAGCTCGCCTTTGTACATGTACTTTCAATTAAATTCAATCATTTATTTCGGACCATGATTCGTATTTTGTTAGTAATGCACTTATAACTATGTTAGTAAATTTACACAATTTAAATACTTTATTATCACAATGTATTTAATGTTGTTATCGGTGTACGATAATGAATTAAGAATGTTGATGTTGCTCAATGTTTTTACAACGATTATACTCTTTGCGCTGTAGCATGGTGCGGGTGACAGTAACAATAAAAAATTTTACGCATATACGTATACGGATTCTTTGTAGTTTAACATCATACAGGCAACTATGGTATATGGTATAACTATGGTATGACGTTAAACTACAAAAAATGCGTATACGTATATGCGTAAAAAATGTTATTGAAACTGTCATCCGCACCGTGCTACAGCGCAAAGAGTGTAGGTTGTATATTTATTCTTATTTATTTATGCCTTTTATAAGTAGGTACTTACTTAAGTCGAAAGTTAGTTTGCAACATCTTTGCAAATATTATTAAAGAATTTGCATTTCTAAGTATTTACAAAGATACCGAAGACTGACTTCTTGACATAAGGTAAGTACCTCATTTGTCGAAAACACATATATTAAATGGGTACCTAAACTTAACCTATTTAGTTTTGCCACAAAAGTGATGTTTGCGAAACTTTAAATCTTACTTTTACAAACTACGAAAGGGAAAACCTTGAAACAAAAGTCTCCGTTACAATAGGTAAGTAGGATTCATTTCGCAGTGTTTAAATTCTTCATGGCATTCTTTGTCGGTCAGAATCAAACAACGAAGTGGGACAGTAGAAATCTATACGATATTTCAATATTATTTAGTGCTGCAGAGTGCCGCTTCATATGCAGGCCACATCCAGCAGCTGCATCACAAAATACAAGTCTATTCTCTATACTTGACACTCACTACACGCACGGAATACTAAAACGTAAAAATATTTACCTTCAGCTTTTCCTCACAAACTGCAAAGCTTTTAAATAACGCAAATCTCAATATAATTAATCCTGTTTGTGTTACTTTACTAAAGAAAGTAACCAACATTCATCAGATTTTCGGTCAATTAGTCGATTATCCGGGATATCAAATAACAAATAAAAAAAGGACTTATGTGTGCCATGCATGAGCATTAAACATTCGTTAACCGGCATAAAATACTTCATTACCATTGCCTCGCCATTTAAAAAGCGAGACGAGTCGGTTTCGCGCCCTTTTTGTTTATTTTTTAAAAAGATTATTTTTCATCGGGTGATTGATGTTGTGCACGCGGGTCGAGGAAAGGATGCACCCTGCAAAAACCTGCTGAATTAAATAACAATTTTTCACTTTGATAAATAACTGGGTGTTCTTTAAATCCTTATTTATGGAGGTTTTTAAGTGCGTGATTGAAAAGTCAGATTCGGTGAGCGAATTCTGAAAATATCAGTTTTAGAATTTACATATTTATTGTTTTGAATGAATAACCTTCAGAGTTACAATAACCTGTCTTACATTTTTCGAAAGTTCCGTTCGATCGCGGAATCGATCAGTCGATATATTATAAATAGTTCGCCTTTGATGTGTCGACAGGCGCGATTTGATCAAAGCTTAAATATTAGTGTCTGTTTGTCTGTATGTTGTAAGCTGGTCGACTGGACATGTTTTATGGACTTTCTTTACTAATTTATTGATGTAAATTGAACTCGAACCAGGTAGCTAGAGGTATGCAAGAGATAAACTAAGGATTGTCAATCTAGGAATCTCATATGTAAAACGTTAGTGGGCTAGCCTTCTGGCAATGGCTGGGGCTTCCATTTGAACATTACTTGTCTTGTCTAGCTGAGATTGAATCTCACCATCCTTGTTTTGCTTTTTACCCGGCTGCAAGGTTATGTTTTTGGCTCGTATCTTGTATGTATGTAATATTCTATATTACGTCATATCTTTTGAACCGCTTGACAAATTTACATAATTAAGACATCTTTAGATACGTCTTGACCGCAAAGAGTTCTTAGATGCGTGACGCCAAAAAAAACAAACATGGCGGCATTCTGTGAGTCCCAATATTTTTTTTCATGCAAACCCATCGAATGGGGTATCAAAATAAATGGTTTTAAGAAGTGGTTTTAAAAATATTTACCACTTATATGTTTAAAATAAAAATAAAAATTTAAAAATCAAAAACCCCCACTGCATAAGAAGCTAACTAAAATGATGTAAACAGGAAGAAAATCATGCTGTGCAGTCGGTGGATCAGGTCATCACCCAGCTCGCGAATATGTATCCTCCGACTGCACAGCATGATTTTCTTCTTGTTAAAGTACCTACATCTTTTTAGATAGCTTCTTAAGAAGTAATAATAATAATAATTCATTTATTCATTTAAAAACATCGTAGTACATGATGACAGTTTACAGAAGTCGGGTTTTTATTTTTTTACGAGACATTTGTCCGCATTTTACAAAGTTATTAAGCCTCGATTGAGGTGAATATGACATCTGTCAGTTTCGAGATACAAAATTGAGCGTCGTGAAAAAATGAGTTGCCATTCGCACAGTATAGTGCCATTCGTCAACATCAGGCATGAAATTCATTCTGCAAGCGATAATTTTTTTTTTGTTTACCGTACATTAACTTACTTGTCCGCAAAGAGCACACGGAACTGTAAACCCATCAAGTTAATATATAAAAATACAGTAACAAAAAGATAAACATAATTCCTTCACGTCACTGTCCTTTTATTTCGTACCCGACAAGCCTCAATGTCATTCTCAGCGTACAGCACGCACGTCAAGTGTGTCAGACTTTATCGCAACTTCACACTGTCACACATTCAAATATGACATAAAAGTGAAAAATCCAAAAAACGCTTGAAGGCTTGCCGCGCCGAGTCGCGAGTCGCGCCTTATCGCGGCAATTAATCTCGCGGCGGCTGGCCGCGTATCGCGCGACAAATCTGTTCCCTGCCGTATGCCCCGGCAACGTTTTATGATTTCATTTTGTCGATGTGATGTCATTTGACACTTTCTGGATATGTCGACTGGTTTGTGGTTACAATTTTGTTTATTGTGATTTTTTAAGTGCTTTTGAGGTCGATTTTGGTTTTGTAGAATGTTTTGTAATTTGAACTATTCCTAAGCCCAGGACAGGAATTATTGGGTAAGTCAACCTACCACGGGTTGATCACGATTTGAAAGTGAAATAGGTATGTAATGAAAATAATTGACAAAATGTTCATGATTATTTTATCATTTTTATTTTTTTATATATTTTGATATTATTATGAATAGTTATAATGCCTGGAGAAGAAACGAATTTCAGCAGAGGAATACATGTTAGTAAAATAAAGAAATTAAAATTACAAAACTGTAAAATGAAATCATAAAGATAGTGTTGTCAGTGTATAAAATCAGATTAACAACGCAGTAAACTGCAATGAAAATCAACAAAACGTTTATCTAAACTTTTTATTGCAGTCATTTTAACCGATAGTTAAATCTAAGCTCGTGTTACTATTGGTCTATTGGCTATGCAATGATGGTAACATGACAGTAAATAAAGTGATTTTATCTAACTTAGATTTAAATAGAAAACGATTAATAATACACAAGAAATACATACGAAAAAAACTGTTGTTTTCATTTAAAAAAATAAAAAGAATCCTGGCGATAATGTGTCAAAAAAATGTGCAAAAACTATAAAATTATTTAAAAACCAGTTGAAAATTTGAAAGCCATGTATTTTTTAATTCGAAATTTAAAATAAAAAATTAAGACTTGCAATATTTTTTGTCAGAAAACTGCCAGTATTATGTTGCGTCACATTTAATTCATTCCAAGGAGAGTCGAACGAATGTGATGTGCTACAGTTTTAATCCTGTATATGCATCATGTTTTACATAAAATAACAAGTCTGTACATAGGCTTAAAATAAACCCGTGTACGGACAGGAATTAATATCGCGATCACTGTCAGCAGGTGTCACACATAACTTACAAATAAATCCTTATAAGTGGCCCAGTCCACTGCACAACATAAACGCACTAAATTATTATGTTGATTTGTTGGTTAAGCGCTTACACTTCTTGGGACAAAATAATAGGAATATTTTATGGGTACAACATGCAACTTGACAATAGGATTTATGTTTAATCGTTTCTGGTAAAAGTAATTGTAATTTGTTAAGCTTAATGCAATGAAATAACAAATAAAAAAAATATTGTATAAAAACTTATTTTAATAATTAATGAATTCAGTATACTTTAAACTTAAATTGTGACATTCAAAAGTGCCGCTTGGTGGCCCAGTTGAAATAAATATCTTTTCTTTTTTTTTTTTGTCTTTGGTCTTTTACATTCAGCAACTACAAGATAAATCATTCCCTCGAACCCTAAATCACAGCTTTCACAGTTTTGCAAATATACGCCTCTAACAAGAACAGCCAGTTTGGCAAAGCCTTTGCGTGCTTACTAATCCTTTCCACTAGACTCGTTTGACACAACATAGATTCCAAAACGTCAGGATGTTTGACAGACGCTGTTCGCTCCCAAAGGGTTTCAGAAGTCATGTTCTTTTCCTTTCAACATTTCCGACTCTCGGTTGTGTTGACGCCGTGATAAGCATTTGTTATAATTTGTCGAAGCTTTGAAGTTGATTTACAAGCGCGAATGGCGGATTTTAGTAGTTAAGCTGACAGTTTTATTAGTAGGAGTTTGTTTAGAAAGATTATTTCGAGTATACGTTTATGTGTCAATTAATTTTGATGTTGTGTTTCGTATATTAAATGTTGCGTAACTGTGCACTTTTGTGGGAGATTAATTTTTATCGAATTTTCGAATCTTTATTGCACCAATCTTAAAAGTTTCCGGGAAGATCAAGATTTTTACACACCGATTATAAGGTATACTTTTTAGAACCTCTCTTAAATTACATAACACTGCTCCCTCTTTTATCATCAATTAGCATTTTAATACTGCACTAATTGAGTGCTCATTACAACATGTTGGACACATCTCGTGAGCGCGCGCACTAACTTGTGTTGATCAAATAGTAGATAAGCGTTCAGTAGTTTGTAAACTGCTATCTTTATGCCCCGGCGTCGCTCGCGAACGACGTAAACTGCGATGTTTACGTTCTCCTCGCAATTAGAACTTTTGATCTAGGGAAAGTTGGTGACAGCAATTTGTTCTAATTTGTCGTGTTTTAGGTTATGTAATTTGTATAAATAAAGTTAGCATTGTTTATTGTGGTTAAATTAGTTTTCTTTTCATATAATTTACGTTTGTAGATTTCCCACGAGTAAAAACTTTTTCGCAATGATTCCTTTATCTGTGCTATGACGTTGCTTCGTACCAAATTTCAAGATTTTGAGTTCACGGGAAGTACCCTAAAGTTTTTGATTCCCTTGCTAGTGTCGAAAATTTGCGGCATAAACGGCTGTATCTTTTGATTTTTCACAGCTAGACCTGATATAAATTTCAGCTTGATACCTCTACGCGTTCCTGAGAAAAAGGCGACGGACGGACAACAAAGTGATCCTATAAGGGTTCCGTTTTTTCCTTTCGAGGTACCTACGGAATCCTAAAAAGTAACCAAACACTGAATTACGGACTATAATAAATCAGTTCCTTTATGTACCCATTTCACTACCAAATACTTAACTCTAAAGAGACATTATATTCCCATTCATCACGGCATAACGAGGGATCATCACTGTGGACTGTTTTTGTGACAGTATTTATATAAATAATGGCAGACAAACGACCAAGAGTCCGCGACACAAATTACCTACCTACGAGCTCGTTGTTTCCGCGCAATTTAACAAAACAAGATGGTTGCCGAGACGCGACGGTTGCTTGATTGTTGCCTATTTGCGTTTTTAGATCATTTTCTGTTTATTTTTATGATATCTTTGTACTTATCTGTATTTTTGATGATAAAGCGTATTTTTGTAGCGGCAATCCGACGACCTTTTCTCAAATAAATTGTTCTACGAAAAAAATGCGGGAGGCGTACCTATTTGGGATAATCAATTGATTTTCTTCTTGCAACAAACTTAATTACCTACTAAGAAATTATCCAATAACCTCAAAAAGGACGCAGATAATAGGTTTTTAGGTTGCCGACAATCATCATCATCTGCCTAGCCTTTTCCCAATCGTTGTTAGGGTCGGCTTCCAGTCTTACTGGATTCAGCTGGGTACCAGACTACCAGTGTTTTACATGGATCGACTGCCTATCTGACCTCCACAACCCAGTAACTGTATAGTGTTACCACTATACCCCTTGGCAAGACTGGTGTCAGATCTCAAGCTTCTGACTACTCGTAACGACTGTCAACGATCTTCAAATGATAGCCGGGACCAATGGTTTAACGTGCTTTCCGAGGCACGGAGGAAACTCGGTATGTTGAAATGGTCACCCATCCACGGACAGCCATTGCCGACAATATTCATTCGAATTACTAATATAGGTACCAAAGGAGGTCAAGAAATAAGCAATTACAATGAAACAGTTTAGCATAGCTACCAATTCCATTGTATTGTAACAATTTAAACTGCTAACTTAATTGTAACTCCAGGCACTTCTGATTGGCCAAATACGTCATGTTTTATGTTTTTGCTGCTTAACTTGTGCGGAACTCTAGTAAATACGTGGGACACTCAGAAAGTTTTGCGAAACTAAAAAAAATTGTTCTATACGTACATATATTTTTATTAAATCTTTTCAAAGTACTTTCCACCAGCCTCTATACAAAGATTCATGCGCCTAAACCAGTTTTCAAAACACTTTTTCCAGTCCGCCGCAGACACCTCGTTTACAGCCTGCTCGAACGCAGCCAGCGCATCTGCCGGCGACGAAAATTGTATCCCTTTGAGCTGATTTTTTATTTTTGGGAATAAAAAGAAGTCACACGGTGCTAGATCAGGGCTGTAAGGAGGGTGACCCAGGAGTTTGACTGGCGTGCTGTCCAGGAAGTCCCTCGTTTTGAGTGCGGTGTGCGCAGGTGCATTGTCGTGGTGGAGCAGTAGCCCGCGGAGCCCTGTGTTTGGTCGCTTGTTGCTTATAACAGAGAAAACTTCTGGCAAACATTTGGTAGTATACCATTCGGCATTAATGCTTCTTTGATCCCGTAAGGGAATTGATACCAAGTGGCCAGTCAAATTAAAAAAGCTAGCGATCAAAATCTTACCCCTGCTTCTAGATCGCTTCACTTTGGTAGGCGTTGGCTCATTTTGAAACACCCAAACAGTCGACTGGCGCTTGGTTTCTGGGTCGTATTGATAAATCCAGGACTCATCACCTGTAACGATGTCGTAAACACGCCGAGACGAGCCTGCTTCAAATTTGTTAAGCATATCACGGCACCATTCCACCCGGGCCTGCTTCTGAGCATCGGTGAGGTTGTGCGGCACCCAGCGTGATACTATCCTCCTCACGCGAAGATGGCTGTGTAGAATCTCGTGAACGCTTCCCGATCCAATCTTCAATATGTGTTGAATCTCCTGATATGTAATTCGCCTATTGTCTTGGATTAAATTTTTCACTGCTAGCACGTTTTCTTCGGTAACAGCCGTCAAAGGGCGACCGCTTCTTTCGTCATCCCCCAAAGTTGGTCGACCGCGCTTGAATTCGTTATACCAACGATACACGGTTGCCTTGGAAGGGCCTTCATCCATGAATGCCATTTGAAGTCTATCGTACGATTCATCCGGTTTCAGGCGACACTTGAAATCGTATAAAATCATAGCTCTAAAATGTTCCCGGCGCAGATCCATATTTCAGTGAGACACAATACTTTGAATTAACTCGCAAAAAATGTGGAGGGAAATTTTGAAATTGGAACTTACTTATTTTTACTTATAAATAATCATATTTTCGAAAAACATTATAACTGGCCAGTCTCCCATATATAAAAACTTTTTTTCGCAATACTTTCTGAGGGGCCTGGTAGACAATCAAGTAGGTCGAATATTACCAATATGGGAGAAACAATTTAATTCTGGTACAAACATGGAGCTTTTGTGCAGGAGAAATAGCTCTTTATGCAGATATGCAAACGTTGGTAGTCCAATTCGAGTGTACGACATCTCTATTTCAAGGTATTAATAGTTCGACTTGAATTACGGGATAGGTAGTCTAAACTTTAGGACTAATTCTGAGAATTCTAGCACTCGGATGTAGTTATTATAGGAGCCTGTTAAGTATTAATAGATTGTTTTTCTTGTTGTTTAATTGAATGACCTTTTTTATGAGGCTCTTTTTTAGGGTTCCGTACCCAAAGGGTATGTCTGTCCGTCTGTCTGTCTGTCACCAGGCTGTATCTCATGAACCGTGATAGCTAGACAGTGGAAATTTTCACAGATGATGTATTTCTGTTGCAGCTATAAAAACAAATACTAAAAACAGAATAATTTAAATGTTTAAGTTTTTTGCGATAATGGTACGGAACCCTTCGTGCGCGACTCCAACTCGCACTTGTCCGGTTTTTTATAAAGATCCTAAGAGGCTTTTCTAGAGCTTTTCAGTCAAGTAGATATTATTAGAGTCCTGACACTATACCCTACCATGTTTTTTTATATTGTAGATAGGCTCGCGCTTGACCACTATCTCACCTGATGATAAGCGATGATGTGGTCGACGGTGAAGCATACTTGCCTACAAGTAATTCACTGTTGACTTAAAGACCCCGAGGTTGTAGCTATCGGGAAACACAGAAACCGGCAGGGAGTTCCACTCCTTAGCCACTGTACGCATAATGAAATTATTTCCAAAACGTTTAGTGCGTATTGGTGGGATGTCCACCATGTACCGATGGCGCATCGCCGTACGTCTTGTAGTCCGATGATGAAACGGGCTAGGCGGAATTAGATGCATAAATATTATCAAAACGTTAGTGCCGCTATGAAAGAAGAATAACCTGATGACAAGGGTATAGAATTTTAAACTCTTCTCCCTAACATTAGAGATGCTAGTCAATTATCACACAATACCATAGATACTAATGCCAACGTATTCACTGGATGAAGCAATAGAAAATCCAAAAATAATATAATACCACAAAACTCCACAATAAAACAACTGCAGTAGCTATAGAGTTATAATTTGACTTGATAACATATTAATGGCGGGAGTGTGCCACGACACAACACAGCGCCATGTTGGACGGTGTCATCGAGTGACATTCTACCTGTCATTATAGTGCCGCGGTACGTGTGCGCGGGAAATACTGGGACGGCGCAAGTTACATGAATTCGCGGGCATAATCTAACTACCAATAAAGAGCGAACGGAACGTGGACGCGACGCGATTGGTCAGTCGATCCTTGTGTCAACTGACCAACCAATCGCGCGCTAGGAACGGTCCTATACGTCCCCCGCGTCTCGCTTGGTAACCAAAGAGACTTGAAAAACGACTTGTGCGCATCTAACGGCTCTTGTCGAGTTACGTACTGACGACTAGGCGCTTGGGTAAACAGGTGAGATAGTGAACAAACGCGACAATAATAATAAAAACAAATTAAATCCCGTTCTCTTTAGCCTAATACTGAAGGGAACGGGAAAGACAAGGGAGGCTACTGATCCATCTCACAAGCATGGTGGATTTACATCCCAAGCAGGTTCTTCTTTCCGTCTTCACAACTAAAAATCTTGTTTATAAAATTTTTGACGTTTGAATTTCGCCAGAATCTGTGTTTTTTATTAAAAATATAACCGGCCAAGTGCGAGTCAGACTCGCGCACGAAGGGTTCCGTGCCATTATCGCAAAAAACGGCTAAAAATCACGTTTGTTGTATGGCAGTCCCACTTGAATATTGATTTAATTTTGTTTTTAGTATGTGTTGTTATAGCGGCAACAGAAATTGCACGGTTCATGAGATGAGACAGCCTGGTGACAGACAGACAGAAGGAACGTGGAGTCTTAGTAATAGGGTCCCGTTTTTACCCGTTAGGTACGGAACCCTAAAAAGGGCCTCGAATTAAGTAAAAACGGTAAATATTCTGGTTTCTGCAGCATAGAGTAGCCATTGATTTATTCGAATTGCAAACCCTTCAACTTTATCGCCAAAATTACGTCGAATTGCTTCCGCTCCAAACTTGCGCCGGCCTAAACAAAATCGTTGACAGTATGACAAATTAATACGGTGAGCGCGCGTGCTGCATTAGCGTAGAGCTCGCGATCGAAGGGACACTGCCCCTGCCCCTGCCTCATGTCCCATGTCCCATGGAGCCCCATTGAACCGTTCGACGTACCCGATACCGGACAGGGACCAGCTCGCTCATAAACACGAAAATATATGGATTGACCACTTACAATTTACATGCATAAATTCTCGGTAGAAACTATGGAATGGCACGTGTTGCGTACGATCTTTACATATTCATGTTTTAATACTGTTTGCGACTTGATTGCTGTGTAACTGGCCTTATAGAAGGACACCTTAGCTGATTATAATTTCAGTTAACACCCTACAATAATAATGTATTCTACTGTAGAGGAAAAGCCAAAATACACAACGAGAAGAAATGAGCATTGATCATCGCGCTAGTATACAATTTCTTGTCTATAAATAAGGTTACACTAGTCGAAAATTCTTCCAAACAAACGTAGTCTAGCGATTACTCCACTGTTTGACGATGTACCTTCAAAATAAAAAAATGATATCAATTTGTCTCATCATTATCTAACCCTGTATGGAAACAAAAAAGTAAAAAATATTTCAAAGTTATGAGCGTCGAAAGTTCCATATTTCAACACTAATTTTAAAGCATCTTTGGTAGGAAATAAATACCATAAGAAGAAGGAAAATTGCAAAACGGCCTCCATACAGGGATAGATTAGTAATTCAACAATGCAAATAATTTTATTGTGAAAATATACATTTAGTCGTTTTTTCATGATATCTAGACGCCCAAAGGTCTGTTTATAAAATTTCGAGCGCTCGTTTTCGTCCTAAATCATCATCCATTACATACAAATTTTCAGAAGTGCTAAATCTCATCCGACAAAACGTGCGAAACAGATAGATGCTGTGATGAGCAGTAATAAGCTAGTTTGCGTACGAATTAACACTTTTAAACACGATTTAGTGATTAAGAAGCTGGTCATTAAAGCTCCCGCATACAGATGAGACAATGCGTCAAAGTATTTCTTATCCACAGAACTTTTTCTATGAAAACGTTGTCGCATCACTATTGGTCGCGCCTTTGATGCTTCAGTAAGTTCATACATCAGACTTACTTAGAAACATTTTCTTTTGGTAAATCCGCTTGTGACCACGTATATTTCACTAACGCAACGCAAGGCGGACTACTAATCTGCCTGAGGGTCACGAGAAATGTTATGGCTCCCTAGAGAGATCCTCGCGGGGCTTACTATTACGACTCCGAGGTGTTTAGGCTTCTCCAGTTAGTCCGTTTGTACTTGTATGAAAAAAATACAACCGAGTTCCAAAAAAAAAAGTTTTGGGGTTACACACATAAAAAAAATACAGTCGAATTGAGAACCGCCTCCTTTTTGAACTCGGTTAATAAGAAAGCGTGGAGTTTTCTTAACGTTTGAAATTTTCCTTTGTTAACAGTAAAGATGCAATTAAAGTTTCAGCACCTATATCGCGTCCACTAAACTCCAAATAAAAATCGAAATCAAGCCAGAATCAAAATCACATAAAATCAAATGACAGCCTCAAATGACAGCCGGGACCAACGGCTTAACGTGCTTTCCCAGGCACGGAGGAAACTCGGTATGTTGAAATGGCCACCCAGCATCCATTGAACGACCTTGTCAAGCGTTGCTTAACCATGATGATCGACCAGTGCGCCTGTTATTATTTAGCCTCGAGCTCCAAAAAAACAAAAAAAAAAAAAAAAAAAATACAATTAAAATCAAAATACAATTAACATTAAAATACCATTAAAATCGATATTAAAATTAAAATCAAATCAAAACTCTAATGTGGCGTAGACA
The DNA here is from genome assembly GCA_949775005.1 of Orthosia gothica. Taxonomy (NCBI): domain Eukaryota; kingdom Metazoa; phylum Arthropoda; class Insecta; order Lepidoptera; family Noctuidae; genus Orthosia; species Orthosia gothica. The sequence continues at coordinate 1,966,437 of OX459069.1, forward strand.
CGTTATTCAGATCGGAAATTGTGATTGACATATTACCTCAGTTTCAGTATTCCAGATTGCGAAATTTAAGAATGCATTTTTTTAAAGATCGGTCTCAATTCACAATTACCTCTTATTCCCGTACAAAAATTGCCAACTTAATTCCATAGTCATTTAAAAACATTAAAACCCCATTATCTCTCACAAGTACATCATACATTTTTGTATTCCGTCGCGTCTCGTTGATTATACACAAATTGTCCGCCAGTGTTTCGGTTATTAATGGCGGCGCCGGACAATGTACATAACGACCGGAATATTAATGCTTTCGCCAATGCACTTTAATCATAACTGTGTTATGGAATTACCAGTTTACGTGTGTGCTTCATGCTAGTGCGAATGGGGATTCGTTTTCACGGTGCGTTTTACTTTGCTGCAACTGTGAAACAGCTCGTTTCCAGGCGAAACATTAATCCATTATAGCTGGAACCTTCAGGAATATAAGGTGTCTTTAGCTTACCAATTTTCGAAGTAAAAACTAATCTTACCTATTTATAAATCCACCGTGGAACTCAGCATTTTGTAAATTCTGCTAATCATAATTAGTCCACATCAACGATCATTGTTTCTTTTGCACAAAATAAAAAAAACTTAAAAAAAAATACTATCGACTTGGAAGTCTGTCTTAGGTTTTTTTGCGTTATGGACACCGAAATCCAAAAATAAAGTTATTTTTCACTTTCTAAGTAGTTTTGTTATTTGGAAATCGGGAGTATTTTTTTGTAAAAAAAAAAAATATTTTACACTTTATAGTTGTACCTACCCAACTAATAGGCAAGTACGTAAGGTACTCCTATAATGCCAGTATAGATTACCCGAATATCATGAAACTGAACATAACCGGTGAAATGAGAGTGTACCAAGGTGAACTGTACACATCTGCGTACCCCTTTAGAGCGTACTTGCGTGATGTTATGTTATGAAATGGTATAAAATATAAACAGACATGCGATTGCAGCAATCCCGAAAGATCTGCCGTTATTTAATGAAGAGTTCTGCATATATCCGAAGTTCTTCGTCAGATCTTCACCAAATTGAAATGGTACCAATTTCGGAACATACTCTTTCAAACAAAAAAAATTGACATAATCGGTCCACAATTGACGGAGATATCGGTGAACACACATACAAAAAAAAACAAAAAAGTCGTACATAGAACCTCCTCATTTTTGGTAAGTCGGTTAATAAGTACATACATACATAAACTCACGCCTTTTTCCCATGGGGGTAGGCAGAAACTACAGAACGCCACCTGCTACGATCCTTACATACTTCTTTTGCTTCACACACATTCATACATCAATATATCTGCGCACTTGGCCTTTCTGAAGAACATCACCTATAAGGTCTATGTATGTCTTTCTAGGGCGTCCCCTCCCGGCGTTTCCATTCACGTCTGCCTTGTAAATACCTTTCGTTAGTCGACTTTCATTCATCCTCTCAACATGGCCAAACCATCTTAACATACCCTTTTCAATTTTAGTCACTACATCTTCTTTTAAACCACAACGTTAATAAGTAATAGCTTCAAAAATAATTTGCATTGTAAGGGTGTATGTTTATCTAATGTCTCTTTCTAGTATTTCGCAAAACAGAAACATTGCATCTTTCATTCAACTGACTGCACCCGTTTCCAATAACCATTGCAATAATACGAAAACCCAACGAAACTTTTCGCAGGCGAGGGTTAAAAGAGTAGGAACAAAACAAAAGCGCACTAAAGGGTTGAAAGTTGGAACATGGCTGAAACGCACTCGGTTGCCAATCGACTGGGATCCAATCCTGTCGCCGTACGAAAAAAAAAAACAAAAAAAGAACTTTAGTCTCTGTTTCGTGAGTAGGGTTTTGGAAAATCAAAAAGGAGGTATCGAGTTCACTTCGTTTGCGAAAAAGTTGCCGAATAACGATTATCGATTTTTGTCGCTTTTTCGTTTGAGGTTTTTATTTCAGGTTTAGTAATATAAGATTTCAACTTCAGGAGGCTTTTAATAAATATAAGGGTACAATCTTGATCCAGATAAAATTTGCCGGTTTATACCAGATAAATGGTTTGGACCAGATAGATAGTAGGTACTGATTTTTTTTTAAATTCTTAAGGCGATGTTGTTGATCAAGTTTTGGAAACAAAAAGTGCTAGAACTGCAATAATCGTGTTGTACTTCGTAGCACGACCATGAACGCAAACATTATAACTTTAGATGATACTAAAAGCCTTTTAATTTGTACTATTTTATACCACTATGTAATTAGAAATTTTATACCTCTCAATTATCGCAGATATAAAGGTCGTGCTGGCAAGATTCTTTCCCAGCACGACCACGCTGAAATTACAGCTGGCATAGAAGTGATGAAACAGGAGCATGCCTAAAAATTTGTACTTATTATGTACTCCTATTTCATTACTGGTAAATTGTCGGAAATTGTTAGAAAAGCAAAAAAAACATTTTCTGCCTATAAGTATGTGATTTGTATACTTGACACTAGATCGCGTTAAATATGGGAGAACGTGTTTTTTTATGCTTTTCTAACAATTTACCAGTAATGAAATAGGAGTACATAATGAGTACAAATTCTAATTAGTGGTTTAGAAAGGGAAAAATAAAAAACTTTTACAATGCATGTCCTCGAAAAGAGCGGTTTTCCAAGCAGCCAAACTGTGCGGAAAGTGTCACTTTTTTTCACTAGTGCTTTTTACTTTCCTGTACTTTTTTAATTTTTAACTCCAACGTCAGCCCGACGCATAGAGTTTTTATTATTTGAGATTTGAAAAAAAAAATAGTTATGTACAGATTATCATTCATATAAAAGGTAAAATAAAACTAATACTTCATTTTAGGCGTTTTTACTTACTCTAGATTTAGATTTTGATCAATAAATTAATTTTAAATATTCATTAAATATGTTTGGCAGAACGTATATTTTGCTCGTGCCTTATTGCGTTACGATGTGACAGCTATTTGCACATGCGCAGTAGATATGCCCGAGGAACTATTAGTTAATCTGTGGATATGCTGAACGCGCTTGAATAAGCCCGCCATTTTATTAATTTCATTTTATTAATTTATTTATTTTCTCGCACAATGCATAGTAAAATGTTGTATGATACACGTACGTAAGATGATTTCCGACTCGTGTCGATTTATCCACTCACTCGCTTCGCTCGCTCGTGAATAAAATGCCACTCATCGGAAATCACCTACCTTCCGCACTTGTAGCATAAATAACTATTTTACAAAAAAATACTACCGACTTCCAAATGAAAAACTACTTTAGTTGTACTTTCCTAAAATAGGCAAGTTGTTTAGTAAGGTACCTATAACGCCAAAATTGATTACCCGAATAACATGAAACTTGAACATAACCGGTGAAAAGAGAGATCTGCGTACCCCTTTATAGTGTACTGGCGTGATGTTATGTTATGAAATGGTATAAACAATAAACAGACATGCGATTGCAGCAATCCCGAATGATTTGCCGATATTTATTGAAGAGTTCTGTTGTATATCTCCGAAGTTCTTCATCAGATCTTCACCAAATTAAAATGGGACCAATTTCGAAACATACTCTTTCAAACAAAAAAAGAATTTTCAAAATCGGTTCACAATTGACGGAGATATCGGTGAACACACATAAAAAAAAAAAAAAAAACATACAAGAAGTCGAACATAGAACCTCCTCCTTTTTGGTAAGTCGGTTAAAAATAGTACAAATTAATAGGATTTTAGTACCATCTAAAGTTATAATGAATGCGTTCATGGTCGTGCTACGAAGTACAACACCAATAATCTACTACATATTATATCAGTAGAAAACCAATTGTTGTCCTATGTATGCATACCAAATTTTTCATTTCCCCATAGGCTGTAAAAACATGACGTATGAAAGTTATCAATAAATGTCTGTGTTTTCGTTTACGTTTGGTCAGACTGTGTTATTGTTTGTGCAGCGCTGGGCAAACCATTCATACCTTCTCGTGATGAAACTGTGAAACTATTGGTGTTAGCTAAAAAAACACCATGTTAAAACTGCGAGTTTTTACTGAAAGCGCTTTCAAATTGTTTCAAGTAAACGATATTTTTTTTAACACTAATGTGTTACCAGAGATCGGAATAGGTACAGTATATTTACCTAAAAGATCGAGGAAGTAAGTAACATAGAGTTGATAATACCTCTTCTAAAATCGGAGAGTTAAGTTAACTCTAAAAACATAATAAGATTCTTCAATAATTTAGTTCAAATGTAGGTATATAAAGCACATAAGTATCTTGCATTTTCTTTTATCCTTACGATATCGGGCGTTTCGACGAGGTATTATCAACTCTATGTTACTTAATTCCTCGAACTTTAGGTAAATATTCTCTAACTATTCCGATCTCTGGTCAGTACGTAATGGTTTCATTACTAATAGCTACAATTTTACCATACGAAAAACACAATCTTTAGGGAAGATATTGTAGGTACTTAGATATCTTTTCTTTTCTAGCTTTTACTGTCACAGTACTGAGCATAGTCTTCTTAGATATGTTTTAAGTAATCGTATGTACTTAACTATAAACTATTTTTTTATTGTTACAGGTACGTGTCTTTCACTGCTGCTATTTATACTTATAATGTCTACTTGGTAAGAATTTACTCACGTATTTTCCACTCATCTAATATTCATTGGGTACCTATATCTATCTATTCCTTATTTCGATAATACATTATTTGCGATGATTAGCTGAAAGATTACAAATACAACACTCGTGATTTCTTATCCTGAATACCTGAGAATACGCAGCTCATACATGCTTACGCAAACGCAAATACCAGCTTGATGCACTTGAATCGATCGAAAAGCGGGCCAAGAGACTCATCGGCAATGAGGCACTGGTCAAGTCAAAGCTCCAAAGCCTTGAACATCGTCGCCGAGTTGCCAGCTTGTCGGTTTTTTATCGGTTGCATTTCGGGGAGTGTGCGTTGGAATTGCATGATCTGATTCCGCCCAGCCCGTTCCATCATCGGACTACCAGACGTACGGCGATGCGTCATCGGTACATGGTGGATATCCCACCCATACGCACAAAACGTTTTGGGGACACTTTCATTATGCGTACAGCTAAGGAGTGGAATTCCCTGCCGGAGTCTGTGTTTCCCGATAGCTACAATCTTGGGGTCTTTAAGTCAAGAGTGAATAGGTTTTTTCTAGGCAAGCGTGCTTCACCGTCGACCACATCATCGCTTACCTAGGTGAGATAGTGGTCAAGCGCAAGCCTATTGACGATAAAAAAAAAAAATGCTTCTATTAGGCACCTATGTCAATGTTTAACTGTGTCGTAAAAACTACATATTTAGCGTGATTTTGTTAGATAATTTTCTCTTTATTATTATTTATTGTTAAGCCAATTTATTCCATAACCTTAATCGTATTTCATTTACAATGTTGTTAGTATTAATCTTAATCTTAGCTATTAGTAATTGTGTTAGTTTTCAGTTGGTTTTTGGATATGGACCCCACTTTGGGTAAAGGCCTCCTCCAACTCTTGCCATGCCTTTCAGTCCTTAGCCCGCATCATCCAACGTTTTCCTGCAACCTTCCTGATGTCGTCAGCCCACCGTTTTATTGGTGTTCCCTAGTATAATGGTCTTTCCAACGCGTAGTTTCAATTGTCCACCGTCTGTCTGTTTTTTCTCTTTAAGGGAACTGTAATTTGTTCTTTGAGAAAATAAAATTCCTTTAAACTGAACTATAGGACCAGCAAGGTTACTTTAAATCGAAAACATCTAAAGCTTTTAAATAAACCTTCACGACATCCATTCATCGCCCTTTCAAAGTGGTCCCTCTTAAATCGAGAGCGTGCGTGTGGATACCAACACGGGTATCGCTTTACATATTTATCGTACTGCCTGCACTCCTACAGCTAGAGTGGCACTATATGACATTTGGCCGATTTTGTGTTTTAGTGACTCCGTAATCGGCAAAAAAATCACATTCGATCTCTCTAAACAGTATTTTTCTATTATCAATAGACCGTGTTTTCTCAAAGTAAATAAATCCTCGAAACAATGAGGTCGCTCCGCGAATCTGGCTATGTTAACCAGAACCCTCACGCAAAACCAAATGAGAGTCTTTAGGGCGGAAAAGGGAGTCCTTATCGTCATCATCATATTATCAAAGATCGCTTTTAGCGTTAAGGCCGCCCATTGTGTCACCCAGTGTAATGTTTTCTTCGTCTATACTTTCTGTAATTTATATGGTGTACATAATAAAGAGTATTCTATTCTATTCTATTAATATAGATTCCGGCAAAAAATAAAAAAACGCCCCAAATTGCTAAGTTTACAATCCAATTTTTCATAAGATTAAGTAACTGATTTAAATTTAAACTAAAAATGTGCAGCCCATTGTAAAGTGCGCAATTAGATCTACACACCGAAAACTCTCGCATTATGATTTATAGTTGATAAACAGCATAGATTTTTATTATTTCTCGGATTTTGTTTTTCGAGGTACCCAAAATATGATTTTGACAGATAGTGGCACTCTGTCTATAGGCCGGTAGCGTACGCCTCATACGGTATCGTACGCGGTCCGTACGAGGTGGAGAGCGGGGCGTGATCCTAATTCAATAACATTCAATTAAGGCCCTCCCTGCAATTAGAAACCGGGCCCTTAGGTGGTGAGCGACCAGGATTGCAAGAGTTGGATACGAAAGTTTTAATTTTGTTGGCGTAAAAAATTGTGGGTTTAAGAGGGAATGCGGGCAGAGAGCTCCAAAAGATATTCCATAAATTGAATAAAAATATATATGATGCTTCTTCATGTATAGTTGTCAAATTCGTACACCAAGCTTCTGTTGACAGCGCAATTTTGAGCATTTTTGAGGGTTCTCTTCTATAGATAATGTATCATCAAAAATTAAACCGTATATAAAAACCGTGTATTTTTTTCATTTTCAGTTTATGGAACATCTTTTAAATTGCTCTAATATTGGAAGACGAAATAGGCGAGAGCCAAACCTCGAATATATTATTTATTATTATTTTACTTAGGATTTTAAGTCGGATGTCTGCGACTGCATTTCCTCTTAAAAGAAAACTTTGTATGCATTTGTATAATTAAGTATAGTTTATAAATATAAGGTTTCATTGATTCAATTAGGCATCACGGTAATACCAGGTATTCTTGAAGTTCATGGAGGGCACAGATTCAAGATTCCATTTGTATTTATTTGGTAGATTTTATTTTTTGGTTTTACTTTTCATAAAATTTTCATTTGACTAATTTGTTGATCGATATTACTTTATCCTATGTCTACTTCTTAATTAAGCTTTTGGCAATTCGTTTAAACTTTCCAATATCCTTTGATGCAACTCCTCACCATAATACTTTCATTTTAGAATTCATATCCACCCCCAGTCTACTCCACGCCAAGTCGTCCAGTAACATCTCCGTAACAAATTGTGTTGTCATGTTTTCTGTAATTTAAGCGCTATCTACACGCATCGACTGACGCGCCTACCTACCACTGGCGAGCAGTGTACACTTGAAACTACTTTAACATACTAAAACTTTATGCAAATTAAAAGTTCTTCGTTTCTATAAACAAAATAGAAACGAAGGGGGCACGAAAGTGGAAAATAGAAATCAATATTCAAAGCAGTTAACCGTCCCTGTTAACATAAAATTAAAGCCCGCCGTGTTAATACCTGCCACATTAATAATAATTAATTAATAAACATTCACCAACAGGTACCAGACTTACGAGCACCTCACTAACCTAGATTCAAACTAGACTGAGCCTAGTCTTACAACCTAGGTATAAACACACTTAGAAGGCTAATCCATAGACAAGATCTGCTCGATAAAGATCTACAACGTGTAAATAAGACCGCAAGTGTGTCTATAGTTTCAAAATATTCTAATGCTTGGGTTTATTTTGCGCGTGCTAACGTGAGATTTAGACATAAATGCAGAAATGTAATCTGTTCAAGCTTGTCGTAAAATGACAACACGCATTTATATAAAATTGTAACTAAAATTATTTTAAATAAATAAACATAAATGAGAACATAATTATTGCGATCAAGAGCTTCTTCGTTTTTTCATTATAACTGACGCAACAATATCAAATAAAATATTCAATTACATCCATTTAAAAAGTTAATTGCCCAAAGGGCAATGGAGAGGGCTATGCTAGGAGTATCTTTGCGTGATCGAATCAGAAATGTAGAGATTCGCAAGAGAACCAGGGTTACTGACATACCCCGAAGAATTGCCAATTTTAAGTGGCAGTGGGCAGGGCACATTGCTCGCAAAACGAATGGCCGATGGGGCAGAAAAGTTCTGGAGTGTCGACCGCGAACCGGAAGACGTTGCGTTGGACTCCCAACAGGTGGATCGATGACCTGGTGAAGGTTGCGGGGATCCACTGGATGTGGCACGCACGGGACTAGTCAATGTGGCGACCCTTGGCGGAGGCCTATGTCCAGCAGTGGATGTCCTTCGGCTGATATGATGATGATGATGATGAAAAAGTTAAGCTCTTAACAGGCATAACTTACATAAAATTTAAAGCGATTTGACCTCTAAAGAATTTTCTTATTTATGTCTGGTATGACTACAAAGCTCAAGAAATGGGTCTTATTTTATCTTATTACTGCGGTAAAGTGCCTGTCTGAGTGCTTGAAGATCAAGGTGAAGAAAATTACTGAACAGCCAAAAATATATCTTAAAAACTTTGTTAGTTTCACCTGTAAGTGTTGGCAAAGACATCAAAGGAGGAGTATTTATTAACATGACACATAACGTTTAGATCTTTGGATGTTATCTTCAACACATGTTTAGGAAACTGTACATCATCAGAGATGTTTGCAAACAAACTGATTTCTTCATATCTTGTTCGTGTAAGACTGTTTTAAGAAAGATCTTAGAATGAGATTATTTGAATGTCAAAGTCAGTTTTTGTTATTTTGAAGGGTGTTTTAATATAAGTACCTTAGCGACCGAGCTCTGCTCGGATGAATATAAAGAAAACGACGTTATCTAAAAATGAATCCTAGCTAGATCGATTTTTCATCCCCGAAATCCCCTGCATATTAAATTTCATGAAAATGGTTGGAGCCGTTTCCGAAATTCAGATTGTATATATACAATTATATACATTTACACAAGAATTGCTCGTTTAAAGGTAATTTAATAATATGTAAACTGCAGTAACATCTGAAATTAATTAGGTAAATAGATAAATAATAGTAGATAGCTTATTATACCGTAACGTCAGGGAACTTGTAAGTTTCTGGCTGGCAAGTAATATTTATTATGTCATATTAAAAAAAACTTACTATACTTTTTCATTCTTTCTCATTTCTAAGCACCTAGGTGTTTTTTAATCGCCAACAGCATATATTTACTACCGTGTTTTTTTTTTGTAATTGAGTCAATACTTCTAGCGATTATCTTTTACGAACATAAGAAGAAAACAATTTTACCTCTTTATTGTATAGTTTTGAATGAATAGTTTTCTTGGATGGAGTTTCGTAAACGGCACTGTTTTTAACCCACGCCGGAAAAAGAGGGGTGTTATAAGTTTCACGTGTGTTGCTGTGTATCTGTGTGTCTGTCTGTGGCATCATAGCGCCTAAACGGATGAACCGATTTTGATTTAGTTGTTTTGTTTGAAAGGTAATTTTGGCAAGAGTGTTCTTAGCTATGTTTGAATAAAATCAGTTCAGCCGTTCAAAAGTTATTAGAGTTTTACTGTTTGAATCGGGGTGTTTTCGCAAGATAAATATGTGTTTTTTAAATATTGAAATTTTACTTGTTCAACATAACAATAACGTACGAAAGCTAGCACTTTCTGAATTTGATGGTACCTAATAATATCTTCAAATTGAGCATAAAACTTAACCAGTCCTCGATCACAAATACTAAGGCTTTTCCCCAAAAAACCTACAAAAACCTCCATGTTCCTTCTCCAGCCATATAAAACAAAAGCCGGTATTCCAGGACATGTCTGCATATGTTTGCATATCAATAGTAACGGCACCGGTGCGATGGCGACGTTTTTACGTCTTGTTGCGCGCGCGCATCTTTCTGTGCCGATGCACGGTGGCGGAGATCCACGATAGCAAGTAATGGGCGAAGGTTGGATGAAGGCATTATTTGTGGTGCGAAGTAATTTGTACGACTATGGAGCTGATAATGGCTAAACTACATTGTTTTGCATGGGTTAGTGCAGTTTTTAACCGACTTCAATAAGGACGAGCTTCTCAATTTGACTGTATTTTTTTATTTTTAAGTTTTTTACCTCCGAACTTTTTACTTGATGAACCGATTGATGATTATTTTATTATTTGAAAGCTGCTGCTTAAGATCTGATGAAGAACTTTGGAGATATACAACAGAATTCTTCTATAAATGACGACAAATCCCTCGGTATTGCTGCAATCGCTTGTCTGTTTATTGTTTACACCATTTCATAACATAACATCACGCCGGTACGCTCTAAAGGGGTACGCAGATGTGTACAGCTCACCATGTTACTCTCTAATTCAAGTTTCGTCTTATTCGGGTAATCTATTCTGGCATAACTGTGGCCTTTATAGATATATACCACAAATAAAAAGTGAAAAATAAAATCATTTTCACAAAAAAATACAACCGACTTCCAAATAAAGACACTAGGTGTTAAAAATAACTTCAATTTCGGAAGTCGGTGTCAAAATGAGGACCGACACCGACTTAAGAAATTGAAGTTATTTTAACTTTCTAGTGTTTTTATTTGGAAGTCGGTTGTATCTTTTTGCAACAATGATTTTTGTAAACTATTCCCATGAAATTATTCCCATGGTCTTATATAACAACTCTTAGAAGTTTAGGGTATAAAGACTTATAGCGCCGATCCTGAAGTCATGAAATCATAAACGTACATATAATTAAATCCATACCTTCTTTTATCTACACTCATAACGTAATGTTCCAATTATGAATTCAAAAAGTATTGCATAAACACGTACTTTATATTCGTGGCAAAGTAAAATTTAAAAAAAAACCATTACAGTGCAACATTTTCCTTCGATTTTCAAACAACTGCATCATAAAATAACTTTTTAATTTTTATAGCACACTTTTACTTTTTAATTTATTGGCGCTTATGAGCTAGTGTCACTGTCTATGGATGCGCGCGCTGCGCTGTCATGGTGCAATGAGAATCTTAAATTGCCCGCCATACTCCATATTTTTTCCGTTTCCACTTTTATTTTATTTCAACTGTATGAGTGATGATAAAATAGTGTATGCAACGGCATATAATTAGGTATTAAAACACGAGCGTGTTAATATTATCACATGAGGCGAAGCCGAATGTGATAAACCCACGCTCGTGTTTTAATAACCCATATTATATGACCATTGCATAAACTACTATTATTTCGTTTATTGCTATCTCTGGCAAGTCTTTCCAACTTGTCTATTTAGACGTTAAAATCTATGCTCTTTAGATTTAAACGTCCAAGATCTTGTTTGTCACAAAAACGACTTTAATTGTCATTGACTTCGACCCTTTTCGGTTTATCTTTTAATACTGCGTATCAAATAAGTTATCTCAATCATCGTATCACTTAGGCCAACCCCTGATGTCCGGATAAGGGTGGCTCAATAAACTGTGCGACGGCTTTTTTCGATCGCTTGTAACGACCGATCAGATACTACTTAAACGATAGCAATTAAAATGTTGTCATTGTCCCTCTGGGTCTTGGGACTGAGATTGTGGTCCAAGGAGAGGACGATAGTGAATAATTTGAAGAAGAAAATAAGCGCCGCTTTCTGAATTAAGTACAGTGAAAACCGTTTATAGCGACTTCGCTTACAACGATGAACCTACTGGGTATAACGACGGAATTCGTCTACCAATAATAAGACGGCATAAAAGTCTTATAAAAAGGACTTAATGTTGCCCTAGTCGACGGCACGAACTATTATGAGCGCGGGGTTAAAATGCATGCTATCTTATCCGACAACACGAGCGAAAGAAACAGATGCTGTGATGAGCAGTAAGAAGCTAGTTCGTGTACGAATTAGCACTTTTGCAAGTTTGTAGCGAAATGGATGATGACTTAGGACGAAAAAGAGCGCGCGATTTTTTATAAACAGACCTTGGGGAGTCTAGATATCATGAAAAAACTACTTAATGTATTTTTGCAAAATATAATTATTTAAATTGTTGTATTACTAATCTATCCCTGTATGGAGGACGTTTTGCAATTTGCCTTCTTCTTATGGTATTTATATCCGCCTAAAGATGCGTTAAAATGAGTGTTGAAATTTGGAACATTCGACGCTCATTACTTTTAAATATATTATATTTTTGCATAAAGGACTAGATCAGACAAATTGATATCAGTTTTTATTTTGAACGTAAATCAATCAGTGGAGTAATCTCTAGACTACGTTTGTATGGAAGAATGTTCGACTAGTGTAACCTTAAGAGCAAATATTAATGTTTATAACGACTATCGGCTATAACGAAGGCATTTGAAGGTTACCATCAACTTCACAGAGTATTGAGATAAGAACGTCTCCAACTCTACTTAGGTGCCATTTGACAGGGTTGTAATTCAGAAATCATAGTTTATTTGATTTCGATTCCTTTTCTTATTTTGGGTTTCGTCTACCGATCTCAACCAAGGAAATCAATTTTCTGCACACAATTTAAATTTCCTAAAACTAACAACACAAACCAAATTCAGCCCAAAAGCCATCGATGTGCGCTCAATCGGAAACGCAGCGTCCATTCAAGCGTCAGATGAAGTTTTTTAAAAACAATAAAATTAAAAAACAAAAGCAATGTTGCCATCCGGTTACGGCGGAATATTTACAATGAGTCGAGTCGCCATCGTGCATCGGGCTGGGTCGATTGTCTCGATTTATTTTTATTCGATTCTTGTCTCCAGATCAGCGAGTGGGAATGCGTGAAGCGTTCTCCGAGTTTATATTTAATGTTTACGTTTATTTGGGAAGCAAATTGGTCTTACGTTCTCAAATGAAGACATCGCTTTCTCATTTGTATTAATGTTTATCCTCCACGTTCGTCCTCTCGTTTCTTTCTTCATCTTGAATCATACGTCATAAATACTTACCAGTCATCTCAAAGCTTGAGTTTATTGTATTATCATCTTTCACTGTTTGTTGTTTCAGCTGCTTTTATTTTTGAATACGATATTCTTCTTTAACTTATCATTTCTTGAAAATTTTCATCATGTTTTAATACTTTATGTTCAGTTAGGCATTCTTTATCATTTACCGTTTCTTACTCAATGGGAGAAAAATGCATAAACCAATTTTAAATGAATACAACATTATTTTACTTTAAAATTAATTGCCCAATCAATTAAGTTATCAGTAATTACTCCTCCTTTCAGCACTTAAGTTCGTCTTTAAGATTTTTATCGGATCTGTTCAAGGTAAACGATCTCAAATTAATGTAAGCTTCGTTTACGTGGCTTTAGTCGTCCATAGAGTAGACGTAAAACTTGTGATACAAGAATCAACTTTCACAAAACTCTGTACTTTCATTGTTCCCGCGGCAACTTAGTTTGGAACAGAATCTTAGACCCATTTAATTACAAACTTTATTACAAAACAGTAGGGAACAGACTTGTAATCTAACTGTTTTCTAATTGAAAACTCAAGTTGCCTCGTGCAGTCGTGGACATTCCCTTTGCACTGGACGTTATCCATTTTTACGACGGCACCTTAATAGAACCGGCATTTTGTCTACAACCTTTTCCTTGTCACCATTACGAAGGACATTGCGCTCTCCTACTTTCGAAATAAGAGCTTTACAAAGTTCATCTTTATGTCTGTCCGTCGGCGTTTTTGATTAGCAACCTTTTGTACGACGAGAATTGTTTTAATCTCGAAACTTCATTATTGTGAGGACTTTAAAAAATGAACATCTCAAACGGTAGTGTTTTATCTGAAAAGTCATTAAAGCGTCAATTAACTCCTGTAATCTGTTTTGCTTAATTTACTTTGATTAATCCATTAGCTTTGTGCTCTGGAACAAATGTGTCAGAATCAGTGTGGAACTTATTTATACCATTGATCTTGTGTTGGAATGCAACAAATTCATAAAACTAAATACTCAGTTATTTTTATTTTCGTACAGCTCGTGAGTCTTGGCGATGTTTTTTGTTATAATAGGGAGAACTTTCTCGTTACAAAACACAACAAGCTGCAAGACAAGTAAATTATTTGATACCCACTATTATGGCAACCATACCTTACAGCGGTCACGTTCTTAAACAAAAATTTTATCTTCGCACTCGCTACCACATTTTTCTCACCATTATTTCCAGGATTTTGTACACAGTGCACCAATATTTTTGCATTTACTTCGTGACAAAGAACGATAGCTTTATAAGCAAGAATGGCGCCTGAAGGGAGCTGTCTCGGTGTTATTTATACAATAGTCTCGTAGCCCGTCGATTTCTAGATGTTGCTCGTAAGTATCGAGGAGCAATTTTCTCGAAGCTTGAGAAGTTGAGACATCAGGTGTGCTGTTTGGCTGGGCTGTCTGTTGGAGTGTAACTGCACTCTTGTTATCAAAATGACGCTGTTGTGTCTACGATGGGGTTTGTCAGTTAATATTTGGGGGAAATAAAGAGGCGTTTATTAATATATTTTTAATAGATTAGATATTAACTAAAACATACTTTTCCTTTCAAACTTTTCAGCTTTATCAAAATTAAATAATGATTCTTTATCAATCAATATCCATATTTTTTCCCAAAGGGAACTAGCTATTGCGTTTCACAAGGTCTTTCTCCATATAAACGTATGTTTTTATCCAATACCTGTAGAAAAACAAAACAAAAACACAAAAGTACATTCCAACTGCTCGCTACGCCTCCCCATATCATTTTACACCAGATATTAGTTGGCGTAAAGTTTTGTAACGGAGCGTGCCTCAGGGCAGTATCCTAGGCCCAGTACCGCATGCAATCATATCATCTGCGGCCAGCAATCACCAGTCGTTTTGTTTGCTTGCACTCAGCCTCAGGAGGTAAAACCGACCAAATTATCTGTTAGGATAGACTAGTATTTTCGTTTCGTATTTTAATGTAATTTTATGCTGCAAGTAATGTTATTAGAGTTAATTTTATTATGAATTTCTCGTCATCATCAATCATGCCACTAATCCATCATGCGTTTCACGTAATAAATGTGTGATAAATGAGTATGCAATATAATCAGTACGTTCAAAACTATTACCTAACGATGTTATTAGATAAATCATCGTTAAACACTTGTAAATGTACCTACCGTCTACATTGATTTTGTGATTGAAAATGTCATCTTTAAGTAGGTACATTGTCCGTAGCTTTTAAAATACAAACTATGAATATTTATGAAATTGCACGTTCATAAATATAGTACTCTACCCTTAAATCAGCTCTAGAAATCTCGTCGATACTTCCCTCAAATCTTCTTCCTTGCTTGTAAGGTATACTCGGGCAGGTCGCCCGGGGCTAGCGATTGGGCAAGCGGTGCACGAGTTCAGATAATTACACCAGTTTGCATGTCAGAAGGATCTTCAACGATGTAAACTGCTGTATGTGTGGAAAAGTTTACAGAGTATTACTTGTATAATATTTTGAAAAGTATAAATTTTGGTTTTCTTATTGGATTTTTGATATTTTGTGAACCGTTGCATCATTTATGTTGCCATAATCGTTGTCTCTTTCAATCTTTATTTCTGTCAATCCTTTGAAGAAGAGTTCATTATTTCCCAATAGATGTAAAACTTTTACATCAGTGCAGTTTGCCGCGCTGCGTAAAAGAGCGCGCGTTGCAAACTTGAAGCCTTTACCGCCTTTGCATGTCGCCTTGCCGAGATGGCGCAGATTGTTAAAACTTTTGTCTACTACCTCGAACGTGGGGATAGTTTTTCGATTGCTATTGTGGTTTACTTCTTTCATGTTTGACAACTGCATTTTTTACATACAAATCTGTATTTTTGTAATCCTTTGCTATATTAGTTTATTTATTTATTAAAACTTCATGCAACGTACAGGTACATAGGCGGACTTAATGCCTGAGGCATTCCCTACCAGTCAACCAAGGGTGGTGGAGAGATAACATGGCAGGTGAAAAAAATAGAAATAATTAATAAAGGAAAAATTGTAGACTAAATATATATATAGTTAAAATAAATATATATTTCCTATAATAAATACATATATATATATATATATATATACACATATAACAAGTAATAGAAATCTTTAACTCTTTTTTGAATGCTAGATCATTCAACTGCTTCCAGCTTTTAGGAAATTTATTGTAAATTTCTGGAGCCATGCAAAATACACTTTTACGCATAAGTGCCGTTTTATGCTGATGCTGACAAATTTGAGTATTGTCACGTCTTTTTCTGGGAAATTGATCTGCCATGCGAGAAAATAAATGCGGATTAGCTCTCAAGAACATGGCATTTTCTAATATGTAAAGGCAACCGTTAATAAGATCGCTTAATGTATTTTGAAGCCATAAGTATTTGAAATAATAACTACAAAATACCTCAGCGTCAGTTTAACCACAGATAATATAATACTAGCATAGTTTAACTAACCATTTGATTAATAGTCATGGGTATATTTTGTTGACAGTAATATTAATTACTTATTAAGTTCAATTACGCCACTAATTACATTTTGAAATCCGAAAGCCACGTTGCCAGAATTAATCATTTTAGTGATTTCACAAATGAATAGCTCAAATAATTAATATTTATAATATGCCATTTGCGGACGCTACCCACTTAATGCGCGCAATGGACGCCATATTTAAATGCTGCAAGTACAATGTTTCAATTTAAATAATAAATAATCGATGCCACCGGGCATGTGTGATTGCGAAATATTGCTCTCTCCGACATCACAGCTTAAATTACCGCTGCCTCGAGATAAAAATATGTTAAATGACCATATGATTAAGCAGATGTTTATAGATTATTAATTTGTACACAAATAAGCCGAGAGATGTGAAGAAGATAATGACCCACCTACAGAGTTTCATTTTTGGTGAATGGGGAAATAAATCTGAGAATTATGGGCTCAATCGATGCAGCTATGTGAGAACTAGCGTCGGCGTCGGCTTATTGCTAGAAACTCGCACGTATATCGGGGATTGCATGGCTATGTGCGAGATCGTTCATTGAGTGTGCTGCCGTTTGAAGATTAGTTCACCTAGTGTTCTCGTATACTGCCGGTCATACTTTCATTGCTCCATTTACCTGCAAGGGTTACATAATCGTCCAATACAAGCTCTTTGGTTATTGTGTGAAAAATAGTAAACGTGTTTAATATTTTGGGAATTTAAAAACTCTTCAACAACCAGTGTTGGGCAGTATTTGTAATTAAAATACGTAATTGAAATATAAATACGTATTTGGTACTTGTAATCAATTACTTTTTAAAAATAAAATTTGTATTGTAATTGGTATTTCAAATACCTGACGTTGAGGTATTTTGTAGTTATTATTTCAAATACTTATGGCTTCAAAATACATTTAGCGATCTTATTAACGGTTGCGTCCTGCAGATACGAGTACTAGCGCTCGATAGCTTTCGTAAGCAAAATGGCAAACGCGTAACTACGTCAAATTATTATTTTCATTTCAAACGGTTATTTTCACGAAACTTCTGTGTACCACGTTTTAATTAAGTTTATTAGTACGAATGTCACGATGGAAGATCGACTGTATTATAAAATAAATAATTTTAATATGTATTATAAATAAAAATAGTTAAAATACTGTATTTTGCATTTTATATTTCAAATACATGATTTATAAATATTTTGCATTTCGTATTTTAAATACTTGCGAGAAAATATTTTGTAATTTATATTTTAATTAAAGCATATCAAGTATTTTGCCCAGCTCTGTAAACAACAACTTATAAACGAATTCTAATGGTTGACCTATCACATAATCGATCAAAAACAATTACGCATAGATCTACGCCTCCTCAAGAGCATAAACTAGACAGCAGCCAAGCTCATCTTTATTTTATATTTATTATGAGTTATTATTCAATGCCCGGAGCTTTCCCATTTCCATCCATCAGAGTGCAATCTTTAATCTGCCGGGCACACTGTAGGCAACCGTTAATATATCATAAAACACCCACTCGCTATGAAATATGAACGATATTTTTAATACGAGCCTTTAAAATGTTCTGTAAAGTGCATTAATTTAGGTTTTACGCGGTCGCTTTTACAAGCTTTTTTTATCAAGTTTGCCGCGCAATGTTGTCTGTTTTCATTTTTATTATAATCTGTATTGTAATGGCCGCTTTACACGACACCAACATAACACTTTACTCTATGCTCTATGGTAGTACTAGCAGTTTTGGAGACATTTTGGCATTCTACCGCAGAGTCAAAGCCAAATAGCAAACGGTCAAGGGATTTGTAGTAACTACCTATATCCTTTTGAATAGTTATAATTGTGTTTTTCGAAGCGTTTTCAGAAGATAAGATAGACAACCGTCTGTCAAATAAGTAAGTACCTATTTATGGACATTCAAGTACAACATGTAATGAAGTATGAAAAATCACTTAAATTCAATGTGAATAGGAAGTTTACCCAAAAAAAAAAATAACCGAGAAGCATGAGCATAGATGATACTTAGTACGTATTTGATAGATGTAGGAATCTAATTCTAATCTTTGACGAAAATAAACCTGATATATACCGGAAAAGTCGTCTAAAACTATTCTGAACCATAATTATAATGACGTTTTATAATAAATGAGACTTCTCGTCGTGATAAATTATTATTTCAGCATGAAACGTTAATAAAAAATTCACGCAGAGTGCCATCGACAAACTTCACTTTTTAATATCTCTTACGCAACTCTCACGTCTATTTTTGTGGAGCCGAAAATATCTGGAGTAAGATAAAAATGTTAAAATTTACGTTTATTATCTGCGCTACACAGAGCGCAATAATAATTTGTATGAATCATCCATTTTACATGCAAAGGTTGCTATATTTTTAAAAGAATAACGAAACAGAATTGATGTTATCACAAGCAATTTCGTCACGACGCCAACCATTTTTTTTTTAATCACCACTTTTCCCTTTCACCCTTACTTTTAAGGAATGTTTTAACGACATTTCTTCGTAACTGGGAAACGAGCACTTTTCTTGTAAGAAACCTGGCAGCCCTCATTCACTCCGCTCATAATAGCCCATGACATAAAGCCGTCCACCAACTCGATCGACCATTACATTTTCTCAACGAGATTTTCACGCTTCATTCATGCGGTCCGTATCTAAAAAATGTCAGGAGGCCGCGGCACTGCACCATTCATCCTAACCTAATTTCTTTTGCAACGGTCACTGGCCTGTTAGCGCTCGTTTTTTATGTGTGCTAGATAATCTGCGTGAATTGCTGGATGTACCAGATCGAATAGTAGGTAGTTTAGGTTATGCAATAATTCGAAGTTCTATCTGGTGTTAGGTTGGTACTAGGAAACTGACCGACCTATCAAAATTCGGAAATTGGCTGAAAAAGTAGCTTTTATCAATGTTACATTTAGGTCAAAAGTCAAATGTGTTTATTTCAAGTAGGCCATTATGCGGCACTTTTGAACGTTAAAATTAAAATTTACAACCAATAAAAATTGATCCTACCGAGCATTATAGTAGCTTGTTATGGAGAATAACGCACAAGAAACTCTATACTTAATCTTTTAAAATATTTTTTTTTTTTAATATTTACATAAGTACATACATTGCATATACGTGAGGTCGATGCACCCAGCACTACTATACTACATATAGGTATATATTACAAGCAATAACAGGTCAATTCTTTCACTTGATAAATAGGAACATGGTTCTCACGTACTTACAAATATGCAAGCATAGGTAAATTACCTAATTCAACAACAACGGAACAGTGTGGGAGTCAAATTAAAAAAAAGAGAAGAAAAAATAAATAAAAATAAAGCGTTATGAATAAAATTATTTAGGTGCATACTGCTGTGTTTTCTGCTTATAACCAATACGCCAGAATGTTGCATTAAATCGTTATTCATGTACTAAAAGAAGACTGTTGCGGTCTTAAAACTACAGATTTTGTAAAACTCATCGAGTAACATTGATATTGATAGCCCATTGAAAAGCAACCAAAGTAAATAAGAAAACAGTAAGGATCGTCGCTAGAAACGGCGTATTTTTTACGGAACATTTACGAGCTAATCTAAATCTCGACAAATAGAAGGACGCTTAGCGACTGACCAGCTAGTAACTATGACAATTATTTCTACTTTGTTGTTCTGACGGAACAGTTTCAAAATCGCGACCATAGACCACCTATTATATTTTTTCCCGTTTGCCGCCCTCGCGACCCGAGCGCCACTTAAAGATGACAGCTCAAATTACGCGCCGCGCATGTGCTCAACAATTAATGAGCTCATTTCGCGCGCTTTTTATTTATCGCTCGGATATTAGCCTGCGCTTAAAGGAACCGGTGTAATAATTTGTATTTACATGCGCATTTGTCATTTATATTTCGTGTTGCGTTGCGTGTTTTTCTTAGAAAGTTTGACTCGGTATGTGATAATTTAAATGAAGAGTTTATAGTAATATGATTTAGGTGCCAATAAGCATTAATTATTCTGTGTCATTTGTTTCAGGTACTAAACTAAATCAGCAAAGCTTTTGAAGACAATACTGCGGGAAGTAATTAAAGAAGAACTATAATTATTTATTTTAATCACCTTTTTCTGAGAAATTGCTTTTGAAGATGTCTATTTATTTTGTAATTTTTACCCGACTGCCGAAAGGAAGGTAATGTGTTTATCTGTCTATGTATGTATGTATGTTTGTTCCTATGTGGCGTTCCAGAGACCAAAAGCGTTGGCCGATGATGATCTGTACGCCAATCGATTCGTCTTAACCCTGCGAGTGTGATTGGCTACATAAAAATTTAAAAATGGCGGCTTTTGGGCGCCATTTTGTTGGGGCCCAATTTTATTTTTCTTCCAATCCCGTCGTGTGCCATATCAAAATAAAAGATTTTAAGAGGCGATTTCAAATATATATAACACTTATATGTTTAAATGTACATAATTCGATTTTTTTTTAACTAAAAAGTGCTAAATAAAAAAATACCCGACTACTTAAAAAGCGAACTAAAAAGACGTAAACAAGAAAAAAACATGCTGTGCATTCGGAGGATACATATTCGCAAGCTGGCTGACCAAAACCAGATGTTTTTTTTTTTTTTTATCTATGATATATACCGTACGGTACCTACATGAAAAATGATAAATTAAATAGACACTTGTACATCTTTGAATATTGAAGGTTGAACACGTTTTTGCTTCACCAAAATATTATCACTCAAAAACCCATTTAAAAACCTCCGAGCAATTTCCTCCAAAAAATGAAGTTACGTTTCGTTCCACATCTTTTCCCGTGATTCCCTCGGTTGCAAGTTTTAAGTGAATTAGAAATGGAACTTTGTTGGAAAGTCTCGTTTTACTCAAGTTGGTGTGCGTGCAAAATGCGTGGCGAATGAGACCGAGACGGAACGAATAAAACAATGACCCGGCCGGCCTTGTGGACAGGGTTACCAGAGGTGGAAAAAGAAGAAAAGAGATATTTTCGTTTTGGATTAACTTAAAATATATTAGCAGCTGGTTCGAAAATTAAACATTAGAGATTTGATCTGTTATTAGAGATTTGTTTCAGAAATGGTTGGTTTGACGTTTCATCTGATTTAAATGGAAATAGACAATCCATTTTATTGACTTCAAAATAAGAAAACAATTCCCAGTTCACACGAACATTCCACATCACAAAACCCTGAATACATCTATAAATTCTAACTTTACAACTCCACAAATGTATTTTCTAGATATTATTGCAAGAACAATAAAGTAGGCTGAAAAATGTTATGACATGCTTTCTCATGCATATAAAACCTTGTTTATGGTTTAAAAAGTAAAGCATCGTTTAGTTCGCGATAGTAAACGATCTTATTTGTCGAACAACATGTTTTACAACTCCGCTACAAAGTGGAACGTTTAAAAACATACGTTTGAAGAATTACTAAACAAGTTTGACGGAGCACTTTTGAAATAAATCAGTGGAGGATGAAAACGAGCCATTGTATACGGAAGCCGTTAGAAGTAAAATAGACAACGTATAGGTGTTGCAAATGTAAATATTTTTTAAATATTGTTGTGGAAATTGCTTTAAGTTAGATTCTACAAAATTCTACATGACTAAATAAAAGACAAATGAAAATAAAGGAAAGAAAACCTTGATTGAATATTTTGTAGATTTACTCAACTAAAAACTTCATACTTAGAACATAGGACCAAATTTTAAAGATTAAAATGAACACTAGGGTTTTAGTCTGGATTTCAAATGAGACAAACTTAATAAATAAATTGTGAAACCCGAGTGGGTAACTACTTCGCAAGACAAACGAACAGAATTTATAGTGCATTTTACCGCCAAAATTGGACAAGTCCAAGATAGCGTCTTTTTGGCGGAAACTTACAACAGATCCTTATCGTCTCTCAAACGGCGAAGGCAAATGACAGCATTAAATGGAATTACTGCAACATTATTTTGTAACGTTTTTCTTTGTGATTTAAAAAGAAATGCTGAAATTGAGAAATCTCTAGTTGATAATATTTTTGGGGTAATAATTCCAACATGCCCCTGAAAACATGACATGCTTTTTACCCGACTGCCGAAGGAAGATAATGTGTTTGTTTATCAGTCTATGTATATATGTATATTTTTGTTCCTATGTGGCGTTCTAGAGAGATGGTTCTTACGTCAATCGATTCGTCTTAACCCTGCGAGTGTCTCTGGCTACATTCAAATTGTAAAATAAAAAGATGGCCGCTTTTGGGCGCCATATTGTGGGGCACCAAATTTATTTTTCTTCCAAACCCATCGTGTAGGGTATCAAAATAAAGAATTTTAAGAGGTGATTTCATAAATATATAATACTTATATGTTTAAATGTACTTAATACTAAAAAATACTAAAAAGATGTAAAAAAGACAAAAAAAAAAAGTTTTTTAAAAAAGACAAAAATTCCGACTGCTTAAAAAGCGAACTAAAACGACGTAAACAAGAAGAAAATTATGCTGTGCTACATGTTCGCGAGCTGGCTGACCAAAACCAGAAGTACCCTCCGTCTGCACAACATGATTTTTTATGTAGCTATCAAAAGCGTAATTTTTCATCCATTGAAAATGCACGATTTCTGTGAGATCGCTTACGGCCATCAGAAAAGCTAAAATTGCATAAGTAGATACATCAAATATTATTTAGTAAAGTATTGAAAACCCTTTATTCAGTCATATTAAAGGTTTTTTTGAAACCAGTAAATGAAACACCCGAAATCACTTCATCAAAGAAATGCGATGACAAACAGACACACGTCCCCTTGCGGTGTAAATAAACGGTAATGGCCGGGGGTAAGCACCCCCTCAGAGGGCACATTACATTTAAAATATTTTATCTTTAAAATAAAAAGCGTGTCTCGCCTGCGGCCACAGCGCTATCTCCCAAAATCTGCCTTCATTTACAATGGGACGAACAGACATAAATATAACTTCGTTTTTCTATAATACATTTTACATTTAAATGCGTCTGGTTTCTGACGTATTATTTTGTTTTGCAGACGCTACAAATCATTCTTTTTGTTATCGGTAATTACCTTTGTTAAATGAAAATTAGATGTTAGAACAATAATAGGTAGCTAATTATGTGTTCTAAACTTTGCAGACGATGCAAAATGTAGATACAAGCAATTTGTTTCACGCAGCTTACATTCTAACAGTCAAATGATATGAAGGAACATGTCAACTCTTAACAGATGTTTTACAGGGATCTCTTCTCATATTAGTGATGCTGCTGAAGACCAAACCTGGATTCTTGAGTTCCTAGGTACTAGAGTCGATCGAAAAGCGGGCCGAGGCTCATCAGCAATGATGCACTGGTTAAGTCAAAGCTCCAGAACCTTGAACATCGTCGCCGAGTTGCCAGCTTGTCGGTTTTTTATCGGTTGCATTTCGGGGAGTTTGCGATGGAATTGCATGATCTAATGCCGCCAAGCCCGTTTCATCATCGGACTACTAGACGTACGTCGATGCGCCATCGATACATGGTGAAGTGGACATCCCACCCATACGCACTAAACGTTTTGGAAATACTTTCATTATGCGTATAGCTAAGGAGTGGCATTCCCTGCCGGAGTCTGTGTTTCCCGATAGCTATATCTAGGGGTCTTTAAAAGTCAAGAGTGAATAGGTTACTTCTAGGCAAGCGTGCTTCACCGTCGAACACATCATCACTTACCATCAGGTGAGATTGTGGTCAAGCGCGAGCCTAAAATATATATAAAAAAAAAATGTATCCAAAACAAAACGATCGATACAAATTAACTTAGGAACAAACTCAGAGTATTGTAAAACTTACACTTTAATAAACAAGAAGAAATATCATCTAACTGCTAGCAGGCGTAACGTCTTTTGATCATCACAATAAATTCAATATTGATCAACAAGGGCTGTTTGATAACTTTGCCGCTTCTAAAATCTGAAGTTTGATCGTTCAAAGTGGAACCGTTCAAAGACTTGAATTTATTGTGCATGATATTAACGGAAATGTTTCTTTCTTGCTGGAGACTGTATTTCCTAATGTCTTTAACTAAATTCATAGTTGTTTCAGTCAAAAATGAAGAGATTATACTTCTTGGCAAACTTCGACCGCATCATCGCTTACCATCAAGGCCTAAGGGTGCCTTTCCACCAGAGATATGCTATGCAGCTATGCTACGAGGATGTGAAAGCTAAGCTACGAAACTATGTGACCGTTTCCACTGATGCTAAACTATGTAGCTGTGCGAGAAAAATGCGCAGCTCGAGCTATGCGATTTATAGACAGTAGGGAAGGCACGGGCTGCACATCGCGACCATCCATAGCTCGCATCCTGAGCAAGCATCCAGATCATCCATATAAAAACATAGCTTAGCAGTTACCCGTTTCCACAAGTGCTATGCTTTATGGACCAATGAATATGATTGTTGGATATCAAACGCATCCATAGCAACGTAGCATAGCATATCTTTGGTGGAAAGGCACCATAAGACGCGTGTCATTTGATGTCAACGATGGTGATGTTTAGAAATGTCAAAATATAAGGGATTGATCACACGATTTCGATAGTGGTTGACATTACCCCAATCGCTATTACCACGCTTTCGTTGCTAGAATGACACTTGTCTATGACCTCCCGTGAGACAATAGACAACGGAAGGTCAACAATCAATAAAAATGAAAACGTATTAGGGATAAATTGGCGAAAGCGAGCCGGGCCCTGTGCGAGGCACGGACTAGGAGAATTTTATTGTATTACATACATATTCATAGTGGTGTTCAGAAGATAACCGTGGTCGTATCTTTACAGAATATTTTTTTTTGTTACTCTGAACACCACTTTGAATATGTATGAAATAAAATAAAATATTTATTACATATAAGTCGTTTAATTAATACCCAATACATATAGAATAGTTTGTACGTAACAATTTCAGATGAGAATATTTCTTCTTTCATACTTTTTAGAGCGTGTTTTTTCAGTAGTCGCCTTC
The DNA here is from genome assembly GCA_949775005.1 of Orthosia gothica. Classification (NCBI taxonomy): domain Eukaryota; kingdom Metazoa; phylum Arthropoda; class Insecta; order Lepidoptera; family Noctuidae; genus Orthosia; species Orthosia gothica. The sequence goes on from OX459069.1 coordinate 1,992,161, forward strand.
GCTAACATCGAATGCCACTTGTCTAGAATCTCTGTTATCTTTTGCTCAATGACTGTGTTAGTGGCATCTTGTCCAACCCTTCGGGGATTAGAAGAACGTAGCACATTATGCACCCTCTTCTTGACAAGATTATGGTATCCTGGTAATGGCAGTTTGTTATCAGTTGGATAAGCCGTTTTTATCTTCTTGGTGTCTATGCTGCAGTCAAATTTTGCTGGCGTAATTTTTGGCCACTTCCACCTTAGTTATTATATAGTATACTCTGTGACTGACTGTATTGCCGGTGGCAGCATTTTAACATGTTTTTTTAGCAAATTTATAATATTTGAGACTATTAGGCCAATATTCCAAATGCTCATGCTCAACTCAACTCAAACTGGCAATGGACAGTTGTGATTGGTGCGCTTGTTTTTTTGACATTAACCGATCTTTTCTAACACAAAATCAGTGGAATTGAGTATCGATAGCATGTAATTGGACATTTGGAACGTAATCTTAGTTACTAACTTTCATCTTCATTCAAAACCTACCATACATAGAAAGAATTCAGTGACGTCTGGGGTGTTTGAGCTCTTGCTCTATTGAGTACCTACACATATGTCAAGCTCAAGAATCATATGTCAAACTCGAGAGTTGTGATTGGTTGGCAGTTAATTGGCAGGGCAATTTTGAGTTTGAGTCGAGAATGATTATCCGAAATACGAGCCTTTAGTAGGTATAGAATTTATGAAGGAGTTTGTATGCAAACTTTTTCCAGTACCACGCACCTTAGATAAATAAGCTGAGGGAAAACTGTATATTATTATTTTACCTAGCCAGAACCATGTTGGCTTCTTATGACTGAGCAGATGTTTTTCGGAGAAACTGAAAATCGTAATATTCCGTGAATTCGGCGCTGCTGACATTAATCCGGTAATTTGTTAAGATTACTGTCCAAGAGACAAATTATTGCTAATTTACTTTGCGAGCTAATTTCGAAAATAAATCAGCTGTGAGTTTTAACCATTTTAGTAAGTTAAGGACCTACATACCCTTTACAGTGCCGTAAAACAGTATCTTTCTAAAGCATACTCCTTAGTAACGGCTAGGTTAAAAGGTTTGTAAAAAATAAATATTTATTATTGATTCATGAACATAATTTTGAACACAAGGTTTTTTCGTGTAACTAATAGTTTTGCTTTAAAAAAAAATTAACAACACGATATTTTTTCGCAACTTTTGGAAACTCCTCCAAAACGACTTGGATGTTTAAAAATATTATTACAAAGAAAAATTGATGGCTGGAATTTCTACATAACTAACATAGCATATGTAAATCAAATAATATTTTGCAAACAAAACTGTTCAAAAGGAGGTTCAATATTGATATATTGGCATCGAGCGGGCGCTCGGCCAGTACTACGTTATCATTGGGACGTACTTATATAGCGCCTTAAGGCGGTACCCCGAGCAAAACGCCGCGCAAGCCGTTTTTCGTGCTGTTTTTAGGAGCTATCTACTCGTTATTTAAAAATAAATATCAATTAATAAAAATACATTAAATTTCTACATAATATTGATTCTAAAATGGTAGATTTCTTTTTTTTTAATGTTGTATATATTTCACTAATCTCCTTCCAAAAAAAATACATAAAAATGAGAAATAATTATTGATAGTATGCATCTCCTCGTAAAGTGTTCATTAATTATTTTTTGTACTAACACTAATGGATAGAAAATTTAATAAAGAATATTTTTGTAGTATTTTTTTTTTCAAAAGGCCAAAATTCGATTTTATAAAGATTTTAATCTAAAATCTGGGCGTATTCACTACTGTAAATCATGCGCCACCAGTGCCGCTAGACCAATAGGAATGCTCATATCTCATGCCGGTTTTTTGGTCAGGGTAACGTCTTAAGAGGATGCAAGATGGTTGAAAAATACGCTTTGTCTGACTCACCAAGTATTGCAAGATTACTGGGAAAGAACAGGGCTTATCCGGATACAGAGATATTATGACATGAGGATGGGCAGAACCATCCTGTTGTTTTATTATCATTGTTTGTAAGTTTACGGAAGGTGCGGTCATAGCGCATAAACTACAAAATTTACGATATGTATTATGAAACATGTGTAGAGTTCTTATGTATTGAGGACACATGAATATGTCAGAAGAAATTATTACCTGCTTATTAAGACAGATGAATTAAATAAACCCAACTGTTACGTAATCTTACTGGTACTGCAATATCGATATGTCGACCAACTTGCCCCGTTGACCAATATAACATCATCACGACTATATTGCCCGAACGGTTGGGCAGGGGTGCATCATAGTACACCCAAATGCCGGCAGTTATGTTTATGCCTTATAGAGCCGAGCCTATTGCCATCAACCGGCCACAAATCCAGACTCAGGGCTGTTATTGAGGAATTGCAGATAAAAAAAACAATAACACTGCGCGACCCAGGAATTGAACCTAGGACCTCATGCTCGGCAGTAGCGTTTGCAGCCATTAGACCAACAAGATAGTCAGCCCGTTGCAGCCTGTTGACCAACTTAGGCCCAGCTTTTTGATCCGTAGTTAACTCAACCAATGGTTAAATTTGTTAACCACTCGTTAAATATTTTGAAAAAATGTTTTTTTTTTTTAATTTTAGTCTCACTAATGGTCAAATAAGTAGTCATTTATAAGACTAACAATCTATGAATAAACGCGTTTTACTGAAAATCGTTTTATTGATTCCTTTCGGTGGGGGCACACTCGGCGCAATGATTCATAAGCCTCGTTTGTACTCTTTTTTTTTAAATTTATTTATGATGGGTTTGCTCTTGACTCTAGTCTAGGTCAGAGGTGACAGAGACAGAGTCTACGATGGAGTGAGCTTACCCAGAAGACACATTGTGATTATTGTTGTTGTGTTGTGTCTATGTCGAATAAATGTTTCCTATTCTATTTTATTCTAAATTCGAAACCATCGGTAGCCTATTTAACCATTGGTTAACTACCGACTAAAAAACTGGGCCTGGACAAAGGATTCGCACTTTATTCCACGCATCTTAAGAAAACAATATTAAGGCGGCAGAGGAGCATTATTCCACGACGCGTCGCCCGCGCATTGGATCCGGCACTTTATCAAGATAACTGTCGTCGTGAGTAATTTTCACTGATACGCCAACGACGTTGATCAATCGATTTTTGTACTCGAATCGATACCGCTCGAAAATCGGATCGCGTCGAATCGAACTTTGGCGTAATGTGTTGATTTATTCGAGCGATCCGTGATGTTATAGCGCATAAAGGGCCCTAAAGGTCACCGTTTCTTTATTTTTAGTTGATTCGGCTTATCTGAACAACAAATGGGGTAAGATTCTGCGAAACTGGACGCGTGTTGTTTTATCGTTGGCTGTTGGAAGATCCCATAAAAATCACGAAGTACGATGACACGTACTTCGTGATTTTTATGGGATCTTCCAACAGTTTCAACACTGAATTCACACGTTTTTGTGGTGTGATTCATCATGAGTCCATGTTGGTAAACGTAAAAAGCCTAAATAAACATTCTGTGCGTGGAGTGGACTTTGAACATGGACCCATTTTTCCCTACTCAATTCTCTCATCCCTTTCCGAATCAAGCAAACACATAAACAAAACGCCCCTAATATGAAGCACAAACACACAACCCTTTATAATCCTTAACGCTCAGCAGACGTATAATTACTAATTAATTACAAACGGTATCCCGTTCGGGGTGATTCGCAGGCGATTCGAGAATTGAACCCCTTTTGCCCCCTCGCTCGGTCCGGGTTCATTCGGGGCATTTGATCCACTTCACTTGTTACAAAACAACTTTAAAACGAGATGATTGGGAAGCCTATTGTTTTCGTAATTACTTTTGATTTTGAATATCATTTTTCGTTAATTTGTTGGGTCATTTTCGTTTGCTTTTGTGATGTTTGAACGAGATTTTATCTCTGATTTCTAGACTCAATTATTTCTTGTTCTTCTGTTTAAAATTAGAACTTTCATCAAGATGATCAGTGTCCTTTTACTAATTGCGAGGAACTTATCCAAATGCTTGAATTACTTAATAGATACCGATTCCTATTTAAATAAATTGCTGGGTACTGCGAGTTCGTGTATTTTATCGAGGTTGTTTTAATTAGTGAAAATTCAGGCGGATATTATATATGTTTAGATGGAGAAAATAAGGAGCTCGTGGCTAAATAATAACAGCCGCACGGGTCGATCTTCAAGGTTAAGCAACGCTTGCCGAAGTCAATCCGTGGATGGGTGACCATTTCATCATACCAAGTTTCCTCCGTGCCTCGGAAAGCACGTTATGCCGTTGGTACCGTCTGTCATTTGAAGATCTTTGACAATCGTTACGAGTAGTCAGAAGCTTGAGATCTAACACCAGTCGTGCCAAGAAGTACCGTGTTACCCAGTTACTGGGTAGTTGAGGTCAGATAGGCAGTCGCTCCATGTGAATCACTGGTACTCAGCTGAATCCGGTAAGACTGGAAGCCGACCCCAACAACAATTGGGAAAAAGGCTAGGCAGATGATGAGATGGAGAAAATAAATTCAATGCATTTCCGAATTATTATCCGTTAGGAATGATAATGGAAATATGTATATGAGTCAGCCGAATTACTTTAATATTATGTCCTACTCTTAAAGGCCAATGGCTGCCAACCCTGTAATACGTCCCAAGATACAGTTTTCCACGACACTAAAAATATTTCAACACCACTTTTAGGGACCACAGAAGCAAAATAAATTGGCACTTAGGTTCAACCTTATTCCTAATATCAAGGGTGATATTTGGCTTAGTATTATGTGCCTTGTTACCGTTTGCAGGATCAGCAGAAACTATTATGCTTGAACGATCTCATTGGAACTAGTCTAGAACATTTTCTTGTTCTTTTTGGTCTAGGTTAATCCTCAGATATTTTTCTTTTGTCGAAAAATTATTACTGCTGCGCAGACACATATAGGTACAACATAAGGGTTACTCAATACATTAACTATGACTCTGCAGATTCCTATACTTTTTATGGATTAGACTAGCTTCTGCCTGCGGCTTCGCTCGCGTGAAAGTCGAAAATTATCCCAAGAGAACGTATTCCTGGAATAAAAAGTATCTTAAGTGCTATTCTTGACTATAATCTATCTCTTTGCCAAGTTTCATCGAGATCCGTCCAGCCGTTTGAGCGTGAAGAAGTAACAAGCATACAAACATACACACACTTACAAAATTTCGCCTTTAAAATATTAAAGAGTGATGTGATAGTGAGACTTTTAATGATAGATTCCCTGGATTATTTAGATCCTCATATACCGAGTCCAAATAGTGTTATCACCCAGCAATACTGACGGTAGTAAAAGGTACAGTAGTAGTGGTACCCATTGTCTTTACAACTCCTATCTCAATAAACCCTACAGGAAATTACATCACTACGAACATTAACCAGCACTATAACCCGTTCAAAGGCACTACCGACTACCCTCACATACGAAAGCACATCCCTACAATCGAACTTAAGTAATCACGTCTTCGCATTAGCACAGACAGCCCTCAGACCGCAGAGAGGCAGGGGAGGGTTGGAGCGCGGGAGGGTTAGTTCACTTTGAGTTAACACCTCAGTGCTCGATTATACGAATGCGAGTTTATGCGAGTTATTCGACGGCACAGACACGGAAATGACGGCTCGTAATGAGGTGGGATTCGTAATGATATTAGTCGTGTTTTTTTGGGTGTACGTAACGATTTTTGCCGGCATTTGAGATGTTTTATCGAAATATATGTCTGATATTTCGGTCGCGCCTTTGTAGTGATGTCTATTATAAAACTCCATCTGTTGCGAATGCGCAACAAGCTTAATTTTTTGTTTGACTTCTTTTTTTTGGTTTAATTTAAATTAATTGAGTTTGACTTTACGCTTAGTGGTGAGCTGTTTTGAATTTTTTTTAAGCTTCATTTTAAAAAATTACAAAAGGCAAATTCGCAACTGTTGTAAAATCCTAAGTACTTGTCAAAATGAAGAAGAAGCATGGGATTAGTAATTCTTATTTTCGTGTGAGCCCCCTTGTGTCAGAGTTAATTAAGCCACCTCTGGGTACCTCACAGACCTCTGACTTGGCTATTTCAGACTTATATTAACTTTAAGAGTCCAGGTTTCCTCACGATGTTTTCTGCCTGCGATATCCGAAATAAATTTAGAAAGTTGAAAAAGTCACATTGGTACTTGGGCGGTTTTGAACCCACGACCTCAAGCACAAGAGGCGAGGTCTTAGCCACTCGGCCACCACGACACAACATTAGTAAGTGATTTGCTTTTTAGGGTTCCGTACTCAAAGGGTAAAAACGGGACCCTATTACTAAGACTCCGCGGTCCGTCTGTCTGTCTGTCACCAGGCTGTATCTCATGAACCGTGATGCTAGACATTGCAAATTTTCACAGATGATGTATTTCTGTTGCCGCTATAACAAGTAAAAACATAATAAAGTAAATATTTAAGTGGGGCTCCCATACAAGAAAAGTGTTTTTTTTTTGCCATTTTTTGCGATAATGGTACGGAAACCTTCGTGCGCGAGTCCGACTCGCACTTGGCCGGTATTTTGTATTTACCTAGCGTTTTCACCTTCGAATCTTTTGCATTTTACAGATTAGGCTCTTTTTGACTTAAAGACCCCAAGGTTGTAGCTATCAGGGAACAAAGACTCTGGAAGGGAATTCCACTACTTAGCTGTGCGCACAATAAAAGTATTAGTAAAACGCTTTGTGCGTATGGGTGGGATGTCCACCATGTACCGATGGCGTATGGCCGTACGTCTTGTAGTCCGATGATGGAAAGGGCTAGGCGGCGACGTGTGTTCTTTAGAGAGCTTTAAAAGCTTCTCTATTTCAATCACCAACCCTGTCTATCTCCCACTCCTAGACCAAAGCCTACATTGCACCACAACCACAACATAAAGCAGTTCCCGGCCCTTCTCCAAAGTATATCGCTAGCTATCACAATGTTTGTCTCTAATGGCGCAAATAACATTTGTGCAAGCGTCCCTGTCCCTTTGCAGCGGCTTGCGAACGAGACGGTAATGAGCAAGATTGTACTGATATACGTCGTCGGAGCTTAATGGTATGACTTGTGTTATGATTTGAATGTATTTTATGGTGAAAGGCATATTTTTAAATTTAGTTCACTTGCGTTAAAGTAAGTTAAAGTTACGTGGCTGCTCACGTGGAGTCTATCAGACCCCATATTGTAATAGGCGTTAACACCGCAAAATTAATTGAAATCAGAATTTTGTTGACTGCAGCTAACAGTGAGCAAAACGCCGCGCTTATAGTTTTCGTGCAGTTTTTAAGAGCTATCTACTCTTAATTTAAAAAGAAATATCAATTAATAAAAATACATTAAATTTCTACATAATATTGATTCTAAAATGGTAGTATACTTTTTTATAAAAGATAGTGAAACATATACCATGTTTCACTAATCTCCTTCCAACAAAACCATAAAAATGAGAAATAATGATTGATAGCATGCATCTCCTCGTAAAGTTTTCATTAATTATTTTTTGTACTAACACTAATGGATAGACAATTTGATAACGAACGTTTTGTAAGTTTTTTTTTTTCAAAAGACCAATATTCGATTTTATAAAGATTTTAAAATCTGGGCGTGTTCACAACTGTAATTCATGCGCCACCAGTGCCACTAGGACAATAGGAATCTATGCCAATATTATAAAGAGAAAAGATTTTTTTGTTTGTTTGTTTGTTTGTACCGAATAGGGAATAGATTTTAAAAATTATTTCACCTATAGAAAGCTACAGTATTTCCGAGTAACATAGGCTATAATTTTGACGGGAGCGAAGCCGCGGGGGTCAGCTAGTGTTTATATATACAGGCAATTTTTTGCTGCTTTTAGTAGACTAATACTGCCAAGTTTCTCGTTGATTTAGGTCTTATATCTGCCAGTAAACATCTTTCTGCAGCAATGATGATAATGATGAAGTTCTTCAAATGACATTTGTATGTACATGACACTAAAATAAAATTACCTTTGATTTGATGGTTGAAGTTATTGACCTGGCTTTTAAAACAATTATAGAAAGTATCTACCATATAATACGTAGTCAATGACAGTCAAACATTATTGATTGAGAATGGAATTACCACTTCCAATATTAATGTTTAAAACTTCTTCGTAATTAAGAACAAGTATTGATTGCATCGCGGGCATTGACATCTACTTTTCCAATATTTATAATAAGTTGGATAATATAACCCATCGCTTATCGCCTTTCTAAAATTACCAATAATTAATTGGCAAATTTTGTTTGCAAAAAAATATTAAATAGATAGCCGATGGGACTGGACTGGGACTGGAAGATACAAGAGAGTGGTGACGTCGGTCGTACCGCAAGACGCAGCGGTTGGAACTCTAGAAGGATTCCCTTGAGGTCGGTTGATGATCTGGTCAGGCCACTGGATGTAAAAATCACAGAAACGTTTTCTTGGGGGAGGCAAGCAGTCTTTCAGCTGAAGTGACGATAAACAGATGGCATGTTCTGCCCCTTATTTAACACAAAAGATCCTATCGATTCACCTTTTTTTTTATTGGGACAATCCCACCGCACTATTCCCAAACCACTGCAACTCCTGAAAGCCAGAATCAACAGTGGCGACCACCAGAAAAGCGCCGAGGCAATGAAGCTCGACGAAGTCCCGGAGAATGAATTTAACTGTCTTGGATCCCGCAACGAAATTAATCAGAAAAGAATAACGGACGAGTAGGAAAAATGTAAATTTCCACTTTCAATCCACCTGTCTTCATTACCTTAAATTATTAATTGATAAACAAACCAATTCCTCTGAAATACATTATTACATTTCGTACACCTGTCGACATTCCCAAGCGACACAGCACTATACTCATTACGTAAGGGTTAAAGTCATTCAAATCGTCGTGGTTCGCGAACCGTCGCAGTAGGAGGGTTAACAAATAACCCGATGACATTCATGTAATATGAAGTTATTGTTGGATGTAGGTATTAGGATTTATAGATGGATTCAAAAACACCCAGCTTAACACCTACCCCATAGGTAGGTGTTCAGCTGGGTGTTTTAGAATTTATGGTGCGTTTTAGGTGTTAATTTTGTTAAGGTAGTGTTGAAGGAATTTGCATTATGTCTTAGAGGGGTTCCATAGTATAATTATGTCGCATCAAGGGTGGCCGATAGATGCAAACCATCGGGCAGTCAGGATGTATTCGCTTAGGTTAAGACATCGTGTGTTGTCAGGTCGGTAGGTACAATCGTGAAAATGAAAACAAACAAATTATTCGATACACTGGGTTTATTCAAATATTCACAGTTACAATCTTGGTAACTATAGGTCTACCAGAATCTCATGGCAAATGTGGAAATAAAAATTTGTTGTGTGCAATACTGGGGAAATTGGATTAAACGGTCTTGATACTGTTTATTTTTTATTTATGTCTTTAGTATTAATGAACATGAGGTACCTATATTATAGTAGTCACAGCGGATATTTGTGTCTATGAACTTGGTCCTGCCAACCATTGCGTAAGAAACAGTTTGTCATCGAGTATACTGCATAGAGTAAGCGAGATAGGACGATGTGACATACATAAGCGAGTGAAAGAGAGTTATACAATGCTATCTTCACCTTCAACATTGAAGCAAAAATAGCTACTGCGCGGGGTCTTGCAACAAATTCAGAGATACAAAGATCCACTGTGAGTATTATAGGTATGTGTAAGTGTATGAATAATGTTGTTATACATCGGGTTCTTAACATAGGAAAAATAAATCAATTGAATATAAATTTAAGTACTAATTTATTATATATCATTTAAATCATACTAATAACTTAAAACCTCATTCAGAACTAGAAAACTAGAATACGATTCCATGAACTCCACTGGCATTTCAAAAACTTGTATCTTTGTAGTTTTATGTCATCTCTCTCCATCAAAATGGTTCTTTTTCATTGGCATTTAACATATTCAAAATCAATCTCTTGATGTATAAAGTCTGTAAACAATAATAAAATGTATCATGTTACTTATAGTCATTCATCATCATCAGTCTATATATACTATTTTTGTATGTAAGTTTTATGGCCTGGTTGCTAGGACCTAGGCTGGTTGTTAGCCACGTCTTTGGAAAGAGTTTTGGATCTTATATTTATTCTTTAGTATGCATTAGAATGCGGATGTAACAGAGTCTAATGTTTTTTGGAGTATTTGGCAGCAAATTGTATCGAATCTGTCTTTCCAGTAAGCTTTGCAGAGGCAGTCAATACTACAATAAAATAATCCGCTTCACTATCCCGAGATCGCTTCTGTCAATGATTTTACAAATTGTTCAGTTGCGTAGACAGTTGAGACACAAAACTACACCAATAATATATCACAATATCCACTAGGAATCAATTTGCAAATAATATTAACAGCCACTGAACTTCACTCGACAAAATCCCGCAAAAACTCCCGTCTATATACACGTCCCACTGCAGGGCGCAGATTATTACTTACGAAGAAAAATTAAGTAAGAAAACTATAAAATAAACTAAAAGTATCAAGACAAGTCAGTCCAACTTACCAGTCCACTCTACGACGCACTTTGAAATCAAAGATTGTGTTACACATTGAAACACATTGAAAACAATAAGTCTCGCTTGAGATCGAAGTGGGTTTTTCGACATTTTCACAAAAATACCAAATTTTCAAGATAATATCAAAAAATTTCAGCAGCGGTTGACACATCAAGTACTTTGATTTAACAGCTGACAATTGACATTGCCATATGAAAATCACAATTTAAAAAAAATAAAAAATGCCATGAGATTCTGGTAGACCTATAAATATTACGGATCGACACTGATTCTACAACGTCTTAGCTCTACGGTGCCGGTGGTCTGTACTCAACTGCCACAGATAACTATATATTAGTCAGAGACAGATAGGACAGTGGTATGGTTAACGATTAGTTCCAAAAATATGCGCCTAAGCGCTAGTGTGTTTCATCGCCTAGTGATGCCCACAGCGTACTACAAAAGTATCCGTCGTAAAATATCGATAGCATAGTGATGTGCCACTAAAAATTCTGCTAGGGGGTACTTTTAATTTATTTGCAAGGTTCAGAAATTTTCAAATAAAACGACTTTTAGAGTTTACTTTTTATTTATTTTTCCTCTTAACCTATGGGCTTTATATTTCTCAAAGGCAATTTGTTGAGGTGCACACATCTGTTTAACAAGTTTTTCTTGAATACCTCCTTTAAGAATCTTATTTATTATGTTGCACCAATTATGTACATGGGTGCGTATCATGAGATTAAGTAACCATTCTAGGACTTCGTTTTTATGATGTGCACACCCCAACCAATTTACCTCGCATTTTTTCATAATTTCGCTTTTCAAATGTATTTTTACGTGTTTCTTGTACGAATATTTATTTAAATAATCATGTATAAGGCCCGAGATATCCCTGTAGAGCACTAAAAACCTCTTTGAAGGGTAGGTTAAATTACTGTGTTTTAGAAGGGTGTATTCTCGTTGTTCGATCCATTTATGAAACACATCTCTTTTTCTTTGGGTATAAGTCTCAGAGCACTGTTTACAATTAAATTTTTTTGTCACTCTCCTGCACATATACCCGGCTGTATATGCAGAAGAATGCACGCGCAACCTTTCATTGCCTGGATTTAGCGATTGGTCGCTGCTAATGTTTTGGGTCACTGTTATGGGTCCACTACACATTGAATTTTCTTTATCCTCATCAAATGTTGATGAGGATAAAGAACTCTCATCAACTTTGGATGAAGATATGAATTTTAAAAAATCAACAACTGTCTCCCCTTTATCTTCCTCACAGTTCGCGTATATTGAATGTGGACCCATAACATTGGACATTAGCAGCGATTTGAATGCGTTTATGAAAGTATTGGCATCAGGATTGACGTTCCTATAGTTTATGGCTCTGATTCTACCAAAAAAATTCTCTAGAGGATCCTGATTTATATTTCTAGGATAAAAATACTGTATTTCATATTTGTCGAACAACAGTTTAGACAACCTTTCAAAACTTTCTATAGTTGTAACCCATCCATCAAGAGAAGGAACTCGAACCTTATAGGTTTTCTTATTTTTTTGTGCTTTCTTGCTACTAGCATCAATAAATTCAATATTTTTCAATATCCGTTTGGCTTCTGACCAAAATTTGAAAATTTGATGAGAGTTCGGCTTTACTGGTCCACGCAGTTTACCCTGCACAGTGCTCCCTCGAGATCCATTTACACTGTCAAACAGCTTATCCATGAAATCCACATCTTCGCTTGTTGTGGCCATTGTCTCACTAACATTTTCACCCGTGGCTGTAGTTTCTGAAATATTACATAATTATAAGTATAACACAAACTATCAACAACAAAGTGTTTCTACCCTATCATACTATAAGATATTGCAACAAATATTATCCTTAGTACATTATCTAAAGATTAGATAGTATCTCAATTATTAAGAACCTTATTTTTTTACATAGTATAAAATACTTAATTAACAATAACTACCTATATATACACTTAAATAAAAATAAAATATATCTACGAACGCGTATAAAGGGGTCAGAGGGCGTCATAAAATTCGTCCACATCGCTGTCAACGTGAAAAGTGTCCAGAATGCTGATTCTCTGGCCAAGGAAAAGCCCAGCCCTCTGGTCACGTGAAGAGTCTACTAAACGTTTGCTTAAATCTCGAAATACTCGGTGCACCCCATGGACCTAATGTTTCAACCCAAAACGGCTCAAATATATAACTTCCAATAAGGTTGGAAGATGGGATGGCGCAAGGGTGTCGGGTGACAAGGGTGTCGTATCCCACTCCAAAGCATTATGGTCATCCCGTCTGGTCTCTTCCCATCGTCGCGTGCCAAGCCATTGGTTTCTTAAACAATTGGCACCCCGGCGGTGACAAGAGCTCGACGTATGATGTCAATAATGCTGGCGTGCCGTGCTAACCGACCAGCGCTTCTACTGCAGGATAGGCCATGGTGTCTTATTGTGTTAAAGTCAATAAGTATATAAATAATTCATACCTTGGGATTCGAAGGAGTCAATCGGTTTGTAATGTAAACACTTGCTTGTTGATGGTATTTCACTTGATTCAAAAACTGTAGGACCGGAATCTGCAATTGAACATATTTTTTTTAAATAACGTTTTTTCACACATTTGAACTGATTATTTTCAATTGAGGTTCTACACGAATCGATAAATATTAAAGTAAAAAACTGAAATAAAAAAATTATAATCAATCTGTCTAACCATTTCTCAACTATGTTGGGGTCGGCTTCCATTCCAACCGGATGCAGCTGACTACCAGTTTTTACGTAAAGCAACTGCCTATCGGACCCCTAGAACCCAGTAACTGGGTAACAGGTACTCCTTGACAAAACAGGTATCAGATTTTCTGGTTTCTGACAACCATAACAACTGTCGTAGATATTCAAATGACAGCAGAGATCAACAGCTGAACATGTTTTCCGAGGCATGGAGCCATTTCGCTATGTAAAGATGGTCACCCATCTTCGGATCAGCCTCAGCATGCGTTGCTCAACATTAAAAATCTACCCGTGCGGCTATAATGATTTACCCACGAGCATATAAAATAATTATGACAAACAAAATACTTAAAAGTGGTTAAAATTAGTACCTGTATTGAGAAATGAAGATTCAGGTGGATTTGTGGCTGGTCTTGAATATAAATGATCAACTGGATACTCTAAAATCAGAAAAGAGGTGTATGAGACAATAGAACATAAGTTTCACCAAAGTATGACTAAGACCGGAAAATTAGTACCTCGGGAAACAACAAGATCTTCAGCTATTGCTTCTATGTCTTCCTGTTTACTGTAGTTATGATCTGATGATGAATAATCACCTGAAAATAAACAAAATAAATTAAATGCTTGTATAAAAAACTAATAATAATGTATAAGAGATGTAAATGGGAAACGTGTCCGGAATGCTGGAAAAGTTGCCAATGCCAATTCTTTGGCCTAAGAAAAGGTCAGCCCTCTTGTCACGCGAAGAGTCCACATAATGCTTCCTGCTATACCAAGACTAAAAATGGATCAAACATATACAACTCCCAATGCCGCAGCAGCGGCCAGATACAATTATTAACCAGAACCTATTTACTTTACAATAATAATATCCGAGCTTCGAGAAGTATTTTAATACACTAATTTGAATGAAAAATTAAACCAGCTCAGCAACGATTTACAAGTAATTTAATATGCAGAGCTAATGCACTTACCGGATAAAGGCATGCCATGCTCGATTTCTTCAGTAGTAAATAGACATGGATAACCATCTTTGACACGATTACCCTTGTAATCCAGTTGGTATTTGTCGAAGTGTTTTTGGCACACACGTTTATTCAATAACTGATCCTTTGATAGACCAAGAAGTCCGGAATTCACAGGCACCAAAAACGACAGCCACAAAGCCCTAAGTTTATCGTCCTTTGGTAAATTATAAAGGCGATGAGTTATGTTGGTTGAAGTACAACCTACAACACAGCACTTGATAGGAGCCATGGCCGCGGACCAAAGCACCCGAGCACTAGAGTTCGTATCGAGCAAGGAACTTGGAATTATTTAACTCAACTCAAGCAATAAAGCGAGGAGAAAATAATTCAGGATGTACACTAGTTTCGACACGATTGACGGTAGGTAGGTACTCAACGATCAAAATGGCTGCCACAGATAACTATATACTAATCAGAGATGGCTGCCATTAACATGAAGTCAGCAACATACCACAGTGCCATGAAGTTACTGATGAGTTACTGCGACAGTAGCGCCCAACAACATTTTTGGAACTAAGCTGTCGCGGGCCTGCTCAACTGCCGTCTGCCATCTTCTGTTGTCCCCGCCACGCAAGCGATTAGAAAAAGCGCGCCAATGCGTAGTTGTTCTTGCTTTGCCGCCAGATGGCGTGTTTGCGATTTGTTTTGACGTCCGTGCTATAGACTAAACCCGACATACACATATATATATATAGTATAGCATGGGTCCTTACGTACGAGTGCTTTTTCTTAGTTTCTAAAATGATCAAGCTATATAGATTTTTTGTCTAAAAAGCAAACTTTATCTTTTGACTCAAGATGAGAGTCACGAATGCTTTTTGGAAACTTTCCCCACAAAGCTGCCATGGACTTCAGTATCGGAGTCATTAGGGAACAGAATGGAAACCATTTGCCTATTTACCCGACTGCCGAAGGAGGGTAAAATCAGTCTATGTATGTATGTTTATTCCGATGTGGCGTTCCAGAGACCAAACGCGTTGGCCGATTTTGATGATTCATAACATTTATATGTTTAAATGTACCTAATTCGAAAAAAAATGTTAACTAAAAAGTGCATTTTTTTTTTTTTGAAAATCCAAACTGCCCGACTGCTTAAAAAGCGAACTAAACAGCAGTCGGGTTTTTTGATATTTTTGTATTTTTTTTTACTTCAATCTCCTGCTAATCTCATGTTAGGGTACTGCACGTGCTAATCATATTATCTAAGAAAAAGGTCGAAGTGTTTGGTAAAAGTTGGTAGCCCACGTGGGCTACCAACTTTTACCAAACACTTCGACCACAAACTCTTATCAGCATTCACACACACGACCTAACCCCGCGGCAATCCAATCAATTATGGCGTCACATTAGCCAAAGAAAATGGCCGCCCACTCCTGCGCAGCTGACGGATCGCTTCCGACGCATGCGTTCGCGTGTTAGCTAATCAATAGGAAATGTTGCCATACCAGCGATAAGATAGATACGACGCATTCGTTATGCGTAATTGGGAGGGTTAATTGAATTAAGATGTAGCTAGCTTCGGGCTATTTTGGTGATTTGTCTGTGTATTGGGCAATATAAAAAGAAAAATGCACCCACGTGTCACCCTAAAATCAGAAACACTGGTAGATTGGCCAATAGATTGGTTTAGACTCTAGACCTACCCTACTTGATGCGTATGTCAGCCTGGGTTTTTTGTTAAACACAATATTTGACTGTACACTATTAAGCTAGGTCAATTGACCAATTGGACAGTCTTCATCCACAACTTTATCTCGACTTGAGAATAGGGAAGTTTCCTAGGTAAAAAAAAGATAATTATATTTAGTCCGTCAGTAAGATTATCAAATAATATTGGACACGTATTTTTTGCTTTACCAAATCAATAAAAATTTACAGAGATAAAGTTCAGGAGTGGGGGTTAGTGACGTCACTATGCCAGTATAAAGTGTACTAATGGCGTGACATCACACAATATTGCAACGCATTTTATCGTCGTCATTTTATATTTACCTGTCAAAAGAAAAATACGTGTCCAATATTTTTTACTAATCAACCTGACGAATAAAAACTTATTTTCAGTTAACATCCTTATTGCTCAAGCCGTGGTAAAGCATGTAGGCAATCAGTAAAGTGGTTGCTGAACTAATGAGCCAGTGTTTACATCAGAATATCGACACAAGACGAAGCTTTTAATAACTCACTAATAACAAAGTAATTAACAACAGACCGATGGCCGAGCTACCCATTATTGTAATAAAACTAGAACCCAATTGCCAGTCAATACTCTAAGCTTCATAATTTCGATAATAGCCACCTCTCTGCCTACCCAACTTGTACATAGGTGTGCGGTCCGATATCGACTGTAAACAATCTATTTAATTTGAATAATAACCACTGGCAACATAATCTAACTAACTCGTAATTACTGGCCCAGGGTTGCCACGCTATCTGTGTTAAAAGCATTATTTATCTTGAAACGTTTCTGTTGACTGCAGTATCTTAGAGAAATAAGTTTACTTGTAACTTGTCTAATCTTATATGTTGCAAAATAACATGTAAAGATAATATTTAAACAGAATATCAAAGCTTGGGACAACTATTTCAGTGGATTTTAGGAGTGGTCATGTAGTAAATGCATTGAAGAACTTGCAAAATCCTATAGTGCCATTTAATTTCACAATTCCTGCTAAGCATTTGTAAATCTTAATGGTGGTAGTTTTCCTTGGAGTAACTCTTTCATTATTTGATTTTCTTTGAAACTTCTACGCTCGTAATCTATTCAATCAATCAAATCAGCCCATTAAAGTCCAAAGATGGACAATGGCCTTTCCTTAGCTGCGCTACACACAGAGGACCGGGTGGTCCTCTACTTTTTACATCCAGGGTGCGAATCCAGAATTTCGCTCGAGGGGGAGGCAAATGGCTCAGGGGGGTATCATTAACGTGACCATTTATTTATTTTGTCAGACCGGGACACATTGCGGAAATATATAATAAAAAAAGTTTTTAGTGTTTTACAAGTATTTTATTAAAGAAGATAGAATAACACAAAATAAAGTTAAGTTGGCATGACTTACTAACTAAGCCCCCAGTAGTGGCGTGACTTATAAATCGTGTTTTTGTATTTGTCGGCAGAACAAGTTTTTTTTTTTAATATCGGGTCTTGTTTTTAGATAAGTGTGTAACTCACATGATTTATTTATATTTATTTTCGTAATCAGAATAGCTTTCAGTACTGCGACACTTAACTGTGTTTTATAACTGGTCCATATTTTGTTCATTTGGGGAAAAAACTCTTTCGACTGGTGCGTTACTACCAGGCAGACACATAACGTACTCAATAATTATAGAAAAGTTTGTTAAATGAAGGATGTTAGTACGGCAGTGCTGGCATAATTCGACCCAACGATTTTCAGTACATTCTCGGCATTCCAGCCAAAGAATTTTCATCTGTCGCATAGTTGGAAATAAATGTACGTATAAACTCATTAAAGACTTTCGTATCTTGCTGCTAATAAACCTTTGCGTGATCAGTAAACTCCGTGATACTGTATCATTGAAAAAAATCCTGTCCCTGCTTTTCGGATCGTATTAATAAATAACCTCCTTGGTTTGGTTTTCCTGTACGGTTTTTGATGAAATGCGATCCTGAAAACCACTTCTTCAAAAGTATCAGAATGAAGACAACTTCTGTTGCAAACTCGAAAATTTTTGCGCATTGCCTCGGAGATTAATTTTCTTTTGACCATTCATACTATTCGTTTTGTCGAAGCCCAGAAGGGGGAGGGGGGGCAATTGTCGCAAGTTAATTCTTCAGAAAATAGCTAATATCTTCATAAAACGACACTAATTTGATTACCTACAGCATCTTCTATTCCTCATCTCATGCCACCCCTAATTACAGTGTCGATCGCGAACTTGATCACAAGTTAATTGGCTGGCCACAAAGCCGGTCGCACACGGCAGACCGCGCGACTGCTAATGACGACTAATCGCAGCGACCGGACACGTGCGTCACGCGCGCCCGCAGCGTTGCGATTAATTGAAATCGTGTAATTTGAGCCGTGTATGAAGCGTAATGCCTTGTTTGTTTATTGGTTGCGGATGATATAAATCGCTGCGATCAATTTGTGGCTGAGACCTGCGGCCGTGTGGTGAATCTGTATTGGTTTTGTTTGATGCGTTGGTGTTTAGTCGCGTCGTAGGTGCGGGAAGGTGTCTTGATGTCTAGGGTTTACTTACTTTTGCGAAAGTAAGGTATGTGTGTAATGTGTATATGTTACTTCTCTATAATAGGTACTATTTTATTAGAGTAGTTACTATTAAAACTTCATGCAACATTCTTTTTCTTTTTACAATTGGCTCGCGCTTGACCACTATCTCTCCTGATGGTAAGTGATGATGTGGTCGACAGTGAAACACGCTTGCCTGTAACCTATTCACTCTTGACTTAAAGATCCCTAGATTGTAGCTATCGGGAAACACAGACTCCGGCAGGGAGTTCCACTCCTTAGCTGTACCACAGATAATATAATACTACAGCCTGTACGCATAATGAAAGTATTTCCAAAACGGAAAAACATACAGGTACGTAGGCGGACTTAATGCCTGAGGCATTCTCTACCAGTCAACCAAGGGCGGGTTGTATAGTAAAATTGAAGTTGTTTTTTAAGTACAAGTAAAATTTCAAAATTTAAAAACCCCCGACATATGTTTCTTGCGAAAGCACCCCGATTCAAACAGTAAAACGCCTATAACTTTTGAACGGCTGAACCGATTTTATTCAAACATAGCTAAGAACACTTTCGACAAAATTACCTTTCAAACAAAAAAAACTAAATCGAAATCGGTTCATCCGTTTAGGCGCTATGATGTCACAGACAGACACAGATACACAGCAACACACGTGAAACTTATAACACCCCTCTTTTTCCGGCGGGGGGGGGGGGTTAAAAATACACACTTAATTTCAAAAGTGTCAATAGGTACATAGGTACATACTCTTTTAGTTTATCAAACCCATAGCTTTAGGGCGTAGACCACAGGACACAGGTAATTAGCAATAAATAACATAAATGGTACAGATAATTAACTAACATAGGCTTAATAAATAGCCGTCATCGATAAACATATTTACTGGACCAGCCTCGTGTATCAATACGTTGGTAATCAACCGGTACATTCGTTTAATTTGCTTAAGTAAATAAATAAAGTGCTGTAATTTGTTAAAATTCTGTCCGTAATCACCGGAGCGAATGAACTCGTTCGTAATAATTGCATGCTAGGGCTGGTGCCAATCATTACACGATATTAATAATATTTGGTATCTTCATTTATGTATTAAAAAGAGGAAGATACGGGACTGCTCACAGCGCTTGGTCCTACTAATCTATGTGAATGCCCGTAGCGGGTACTCAGTCGCGCACGGCACATTGTTGATCACACAGCTCATTAATTTCAATGTTTTTATGTTCTTTTTGCAATAAATAAGCATCAAAATGACTTCTTGTGTAGCTAAACAGTGTTTAAATAATACCAGGAAGAAAAATAAGTCACACGGGTTCACTTACCACTCGTAAGTACAGTTAAAAAGGTTAATTTGTTGAAAATTAAAATAATATTTAATGTTTGCTTTGCCATATATGTGAGACCGAGATAGATATTACAAACATGCGTGAGAGACACGCTACGCACATATTGCAATGTAATTTCATTTCATAATAGTAAACATTCGGTGATTCGCCAACATTCGGCGGCTAACGCGATTTCGCTTGCACTACAGCGCCGTCTCATATCTCTGTCCTTGTCTATCGGTAACTGTAGGTTTGGACTGGTGATGACACTGAACACAGATGTGTGAGTTTCGGTGCATGTAGTCGTGCACCGAGCCCAGGTTTTCTGATCGCCATGTTAGCGCGTAACGTATCTTCCTCTTTTTAATACATCAATGGGAAATCCTGAGCTTCCTTCAACAAAGTAGGTATTTCGGAATACACAGCTCTAGTCCCTAGTGGTCAGCAGCAACCAGGGTTGGGCAGTATTTAAATTACTTGTATTTAAAATACAAATATATATTTAGTATTTGCTATATCTATTTGCTAATTCTGACAATAAACGATTTTGTATTGTATTGTATTTGTAATTTAATTACTTCTTTAAATTGCAATTTGTATTTCAAATACCTGACGCTGATGTATTTCATAGTTAGTATTTCAAATACTTATAGCCTTCAAAATACATTTGAACATAAATAACTACATTTAGCGATCATATGGGTGCGTTCTGCAGAAGCTTGCACTCTATAGCTTTTGTAAGCAAAATGGCGACCGCTAAATATGAGTATGTCAATCTTTAAAGTTTGCAACACTGCACTTAAACTGTTCGTTAAATTGTCAAGTATCTTATCAACTGTCATTTTCCATCTGAAACGGTTATTTACATAACTAACACCTGACTGTATTTTGTAATTTGTAAAACACGCAAAATATTATTAAGTCGTGTATTTACGACTTAATAATATTTTGCGTATTTTAAATATATGCGAGATAGTATTCTGTATTTTATTTTAAAAAAGCATGTATTTTGCCCAGCAAATGTATCTATGGATAGGTCTTCAAAAATTATATTGAGGATTCCAATATTTTTTTTTTCTAAACTGAATAGTTTGCGCGAGAGACACTTCCAAAGAGGTAAAAAGTGTCCCCCCCTGTAACTTCTAAAATAAGAGAATGACAAGACTAAAAAAAATATATGATGTACATTACCATGTAAACTTCCACCGAAAATTGGTTGGAACGAGATCTAGTTAGTGGTTTTTTTTAATACGTCATAAATCGTAAACCGCAATTTACCAAGTACGGAACCCTTCGTGCGCTCGTGCGTCGTGGCATCAATCAACATCGCTCTGACTACAAAAAATCCTCGCATGATAACAACTATTTTTCAGCCGTGTGAATCTCACATAGGTAAAGTTTAACAAACTCTTTCAATCTTAAGTGACCTGCTTCCAATCATTCATGATCGTAACCAATTTTAAATTGAGTGCAAACACCCCCAAATTGTAATAGACCGTAACGACACGCAAGTAGACACAATTCATTCAATCCAAGCAAAATACTCCATTCAAAAGAATTCCTCTCATTCACGGTTCAACAGAATTTTCTCAAAACAAAAACAAACGGTACAATGCCTGAAATATTACAAAATACTGAGAAAAGCCACAGAATGGCGCTGAGTTTTTACGGCGGACTCAATTAGGTGAGTTTACGACATTTTTCAGTTTATTTCAGTGAGACCACACGCGTTTACTGCTGTAAACTGTAAAGCTATTTACATGTTTTACTGTTTCGTTACTTCACGCTGGTTTTCAGGGAAGAGAGAGAAAGGGAGCAGGTTTTAATTAAAGCAAGGTGTACCAGAGAAGAGGAAGGCCTAGGAAACGCTGGCGTGACGAATTAGAAACGTTTACGAAGAATTGGCCAGAAGAGGCAAGATTGGAAGGCTAGAGGGAGATCTTTACTCAACTGTGGGACAATTTATTTGGAAAATATCGGCCAAGTGCGAGCCGGACTCGCGCACGAAGGGTTCCGTACTTGGTAAATTGTGGTTTACGATTTATAAAGTATTAAAAAAACTACTAACTAGATCTTGTTCAAACCACTTTTCGGTGGAATTTTACATGGTATAATGTAAATCATATATTTTTTTTAGTTTTATCATTCTCTTATTTTATAAGTTACGAGGGGGAGACACACATTTTACCACTTTGGAAGTGTCTCTCGCGCAAACTACTCAGTTTACAAAAAAAATAAATGAGAAAACTCAATATCATTTTTGAAGACCTATCAACTGTACTTCTGGTATTTTGCGAATCTGGTATTTAGATAATCTGGTACTTTGAGAATTTGGTATATTGAGAATCTGGTATTCTGAGATTGAGCCCCATAGATACCCCACACGAATGAGTATGAAGAAAAAAAAATTTGAGTTTCAGTTCTAAGTATGGAGAACCCCCAAAATTTATTGCTTTTTTTCTATTTTTGTTGAAAATCTTAATGCGGTTCACAGAACACATCTACTTACCTAGTTTCAACAGCATAGTTCTTATAGTTTCGGAAAAAAGGGGCTGTGACATACGGACGGACAGACAGACATGACGAATCTATAAGGGTTCCGTTTTTTGCCATTTGGCTACGGAACCCTAAAAAGAAGGAGTATTATCTGCCCGTCCCTATACCAATATGAACTCAAACATGTATGTTAGCTTTCACGCCTTAAGTCGAATGAAATGGCTGCTGATGGAAAGTGGATTGTGATTTGTGACTTACGATACTTGTAACAATAAATACCTTTAGTATCCTCAAGACAAAGACAAAACTGAACAAAACATTTTACAAAAAAATACTACTGGCTTCCAAATAAAAAAAACTACAAAGTGAAGAATAATTTTGTATTTGGAAGTCGGTGTTTAGTAGGTACCAATTGTTTGCGTTATGGACACTGATTTCCAAAAAGAAAGTTATTTTCCCTTTGTAGTTTTTTTATTTGAAGGTCGGTAGTTTTTTTATTTGAAGGTCGGTAGTTTTTTTTTTTATTTTCCCTTTTTTGTTGTACTATTAGGGTCATAAGTGCAGTCAAACTCTACCAAAACAAAAAAGGCAATTTTTTTTTGTAGGCAGCAAAATTTCAACTTTTTGCGGTTAGTATGAATAATCTATACTTTAATTTCTATACAAAATATTAAATCAGTTGTGGATAATTTAACTTCTTCTACAAAAACTAGCCATTTCAGTTTTGGGAGAGTATGACTGCACTTTTGATCCTTGACTCTACCTACCTAAAAGGCAAGTTGTTTAGTAAGGTACCTATAATGCCAAAATAGATTACCCAAATATCATGAAACTTGAACCAGAGTGCACCAAGGTGAACTGTACACATCTGCCTACCCCTTAAGAGCGTACTGGCGTACTGGCGTGATGTTATGTTATGGAATAGTATAAACAATAAACAGACATGCGATTGCAGCAATCCCGAGAGATCTGCCGTTATTTATTGAAGAGTTTTGTTATATATGTATATCCGAAGTTCTTCAACAGATCTTCACCAAATTAAAATGGGACTAATTTCGAAACATACTCTTTCAAACAAAAAAATAATTTTCAAAACATACACAAAAAAAAAAGAAAAGAGTACTTTTCAGTTCTGAGGCAGCTCATGCCTCATCATGAAAAAAATAACTAAAATCCTGCACTTTACAGGACGCAAATACAGTCATGCTTAACAATAGAAATGGTCTTACTATACTTATGTACCTTTCTAGTTTAAAGATTGCTAACGAGAAAAATAAAGCTAAGTAAGTAGGGAAATTGCTTCTCTTAAAGAATAATGAAGCCAGCAGATTTTGTTTTGTGTAATAAAACAAATCTTCCCCTTAGCACCGGCTTATAAGAACTTGAGAACTTTATTAAGCTCTAGAAAGCCTTGGAAATATTCAGCGAAGAAGCTAGGATAACTTAGTTACAAAAACAACTAATCTGTTTCTCAAGTACCTACCTAGATACACAAGTTAGTGCTTATGAAAGAACTACTTTAAACTTAGATGTTTTCTCCTGAAACTTACAAAGTAACACGGTTAATTGCAAACAGTATTGTGAAACAGAATGGCAAAGCGTGAACATTTGTATACAATCCCTAACATGAATATTAAACTCCTGGGTTTTATTGACCTGTAACGTTATTGCAACAAATTTTGTTAGCCAGGGTTGTCAAATGTAGGATAGATATAATTTTTTGTTTTTGCTGTTTTTATGTTATTGTATGGGAATGGATCTGTCATGGTAGTGATTGAAATAGGATTTGACAAATTGACTTTTCTCTTTTTGTTTTGATTGTATTTTTAACCAATTGAGACCCTTTACCCAGAAGGACGGTTATGTCTCCTTCATAACGAAAAAGTCGAATCAATCATAAACAAATTTTTTGAAAAACTAAATTTTGTTTGGTCTATTTGTGTCCTGTTTTTTAAATGACTTACCAAAAAGGAGACAAAAATTATTGATGAAAATGGCACCATTGAACTGATCTGATGATGAAGCCGGAAGGTAGGCACTGGAACTCTAAAATAAAACAATGTATCCTAGTCGCGTTTGGCTATGAATGATAACCATGTTTATTGGAGGTACGTACCAAAACTAAAAAAAGAAAAAGAAAAACTTTTTAACAAAAAAAAACCGACTTCCAGAACAAAAAACTACAAAGCAATAAATAAATTTCTTTTCCGAAGTCGGTGTCGAAAAACGGAAAACAATGGGTACAAAAGACACCGACTTCGGCAAAGAAATTTATTTTTTAACCCCCGCCGGAAAAAGAAGGGGTGTTATAAGTTTCACGTGTGTTGCTGTGTATCTGTGTGTCTGTCTGTGGCATCATAGCGCCTAAACGGATGAACCGATTTCGATTTAGTTTTTTTTGGTTGAAAGGTAATTTTGTCGAGAGTGTTCTTAGCTATGTTTGAATAAAATCGGTTCAGCCGTTCAAAACTTATGGGCATTTTACTGTTTGAATCGGGGTGTTTTCGCAAGATAAATGCGTCGGGGGTTTTTTAAATTGTGAAATTTTACTTGTTGCTTTGTAGTTTTTTGTTCTGGAAGTTAGTTTGATTTTTTGTTAAAAAGTTTTCGTAGATTGAATTCGATTATTTATTGCTATAACGTATTTTGAAACCAACATTAAAAGCAAAAGATAATCCTGAAAAAGTCCCTTTAGATTAAGAACATAACAGATAACTCGATTTTGTTATTTCTTGTTATCAAAACCTTTACATCTTAGAAACCGCAACACTTACTTACATTATCGTAAACGTTATAACTTTATAACATAACACGTTATAATAAACGTTATGCTCGCGATAACGTTATTCCTTTGTTACAGTTACGATACGCGAGAAATTAACGGTTCCCGTGGGTTCTGTACTCCTATATTATTTTATCCTTATTGTTTCTTCTCCACGATATCGGAAAATTGGTTATTCGAAGTTTGTGAATATAATTCGGTTTCATTTGCTATTGTTTTCGCTATTGTCAAGGATTCGGAAAACAACTAGATATTGCCAATATCTTGGTGATTGTGTCGGTGATATCGTTCGGTACAAAAGTTTTAATTGTTATTTGGAGAACAATATGATATCCACAGTAAGTACCTACTAAATTGTTCATATTTAGTTTTACAAGAGCTTGTAATTGGTTAAGTTCCTAACAATCAAATATACCTTTTTAAACCCCGACGGAAAAAGAGGGGTGTTATTAGTCCCTCCGGAGCAACTGGACAGATTCGCAACTGGACAGATTCTCAGCTGGACAGTTTCGCAACTGGACAGATTATCAACTGGACAGATTTGAAGTGTGTTTCTGTGTGTTTGTGTACGATGATCATCATGACTCCTAAACGGATAAACCGATTATAAATTTGGTTTTTTTATTTGAATGGTGACATTATTGGGAGTGTTCTTAGATGTTTGATGTAAATCGTTTCAAAAGTTATGGACGTGTTACTATTTCAATCGGGGTATTTTCGCAAGATATCGTGTCATAATTACGTGTTTGATTAAATGTTGATCGAAGTATGTCTACTACTAGATACATTATGTAGTTTAAAACGCAATAAATAAAAATAAATCGTCGGGATTTTTTATTTTCAGCTTGTACAAGCTTTTTATTACCTTGCTTTTAAATGTGTGTCCAGCTATCGATTTTTCAAGCACTTCCTGGTATCTGATTAAAATGAAGTTTGGTGTACTTATGTAACTTTGAAAACATTGAATTAATATGGTGCTATGTAGCTGGTATCATGATAGAACCGGAAGGTGCCTTAGGAAATTCTCAACCACAGAAGATAGTACCACCGTGTTTGGGCTCATTAGTTAAGGTATTGACAAGCGATATTACATTACGTACTTTTTAGTCCATCAAAAGCTTGTTTTAAAAATATTTATACTTTTAATTATTCGAAAACTGGAGAGCAATGGTGGCCTAGTGGTAACGGCCGCGACTTACAAGATGTAGGTCGTGGGTTCGAATCCACTCAGGCGGTTTACTTTGTATAAATTATTTTATCACCACTGCTCTCAAAACAGAGAAGGATACCATCGTGAGGAAACCGGCATGTCTTAGAACCAAAAATGCGAAAACACGTGACAGCTCGTGGCTTTATAATAACAGCTGTACGGGTCGATCTTCAAGGTTAAGCAACGCTTGCCGAGGTCGGTCCGTGGATGGGTGACCATCTTTATATAGCGAGTTTCTTCCATGCCTCGGAAAGCACGTCAAGCTGTTGGTCCCGGCTGTCATTTGAAGATCTTTAACGGTCGTTACGGGTAGTCAGAAGCTTCATATCTGACAACAGTCTTGCCAAGAGGTATCGTGTTACCCAGTTTCTGGGTTGTGGAGGTCAGATAGGCAGTCGCTCCATGTAAAACACTGGTACTCAGCTGAATCCGGTGAGACTGGAAGCCGACCCCAACATAGCTGAAAAAGGTTGGAAAAAGGCTAGGCAGATGATGATGATTCAAAAATAAATCAAGATTTAATGGAACATTTTACTTGTCATCTCATCAGCTATTAGAAAGTGTACATCTAGGTTTTGATTCAGACACTAACTTTCTATTTTTCAAATCAATGCACAAGTCATTTAAAATGTTTGTACTTTGCCTGAGGCAATACCTGTATGACCAAATGCATTTAAAAAAAAGCATCAAAACCTTATTTGATTTCATTCAACCATACATGATCATAATACAGATAATAAAATGCATTAAAGCTATACCCAACCTCTCTAACATAAACATTTACAAATCTATCTATCTCTCTCTCAAAAGTTGCTGCACAACTGGGAATGCCGACACTTTCACCATTGACCCCCGCGCCGCCAGTCATTTGTCAAAACGTCTAGATACTCATGTCTCTATCATGGCGGCATTGTGGAGGAAGCCCGTTTTATTGCAGGTAATCGCTTGTAATATAAACATCTAATGATATTAGTTTCCGCTCGTTAGCTTATTGATACACGGGATTTGAAGACGAAATGAATTTGAAAGTAACGGGAGTTTTTTTGGTGTTCCGTATAAAAATTGATAATTTGAAATCCTTTCCATGAACAGGTTGATAAGAGCATCACAATTGATTATAATTTTTTAATCGAAAAAATTTGGTGTCTATGGTACCTATTGTTTTTCGTTTTTCGACACTGACTTCGGAAAAGAAAGAAGTTTTTCGCTTTGCAGTATTTTTTTTGTTAAGGTTTTTTTTTCTCTTTTTAGTTTTTAACTCCCGCCGGAAAAAGAGGGGTGTTATAAGTTTCACGTGTGTTTCTGTGTATCTGTGTATCTGTATGTCTGTCTGTGGCATCATAGCGCCTAAATGGATGAACCGATTTTGATTTAGTTTTTTTTTTGCTTGAAAGGTGATTTTGTCGAGAGTGTTCTTAGCTATGTTTGAAAAAAAACGGTTCGGCCGTTCAAAAGTTATGGGCGTTTTACTGTTTGAATCGGGGTGTTCACGCAAGATAAATGTGTCGGGGGTTTTTAAATTTTGAAATTTTACTTGTGGTTCCTCAAATTTCCATGAAAAGCATGAATAACCAAAATACATTTATTTATTTAAACTTCATGTACAATGGTTATACATAGGCGGACTTAATGCAGCAAGGCATTCTCTACCAGTCAAACTTTGTTTTAAAAAGGACACAACCGTGGTAGGTGTAAAAAATATACAAGTAAAATTTCAAAATTTAAAAACCCCCGACACATTTATCTTGCGAAAACACCCCAAATCAAACAGTAAAACGCTCACAACTTTTAAACGGCTGAACCGATTTAATTCAAACATAGCTAAGAACACTCTCGACAAAATCACCTTTCAAACAAAAAAAAACTAGATCAAAATCGGTTCATCTGTTTAGGCGCTATGATGCCACAGACAGACACACAGATGCACAGATACACAGCAACACACGTGAAACTTATAACACCCCTCTTTTTCCGGCGGGGGTTAAAAATAAAAATCATCAGACGCATCATACATCTCATGACGATTCCAATAAGCCCAAACACGACTGGAATACATTTTTCTATTTCAAAGTTGCAGTGCCTACTTCAGCTTCATCATCAGATTAGTTCAACCGATTTTCTGGCCCTCCAAACATGCATGTCATTGAAAATTATAGAACTTTCAAAAGAAAATCTATTTATTCAAAAGAAAGGCTAGCCATCATGATTTAACAAAAATCTAGAACTATGTTATCGTCTAGCTTGCCGCTGCAAGTTAGAAGCTGGAAGGCGTATTGTTTATCACAATTATCAATGTGCTACATTTTACAGAGAATGAAACACAACAGGGGTACCACTAAACTTTTCAGAGTAAGCACACTTTCGCTAAATTAGTAAAAGATACCTATATTCAAAGCTTATTATTTCACGAATATCGTCTCCTTTAAACCCTTCAGGTATTTTATAGTTTTTCATAACCTCCAAATCACAATGACATGCAGAACCCTGTAGTGTCAGTTCACCTGAGTCTGTCATTCATGCCTACCTTCATACAATCTATGCTATCGGTCATTCTCACTCGCGCTTGAACGAGCGCGGGTAAATTCAAATTAAAGAAATGATAGGTCTGTAAGAAAGTAATCATTTCCTTACACATATACGCATTTTTTGTAGTTTAAGGCGGTACCCCGAGCAAAACGCCGCGCAAGCCGTTTTTGTGCTGTTTTTAGGAGCTATCTACTCGTTATTTAAAAAGAAATATCAATTAATAAAAATACATTAATATTCTACATATTATTGATTCTAAAATGGTAGATTTAGTTTTTTTTTAAATGTTGTATATATTTCACTAATCTACTTCCAAAAAAACATAAAAATGAGAAATAATTATTGATATTATGCATCTCCTCGTAAAGTGTTCATTGATTATTTTTTGTACTAACACTAATGGATAGACAATTTAATAACGAACATTTTTGTAGAATAATTTTTTTCAAAAGACCAAAATTCGATTTTATAAAGATTTTATTCTAAAATCTGGGCGTATTCATTACTGTAATTCATGCGCCACCAGTGCCGCTAGACCAATAGGAACGCTCATATCTCATGCCGATTTTTTGGTCAGGGTACCGTCTTAACGTCATACAATAGTTATACCATATACCATAGTTGCCTGTATGACGTTAAACTACAAAAAATGCGTATACGTATATGCGTATTTTTTTTATTGAAACTGTAACCCGCACAAAATGCTACAGCGCAAAGAGTGTGGAATATTCTATTCTATTTACACAAAAAACTTAACTGAGAGTTATACTTCATAAAAGATAGCTTGATCTCTGCGACATATGTCAAACTGACGTATACGTTATTGTTAGCCTGTCAAGCGCTATTGTTACTGTATTGATGCTGACAGCTGTCGTAGAGATCATCAAGCTATCATACGAAGTATAGTTGCTAACACGAGGAGACAGAAGTGACATTGACAGTTTGGCATACCATATTGTCAATTTAACCTCGTGTTAGAAACTAACTCTGAGTTAAGCTTTTCGTGCAAATTGGACTTAGTCAGTCTTATTACAAAAAACTCAGTAAACCTTGGTTTAAACCTGGCCTATCAAGTCCAGGCTTATCTGCAAAACTATGGTCTAAATTTGTCCGTATTACAAAACTTTAAAAAACCCTGGTCTTCTTAGTACCGTCATTTGAACCATTGTCAATATGTCAACCACAGATTATTACAAATATCATTCGTTCACCATAATATCATTCAATTGCAACGTTCCGTATCCCAGAAAAGAAAACGTTTTGATAATACGATAAGGATTAAATGATGTTTAGGAGTGTTAAAAATGTTGGCACTTTATTATTTTGCTTGTATAAACATTAGTCATTTATCGAATGCAGTTTTGTTTAGGTTTAAGCAGATTACTTAAATTCGTATTAATTACTAATAATAAATCTACGTACGTGTAACGAAACGTAACATTCTCGCGCGTTACATGAAACCATAACAATAAACAAAACCATCGCTCGTTGAACAAAGTTCATTAGGCTTTGGATTTTTAAGTTCTCCAACTTCCAAGTCTCTAATAGAACAATTGCCTCTTTGTTAATAATGTGTTAATATATTAAGTGTTGTGATGGACCAACAAAAAAAAACATCTGAGAATTGGAGTACCGAGGAAAAAGTAATATCCTCAATATAAATTAAATCCACCATGTTAATATCCATTTTCGGGTAAAAACAACACAACACAATGAAAAAGATTCTATAACCTAAAAGAAAAACTTTGACAGATACGACTTAGACCACCGTTAAACTAGGGGCCGCCGAGGTTTAGCGTTAGACCATGATATGGTCCATGGTTTATCGCTAAACCATTATTTGTAATATCATTTTTATTTAAACCGTGGTTTATAGAGATTTAAACCTGGGTTTTTAGTTAAACCGCTTTTTGTAATAAGACTGAATATGTTCAATGGATAGTAAGACGGTAGCTGAACCCAAATAATTTGGAGAGTTGCTACCGCTAATCTGAAATCAATTTATAATTCTGCCATAAAAAATAGGTACGTAAAATTGACGATTGTATTAACAGTGAAAGTAACATAGACGAGTTACTTTTTTCTCTGATACCTACTTAGTTTACAGACTAACTAGATTAAAATAATTAGCGTCTATCAAAGTTCAATTAAGTTTCCGACCCATTGAATCAGAAAAAAGTTGCCGTAGAAAGTTGCAGTATTTAGCTCGTCAAATGCAGTTTTGTGATTTCTTAAATTAGTGTGGCTTATCAGATCTTTTTATTATTATTATTACGATTATGAGTAATCATAATCAAGCTATGTCCTAGCACAAAATATATCTACAGGAAGTAAGTAAGTAATTATTTATTCACACAACAAACAATTTTCATTATGTATGGTATGTTAAAATTTAAAGCAGAGAAGCATCTTCCCTACTCATCTCTTTATACATTCCAAATTGAAATAAATGGCCACTTCCACTACAAATCTTCACTCACACAACAAACACATTTAAAATCATCGTACTATTCCTATCAATCGGTTGTAGAAGCCATAAACAAAATTATCATCCTCATTATATCAGCCGGAAGACGTCCACTGCTGGATATATGCCTGCCCCAAGCGTCGCCACATTGATCGGTCCCATGCGTCTCGCATCCAGCGGATCCCCGCAACCTCCACCAGGTCATAGGTCCACCTAGTCGGAAGTCTTCCAAAGCAACGTCTTCCGGTTCGCGGTCGCCACTCCAGAATTTTTTCTTCCCCATCGGCTATCCGTTCTGCGAGCAATGTGCCCTGCCCACTGCCACTTAAATTTGGCATTTCTTCGGGTTTTGCCTGGTTCCCTGGTTCTCTCTCGTTCCTTTTAATAAATATATACTTTTATTGTAAAATTATTTTTTCTGATTTTTGATGCAATGGCTTACATATTAAATTGAAATAAAAAAATGCAGTGCCAGCCCTAACGATCAAAAAGATCGATAGACCACGAAAAGCCGAATCAGCTCAGCGCAATCAATTGAAACAATTTGAGCATTCAATACGACAGCACGTTCCACGTTACGCCGACTATGCCACACCACTACACCAGTACGCGCGTATCGGTACGCCGCAACCGCAGTGATTGATAACAGTACGCGGCGAAATGGAATATCAATTGTATTCAAATCAATGTTATGTTAGCATTATGTTGATGTTGATACGACGCTATTGGAATAAAATACGATTTTGAGGCTAACTAAATAGCTAACTATCTTCAAACCATCGAATCATAGTGATTTAATAGGAAAGCTTACTGCAGACTTCCATACATTTTAACATGGGATACAATTCACAAGCTAGCAAACCAACTCGTGTAAATTAATCATTTCAGTAGCAACCTAATAAGAATAAGATTTGGTCATAATAGCGTCTGTAAGAAAAGCACTTAGATGATAAGTTTTCTTCTCCAGTAAAAAGGGTAAAGTCGGCAGTCAGCCAATTGTACATAAACACCCTGAAAATATGTATTACAATGGATTTGTATCTCACGTGGGCGTTCTTCTGTATCTGTATTCTGCAAGGCTAGTCTTCGACGGTTCGACTATTTTCCCACGACTGCTCAATTCATCTTCAATTCTAATGCCAAACAATAAAATTCTCGATCTTCTCGCATACATAACCACAAGCTAGGTGAATTGAAAAACCTTTTACGGCGCCATGAAGGCTTTTATGATGTAACTGTTCCGTTTCCGTTCCCATCCCGTATCGGACGCGTCCCGTTACATTTAAACCATAGAGGAATGGACTGAGCCTTCCTTACCGGGCTAAGAGGACAACACGACCTTCTAGTGTACACAAAGTGATAGAAATCAGCGGTGAAAATGTGTGGGATTGACGTAAGCTTACGAAACGTAACGTGAACAGTTCCAATCATTTGTTTCTCGTTTTTACCAATAAAATCTTACTTTGTCTAGAGCCCACGGCCTAAAAGGTAGAAGAGACACAAAGCAATCGTGCAGTCAGTAGTTGCATTTTTCTGGAATTCTAATTGGGCAGTCACAAGGTTTCAGTCACCATCGTCACTACGACCCTGCGGTACTGTTTGCACAAGTCACTTTGTATCTCACTTCAGAGCTGTCAATTTTATGGCAATAGGTATATATAGGTGTATGCTCAGTCCATTCCTCTTTTATTTATTTATTTATTTAATACTAGGAGAACCAACAGCTATAACAGATGGATAACAATTGTTTAGGAGACATAGAGCCAATTACAGGTTCTCACGGATAGAAACAGAAAAAGTAGTAGAAAACTTAGGATCACTAACAAGCGCGATTTATATGATTAAATAAAAAACAATAAGAACTAAGCACTTTTAAAAAAGTCAGCATTCAGCCGAGTGCGTGCCGAATAGGTTTTAGTGGTAAATGGGTCAAATGAGAACTCTTTACAAAGAATATTAAAGTCCTTACTCGCTCGCACCATGTATGAATTTCGCCTGTAGTTGGAATAAGAAAATGGAATGGAGATAGGCGGATTAAATCTAACCGATCTCCTGGGAACATTGAAGCGCAGTTCATGCAGGAGATCAGGACAATCAATCTCGTTAGAAATAATTTTCAAAAGAAAGGTGCAATCTGCTAGTCGACGACGATTTATAAGTGGTTGCAAATGAAATTTCTTGCAAAGATTTAAGTAATTATCAGAATGATACGGTATACGCAGCCGAAAACATAGAAAGCGTATAAATCTTTTTTGTATATTTTCAATACGATCAATGTATTTGCCATAACAAGGGTTCCAAATTTGTGATGCATATTCGAGGTGACTTCTCACAAAAGAGCAATAAAGGATCTTAAGGGTCTTGGCCCTCTTGAAACACCCTGCGAGTCTCATAACAAAACCCAGTGACCTCGAAGCTTTGGCTACTATTTGCTCAATGTGCACGTTGAATAGAAGTTTGGAATCATGATATACACCTAGGTCGCGTACACCATCGCATCTCTGCAATAGCTGCCCTTTAAGATTATAAGTTGTAGGGAGAGGAACCCGTTTTCTGCTAAAGGAGATAACTGAGCATTTGACAGGATTCAAATCGAGTTTGTTAATCAAGCAATAATCATCCAGTCGCGCCAGGTCAGATTGGAGAGCATTCATATCATCAACTGATGATATAGAAGAAAATATCTTCATATCATCAGCAAAACAGAGTAAACTTGAGTTGTGGAAACACGAGTCAATGTCGCTTACATAAATTATAAAAAGTAACGGAGCCATCAAGGAACCTTGGGGAACACCACTGGGAACTGAAACCCAGCTCGACATGTAGTACTTGCATGTACTTTGTCACGGTCTAAACGAATGCCGCGGGAAGCAGTATTTCTGATTTTGTAGCGTTTTAGTGTGATGAGGCCATAATGAATGCCTTTGTGTACCTCAACTATTTGAAATAAGTGGTTATTTTCATGGACTGTTTGCTTAGAAGGCTGTTTAATGCTCTAGCCACTTGAAATAGATTAGTTTCTTTAGCAGCTAATAACACTAAAATTAAATTGCTTCATGGAGTAAGACAGTTAAGCTGTCCGTAAATGAGACTACCTTTGATGGCTGTTTCAGGGACTCTGAAACTCTTTAAACTGTACTTAAAAGGGTTATCGGTTTAGTTTTGTTCTTTTTTAGAAATGGTGGTAATCTGACAGCGGTATCTGCAAATAATATATTCAGGGGCTCTGGTATTGAGACTACAGCTATCAGGACAAAATAATCACTTTCTTTTCCTGTGATACTTTTGGAACTAGAAAAATCGAATGTGATGTCCAGTAGCCTCCCTTATAAACTATACCCACATTTATGTCATATAAACGAGCGAAAATAAATTCAAATTAAGGGTGAAAAAAAACTTTTTTGGAAAAAATACTACCGACTTCCAAATGAAAAACTACAAAGTGAAAAATAACTTAATTTTTTAAGTCGGTGTCTTTCGTAGGTACCATTTTTTAGGGATATGGACACCGACTTAAAAAATTAAGTTATTTTTCACTTTGTAGTTTTTCATTTGGAAGTCGGTAGTATTTTTTTCCAAAAAAGGTTTTTTATTTTTCCCTGTTTAGTTTAATAATATTAGTTTATATTATATATTATAATAAATAGGCAAGTTGTTTAGTAAGGTCCCTATAACGCCGAATAGATTACCCGAATAACATGAAACTTGAACATAACCGGTGAAATGAGACATCTGTGTACCCCTTGAGAGCGTACTGGCGTGATGTTATGTTATGAAATGGTATAAATAATAAACAGACATGCGATTGCAAGAATCCCGAGAGTTTTGCCGTTATTTATTGAAGAGTTCTGTTGTATATCTCCGAAGTTCTTCATCAGACCTTCACCAAATTAAAATGGGACCAATTTCAAAACATACTCTTTCAAACAAAAAAATATTTTTTTAAATCGGTTTACAATTGACGGAGATATCGGTGAACATACACAAAAAAAAATACAAACATAAATTCGAATATAGAACCTCCTCCTTTTTGGAAAGTCGGTTAAAAAATATTAAATATGGCTTACTGAAATAGTACCCCTAATACAATTAAGGTAGTTATGTAATAATATTATTGCCACAGCTCACAAATACCTCCTAAAAGGTAGGAATAAATAGTCACTTAGGACAACCGAATGAAAAATTTACTGAATTTACCCCATTCAGTATATTTTTCGCTCGGTTAATAATTTCCCTATTTAAAACTAAGGAACAGACTACCGTTACCGACCCAAAAAAAAAAAATACTAAGATTAAAATATTTATACTCTCGGTTAGGTTCTCCCTCTATTTTCGAGATAAAATCCATGTATCACCAGATGCATTTCCCTTGCATCGAAGCGTCGAACTCAAGTAAGTCACAGACTCACAGACTGCACTAAATCTATTTAAAGCTTTCCCGCGCGCCGTACTTTACGAGCTCGTAACGTCGCGCGTTCACCTGCGCAAGCGCATACACTCGCGCACAGTATGCATTTGTGTTTTGTTTAGAGGAATAAATATTGAAACTTGAATTTTGGTGGGTGGTGTGATTGTGACACAATTACGCACTTAGCCGGTTTTTTTGAAGTAATTTTCTTAACCTCCATTATATCTTACTACGTTTTATTTACGAATCAAAATGCTGAAGTAATCAATACAAATACCTAACTTACTACTTATTAAGGCATGTCAGACAACCAAAAATTGAATTCATCGTCTAGACAAGATAGTTTTTATCCGATTACAGTGAATCCAAAAGGAGTGTTAGGATTTTTTTATTATCATGAGTCTGTGTAATCAATACCTAGATAATTGCCAAGCCACAACTTAAATAATAATGAAACAGTCAAACTTTGCCAAGTCCTCTGACCCTTAAATCAAAGCTTGTATGAACCTTTAAGCCGACTTCAAAGCTCATAACTAACACAGCTGCGATAGCATCAAACGTCGATTAACGTCGTAATCAGCGCTTGGCATTATTAAATTATCGCGTTAGCACTTGAGCGCGCGACTGTACGTTAGCACCTTGCCCACGCGCTGCGCCTGCGCCGACATAATAAACAATAGTGCGCTGGGGTGAGGTCGAACTGTGAGCGATTAGCGGGGATGCCTAGTGTAGCCTTTCTCATGTTCCAATCATGCAAATACACATTTTAAATCATTCGCTTGGTTGCTTGCGATTTAATATTATTAATTCATTTATTTCAGGCGACAGGGCCCAGATAAAATAACTTAAACCTAAACATACATTCATTACATACATTATGGTTTTAAAAGCTTGTGATTTTATTAAACTACAAATTGGTATCGTGAAGTTTTTATGCAAGAAGAAAAGAAAAAATAAAATATGTTTAATGGCATTTACGATCTTTTGATGGAAAACTGACAGTATTATTTTGAGGGAATGCGACAAAAAGGTTTCAATCGAAATCTTAAACTTACAAGCCGACCTTCTGTTTTTACTACCGACGGAAAAAGAGGAGTGTTTTAAGTTTGACGTGTGTACCTGTGTGTTTGTGTATTCGTTTTTTTTTTGTTTGAATGGTAAAAATGATAAAAATCAGTTTAGCCGTTCAAAAGTTATGGGCGTTTTACTGTTTGAATTGGGCGGTTTTCGCAAGATATCGTGTCATAATTACGTGTTCAATAAATTGACGATCGAAGCGTATCAACTACTAAATAAATTATGTAGCGTGAAATAAAATATTTTGAAGGTTTTTAAAATTTTATTTGTCTTCTTCTTAAACGCTAAAGTTGGTGACGATGCATGATTGGATGTTTGTTCCTCTTTTACACGACATCTACTGAACCAACTATGATGAAATCAGAAATTCAGAATAACACATAGGCTGTTATTTATAAGTACTATTTTGACGCAAGCCGAACCAAGATGGGCAGCAGCTCCTACCAACCAACCAACAAACAAACACCAAGCAACCAACAAACAAACACCAACCAACCAACAAACAAACACCAACAAATCTACTTGCTAAACCAATTTGTTATCAGAGGACCTCCACATTTTCATTTTTTTTCGGCGCAATTTTCAAAGAAGAAAATCCTCTATTACTGACACCCCACACTAGTGTTGTACCATGTCGGCCGCCACGCTCCGAATGCTAACGGTGCGCGGTGTCGAAGTACACGGGAACACGGCCCTATCGCGTTACACTGACACATCTACTACATCACAGCTCTTCTCTAGCTCCTACGACTAGAGAGATACATCGACAACTCATGCGCAGCTTCCGCGAACAATAACTAGTGTAGTTCGCTTTGAGACATGAAGATTGTGATAGATGTTGAAGATAGACATGTTTTTGTAACCGACTTCAAAATAAGGATTTTTTTATTTATTTATGTTTCCCGATTACTCAAAGACCGATTACTCAATTACCGAATACTCAAGGACCGATTTGGAAAAAAAAAATAATTAGTGGTAGGTTTACCACTATCTCGCCTGATGGTAAGCGATGATGTGGTCGACGATGAAGCACGCTTGCCTAGAAGTACTCTCACTCTTGACTTAGACCCCTAGGTTGTAGTTATCAGGAAATTGATTTGGACCAAACATGTGCTTTTGGTTTAGTCAAATGCTAGGCAAGGCAATTTGTGTTTTGCTATATACAGCAAGCTTGTAATTGTCCATTTCGTCAAGTGGAGGGCTGAGAGAAAGTTATAATGTTTCAGCGCCGATAAAAACTACGAAAATGCAACGTAGACAACCCCTTATATTTAGGACTTTTTCGTCGTTGTTGCTGACAGAATATCACTGTCTGTCCAGGAATACTTGTGATATTCCCATTCTACTTCCTCTTCTGCCATCGACTTAGTACAGCATTTGAGCAGAGAGTATGGTGGTAGCGATTCCATATACATGTATCTTGTTATACGCTCATACATAGTAAACTACTTAAGTTACAAAGTTAGTACAAAGGTAACGTACAAATATCACAGCAAACAATATGTATCTTTACCGTAATGCATCAACATCGTCACATTTAAGTGAAGAGAAACCCGTTTTTACATAAAATTGTAGTTAACTGTCCTCTGTCAATAGTAACTAGCCAGTAAGCTGTATCTAGTTAAATTTATGGTCATAAAGAATTTAGCAATTGTCCTTAATTACAGATAAGCACTTCTATAGCAAATATATCTTGGCAATGTGGGGCTTACAGAACCGTTTGATACAAAATATGTGTGCGCTTGTCCGGAGCATGACCCTCTAGTTAGAATACTCTAAGTGCCACCTGTACTTTGGAAGACTTGATGATGATCACCACTGATGCCGCTATAAACGTGGCCACCTACTGGCCAACTACTGGGCACAAACTGTCTAGGGTTAAATTACCATCAGCTCGAAAAGAAAAAGAAGCACTTCTATCCGGATTTGATCCTTATCCATGGGTTAATCTTTTGTAGTAAAGATAATTTTAAAAGAAAGAAATGAAAAGAGTTTATTTGCGCCAGGCACGACGCATACCAAAAAAAATACAACAAAATACAAAAAAAAAAATGTTCATCGCTCAGCAAAATGCTGGGACTCGCTTACGAGTCAACCACAGTGCTGGTTGTCCGCGAAAGACGGTGTCAATGACGCCGAACTAATGAAACCTTAGAGGCAAGTGACAGAGTGAACAGTTTTATTTATAAAAATTAATGAGTAAACATAAAGAAATTACTCTGGAGTGGAACACTGGTGTTGAAGGGTGTTCCACAAGGATCTTTATTGGGTCTTCCTTTGTTTATTTTGTATAGTGCAGATATTGTTAATGTTTCAAAAAAATCTAAATTTTATATTAATGCTGATGACATTAAATTATGCATTTCTTTTAAACCGTAAGACTACGAGACCGCAGTAAAGTTATTGAACGAAGATCTGGACAGAATTGTGGACTGGTCGAAACAAAACTCCCTGTTACTCAACCCGGCTAAAAAGTAATTTATACTATGACTACTTATTTTATGGTATTGTAGTTTGCGCTGTATGACTTCTTCTTCCATACACCTTAGTTTTCGCCGTTATTTTTCCTAACTAGTTTGCTCTTAGGATTTTTCATAACATCGCTTTCGTCTTTCATCTCGCATGTGATTGCGTCAAGACTCTTTGCCTTGCCGAATTCCCTTTTTTATAATTTCATAATTTTTCCTTAAGTGCGCCACCCTAAAAATTATGCCTTTATCCTATCACTCAATGTATGTATATCTAATCTCTACATAGTTATCCTCTATGATAGTTCCCGTTACTATAAGTTAATTCTAATTACATCTCGCCTCTCCTTGTTCTCTCGGATTGCTTATTACCGTAATAACAGTTTATTACAGCAGATTGTGTTATGTGCCACAAGCCATGAACCATGATTACGGCTCGATGGAACAATTGCCTGTAGGTTCGAGTTCCTCGCCTCGTAAGCTTTGTAGGGTTTGATTGAAACATTGTGTGTGCATTTAGCAGTTTGGTTTAATAGCTGGGAATCTGTGAGTGGTCATGGGTATATTATTCTTTTTGATGATGCAGTTTGGTTGGCACTAATTTTAAGCGTCTTTCTTTATTATGTCTTTCTTATTTAAAATGAAAGTTACCTGCTTTTTCTAGGCTTGTATGGTGTATTCAGCCTCCTATTAAACCAGGTTAGTTTTCAATTACCAGCCAAATTTTTCCAGGAATTAAATATCAATCAAAGAACGGTTTATATAAACATTTTTGCCGGCATTAACTCGACAAAATGTACAGAACGGCTGATATTTTTGCTGGTCCTTGAAAATTTACCACCCCGGTGACCATAACCTCTTAGAGTAAGGTAATTTTGAGTGTCCCTTACACATTATGATCTGGATGAAATTTGGCACTAAGATAGATTATAGTCTGGCATAGCACAAAGGCTTTTCATCCCGGTATAATATTCACTTGGGATGATAAAACACTTTTCACGCAGGCGAAGCTGCTGGCATTATTCTAGATAATGTACGTTTCAAATGGTGAAAGATGTTTTCAAATAAAATCAAAAACAAACTTTTTTATTTCGTATAAGCGTACATAGGCACTTATAAAACGTCGACAAAAAGTGCACGGTTCGGGTTGGTCGTTTCCTATGGAGAAGAACCGGCAAGTAACTCCACGGTTACTCTTTTAAAAAATGGTTTGGTTTTACAATATTTCCATGTTACAGCATTAGTACTTAGATATGGGGGGACAACGTAGGCCTGAAAATAAGTCGTAAGAAACTAAAAAAAAAGATTATATATTATATAAACAAAAGTAAAACGAGATAAAAAGTTAACAAATGTTAACAAGCATCTAGAAGCCCTACAATGTTCACACATTCACAAAACAATCGGTAAAAGAATCTATACAAAGCTTATAAAGTATAACAAGATTAAATTTAACATACAATAGTTATAGTATTTAAGAGATAACCCTACTCGTAAGCATAAACTCACAAAATTCGGGAACTCTCTTTATAATATTAGTTAAGATTTTACAGTTTTTGATCAAAAAGAGAAACAAAGATAGTTCGTTTCTTCAATTCAATAGAAAATTAATAAACTCCACCCTCCCAATACTTAATTTCCTACTACCCTGTGTGGACATAACCCCGGGGCACACAGTAGTAAAACACACATAATTTACCTCTGTCTGTCTGTCGGTGCAGCCTGCCTTGTGT
This sequence comes from Orthosia gothica, assembly GCA_949775005.1. Classification (NCBI taxonomy): domain Eukaryota; kingdom Metazoa; phylum Arthropoda; class Insecta; order Lepidoptera; family Noctuidae; genus Orthosia; species Orthosia gothica. The sequence continues at coordinate 2,033,271 of OX459069.1, forward strand.
ACACACGGCCTAACGAAGCCGTGACTCGATTTCCGAACAGTGAGCACCTTAATCCCGTTATCTTTTGATTTCCCAAAGAAAAGAGGATTTTTTGAAGTTGTACTGAGCAAAAACGCAGTATTTGGAGAGTTTTAATCTGGGCTTTGTAGGTATAGATAAGGTTAGACCTAAATATCCTTAAGGAAAGCTTTTAGACTTCGAGGGATCAGAGGAAACACTATTTAATGCCACCTCCAACCGAGGCTAAATAACTTCTTAGAATTCACCGAGCAAAATCAATAATATTCTAGACTGAAGGGAATTTTAAGGCGCTATATACGCCCCAATGTTAACGCAGTACTGGCCGTGCACCCGCTCGATGCCAAAATATCAATATTGAACCTCCTTTTGAACAGTTTTGTTTGCAAAATATAATATTATTTGATTTACATATGCTTTGTTAAAGAAATTCCAGCAATCAATTTTTCTATGTAAAAATATTTTTAAACACCCAAGTCGTTTTGGAGGAGTTTCCAAAAGTTGCGAAAAAATATCGTGTTGTTAATTATTTTTAAAGCAAAACTATTAGTTACACGGAAAAGCCTTGTGATCAAAATTATGTACATGAATCAATAATAAATATATTTTTTTAAACTTTTACCCTAGCCGTTACTAAGGAGTATTCTTTAGAAAGTTACCGTTTTACGGCATTAAAGGTAATATAAATAATATTATTATTATTAAGAAAAAATTTGATACTATATTAGCAAATCGCTTTAATTTTGATAAGTCGTGGATGTACATATCGGAATCAATAAGTTTTTCGGTACATTCATTAAAGCTTTTTTTTCAGATCGGGTATAATAGTACATTTTGATACAAGTGCGGCAAGTTTGGCCAAGCCGTAAGGCGAGGGTGTTATGGGGCCGAGAAACGCAATAACAAATTCCCACGTGTATCAAACGACGTTTTTCAATACACTTTCGAAGAAATACATTAATAAAACGATACGTATTTTTGTCATAAAAATATGTAATTATTGAAACATAACTGAATTATTAAAGGTGCAATTATTGAAATGATATACAGCCGATTTTGTTGGCATTAAATTTAAAAAAATATTTACGCTGTAAAGACGCAAATCAAAATGACGAGATTAAAAAAAACACGCCTGCTCTATAATAGTCAGTGGTGTTTTTTTTTTTAATTTCTTATGTTTTAATCGAATTACCGCACGCGAGCTGTAATCTTATTACCGCACACGTGCGAAATATGTTGCATGTCGAACCTAATCGTAGTGCAATAAGAGCTAGTTTTCGAGGAAGTGTATTGAAAAGTATATTATTTGCAAGTGGTTAATATTTTCTTTATTTATTTATTATATACTTTATTGTAGACCACTTAAATAATTACTGGAATAAACATTTATAAAGATAAGTGTACAATGGGCGGTGTTATCGCACAGGGCAATTTCTTACAGACAACGTTTAACATCATCTGAGAAAACATTCCTGAAAAGCCTCCAATTTATTCTGGTACAAAACAATACTTATACTGAACACTCAATATTCGTTTACAAATATCTCTTACAAACCTCATAATTCTTAACCACAACTGTTGACTATATATCTTGCCGTGTTAGCCTCAGGTCATGGGTTTAATATCGACTGACCGCAGTGAGGGTAGTCGAGGAAAAATACGGAGGGAGCCTCAGGGTAGGTAGTGGTTGAGAGTTCAGGGGATTATGTCGCATCATTAACTGTGATAGAAAGAATATTTTTGCAAAATACTGGATAGTTTTTGTGGGGACCAATCTAAGCATCGAAGTATAGAAAGTTTTGCTACTGGTACAACAAATTTGTATTTAAGTTTGGAAGCAATTTGAGTGTCTCACAAAACTTTCTGAAGCGATACGTATTAGATGTCTGTACAACTGGCAGGCTTTGCAAATTTTTCTCAAAATTTTATTGGCTTTGACCATTTCAAGAGCTCGTAGCTAAATAATAACAACCGCACTGGTCGATCATCCAGGTTAAGCAACGCTTGACGCGGTCGGTCTGTGGATGGGTGACCATTTTAACATACCGAGTTTCCTCCGTGCCTCGAAAAGGACGTTAAGCCGTTGGTCCCGGCTGTCATTTCAAATCCTTTGACAGTCGTTACGAGTAGTCAGAAGCCTGAGATCTGACACCAGTCTAGCCAAGAGGTAACGTGTTACCCAGTTACTGGGTTGTGGAGGTCAGATAGGCAGTCACTCCATGTAAAACACTGGTACTCAGCTGCTCACCCCAATATAGTTGGGAAAAGGCTAGGCAGATTGATTGAACATTTCAGGAACGCAGAATCACAATAGGGTAGTTGACAAAAATATCTATTTAGTCCGTCAGTTAGATAAACTAAAAATATTGGACACTTTTGCCACGTAAACAAAAAAATTCGACGATACAGTGCGTTGAAATATCGTGTGACGTCACGGTGTGGTACACTTTATACTGACAAAGTGACGTCACAAGCCCCCACTCCTGAACTTATATATTTGATAAAGCAAGAAATACTTGTCAAATATTATTTGAAAATCTCATTGAATGACGGACTAAATAGAATTATAATTGTTCTACCCAGGAAACATCTCTATTGCTCAGAAAATTTTCACTCCTACAGATTGAGTACATTTTTAACCCCCGCCAGAATAAGTAGTGTCTGTGTATATGTGTGTCTGTCTGAGGCATCATAGCGCCTAAACGGATAAACCGATTTTGATTTAGTTTTTACGTTTAAAAGTTGATTTTGTCGAGAGTGTTCTTGGCTATGTTTGAATAAAATCGGTTCAGCGGTTCAAAAGTTATGGGCGTTTTACTGTTTCAATCGGGGGGTTTTCGCAAGAAAAATGTGACGGGGGTTTTTTAAATTTTGAAATTTTACTTGTTATAAAGGTGGTCAAAAACATACACAAAAATATACTTTTATTTGTTTATTTTTTCAGTTTAACATCTACCATGTAATAAAACATAATTACATACATTTACATAAAAATACTTACCACAAGTGTAAACAGTATAATAATTACGATACTTCCAAATAACCGTTTTAAAAACACTCTGTTTATTTTAGTTACCGTTTCCAAAGCCATAATAATTAAACCAAACGTAACGTTTTTGAAGCAAACTCAAAGCATTGCGTTTAAAAAAACATCTAATAACGTGATTCCAAGGAATTGGAAATGCGGATATGAATGTAATGATATTTGCTCTGTCTGTATGTGTGGTACAAGTTAAAAACTTACTGCGGTTGTCTACAAGTAATTTTTGATATGGAAAATATTGATGAGCTGAAGGCTGAATAATGACTTAGGCCGAGTAACTCCTCTAAATTATCGCAGATTAATGTGACAAATTATCAAGCACGCGTGATTGGCTGTTGAAAATTCATTTGGTTGAATGAATTTTCAACAGCCAATCACAGCAGATGACGCGTGCTTGACAATTTGTCACATTAATTCTGCGATAATTTAGAGGTGAGAAACTCGGCCTTAGATCGCTTTAGATTTAAAACAGAAGCATGACAGTTTTCCTATTTGCTTCAGAGTTTAAAAATCAATTTTACAGAAACATCCTCGTGTAAAATCTTCATTGCTGGTAATTTTAAAGCACTATTTGAGGCCGTATTTACTGCCCAGTAATGACTAATTAATCCATTAATTTAAGGCAACAGGGCCCATTGAAAATAACCTAAACCTAAACATACTTATCATGGTGTTTGTAACAATATAAACTTATACCTTAGAAAAACAATAACAATAGACACAATTTTAACACAACAACAATTATATTCACATTTAGATAATTATCATGGGTTCAGTATTCCAGCTGAAATACTGGAGCAACGATTCAAATGAACACAGTCCACCCTGTCAGTAATCATGCCCGGGAGGAGCTGGATCACACCCTGCGCACCAAGGAAGCACATCTTTTATGCATAAAAGCAATCGACGCGCATTTCCACAAACATACCTGATGCGCTACAGCAGCGAGGCAGCCATCAGCACCCTGAAGGCATTATTATACCGAACGCGAAGGGTGCTGTACGATTTTTGCGTAAAATGAATCCACAGTCCCAGCAAAAGCACGTGAAAACCTGCGGGCAATCATACTCGCTCTGTCCGACAGCGCCCTCCGTTTTCTCTCAATGACGTCATCATCTTTGAGGCTAGTGGTCAACACATGCCCAAGATACTTAAAGGTCTGTACCCTCCGGCGTGTTCACGGACGAATGCTAACGCGTGCCCGTGTTGCCGCCATGAGCGGCACAGGAGGACACCGTGGCATTTTAGTGGGTTAGAGTCCCACATAACTGTGCTATCTCCCCGTGGTCGCGCAGTTTGCTTGAGCATTTCTCCATGCTAAAAAAAAAGGTCTGTACCCTCGACAAAGGTACAAATTTGTTAATTACATTAATGTGATAAATAAATGTCAAACGCGAAGCCAATTGCACATTTAGCACTGGTGGCCCAGAGGTAACAGCCGCGACTTACAAGTTGTAGGTCGTGGGATCGAACCCAGGCAGGCACTTAACTTTGTGTAAGTATTTCAGAGCAGAAGTGAACTGCTATCAAAACGGTTCAGAAAAAAATCACGTGGAAACCGGTATGTCGTAGAACTAAAGATTCGAAGACATGTGACATTCACCAACCCGAACTCGCCCACGTGGTGGATTACGGCGGTGCAGCCAAACACTTTTACAGAGAGGAGGCATGTCTCCCAGCAGTGGGAACATAATATATAAAGGATGATGGTGATTCGCACATTTGTTGCGATTTGACTTGTGATTATTTTGCACTTAAAATATCTAAATGTCTTCCTGTTTTATGAAATATACCGATAGCCTCATTTGTAACAGTATTTCTGTCTCGTTTGATGTCACATCAACACTTAAGGCGTATGACTCACGCTACCGCTCACGCTCATCACTTAAAGCACATCGCTTAGTTAATTTCTGTTTGGGAGTTCCCTTTGATGTGAGGAGGTTGCATATTAAATTCTCTTAGCCCACGGACCCCGATCAAAGGGCTTAATTATTTTAATGCGAATTGCACACACGATTTCGACAGAATTCATATATTTTCGACGCCATATTTTTCATGAGTTTGCGAAAATTTTCTGGAAATTCGGTGACGTTTGTTGTTAGTTTTGGCTTAATTGAATCGTTTATTTATTGTGTTTTTCGATAAGATGACGATTGAAGATACTGTGAATCAGTTTCTTCGTCACTGGCGCCAGTTGTGATTGGAAGGAATGATTTAAATCAATAATGACTTTTGGTATGTCTTCAAGATTATTCATTGAAATTGCTAGATTACAAATTAGAGCTTTCATTATGGAAGTTGGAATTTTACTGGTTGGTTATCCGCTTAGCCGTCCGTTCGATTCTTGTGTAATAGGGTGTATATTAATGTTTTTTTTTGTTTACATACCTGAGAATATTTCCCTTACACAACATTTACAAATAAATTACAAGATAAAACTGGGTACATCCCTATGAAATCTGATAGCTTATTTCATAGCAATTCTATCAACATAACATTCATACATGGTTCCCATACAAAACTTCCGAGAAATCGGCGTTTTACCGAGACCGGGCGATAGCGCAAAATGGCACCGGGGTACATGGACGGTTGGCAATTTTTCGGTCCGCGGGATGGACGGCTGAGGGGACAATTATCCTGTAACTGATATCTTAAATGGCTTCAGATAAATTGTGATAAAGATTAGAAGCTGAACAATTACCATACATTCTTTGAACTATTTAAAGTACAAAAATAGTTCTGATACATTACATGTCCTGCCTTCTCCACATCTTAGTAACAAGAATCGATTCCAACACGATTACCTTACCGAGTACATAATAAACGATTCTCGATAACAGAACAGCGATTATATCGACATTTTAGTGTTTGTTTGTGGTATAAAAATGTACATTAAGCTTTAGAGATAAGTTGAGTGGGCACGCTTGATTTTGATCATTATTTCTCACACTTTCCAATATAATAAGGTGCCATTACGAATTCCGGTGGTAGTAGTAACCACAGTGTAGCAAGAACAGAAGGTCTACTCGTAACAGTTTTGTCAGACTTTATCGCTTTAGTGTATTTTAACCGACTTCCCAAAAATTAGGAGGTTCTCAATTCGGATGTTTGTTTTTTTTATGTATGGTCGGGCAGTACTCCGTCATATATAAACGGGGCATTACAGGTGTGGGCATTATAGGTACCTTACTATAGAACTTGTCCATTACCTTTTAACCACTAAAAAGTGAAAAATAAAAAAAACTTTTTAACAAAAAAATAAAACCGACTACTAAAGCAAAACACTACAAGGCGAAAAATAACTTTTTTTCAGAAGCTGGCGTAAAAAAAAATGAAATTCAATAGGTACCGAAGACACCGACTTCGGAAAAATAGTTATTTATGCTACAAGTGCGGAAGGTAGGTGATTTCCGATGAGTGGCATTTTTATTCACGAGCGAGCGAAGCGAGTGAGTGGATAAATCGACACAAGTCGGCAATCATCTTACGTACGTGTATCATACAACATTTTACTATGCATTGTGCGAGGAAATAAATAAATTAATAAAATGGCGGGCTTATTCAAGCGCGTTCAGCATAATATCCATAGATTAACTAATAGTTCCTCGGGCATATCTACTGCGCATGTGCGAATAGCTGTCACATCGTAACGCAATAAGGCACGAGCAAAATATACGTTCTGCCAAACATATTTATTGAATATTTAAAATTAATTTATTGATCAACATCTAAATCTAGAGTAATTAAAAACGCCTAAAATAAAGTATTAGTTTTATTTTACCTTTTATATGAATGATAATCTGTAGAGTGCGACATAAAAGTGTAGAAATTAAATGAGGGCGCCACAATCGCTCAGATAGCAACCCAGTTAGTACGACCCAGCTGATCTTGATACTTGAATAGTATTATTTATTTATTGGGTATAAATAATGAGTAAATATATTAAATAAGTATGTTTATTAAATATTTGATAATTATGTAGTAGTAATAAAACAACAACTTCACAAAAAATAGTATTTTTAATAATCATCTGCTTTCAATATAAAGTCGTTCAATACGTTTGGGGGACAACCCTTTCTGTGTTTAGCTGGTGTTGACAATTTCCCACCGTTTTCAGTGCCGTGTTTCACGATTCTGCGCACTGTTCTTACAGAAACACCTAAAACAAGAAAATAATAAAATCACTTTTAGTCCGATGAAAGAAGTTCCGCGGTAAATAAACATGAATATATTTTAAAATTGTTTCTTTCCATTAGGTCGATTGCATCAACAAATATCGTATAGCAAAAAAAAAAAATCGTAACAGCAATCAATTACATTAATTTTTGTTGCCTTAATATCAACGTTGTTAAGTCGCGCTATAACTACAACGCTATTTGTTTATCTTAGCATAACCTCAAAAATGGTAAACAAATAAATTGTAAATGATATTTGGTTCGAAAATTTTGCTCCCTGAATGAATAAATCTTTTGTAATTTACGTTTAGTGCAACTTTCAATAGTTACTTACCAGTCAAATCTGCTGTACGATGGTAAACATCTTCTAAGTTGGATAGAAACTTCCCAGCTTGGAATTCGGCTATACACCGCATATAAACTTTGTAAACTATATCAAAGGCACCTCCACGAATTACCGAATTCATGTTTTTCCACAGTTTTTCTATCCACACACAGAAATATCACACAAAAACTAAAATTCTTACGAAAATCGAAACCGATCGAGATGAATTGACAGCTCAAGTACTCATTTTAGATGTTGCCAGAAAATGAAAACTTTTAGTTCCCAAATATTAAACTTCTACTCTTTTATGTTGCACTGTACATAACGAATTTTTAAAACTTTTCTCAAATAATAAAAACTCTATGCGTCGGGCTGACGTTGGAGTTAAAAATTAAAAAAAATACAGGAAAGTAAAAAGCACTAGTGAAAAAAAGTGACACTTTCCGCACAGTTTGGCTGCTTGGAAAACCGCTCTTTTCGAGGACATGCATTGTAAAAGTTATTTTTTACCTTGTAGTGTTTTGCTTCAGTAGTCGGTTTTTGTTTTTGTTAAAAAGTTTTTAGTAATGTAAGGGGTGTTTGGGGTCTGAAAATGATTGTCTAAAGAATGCCTAAATCTGTCAGTGTGACATATTTTCTAAACAAAAGCTGTCAAATCGCCATATTTAATCTTCAGATATGAACAAACTGGCTATGGAAATATCGGCCCTGAGAAAAGTTGTCATGTTGAAGGTATGTAATTCCCAAGTCTCATTTTCATTCAGACTGAATTATCTTATTTTATTATCGCTTAGTAACTTTTTAAATCTAAAAGGTACCTGACTAGCTACAGTATTGGTAGATATTTCGAATCTTTGCCGTTTGCCAAATAGGCAACCTTTTAATGTCACCTGAGCTGTCGTATTGTTCGAAGTTATCTCACTGCTTTCAGCGACACTGTGGCAGGTCTCAGTAGAAAGAATCGGAGCCCGAAATTATCGAGCTGTTGATATTAAACCGAGTGTTATGGCGACTGGTCTTTGAGTACCGTCGGCAACAAAAACTAATCAAGTTAAACTGATTAAAATTGCTGCTGACACTGTAGTTACTTGAAAAAGTGAATTTAACTGATTTTCAAAGGTGATACTCAAACCCTGTCGTTCTACGAGCTTGAATACACAGTACACATAATTTGATCTACAAGAACTATATTATAAAACAGAAGGACTTAGATGGGTAATGTTTGCAGTGTGTTTTCTATTTCTTTTCTTCTCTCTTATCATCCAACAGTTTTCATAAAAAATAACTAATTCACACAATTAATATTCTGCCTACATAAAATTTTGTTAAAAGGATTGTAATAATTTTCAATCATCCATATTTTTTTTGCTAAGTGGGCATCGGTACTACGTAATAAAAAATAGAACATTTTCCCGAGAGGATTTTTTAATACCGAGTACCTTTTCTAAAAAATAAAATAAAAGCTTTTCCTAAAAATATTCAGCCGATATTTCCCACGGGTGTTGTATTTGTAAAGTAATATCTGAAAAAAGTTTTGTGCCGGTTAAAATGTTACCTACATTTTAACCGGCAAGGAAAAACGGAAAATATGAAATTTTGGCGAAGGATAAAATATCAAATTCAAATATTGTGTGTTTATTCTGGATAGTGGTAATACACTTTTAATTTACACTACCCGTATCTCGGAGGGATTAAATTTTATCTAGTAATTTTAAATTTTATTTAGGTTTTTTTCGACATTAACAAGCTCTTTGCAAAGCAAAGAAAGAATGTAGTTTTATTTCGTTTTTTTTTTTCTCTTTAAAATTTTTCATTCATAAAATAAAAAATTACAACGTGATATAAAATAAAAAGTAATCACTTGACTACGCGACTGTACCTCGTGAAAATCGTGATCATGAATTAACATTTTACGAGATAAACGCCTCATAAACAGTTTAACATTTTTTAAATTAAGCGCGCTGTACCCGGTTGTACTTAATAATAATCTTTTACTATCACTGCATCAAAAAGGGATCTTATCTCAGGCCAATAAAGTTGATATTGCATTATTTTTTGATCGAGTGTATTTAATTTGATTCCTCTGTTGAAAAATCTGTTTTAACTCTCTACAATAGAGTTGAAAATTGACTGTTTTACAGTATTATGAAATGTTTTACTAGCAGTGTAAGTGCATATTGTGTTATTTGCATGATAATTGACTTAATAACGTCAGTGATTGGATTTTAATCCACCTGCACCTCGGGACAATATTCAAAGGTTCATAATGGAAGGAAAATATGGAGTATCTAGGTGCAATGTACATTAATATTAAAATGGTTTCTATGATTTTGAGATCGTTCTGATTAAGTAATTGGCTCTAGGGTTGTGAGATCATGTTGCTGGTGGGCGTGTGTCTGTTTTCACTAAAACCGGTGCGGTTTACTTTCAAGCAACGCCGGGTAAATTGTTGAAAATGAGTTAAGTAGTTAGTGAGGGGTGTTATTTAATACTTTAACTGTAATTCCCCTTTTTCAATCAAAATATTCGAAATTACTACCAAAAATACTGAATTGCACACTAAATTTGCTCATCAAATAAATGAATTATACTATACTGCTAGATCTTTAAAGCTTAACTGTTTTACTGAATAACTATCTGTTAACTAAAAGTAAATCTAATAATTCTTCGAGTGCAACAAAATATTTAAGTTTTAAGGGAGGGGGGGAAACGAAACAAAGTCGACGGAGCCCCGCTGCGCAGGGCTCCTATTTCTGTCTGCAGGGTCTAAAGTAACCTAACATGAAGGAGATGACGGGAGCTGAGTTCGCTCGCTTTGCTCGCTCACTTCAGCTCCCGTCATCTCCTTCGAACCTAACCTATCCGTGTCGGGGTGCCCTAAGCTCCCGAGCTCGCTTCGCTCGCTCTTGGACTAATTCACATTTATTTTATATTTAATTGAATAATTTGTGTGCAAATCAGTATTTTTGTTTTACGGTGAGTAATATTGTTTTGCAGTAGGTTATTATTGGAGATATTTTGTTTGCTTAAATTTCTAAATAGAGGTGCAGTTAAAAATTCCCCGTTAGTGAGTAGCAATATTTAACGCAACGTATCTTAAACACACATGAGTAATTCATTTTTCAGTGGATATAATGCGTGTTAAAGTAGCAGTATGTTTTCCCATTGCTTTTATAACACATATTTTATTCAGTAAGTTTAAAATATCCGTACATTCGTCAAATATGTACTACTGAACAAAATAAAATTCAAAGTGCTGCTCTTACTTCATAAACTTTATAATACTTTACTTCACCGGTCACTTTATGACAAAAAAACCGGCCAAGTGCGAGTGGGTCTCGCGCACGAAGGGTTCCGTACCATTATCGCAAAAAAACGGCAAAAAAAACACGTTTGTTGTATGGAAGCCCCACTTAAATATTTATTTTATTCTGTTTGTAGTATTTGTTGTTATAGCGGCAACAGAAATACATCATCTGTGAAAATTTAAACAATCTAGCTATTAAGGTTCAACAGATACAGCCTGGTGACAGACATACAGACAGACGGACCGCGGAGTCTTAGTAATAGGGTCCCGTTTTACCCTTTGGGTACGGAACCCTAAAAAGTACAGTAAACACTATATTTTTTTAAGAAATTTTTCTCATTTTCGACAAATTGCAGTTCTTGAGTTACTTTCATTCCGAGGTTGCGATAATAGCAAAAAAGTCATTGAAAAGCAAATATGGCAAACAGAGCCACTTTTCAAACTTCCCAAGTGCAACATTAAAACACTTCAGTGCAAAAATAAAGTGCTTTTCACTGACTTACTTCAACCATGACAAATTCCTGTATACCCTATTGTTGAGGTCTGCAAGGGTACACCTTACTGCTCATGTAATATTTATTTGTCAGATAATCAGTGCTCTGGCGGAGAAATCAATGCATTCCTTACAGGATGGATTGGGTTGCGTTCATAAGCGGAGCGAGGAAGTTAGCGGGAACGATTACGGAATAGTCAAAATTGTTACCTTCTAGTTTGACATGTATTTATCTATTCATAAAATATCTATACGTATACGTATAAGTTGCGTTGGAAGGCATCTTACCAGGTTTTAAGGTTGCGGGATACCAGTGGATGCGAGACGCACGGAATCGGTAATTGTGTCAACACTTTGGGGATCTAGATTTCTACCGAAAGACGTCCACCGCCAAACGTGTGTCACGATTGGCGGTGGACGTCTTTCGGTGGAAATAATGATGATGATGAAGATAAATTATTTAAAATTTCATAGAGCTTGCCATATTATAGTAGATAATAATAGTAGATAGTCAATAATATACATAAAAATAACTTAGGTAGACAACTGAAAAAAAATCATACCAAGAAGTGTTTTCAGCTGTTCTCTTTTCGTAACTTTCACGAAAGCATCCAACTCCTTCGCAACCGTTTTACAACTTGGCAAAATAAAATACATAAATCAGTGCACCCCTTTATTACCCACAAATACCCACCAAACTTTGACTTCGACAGCCCTTTTTCGACGTTTCTTTGACGTTTACTGGTTAAGTAAGCGTCTATAGACGTCAAAACAAGTAACACTTTATGACGTGTGATGACGTCACTCACAATCGCGACGATAACTCAGCAACACGTGGGGGAAAGTAATTACCAACAAACAATGTTATGAAGAAACAAACAATGTAATAAGGAGAAACAATAACTCTGTGTTTACGAGTTTCCGTAAATTAAATGTTATATGTAATGGGTGTGTGTGAAAATATCCTGAATCGTTTGCTGTGACGCTTGAATTATTTTATGTAGGTACTGATGACTTGGGAGAAATGAAAGTTGTTAAAAATAAAAACCGGCCAAGTGCGTGTGGGACTTCAGACATTTAGGGTTCCGTACCAAACCGCAAAATCAAGGGTCACATATTGTAATATCTAAACCTATTTTAACCATTTTCGAGATAACCTACGGTCAAAAGACCTACTGTTTAAAATCTCTAAAGATCGTTTCACAGATTTTTGTAATAACTAATGAATGATATCTATAGAGGAGAATTCACCTACGTTTTATTAAACTACAATTTATTAACCTAAGGTTGATTGAAGTAACGGATGATTCACCTACTTTTGATGTATCTGTGGTCTGTGGTGGTGTGGTATTTTTAGCCAAAATAAGGGTGTCCTTTCGGTCAAATCTGTTCGAAAACCAAATCGGGGCACCCCGACTTCACGTAGTCTTTTGGCTGCTATCCCTAGAGTGTATATAAAAACCTGCGGCGCGAAGGGAGAGCAACCCCCAACCGCTGTAACAAACCATAGCCACCCATGTGAGCCGTAGCGGCTGATCAGCAAGCCGAAGCTGCGGACACGTGAGTTACAACAATAGGGCTCCGTTTGGAATCTTTGGGTACGGTACCCTAAAAATGAATGAAGTACTGTTCTCATCTCTGGGACGGATCTGCCAAGTACCGGCTTGACGCACTAGAGTCGATCGAAAAGCGAGCCAAGAGGCTCATCGGTGATGAGGCGCTGGTCAAGTCAAAGCTCCAGAGTCTTGAACATCGTCGCCGAGTTGCCAGCCTGTCGGTTTTTTATCGGTTACATTTCGGGAGTGTGCGATGGAATTGCACGATATAATTCCACCTAGTCCGTTCCATCATCGGACTACCAGACGTACGGCGATGCGCCATCGATACATGGTAGACATTCCCCCCATACGCACAAAACGTTTTGGGAACACTTTTATTATGCGTACAGCTAAAGAGTGGAATTCCCTGCCGGAGTCTGTGTTTCCCGATAGCTACAATCTAGGGGTCTTTAAGTCAAGAGTGAATAGGTTACTTCTAGGCAAGCGTGCTTCACCGTCGACCACATCATCACTTACCATCAGGTGAGATAGTGGTCAAGCGCAAGCCTATAGGTTATAAAATATAAAATAAAATAAAAAATTACATTTCGATAGCGCTTGACATTTCTGACTTTTTCTAATCGCTATCACGACGCTTTCGTTCATAAATTGTCATTTGTCTATAACCTTAGATTTTTCCAAAGTTTCGCTCCTGTGGCCACAATAACCGTGCTTATTCCAGGATAATAAAGTTAATATATAAATCAAAACCCGACAAATCTGAAGAGTCCCTTAGCGATACTGATCTAACAATGAAAGAATTTTCATAACCCGACCAGTGTGTGCCTACTTCCAGGGATAATTATATCCTAGACTCCACAAACAAAAAACCTCTTTAAATCATTATCTAGTTTAGATCTAGTCAATAATTACAACAAGAAAAAAGTTATAGGGAAGGATTATGACTTTACACTATGTATATATATATTTTAGGGCTTCAAATAGAACAAAGTCATAAATCAGTAATATTTCTACTCGCGTTTCTATCAACACCATATCTCAACCTTACCGCACTCGCCACAGGAGTAGTTCAATAGCGCCATGTTTTATTCATCCGTCCATAGTCCATACGCGTCCACAGACGGACCCCCGAAGATGGCGATGTGTCAACGAACATTAGCAACACATAATACGATGGCAAACTGACTTTCTTTTTCATAAAAATGTGGAATTGTTGTCCAACATTCTTCAACCAAATATTCCAGGGTATCGTGCTACCCAGTTACTGGGTTGTGGAAGTACGATACGGTTGGCGCAGTAGTTGAGCGATCGGATGCTGCGCTGCGTGTCGCGGGTTAGATTCCCGCAAGGAACACCCTTTTGTCTGGACTACAACAGATAGTTGTTACGGATCTGGCTGTTTTTAGTTTTTAGTAAGTTTAAATATTTGTAAATGCACCCACGATAGGATAAATGTCTAGTATGGGGCTCCTCACCAGAAATTTCTCCTGTATCGTTCGTATCCACGCCACGTTCTGCAAACAAAACCGGCCAAGTGCGTGTCTGACTTCGCATATTTAGGGTTCCGTACCGAAGAAAAATCTGTCTATTTTTTAACCAACTTCCCAAAAAGGAGGTTTCTCAATTCGACCGATTTTTTTTTTTTATGTTTGTTCTCTGATAACTTCGTGGTTTATGAACCGATTTTGATTATTCTTGGGAGGAAGGAGATAATCCAAGGGTGGTACCATGATAAGGAAACCAGGATCTGATGATGGAACCCTAGAGAAATCGTGGCAACTCCTCAAATATAGCGGCATACATATAGCGATTCTGGTATTTTCATCAATAATGCAATCAATTGCACTCAGAAAGTATCATTTGGTGAAGTGGAACTGATGAAGAAGACCACAATGGCCACTGGAACTCCGAAATAAAACAATGAATCCTAGTCGTGTTGGGGCTTATTAGAATCGTCATGAGATGTACTTTGGCTATAAATGTTTTTCATGTTAATTGGAGGTACCTACCAAAACTAAGAAGAGGAAAATAAACAACTTTTCAACAAAAAATCAAACCGGCTTCCAAAACTTTCTTTTCCGAAGTCGGTGTCGAATATCGAAAAACAATGGGTACAAAAAACACCGACTTCGGAAAAGAAAGTTATTTTTCGCTTTGTAGTGTTTTGTTTTGGAAGTTGGTTTGATTTTTTGTTAAAAAGTTTTTTATTTTGTTTTTTTTTTGTATTTGTTAGTAAAATATACGTAATAATATACATTATCACCAAATTTCAAGTTCATAGTTTAATTGGAAGTTACAAAATTCTCCAGAGCAAAATTGTGTGACAGACAGGCACGTGATTGACAGCAATAGGTCTCCGTTTGAAGCCTTCGGGTACGGAACCCTAAAAAAGAAGATAGGAAGTAGCTAGTATTCAGCTAAACACTTGAAAAAAAAATACTTGACAGGTTGATTCATCAAGCAAAACTTCATAGAAAACGGTTGGTCCGTTTGGAAGATAAATGTGACAGATATACAAAGGTTTTAAGACTTACCTTTTTGCGTCGTCTCGGGATTCGAAACGTGAAGAAACTGTATTGACTCTTTTCATATGCCGTGAAAACTTCGCGACGACCAACTTTACATAAACTGTAAAGAACTGTAACTCGATAATATTCAGCGAGTTTCAGGAAAGTTGTCTCAGTAGAGCAAATCTTTGGCCGTATGTGAAACTTTTAAGAGGTTATTCAAACTATAACTTCTTAGGTGGAGACGACCTGGGAAGCGTGATAATTTTAATAAAAATATTAGGCTTTTTATAGTGCTGTCATAATTTTACTGCATCAACTGTGTGTTTCTCAAAATCGTTCAGAAGCTTTAAAAAAGAACAAAATCAATAATTTTTATTTCACATAGGCCTACATGGGCACTTATAAAACGTCGACAAAAGGTGCACGGTTCGGGTTGGTCGTTTCCTATGGAGAAGAACCGGCAAGAAACTCCATGGTTACTCTTTTAAAAAATTGATTGGTTTTACAATAATTCCATGTTACAGCAGTACTTAGATGGGGGGGACAACGTAGGTCCGACAATACGTCATAAAAAACTAAAAAAAAATGATTATATAATAAATAAACAAAAGATTAAAATAAAAAAAAACGTAAAACGAGATTAGTCACATCGAATTATTGGATGTTGTAAAACCGTACGATGTCCTAAGGGCCGAGACCAAATGACATTTTTCAGCGAATAGGATTGTCAAAAATGCCAAAATTAATTGAAGTAACTTAATATATAACCATATAAAGAAAGAAAGAAAGAAAAATATTTATTTGTGACCCGCACGGGAGACACGAGAAAATAAGCATACACTTAAACAATAATAAAATAAAAACCCTGTGCGAGACCAAAAAGGCTCCTATCTCAGCATGTGCAGCGATATCCAAAAAAAGTAATAAGCTGATATTCTGATTGGGCCTACTGTTGATGCCACGGACACACTAACGGATACAGGACTTATATAATAAAATAAAATAGAATAATATATATATAACAAACAAAATATAATGAAACACTGAATGTGGGTAAGTATAATACATATATATAAACGCGATGCTCAAAGATCATTTGTCGAAACCGTAGACAGCAGCGTGTCCAATGTCCAGCAGTGTCCGAATTTTGGCTGAAAAGATGATGTTAAACATGTTACTGAAATTTCACTGCCATACATTTTGTAATTTTGACAATCGTTATTGCTAGAAGAATACCACTTTGTCGAGCACTAAAATGCTTTTTTCAATAAATTATCTGCCTCTTGTTTCAATTCCTAGATCATTATCAGTACAGCTTCCTTCGTTTAACAATATGTCTCTACCAAGTCCATTGGCCGCAATCCTTGTTCTCCACAAGGGCGACGCACAATGTATCCGTTCCCACAACGCCGCCATTTGCAATTTAAACATACGCAAATAAAACAGTTTGCAACATTTAATACAATGGTGTACCGTTGTTCCTGTTTCCTTTCAGCTGTTCGCATTGTGTGGTGACGGATGGGGATGACCTAGGTTTTGTTTGTGTCCACTGAGAAGAACAAGTAATTAGGGGTAAGGGCCTCCATATTTCAGCTTCATGTGAAAAGTTTTAAAGAACTAGCTTTATAATTGTCATATCAGGTAAAAGATGACCACTGCTTAAAATATAAGTTCGTTAAGTGCAACAATAGGAAAACTTGTATTTGTATTAAATACGGACGCTTTAAAATTTCGAGAGGACTCGGTTAGTTAGTCAGAAATCTTTCAAAGCAATTACTTTCTTCTTCTTATGCGTTGTCTCTTTGCTGTCCGTCTGTGAAAGCTTTGATGGAATCACTGATCAAGATCGTGCTCGCCTGGGAAAATTTTGACGGATTCTCTGACAAGCTGGATTCAAGCCACTCTTTCTTTTTCTCTTCTCAAGTCGGTCTGTGGTCATTGTGAGTCCTACTATTGTCCTGGTCTCATCTGACCAGCAAGCAGGTGAATTTTCATCGTTTCGTTCGTCCACCAGTTTTTTTCCGGTTTTCTGGTTGTCTCCGAGCGATGTGACCAAAGTAACTTAGGACACGTTGGTAGCAGATCGTGGAGAGTCTGGTCTTGATGTTGAACTGGTAGAGAATGGACTTACAAATACTGCAATTACTTTAATAATAATCATTTATCCTCTTCCTGCCCGGCTCCTTTTGCCATACTCAAATAATATTGTGCCTCAGAACGATTTATGTACTATTTGTGTTTGTTCATGTTCTATTACAGTTGGCCATAAATGTTTTCGTTCTTTCTTTATTTATTTCTTTCTTTCTTTCTTCCTCTATCATCTCTTCTTCGGCTCTAAGCAGATATCTATTAGTTATATGACCAATCTATTAAAGGTAAACCACAACTTTGTCAATATGGAATAAGTCATCTCCTCACTACATTCACTCAATCAAACCCAACTTAGATCACCTAACCACAAACAGAAGAGCAAAAGATGAAAGACTCACAATTACCTAAATATCAATAATCCGATAAGATGTCAATAAATCTATGGCTAATCCTAGCGGGTGACTAAACGTTACGCCGGCCAACTGGGTGCCCGCCGATTGCCCGCACCCATATATCTTAGTTTGGAAGGCCGCCAGACTAAGTCTGATGCTGCATCGTTACATGGACTATTTGCGTAAATTAGTCTGTGATTTACAAGCGGGGTTTTTTCTTTGTTGTGCGGTGAGGATAGACTAAGTGTCTAGTATTGTTGTGAAACGAAATGGCGACGAGAAAGGATTTTAATTGAGTTTGTGTGGCGGTCTGATGGTTTTGTTGCTTTTACTAAAGTGCGTTCAGTTTGCTGTCTGTGCTAGGTATGTTTCCAATGGAGAATAGAGAGGTAGATCTTTACCATGCTCTTGGAATAGATATGCGTTTTAAGTCTGTATTTCTACATTTCATTATCTGTGCTACTGTCTAATATTATTTCCATATTTCAGGTATACTTCCTTAGTTCATTTCAAATTGTTAAGTTAACAAAGCAAACATTCGTAACCAAAAGCCTCTTAAGACACTTTAGTTTTTAGGATTCAGTACCCAAAGGGTAAAAATGGGACCCTATTACTAAGATTCCGCGGTCCGTCTGTCTGTCTGTTTGTCTGTCACCAGGCTGTATCTCATGAACCGTGATAACAAGACAGTTGAAATTTGTGTATTTCTGTTACCGCTATAACAACAAATACTAAAAACAGAATAAAATAAATATTTAAGTGGGGCTCCCATACAATCGTGGTTTTTTTGCCGTTTTTACGATAATAGTACGGAACCCTTCGTGGAACCCTTCGTGCGCAAGTCCGACTCAAACTTGGCCGGTTTTTAATCTCACCAACGCATAACATATGGCTCTAGCCACTCTAAAGATGCAATTAAAACAACACAAAACGGGCGTCCAGATTTTCAACCGAGCAATTCCGCATCTTCAAGTCTCTTAGCTAAGTTTTGCCTTTAGTTCTGCCCCATTTCATCCCCCATTATACTAAATAGGGATGAAGATAATTGAGCCGCACAGTGTCTCGTCTTGATCCTATCTTTACTACATGTATGTTGGTACCAACAATTATAATGTATTGTATGGTTAACAATATTATGTGTGGAGTCGGAGTGCATGCGTCTGACATTATGCCCTGAAGGCTTAAGTTGAAATGGGGGAGTCTGGCATACCAACTTAAGTTGTTAATTTTGATTTTAAGTCGGCTTATCTATAATAAGCAGGGGTATATCGTTTACGGAGCCTCGAGCATTTATTTGCCTGTTTTAAATAAGATTTTAAAAAATGTTCTGAAATATTTCTTGACTGAAGATTTTAAAGTGAGTAAGTTGGTTAATAAGCTAGTTAAAATAAACATATTTTCTTTTAAAGAAGTTGTTCAATTCAAAGATCGGGCAAAAGTTCTTTATATACTTAAATTAAATTTATTTCAAATTCAGACAATTTTGGAATCCATTCTTTGTTAGTACACAATATTATAATTAAAGTTAGTTAATCAGTACATGACACAAAAACAATTTAATGAATTTACAGTAGATCTTTTTACTATCTACAACTTTGCCATTTAACTTTTTTCCATAGGACTTGTAGTTTTTCCGAAAACCGACATAAACCGTTTTCACCCTTAAAAATTCACCCCTTTCCCCTTTCCGACCTCAGATCGCCCGTAAATAATTTTTCCTTTAATTTTTGTTATATTCTCTTCCTTTTCCAATGGGTTTCATCCTACTATTTTGTTTTTCTGTTCAAAAATTATCGACCCTGGTCTAATAAAAAAGACACAATATTAAATAACCTATAATTAAAGTTGTCAAAAAGTAAAAATGTCACAGAATTAAAATGTCAAATAATTAAATTAAATTTATAAAACTAGAATGACACAAAACTAAAATGTCAGAAAGGACATGGACAGATTTTGTATGGGCGTCGGCATAGTTATAGAATTTAATTTACAACAATGGTTCTTGCTATTTTATATTCGTGAATATGAGTACATTCAATTTCTACAAATAAAAAACTTCAAGAACTCGTCACAACAACAGACTAGGCGAAAACAGTTTAATTAAACCTATTATTCAGATCGTTGCAATAAGTGTACAGATAATGATCTCGCTATTAAAAAAAACGCCAGGCGCTTTAAATTAGCAAACAGTTGTGAGAATACAGTTATCTGATATGGTTTTAGTATTTTATATTTATTATATTCTTTATTGTACACCACAAAAATATATATACAGGACAAACAATCATAAAAGCAAGTGTACAATGGGTGGTCTTATCGCACAGGGCAATCTCATTACTAGTCATTTAATCAAAGTAATGGACTCCTAACCTATATAATGATCAGCATGTTATAAACTGAGCCTGGTTGAGCCTCAAAAATGTGGCATTAATAACAAAAAATAGCTTAACTATTTTATTTATTTTATGTATACATCTAAAGGTGCCTTATAAATATTTTTTTAAATCGCAAAAACAAACTGTCACTGTCATAAGTGAACGTTGCTTTTGAAGTTTTTGAAGACATAGACAAAAACATCAAGTCTGACACATCGGCTGTCAAACACGTCGCATTCCGTTTTAAGTATTTTATTTTTGTGTGAAATTAAAAAAAAAAACTAAATAAATAACGCATCAAAATAAGAAAAATCATTTTTGTTAAATGCAACCAATACCAATAGAGACAGTTTCGTGTGAATAAAATATTCTTAATAAGAGAACTTGTCGTACAATTCACGTCTAATAACTTACGTGCGTGGTGAGGAACGTCCAATAATATATTGTTTATCTTTCTCTATGGTCTAATATGGCGGAAAGTGACACACGGTACTTTGATTCGTCTTGCATTACTTTTTATTTTGAAATAAAAACGTCAAGTTCAGAGAGGTAAAAAACTGTGTAATAATTCATTTTTCAATTTTTTTTATACAATTTTATTTATTATGTATTTGTAAATGGAATGTACTTTCTGTCCATATCCTTTTAAAATTAAAATTTCCAATTATAAAATTTCATAAAACTAAAATCACACAAAATTTTAATGTCAGAATAGTTAAAAACCACCTATAAAATACAAATAAACAATCTAATAATTACATTAAATACAGGCGAACTAATATTATAACTTATAACCACCAGATACAACTATTTATATTTGTACGCCCCAAGCCAACGGCTTCCTCCGTAACGACAATGCTGCCTTCTTTGCCAACTCGTCCGCTCGCTCATTCCCCGGCAGGCCCGCGTGGGCCTTGATCCAGAACAAAGACACAGCTTTGCTCTGGCCCAGGGCTTGAGCCAAATTGGCACGCGCGTGACCCCCAACGTCACAAACTTTACCTCTTTGTAATCTATACCAATATTATAAAGAGTAAAGATTTTTTTGTTTATTTGTTTGTACCGAATAGGCTCCGAAACTACTGGACCGATTTAAAAAATTCTTTCACTTATGGAAAGCTACGTTATTCCCGAGTAACATTGGCCATAATTTTGACGGGAGCGACGCCGCGGGGGTCAGCTAGTTAGTCATAATTTTATTTAAAAGTCATAAATAGCCATATTAATTGTCATATTCTTCCGGAAACCTTTTTGCTCGTATTAGTATATATACACGCGCGTCCAATGTCCCAGTATGGGGCTGTCCCACCTGTCTGCTAGAGTTTCCAGTATGCTGTTGGGGTTACTTAGACACAGTTTCTGGAATGAAAATCATCGCAAAATTAAAGTGACTAATTTCTCTAACGAGTTTCAACTTTCTTTTCCAGTTTAATTTGTGATGAGTCTAAGATTTCGTTTCAGTAAATGTAACTTAGTTTGTTATCGATTAGAATAATATTAATAGTAGCATTTAAGCTTCCCATGTTACAATAACAAACAGATTAACTTTCAGCAGCTGGATCCGATATTAATCATGGATCCGCATGTAAACAGCGGCATCAAGGAGGCGGATCCGCTGGTGTCAGGACCTCATTTGTCAATCAGTGTCGCAGTGAGTAATGCTCGTCGGAAATTCGACAGATTACTGGCCAAATCGATATCTGAGGATTTATTTTTTGGATAGGTTGGTTTGTGGGATTGTGCTGTGTTTGCAATGTGGGAGAGTTTTTGGCGGGATTTTTTCGAGTGAAGTTCAGCGGCTGTTAATATTATTTGCAAATTGATTCCTAGTGGATATTGTGATATAAAATTGGTGTAGTTTTGTGTCTCAACTGTCTACACAACTGGACAATATGTGAAATCATTGACAGAAGCGATCTCAGGATAGTAGAGCGGAGAATTTTATTGTAGTATTGACTAACTCCGCAAAGCTTACTGGGAAGGCTGACTCGATACGATTTGCTGCCAAATACTCCAAAAACCATTAGAATCTGTTACACCCGTATTCTAATGCATACTAAAGAATGTTAAAATTACACTGAAGACGAGGCGGTATGGTCCAAGACCTTAGCCTGCCCGAGACGGGCGAACAAAAAAAAAAAAATTTGCAATGTGGTTTTTACCCGACTACGGCGTCGCAAAGTGTTTGTTGATCGGTTTGTATATGTATGTATTGATTTGTTCCCTCAGTCTCAGTCCACGGTTATCCTCTGAACACCACTATGAATATGTATGAAATACAATCGTTAATTAGTTTAGATTTAGCTAAATAATTTTTTACAAATATCTAGTACATAAATTTTGCCTTTTTATTTTACATTTAAGTTTATATTTAGATGACATTAGATAAAAAAAATAAACTTTATTTTAGAAATAAGCTCAATGATGAACGCATAACTTCAGGTCATTCAAACCTGAAGTTATGCGCTCTAAGTGCTTTTTAGGGTTCCGTAGCCAAATGCCAAAAAACGGAACCCTTATAGATTCGTCATGTCTGTCTGTCTGTCCGTCCGTATGACACAGCCACTTTTTTTCCGAAACTACTAGAACTATGCTGTTGAAACTTGGTAAGTAGATGTATTCTATGAACCGCATTAACATTTTCATACAAAAATAGAAAAACAACAACAAATTTTTGGGGTTCCCATACATGAAACTGAAACTAAAAAAATATTTTTTCATCAAACCGTGGGGGGTATCTATGGATAGGTCTTCAAAAATAATATACATGTTTCTAATATATTTTTTTTCTAAACTGAATAGTTTGCGCGAGAGACTCTTCCGAAGTGGTAAAATGTGTGTAACTTCTAAAATAAGAGAATGATAAAACTGAAAAAAATATATGATGTACATTACTATGTAAACTGCCAGCGAAAATTGGTTTGAACGAGATCTAGTCAGTAGTTTTTTTTTAATACGTCATAAATCGTAAACCGCAATTTACCAAGTACGGAACCCTTCGTGCGCGAATCTGACTCGCACTTGGCCGGTTTTTATTATACATATAAGGTTATATTTAGATGACATTAGATAGATTTTTTTTAACTTTATTATAGATATAAGCTCAATAATGAACGCATAACTTCAGGTCATTCAAACCTGAAGTTATGCGCTCTAAGTGATTTTTAATTTCAATTCAACCCTAAAACTTCGCTAAACCGACCGAAAACCAATCCATAAGTACAATCACAGGTATGAAGGTACTACCAGACATACAAGTAACTTAACGACATTAAATTCGTCCACGTCCGCATGGTACCTGACTACCTGACTACGTGCAGTACTCGGCTCACAATGACGCAGTTATTACGTTAACGTTATTGTCTACAACTTCACTACGTGCTGATATTCAGAAGGTACACTCCAAACAACATTATACGCAACCTTAAAATTATTATGAATAGCAAACATTTGCTATGTACGGGTTGCTAGTCTAACCGTATAAATATTAAGGTTGCCCTAGTCAGTCATTCTTCCATACAAACTTAGTATGGCGATTACGCCACTGTTTGACGGTGTACGCTCAAAATAAAAAAAAAACGATATCAATTTGTCTCATCATTATCTAGCCCTGTATGGAAACAAAAAAGTAAAAGAAACGTTTATTTGAAGTTATGAGCGTCGAAAGTTCCATATTTCAACACTAATTTCAACGCATCTTTGGGCGGAAGTAAATAACATAAAAAGAAGGCAAATTGCAAAACAGTCACCATACAAGGTTAGATTATCAGTTAAAAAATGCATTTTTTTTTCATGCTACTCTAACTCTTAAAGGTCTGTTTATAAAATTACGCGCGCTCCTTTCGTTCTAAATCGTCATCCAATTTAACCCCGGCTACAAAAATAGTTCGTGCCGCCGACGAGGGCAACCTTAAGCCCAGCTGAAGATAAAAATTTTACACGGAGCAAATGCCTATCTGAGCTTCATAATTCAGTAACTAGGTAATACGATGCTCAATGGTAAGACAGATTGTCAGGCTTCTAATCTGACTACACTGCCAACAATCTACAAATTACAGCTGGGACCAACCAATTTAAGTGCATTCCGAGGTCAGGAGGGGTCTTGATATGAAATGCATGGGTATCCATCCGCGGTCTGATCTTAGCAAGCGTTGCTTTACCTGTAAGATAAACCCGAGTAGCTGTCATCAGTTAGCAAAATCCCACCCCAAAATTTTAGGCTTAAAAAGCATTGCAGTTTTTAGCCCCGCGGATTTTATTCGCGCGTTTTTTTATTCGCGTACTGAATCATAACTAACACGCACTGCGGATAAAATACCGCGCAATTTTTTTCTCTTTCTACCTGTTCATAGAGCTCAAAATATTCGCGCGAATTTATTTCGCACCGCGCTTCGGTGGATTCTGTAGCAAAACACAGATTTGTTGCGGTATCTTTACTGCGCGGTTTTTTTACCGCAAGTGCGTGCAGCGTCATATAATTCCATATGTCACAGAATTTGCGGTTTTTATCCGCACGGTTTAAAACCGCAATGCGTGGTTACGCGTGGCACAAATCGGTCCTTCTGCACATAACTCTTCTTTATCAGCCAGGGGTGCACAACCTTCGCAAGTTATTAAGCCCATGTGTCTATGAGCCGGGATTAATCAAATTAATAAAGTCGTTATCTCGAGTGAGGCAATTTGCCACCCCTGTGCGACTTAATACGGTTACTAAGTTCAGTTTAGAGACTTTTAGCGCTGATGCGGACTTATAAATTGTATTAATATGTGCTCAGCGTATTCGGTGTTCAAATGAAACTTTATTGGAGCGTAATGTTTAACTAAATTGATCGTTATTGCGTATTAGATTGTGATAATGGAGAATTTATACTGTTGAGGTAAGTAGGATTTAGTAGCGTCGCGTTATTTTTCTACGAAGTTGGAAAGAAACTTGTTGAGACAAGAGAGATCTAACCTAAGCTATCTTTTAAAGTCTCCGCCAGATAACACAAAAAATAATTCATTGATCCGACTTTTTGGTACCTTACGTAACATGAAAAAAATATGTTTTGTTTACTGTAATACTTTGATAATTTTGGTCTCAAATGAAAGGTGTAGTCGTAGACCCATTTTATCCGTTTAAATCATGTAAATCGGTCCACACGTTTATGAGATATTAACTCATTACTGAATGCCAAGAGAAAAGGTCACAGACGCCCCTTACCGCGATACGTTTGATTTGATCGTGTTAGCGACACTGCCTTAACATTTTTTATTTTCGTATCTTTCTGAAATATAGGTCTACATGGTAGGCAGGTGTTAACGACTTTAATTTTTACCCGACTGCCGAAGGAGGGTAATGTGTTTATCAGTCTATGTATGTATGTATATAGGTATGTATGTATGTATGTATGTATGTATGTATGTATGTATGTATGTATGTATGTTTGTTCCTATGTGGCGTTCCAGAGACCAAACGCGTTGGCCGATTTTGATGATTCATACGTCAATCGATTCGTCTTAACCCTGCGAGTGTCATAGGCTACGTTAAAATTGGACAATAGAAAAATGGCGGTTTTTGGGCGCCATATTGTGGGGTCCCAAATTTTTTTTTTCTTCCAAACCCATTGTGTGGGGTATCAAAATAAAGGGTTTTAAGAGGTGATTTCAAAAATATATAACACTTATATGTTTAAATGTATCTAATTCGAAAAAAACTTAACTAAAAACTTATAAATAAAAAAAGTTAAATCAAAAAATCAAAAAATCCGACTGCTTCAAAAGCGAACTAAAAAGACGTAAACAAGGAAAAAATCATGCTGTGCAGGCGGAGGATACACCAGATTTTGGTCAGCCAGCCCGCGAATATGTATCCTCCGACTGCACAGCATGATTTTTTCCTTGGTTACGTCTTTTTAGTTCGCTTTTGAAGCAGTCGGGTTGTTTGATTTTTTGATTTAACTTTTTTTTTTTTATCTGGCGGTGACTTTAGTCTTATATTTTTGAATACACATTGTACTGTTGTGCAACGTGTCTTCTTCCATACTTCTCTTCTTCTTCTTCTTGTAAGCGTGTCGATGGCAAATTACAGTTTTTAAATGTTATGTTTGGCGCAGTATTGAGCAACGGCAACACCATTGGCTGACGTAGCTATAAGGTCCTCACATGTGCAGGACGAAAGGTCCGTAGTCTTCATGCCAACTACTAACCTACTCTTTAAACATGTTAAATACTTTTAAATTATATCAAGGCAGTTCGAGAAGGAACGACCATTGGTCACAGTAACGCTAGCTAATTGCGTTACCGACTGGCATGGTTTTCTTCTTCGTTCCTCACTTAATAATAATATAATAATAATAACAAGCCTTTATTAGTTTCCATGACATTAAAATATATATATATATAGAAAAAAACCGGCCAAGTGCGAGTCGGACTCGCGCACGAAGGGTTCCGTACTTGGTAAATTGCGGTTTACGATCTATGACGTATTAAAAAAAAATACTTACTAGATCTCGTTCAAACCAATTTTCGGTGGTAGTTTACATGGTCATGTACATCATATATTTTTTTTAGTTTTATCATTCTCTTATTTTAGAAGTTACAGGAGGGGGGGACACATTTTACCACTTTGGAAGTGTCTCTCGCGCAAACTATTCAGTTTAGAAAAAAATGATATTAGAAACCTCAATATCATTTTTGAAGACCTATCCATAGATACCCCACACGTCTGGGTTTGATGGGAAAAAAAAAATAGTTTCAGTTTCAAGTATGGGGACCCCCAAAATTTATTGTTTTTTTTCTGTTTTTGAGTAAAAATCTTAATGCGGTTCACAGAATACATCTACTTACCAAGTTTCAAGAGCATAGTTCTTATAGTTTCGGGAAAAAGTGGCTGTAACATACGGACGGACAGACAGACAGACAGACATGACGAATTTATAAGGGTTCCGTTTTTTGCCATTTGTCTACGGAACCCTAATAAAAACTATGTTTAGCAAGTAGGTATTTTTAGAACGGTATATATGTCATGACCCCTTTCGGGTATAGGCCTCCTCCAGTTGCCCCCATTTTTTCCTGTCGTTAGCTGTTTTTATCCAGTCTCTTCCTGCCATTTGAATTATGTCGTCTATCCAGCGAGCTTTTGGTCTGCCTCTTTGCCTTTTGCCTCCCGGACCTGTCCATTTGTAACTCTTTTTGACCATCTTTCTTCAGAAGCACGGGCGATGTGTCCTGCCCATTTCCACTTCAAACACTGTGCGTGTTGTAATGCGTCTATCACATTGGTTTTGTGCCTGATTTTTTTGCTATTAACTTTGTCGATGGTCTTGATGCCAAGGATGTTTCCTCACTTAGTTTTCTCAATTTAAAGTATGCTGAAAAAACCGTTATAATTATATTTAGTCTACAAAACTCGAACTGAAACCTGCCCACAACAGATTTCATAACGAAAAATATCACACAATTCATACATTCAGCTTGATGAAAGCAAAATTTACCGTCCATTTACTGAGATCGTTAGCGAATGACAAAAGAAAGAGTGGTCGCGTCGGGCGGCGCGTGATTTATGTACCTAGTGTGACTGTGCCGACTGTACCGCGGCGTACGGCGATATTCAGCTGAGTAGTGCAGGTCACGGGGCTTCATGTTTTGGAAAAAGGGTGCTTAGGTCTAACGGGATTATTGAGACGATTGTTTTGTATATGATTTGTTTGTATTGTGTTTTATGTATTTATCAAAATCATTCCCGACGAATTGCCAAACTAAAGTGGAAGTAGGCAAGGCACATTGCTCGCCGAACGGTCGATGGGGCCAGAAGACGCATCCTTGGAAGGCATCCCTCTAGGTGGATAGATGACCTGGTTAAGGCTGGAGGAATCCGATGGATGCGGAATCCTATGTCCAAAAGTGAACGTCTTTCGCCTAAAATGATGTCATAATTTCAGCAGAAAGATGGCAACTGTTGCACCACCTGCCCCTGAACATAGGCCTCCTCCAAAATTCACCACATCTGATCGTTTACATTAAGGCTAACTAATCGGCAAAGTATTTTCCGACCTTTAGTCAATTTTTAGGGTTCCGTTGCCAAATGGCAAAAAACGGAACCCTTATAGATTCGTCATGTCTGTCTGTCCGTCCGTATGTCACAGCCACTTTTTTCCGAAACTATAAGAACTATGCTGTTGAAACTTGGTAAGTAGATGTATTCTGTGAACCGCATTAAGATTTTCACTCAAAAATAGAAAAAAAAACAAAAAAATTGGGGTCCCCCCATACTTGAAACTGAAACTAAAAATATTTTTTTCATCAAACCCATACGTGTGGGGTATCTACGGATAGGTCTTCAAAAATGATATTGAGGTTTCTAATATATTTTTTTTCTAAACTACACTACACACTACACTTAGTTTGCGCGAGAGACACTTCCAAAGTGGTAAAATGTGTGTGTCTCCCCTGTAACCTCTAAAATAAGAGAATGATAAAACTAAAAAAAATATATGATGTTCATTACCATGTAAACTACCACCGAAAATTGGTTTGAACGAGATCTAGTAAGTAGTTTTTTTTTAATACGTCATAAATCGTAAACCGCAATTTACCAAGTACGGAACCCTTCGTGCGCGAGTCCGACTCGCACTTGGCCGGTTTTCACTTACTACTTTAGGGATCCTATTTTACCCATAGTACATAATCTTCAGCGGTGATAAACCCAGTGCTATTCTATAAACATCTTACTGTGAAAACTGAAGTGAATTGAGATAAAGGTAAGCTGATATTCCACCTGAAACTATGGATTTATAGCTCACTGCAAGCTCATTAATACGCTTTTATTAGATTGGTATGTATGTATCTATGTAACGGAATCTTTGAACGTGATTTTCACCCCCTTCAAAACGTCGGATTAGTTTGAAACTCTGCACACTTATCAAGGGCCGATGACAATGCAATAATTTTAATAGTTTGTTCCATTATCCTTACCAGGATTTTCAGAATATGGCTATTGAACTAAAAGTAAAATATAAATAATAGTTAAAAAAAAAACTAAAAAATACACTTTAATAGAGAACCAAACTAAAAAGAAGAATATAATTTTCAATAACTTTAAATTAAGAATAGTGTGATAAACAACAAAAATATTTTATTGTAAAAAATCGTGGGTTGCTTTTTAAGACATTTTCAAAATGACTTTTTACCAATATCTGCCAATAAAATGTTATAAATCACGCTTTTTTGCACACTATTCTTAATTTGAATTTATTGAAAATTATTTTCTACATTACACTGTGAGATTTAATACGGAATATAATTTATTAGAGTAGGCTTTGAACTAATTAACACTGCTGCGAATTCGTGCTGGCATCCAATAAAACGCCAGCATATCCTTCACAGCAGTTTCTAGTTTCAAATGAAGTGACACTTAACCAATACCGAATCGAAACTTTCGCTGATAAATCAATTAAGTTTGTCTTCCTATACCTTGCAATATACATCACAATGGAAGAAATTAGGGCAGCCCATTTCTGCGTCTGACCAGGAGGGCTTACAATCTTAAGTAAAAGTGCTATAAATTATCTATGGGAAATAGATTATTGTGTTCGAACCCGCCATGCTGGCTGGCCATTTATCACTGTTTTAACTAATAAATTATAGACGCTAATTCAAGTAGTGGTTGGTTTGGTTTAAGCACACCTTAAGTCTCATCTACTTAGCTACCTACAGTATCTAAGTTACATGAGAAAGTAGCAATATCCAATTTTTTTATTTCGCAACTTTTAATGCAGTATGGGTTTGTGGTCAAAAATTCTTAAACCAATATTAAAATCTTATAAAAACAGGGGAAACTGTATAAAAAAAAAAATTGAGGTTACGTGGTCGCTTACAATGGGCCTTATCAGAAAGCTTAAAGTCACTCAAAGGGCAATGGAGAGGTCTATGCTCGGAGTTTCCTTGCGTGATCGAATCAGAAATGTAAAGATCCGCAAGAGAACCAGGGTTACCGACATAGCCCGAAGAATTGCTAAACTTAAGTGGCAGTGGGCAGGGCACATTGCTCGCAGAACGGATGGCCGATGGGGCAGAAAGGTTCTGGAGTGGCGACCGCGAACCGGAAGACGTTGCGTCGGAAGGCCTCCCACCAAGTGGACCGATGACCTAGTGAAGGTTGCGGGGATCCGCTGGTTGCGAGACGCACAAGACTATAAATGTGGCGACGCTTGTGGGAGGCCTATGTCCAGCTGTGGACGTCTTTCGGCTGATATGATGATGATGATATGATGAATTGAGGTTGGTGGCAAAAACTGCAACATCAATTATCATGCAACGTAAAACAAAAAGCCGTATTTTCAGTAAAAAATATGTTTGCTATGTTTGTTGTCTTTTCTTGTAGATTACCCAAGTACGCTAGCTTCTGTCCGCGGCCTCGCATGCGGGAAAATTGATTTATTAT
Source organism: Orthosia gothica (assembly GCA_949775005.1). Taxonomy (NCBI): domain Eukaryota; kingdom Metazoa; phylum Arthropoda; class Insecta; order Lepidoptera; family Noctuidae; genus Orthosia; species Orthosia gothica. The sequence goes on from OX459069.1 coordinate 2,063,982, forward strand.
CTCAATGGAACATAGAAACTTCGATTAAAATATCTCCCAATCTAAGCTAGGATTACTGGACTATTATTTATTCTGTACTATGGTCCACCCGTGTACCAAGTACTAATAATAATAATCTTTATTGGAATAAAAACACATATATATATATATATATATATATATATATATATATATAATTGCGTTCGGAAATAGCTGCATTAGTGGAACTGCGTCGCAGCCATTAACGCCCACCTCCAGAATGCGTTCTAAAGCAAATAATAGTATATTATGCAACTAGTGAATAAAAGACGGATTTAAAGCGAGGGCCATAGATGAATCACGAGCAAGTGAAGGATTCTAACGACTGAATCACGACCGTAGGGAGTGATTCATGATGATTGAATCACGAGCATAGCGAGTGATTCAAGTGTTAGAATCATGAGCGACGCGAGTGATTCATGGCCCTCGATATAAATCCGTTTTATTCAAGAGTTGCATACTATATTTTATACCATGACATCGAGAAAAAGCAAGATCTAAGCGAGAAGCACAAGGAATATTACGAGTAATAAATAAATGGTTTATTACCTTCAAAATATACAAAAAATGTGAAAACCTGACCCCTGAGCTAGGTGCTGTTACCTGTGTTTCAGGGGCCAGTGACCACCTCCGTTACTTTAAATAATTATAGCTAATTAAACACCATTGCAATTAATATTAGAATTACAATCCAAATAAGTATTCAATAAATATCCTAGACTAAAATCAAAATCACTATTAAAATCCTAAATATAAAAAAAAACTCAAAATTAAAATCGAAGGAGTTTGAAAGTCGAATATTCTCTGCACAAGAAGTTTGTAGCGAGTATTTTTTGCGCAAGGAGGTTACATAGCATTCAGATGGACGGCTAATACATTGGTGTGTTCCAAATTCAAACTCCAAAACAGTGATTAAAAGTGCTTTTTATTCACTGTTTTCAGTGAATAAAATAAGCTTTTTAGAGGGGGAATGGTATAAAAAATTAAATTAATGAAAATTCAAATAAAAAAGGTTTATAATGAGAATAAAAATTTGAAATCAATAAATAAAAACACAAGTCAAAAGTAAAAATAAGTTTAAAAATGAAATCAATTATTAAAGAATCAAAATAAAAAACAAACACAATGTTAAAAGAACAAAATAAAAATGGAAAACAATCATTGAAAATTAAAGTTTTACCTATACGAATTCGTTCAGCAATCAAGGCGTGAAAAGTACATGAATATACATGAGAAAAATAAATTGTAACAGTCGAGAATTATGTCAAGAGAACGTATTCCTCGGATAAAAATTGTATTAATCTAAACCTAAGCCAAAAAGCATCAAAATTATTTCAACAGTGTGAATACATAACAAACACACAGACAGAGTTAGACATTTATAATATTGGTATGGATATAAAAGGGCTCTGTATCCAGTATCTAAGTCTCGAAGGGAGAAAGTGTCGAACTCGTGATATCACGTGCGGCGATCCCAAGTTCCTGACGATTTCTATCTATACAATGAAATAAAGATCGGTTTAAAAGCTGCAGAAGTCGTGACGGAAACGAGAGTTGCCTAGAAAATGTAGATACAAAGACAAGGGGCAATAACACTGGAGCAGTCAAGCAAAATCTACAATGCTTCTTTTTACCCGGCTGCAAGGAAAGGGTTTAGTTTTTAGCGCCTACTTGTATGTATGTATGTTATATTCTTTATTACCTCGTATCTTTCAAACCACAAGACGGATTTTTATAATTAAGACATCGTTAGTTGGGTCTTGGCCGCCCAAGTGTTCTTAGATAAGTGTCGTTAAAAAAAAGAAACATGGCGAATTTTGGGCGCCATATTGTAGAGATTGCAATTTTTGTTTTCTTCGCTACCCATCGAGTGGGGTAACAAAATGTCGGGTTTTTAGAGGTGATTACAAAAATATATACCACTTATATGCTTAAAAGTATATATGAAAAAAAATATTCACTAAAAAGTTGTAAATAAAAAAGATAATTTAAAAATCAAAATGCCGACTGCTTAAGAAGCGAACTAAAAAGCTGTTAACAAGAAAAAATCATGCTGTGCAGTCGGAGGATCAGGCAGTTCGCGAATATATATCCTCCGACTGCACAGCATGATTTTTTCTTGTTAACAGCTTTTTAGTTCGCTTCTTAAGCAGTCGGGATTTTGATTTTTAAATTAGCTTTTTTATTTACAACTTTTTAGTGAATATTTAATTATAAAATAAATATTATAATTAATTATAATATTTAATTATAAAAATCCGTCTTGTGGTTTGAAAGATACGAGGTAATAAAGAATATAACATATATACATACAAGTAGGCGCTAAAAACTAAACCCTTTCGCTTCTTAAGTCGGGATTTTGATTTTTAAATTAGCTTTTTTATTACACTTCCATATCAGAAACATTTTTATTCAAATAACAAGATGTGCAAGGTGTGTGTAACCTGAAAAGGAGTCATTGACATATCATTATGAATTGTTTTACTATGGAACTGAATCCTGAAAAAAATCTCCATCACGAAAAAAAACAACGGCCCCTAGACATTCATCATCAACCATTTAACGTTCCCTCTGCTGGGACATATGCCCATGCATGTGAGAGAGGGAATGACTGAAATGAAAAATCCAGCACGCGGGCCCAGTGCGGATAGGTGGATGTCACATATCTTCAAATTTTTGGTTCTAGGACATGCCGTTACTCACTGTTTTTAACCCCCGCCGGAAAAAGAGGGGTGTTATAAGTTTCACGTGTGTTGATGTGTATCTGTGTGTCTGTCTGTGGCATCATAGCGCCTAAACGGATGAACCGATTTCGATTTAGTTTTTTTTGTTTCAAAGGTAATTTTGTCGGGAGTGTTCTTAGCTATGTTTGAATAAAATCGGTTCAGCCCTTCAAAAGTTATGGACGTTTTACTGTTTGAATCGGGGTGTTTTCGCAAGATAAATGTAACGGGGGTTTTTAAATTTGAAATTTTACTTGTTAGAGCAGTGGTGATGATATAATTTAGACAACGTAATGCGCCTGGGTTCGAACCCACGACATACGACACGTAAGTCGCGGCCGTTACCACTGAGCTACCACTCCTAGACATTAATGTTTTTATAATTTGACAAAATGTAGTAACAAGCTGATTGTTTTCGTGAAGGATTCATTCCATGCTAAACCTTTTTCTTTTCAAGTTTTGTGTTATTTAAATTTTAGTTACATCCTGGACCCAGGGTGTAACTAAACGATGCGGTCATTCATCATCATTGCCTATGACTTCCTTGGAGAAAGTTAATCATTCACATGGTTCATCAAGCACATTTTGAAATATGATTGCACCTTTCCAGTACACCCTGAGATATTTTTTTTAGGCTTAAAATAATTACGGCTTCATGGGAGCAGTAAAGAAATAATAAAACAGTTTAATAAACCAGCCACACGTCCCACTCACCAAATTAGTCAGTAAAAACCACTACCGCTACTCAAAATTAAATCTCAACACAACGGTCAGTCAAAAAAATATCAAAAGTCCATCAGCATTTCTTTCTCATACCTTTATTCTCCGGCACGTGCGTCCGTATTGTCGCGAAAGTAGCGTCGGATGCGGCGGCTCACGTCCGGCGTCCGGTCACGTGGCCCGCGTCCGGCCCGTGTCCGGCCCGCCGACGGCCAATCAGACGGCTCTCTAATTAATTTACTTCGAACGCTTCTTATTGGCCGCTACATGCTCCAATCAAGACGGAACCACTTCTCGATTAGTTTCCACCGGACCGGGTCTTTCCGCTGACTTTAATTTCCGTTGATCGGAAAGTACGGATGCGTTTGTTTTTTGTTTTTCTCTTGTTCGTTGAAATTGGCCGATATTGTATGTAGCATCTGCACTTTTCGCTTCTTTATCATAGGAAAAAGGAATATTGAGACGGCAAGAAATAAGTTTCTAGTGTATTGCTTTGTTTTGAGCAACAATATTTCCTGATAACTGAAATGTCTTTAATAACAATATCATCATCATTATCATCCGCACCCTGACTGTGCTCACTGCTAAGCATAAACCTCTCTGGTCTTGTGCCAATCCCCACGCTCCCGTGTGAACCTCCTCCAGATTAAAAAAAAATAACTTATACGTATATATTGTCTGTAATTACCTCTATTTGACTATGCATCACCCGAAGGTTGACTGGTAGAAAATGGGTAAGGCATAAGACCGCCTCTATACGTTTATGTACATGAAATATTAAAATAATAAATAAAATGATATAGAATAATATTATGTAGTAAAGGAATAATCAAGGGCATTTAATGTAGCAAAATAATCGATAGCAGAATTGACCTATTCACAAAAATCTTTTTTGGTCCTTCGAGCCGGATACATCGGAAATTACTTTGCCTAAACGATGATGGACACGCCGCTCGTTAACATTTGTTCGTTGACAATAACACATCTGTCCAAGCAACACTGTGACTTGTGTGAAGTATGCTAATGCCTATAATCCCTCAGATCGTTGCGGTGGATTCTTGGCACGCAACGAATCCAGGTCGGTCCGATAGTTTATACCATAGACGCAGGGCAGTGACGATTATCACCGGCGCCTCTGAACAGGATCTATTGGGACCGTTCCTAGAATATTCTGTGTGGATGCCAGGATATGTAGAAAAGGATTAAAAGATCTGCCAGAGCAATTTGAAATTGGTACAGGAAATGCTTCGGTGGATATGAAAAAAGACATTTGAATACAACTACTGTACCTATTTGTCATAGTACCAGCGTGTTGAATGAAAACGAATATGCAGCGGTAATTTGAAAATGAAATCCAATGATGGGGACTGAATTTACGTCATTCAAGCCCAGTTATCTAACAATTTCTCCAAGACTCAAAACCCAGTTCACACAAATACAATAAAACCTAAAGCAAAAGATATAACAGTCATTACTTACTACCATTACAAAAGTGATCGTAAGTCTGCGCGTGCGCCGCCCCCTCCACATAAACCTGTCAGCGCTCGATCTGTGGTTCGCTATTACGTTTAACAGATGGCGCTGTTAGAAAAATAGCCAGCTCCCCTTTGTAGTGCGACAGGGACGATGATTTGTATGTCAACATATGACAAGATGCTGACAGGTATAAATCTTCATTTTTTATCTGTATTTACGTCTTCTTTTGTTTGTGGTTTTATGGTTTCAGTGTTGCCAGTAGTATTAAATTGTTGATGATTTTTAATCGTTTTGGCAACTTGCTCTGGTTTAAAACCGTTGCCAGTTTTTTACAGGTAATAATTGTACAGGTTCCAATTAATAAGATAGAAAGATATATTTATTCATTGAAAGAAATCGATTTGTGTAGATTACGAAACACGACTACGGATAAGAGCCAAAGAGGACACTGGGGCAAGAACTGTCAATTCTAATTATTATCTGGATTAATTCTCATCTAGCAAGATTAATTTGTAAAAAGGCAAATATAGCTATTGCTACCTGGCCAGACTTACTCCCAGTTTCTAGAAATAAATTATCAACACAAATAAAAATGATGTGTCGATTCAAATTAGATTATAGGATGAAAATACACTATCATCAACATTCGAAACGGGTTATTTACCATGTTTACTGTTTGTTGCGAGTTGCCGATATTTCAGTGCGTTTTTGCGGGTGGGTGTTTATGAGGAGACAACACAAACAAACTCGCAACAAACAGTAAATATGGTATATATCCCGTTTCGAATGTTAATGTAAGTGTTAGTGACCATGACAGTGTAAAACTAATATTGATGAAAATACATTTCACCATTCGCACTACTAACCCGTGTCTGGCAAATGGACACACATTAGGCCATAATTTTCGTTCCAAAAACTGAGGCACGCTACAGTCTAAAATAATAATGCCAAGCATGGTCTCCACTGCAAAAATAACTCAAAAATCCCATCGTTAACTACAAACTATAGTAAATAATCCTAAGCTAAAATAAATGTCTCGAGCCGATAGTTAATCGAAACACATTTACCTACTTGGATTCGCCGCGGTCGGTTAATGGCGTCATACGTCACAGGGCTTATACCTGAGTGGGCTCTGGACCAGGGTTATTAGGTAGCTACGTCTGCTAGACGCAGTACTAATGTTGTTAATGTAAGTGCATTTGTAAAGTGTGGGTAATTCAGTAGCTATGGACTTGGACGTAGGTGTACTGAGGAAATTAAGTTCTTGGGTGAAACAATATTGATACGTGGTGTGGTTTCTGAGTAACTAAATCGAGAGAGTTATTTTTTTTTAAGTTTTCTTGTCGGATTTTCTTAATACGATAAGTTTTTAACTGTGGCAAGTGTACCATTGTATTTAAACCGCAAAAGATTTAAAATAAATGTGCTCCGTAAGCTGGAAAATCTCTTTGTAAACACGAATATAGCTTTCAACGTTAACTGATTCGGTTATTATCTATAAAAAATACTTTTAAAGCTAATCTCAGATTACTAATATACTGCTGAGCGCTACTTTTATATTCTAGCGATTGCATAGTCTCCAAAATATAAGTAGGTAACATTAGTAGAGCATCATCTGCCTAGCCTATTCCCAATTTTTTGTTGGGGTCGGCTTCCAGTCTTACCGGATTCAGCTGAGTACCAGTGTTTGACAGAACTGACATGGAGCGACTGCCTATCTGACCTCCACAACCCAATAACTGGGTGACACCATATCCCTTGCCAAGACTGGTGTCAGATCTCAAGCTTCTGACTACCCGTAACGACTGTCAAAGATCTTCAAATGACAACCGAGACCAACGGCTTAACGTGCTTTCCGAGGCACGGAGGAAACTCGGTATGTTGAAATGGTCACCCATCCACGAACCGACCTTAGCAAGCGTTGCTTAACCTTGAAGATCGATCCGTGTGGCTGTTATTATTTAGCCACGAGCTCCTCTTATTATTAGTAGAGCACTTGATTTTATTAAAAAACTTAAATGCTCCTGTTTTACAGACGCAGAAACGCAGACGGTTTTTTATGGCTCGAATTTGAGTTGTATCTCACCTGATGGTAAGCGATGATGTTCCCTTAACTAATTTTCTTTTTCTTCCTTCCCCAGAATGTAACTGCAACGGGCACGCGCGTCGCTGTCGGTTCAACATGGAGCTGTACAAGCTGTCAGGTCGCGCCTCTGGGGGAGTCTGCCTAAAGTGCAGGCACTACACCGCCGGCAGACACTGCCATTACTGCCGCGAGGGCTACTACAGGGACCCCACCAAACCAATCACGCACAAGAAGGCTTGCAAACGTGAGTATTATACTTAGCTACAGACTACAGAGCCAGTGGGGGTCTGTCTTAAGGCGGTACCCCGAGCAAAACGCCGCGCAAGCCGTTTTTGTGCTGTTTTTAGGAGCTATCTACTCGTTATTTAAAAAGAAATATCAATTAATAAAAATACATTAAATTTCTACATAATGTTGATTCTAAAATGGTAGATTTAGTTTTTTTTTAAATGTTGTATATATTTCACTAATCTACTTCCAAAAAAACATAAAAATGAGAAATAATTATTGATATTATGCATCTCCTCGTAAAGTGTTCATTAATTATTTTTTGTACTAACACTAATGGATAGACAATTTAATAACGAACATTTTTGTAGAATTATTTTTTTCAAAAGACCAAAATTAGATTTTATAAAGATTTTATTCTAAAATCTGGGCGTATTCACTACTGTAATTCATGCGCCACCAGTGCCGCTAGACCAATAGGAACGCTCATATCTCATGCCGATTTTTTGGTCAGGGTACCGTCTTAAGAACAGCCAAGCTTAGGACTGCTGTATCCCAACCCGCCAAACCCATCATTATCAAGAAAGCCAGTAAACATGACAGACTTTATTTAAAAGAACTTACAGAGGAATAAACGCAGAGAATAATACTACTACCACTATTACTAGACAGCCAGGGTAGGATGACAAAAACTTTAAAAACAAAGACTAGAACTTAAGAACACAGAGGAATTCCAATATCCGCGAATAACGGAGGTTTTAGCGTAAAATCTTAATTTTATAAATATCATGGACCATTAAATAAGCGTTAGTCGTTATTGAATTGTTGAAACACCAGCTTTTAATGTTTTCTTTAGGAAAGCCATAAAAGTGTACCGTTTATTCATAGCTAATATGGTCAAGAGACATTTTATTCTTTTTCATCAGACGCTAATTCAAAAACAAAGCAATAAAATCTTCTGCACATAGTCACAAGAAGCATCACATAATTAATTAAAAAGCTATTCAAATGATCTTGGATCTATTAATTTATTTGTCAGGACAACATATTTTGTAAAATTGGCGCCTCGAAAGACCAAGTAAATATCTTGTTATTTTTAGGTTCTTTACTCTACTTAAATTCATAATTGTATTTTATCTTTGTCAATCAATCACGCTTCAACGGCTTAACGGATTTAGATAAAACAAGGCAAATGGGTAGACCATGATCTGTGTCAGGGCATATTTTATACTTACTGGTAGTTCATTCCCTTGGCAAAAATTACTTGAGACGTGGACGAAGCAGCGAGTAGAAGCTAGTAGTCATATAGTAGTAGTAATATTGAAATCTAACTTTTCCCCGACGCTTACAAAGTTCATTATACCCAGTATATTATAATATAATAATAATATTATAAGAGGAAAGATTTGTATTTTTTAATTTTTGTATGTAACGTTAAAATTACTGGACCGATTTCAAAGATCCATTCACCGTTAGGAAGCTACACTATCCCCGGGTGACAGAAGCTACTTTTTATCCCTGTATTCCCACGGGAACGGGAACTACGCGAGTGAAACCGCGAGGCGTCCGCTAGTACCCAAAATTTTTATCCGACTTAATGGTAGAAAAAAGGTTACATAAAAGTTTACAAACACGTTCAGCTAGGTATATTGTAAGAATTCCATTATTCCTATCAAATAATGAACCCTGCCTCTCAAACTAGGGCAACATCGCTACTACGGTAATAAAACCAAGCTTTCGAGTCTAGAATATCAACCCGATTTAAAAACCACATAACACTCACTTTTTCTCAGTAAACCGACACATTCTAAGCGCCAAAGATAAGTATAAATTAAACTGACGATAACCGTTTACACCTGTCCACGGACAGACAAACAGACAGATATAATCTAAAACTATCTATGGACAAATAGACACGGGCGTTATACAAATACTTGGTTCTGTTAAACGGAGTTTAAACGTTGGTATTCTGATAAAGTGTTGCTTCAATTTTGAGATTATGCGTATTTATATTATAAGCGCTTTTTATATTTTTTCTTCCAACTACGTAGTAATGTTATCATTAATCACTACAAAACTGATCACAAAGTACGTATTTATTGCTTAGAACCAAAACAGTGCAGAAAAGTTATATGAAATCTCATTGTTGCACTGTTTTACTTTAATGCACTGTTTTGTAAATTTTATCTAAACTAATATTATAAAGCCAAAGAGTAGGTACTATAGTTAGGGTAGGTAGAGTAGGTAGAATAGATAAAGTAGGTAGAGACGGTAGAGTAAGTAGAGTAGGTAGAAAAGTTAGAGAAGTAAAAGAGTATGTAGAGTAGGTAGAGAAGGTAGAGAAGGTAGAGTAGGTAGAGAAGGTAGAGTAGGTAGAGAAGGTAGAGTAGGTAAAGTAAGTAGAGAAGATAAAGTAAGTAAAGTAGGTAGAGTAAGTAGAGTAAGTAGAGTAGGTAGAGTAAGTAGATTAGGTAGAGTAAGTAGAATAGGTAGAGAAGGTAGAGTAAGTAGAGTAGGGAGAGTAGGCATGTTAGACTAGGCAGGGTAGGCAGGATAAGCTAGGCAGGGTAGGTAGCCAGGGTAGGCAGAGTAGATAAGGAAGGTAGGGTAGGTAGGTAGTGGTAGGTAGATTGGTAGCCAGTTGACGGGAGCGAAGCCGCGGGGGTTAGCTAGTTTAGATATAAATTTACCACAGAAGTTTAATGTCTCCCATTAAGTTTAATATAAAATATATGCAGTAGATCGAAAAAGGTACTGGCGTGGTACGAGTACTGGCTGAGAAATCGGCGTATAAAACCAATAAGGTGAAAAAAACGCATTTTGTACCATTGTAAAACTTTGATAGGTAGGTACTTCATATTTAGCAAGAAAAGTATAAAAAAATGGAAATAGATTAGAGGTAGATTGGTAGTTGAAAGAAAAGTAGATTACGCACCTCGCTAAAGTGAGTAATTAATGCACTCGTGTTAATTTAGTGCCCTCGCATGCGCTCGGGCACCAACATAACACTCTTGCATTAATAACTCACTTTGCGCTCGATGCAACAATCTACTATAGTTAACTTTGGTATTAAGTTTTATTCTATAGGTTGTATTATCGTTAGTTGTAAGTATAGTAGGTTATACTTAAAGTGATTCTGATTACTTATAAAGTTAGCTTGATCTCTGCGACAGCTGTCAGTATCAATACAGTAACAATAGCGCTTGACAGGCTAACATTGACGTAACAAAAACGTATACGTCAGTTTGACATATGTCGCAGAGATCAAGCTATCTTTTATGAAGTATAGTAGTTTTCACAAATTAGAGTACATTTGAGAGTAAAGATTTATTTTGATTCTTGTAAATTACTTTGTCTTGTCGTTTCTTTTACATATAATTATTTCGTTTGAGTTTAACATTGTAAGATAGGATACTACTACATCGTATGGGTTATCAAAATAAAGGGTTTTAAGAGGTGATTTCAAAAATTTATAATGATGAAATGTTTAAATGTACGTAATTCGAAAAAAAACTAACTAAAAAGTTATAAATAAAAAAAGTTAAATCAAAAAATCACCAGATGTTGGTCAGCCAGCCCGCGAATATGTATCCTCCGACTGTACAGCATGATTTTCTCCTTGTTTACGTCTTTTTAGTTCGCTTTTGATGCAGTCGGGTTTTTTGATTAACTTTTTTTTGCCAAGTTTTGAACATACATATTAGGATACCATAACATTCATAATCAACCTATAATGTTAAAACAGGTCACACAGGCTTCCTCTGCTTTTGTTTTGCATCATAAAATGCCAAGTGGCAAACTTTGAAAAGGAGGTTCCGGATGACCACAAACCTACATCATCAAAACTATTTCCCCCAGTGACACCCACTAACATCTCCACAACATTTAACCCTATCCAAACTAACCCTATTCCCAAAGAAATCGAAATTGCAAAACAAAAAGGCGTGACATCGTAAAATCCAAAAGTAAACGCGACCGGTCCCATCGTCCCCGTGGTCGCGGCTACAATAGTTTTCACATAAAAATGCCCGAAAATCGAGTTGGTCTTTTTGGTCCTTCGAGCCCAATTGGTCCTTCGGGACGCTTCAGTTTTATTTGACGGCCGCGGTAGGTTTTTCGCTGATTGAGTCAAGATTGGGGTATGGAAATGGCAAACATGTACTATTGTTACGTCAGCTAGTTGGGGTCGAGTTGTTGGGTTTGATGGCCCGATGGGGAGCAGAATTGAAATGACTGCGTGGAAATTCAGAGACCTATTAAGGAAATAGTAGTATAAGAAAACTTTGGTTGTTAGATTTAACCTCAAAATATTTATTTTATTTAAAACATATTAAATTAGCATCTATTTTCTTTAGTAAGCATTTCGTCTACGTTTTTTAAGAGATTGACTGAGTTGACAAAAGCAAATACTATACTACTATAGCACTACTCAGCACACTCCTAAACTAGCTCCTTGCCCATCTCAAAAGCAAGCCAAACAATTTTCACAAGACACTGCGCCCGAAACCTTTCTTGATTCTCGGAATACGCAGCCAACCAGCACTCCGGTAGTAGCCGAATACGCACGCCGATACAATTGCCAACATTATTTCTGATCACAATCCCCCGTCATATACTCGGACCGCTATAAAACGCGGGGTCAACGCACAAGTCCGAACAATTCGACACTTTCCCGAATCGAACGGGCATCGGGTAATCGGGTTCAGAATCAGACGACACACGGGGGAGAATCCGATTATCGAATGAAATCAAGTATATCGATAACAAATCATGACGCACAATAAAACGAATTCTGTTTCGAATAGTTTCGATTATCGATTGTGATTTAGGGTTTGGCAATTTTTCGTGCAATTTGAGATTGTGGGATGCGGAAAAAAATATTTGTAGGAAATAACAAATAAACTATGTTATTCTTTCTCTATATGTTCAAAAATTAGGTACTTTTTTATGAATTATAGGCTCGCGCTTGACCACCATCTCACCAGTTGGTAAGCGATGATGTAGTCGACGGTGAGACACGCTTGCGTAGAAATAACCTATTCACTTTTAGACTCCTAGATTGTAGCTATCGGGCAACACAGACTCCGGCAGGCAACTCTACTCCTTAGCTGTACGCATAATAAAAGTGTTTCCAAAACGTTTTGTGCGTATGGGTGGCATGTCCACCATTTACCGATGGCGCATCGCCGTACGTCTGGTAGTCCGATGATGAAACGGGCTAGGTGGAATTAGATCGTGCAATTCCAACGCACACTCCCCGAAATGTAACCGATAAAAAACTGACAAGCTGGCAACTCCGCGTCGCTGTTCAAGGCTCTGGAGCCTTGACTTGACCAGTGCCTCATCACCGATGAGCCTCTTGGCCCGCTTTTCGATCGACTCCAGTGTGACGAGAAACAACAACAACAAATATACCTTTAGCTTATAATAAAAAGTGGTAACATTGTTTGTAGGATGCCGATATTAAGCTAAAGTATCGTTGAATACCGTTAGCTACTTCTTACCCCGTCAAAATTAAGGGTTCCTGTCACCACGAACCTGTCAGTCCGAAGCCACGTGCAAAAAAAAATAAAACTTTTATTTTCCTCATAGTGTAGAAATGTACGTAGCAATCAAGTTAATAAAAATTAAAACGCATTCAACACCACAGTTTTACGACTTTTTTAGGTCTTGTTATGGCTTTTACAACCTAGGAAATAGTGTTAAAATTACGTTGTTTACTGATTAACGCAGACGCATTACAATAAAACTACCTCTCGTTATAGGCCAGGGCAATAAAGTTGTTGCCAGGCGAATAAAACGTGATTACGCAACGGGTGTGTACTTGGCTTTATTCATAGTGTTGCTAGATTGCAGTGTAATGATCTCTCTGCAGTAAACTCTCACTAAATCGCGTTTAGACTGGATGGGATTTAATTTTCGAAGTAGGTTTAAATCATCATCTGCCTAGCCTTTTCTCAATTATGTTGGGGTCGGCTTCCAGTCTTACCGGATTCAGCTGAGTACCAGTGTTTTGCATGGAGCGACCGCCTATCTGACCTCCACAACCCAGTAACTGGGTAATACGATACCCCTTGGCAAGACTGGTGCCAGATCTCAAGCTTCTGACTACCCGTAACGACTGGCAAAGATCTTTAAATGACAGCCGGGACCAACAGCTTAACGTGCTTTCCGAGGCACGGAGGAAACTCGATATGTTGAAATGGTCACCCATCCACGGACCGACCTCGTCAAGGGTAGCTTAACCTTGAAGATCGACCCGTGCGGCTGTTATTATTTAGCCACGAGCTCCTCGAAGTAGGTTTAAATCATAAGTCATTTATTTCTGAACAATGTACATTGTGTAGAAAGTAGTAAGTAAAATAGAAACAAAACCATAAAAAATTTAAAAAATGAGACAAAAAAATAAGGCAATTATGTTGAGAGTTTTCTAATGTCTTATGCTCAAAGCTTAGGGTGTGCTTACGGCATTGGTTAAAACGTTTTCGCAAATAATTGTGTCCATTTTATTTTTACCGTAATAGACTTTACTTAGACTGAAAGATCTTTGCAGAAAATATTTATTAAAATTCTTAAAAAAGAACAACTGGTCTCGTTTTTATAAACCATTAGTTTTAGCCTGATCGAAAAAAGCTTGCCAAGAGATTCTCGCACATTCAACTCCTTTCTGATAATCCTGATTAAACTAGTTCCCATCTTACTCAGATCCAGCAAATATTAGTTCAAAAAGTCCAACTAACTAACTTCGAATACGAATAGCTACGAAGTTACACGAACAGCTCCGAAGTAATACGAACAGCTCCGAAGTAAATCTCGCAAATACACTGTTCGAGCTAATTTACTCAGTAAACAAGGCAAACTGCCTGCCAAGAAAACTGTGTTAAGAACTTAGGACTTCGTTATTCCCCGACAACAGACTTACTTTGAGAAAAAATTTAATAATATAAAGAAAGAAAGGAAGTTTTCTTTTCTTTCTTTGCGACGGCCGCATCTAAGTTAGGACAGTGATGTTATCGCATTATGTTTTTTTCTTTCTTGTTGGGAGAGATAAGACTTATGTAGTTTTGATTGAGGAAACTATCGGCCGTCGCTGTCCAAACAATAAAAAATGCTTCGTTTATTCTGTGTTCTCATAAAAAACAATAGCCTCCTTTTGATACAATAGGGTAAAACATTTGAATTAAGAAAACGTCATCAAATAGAGAGCAAGAAAAACAAGAATACCAAAGATTTCACTGGAGGGTAAAGGCCTCTTCTCGTACAGAGAAGCTACTGGCACACATCACCACGCTTGCTCAATGGAGATTAGCAATAGCAGAGTTACCTATATTAACAATGGACTTATGGACTAATAGATCCTCACGGTTTTGTCCTTTACCGATGTCATTGCTCTCCAAGATAAACTTAGAAAGTGTAATGATCGGCAATAACAAAGAAATGTTGCCTTTTTTCCTACTCCTCCGTTATTCCTATCTGATTAATTTCGTTGCGGGATCCAAGACAGCTTAATTTATTCTCCGGGACTTCGTCGATCTTCATTGCCTCGGCGCTTTTCTGGTGATCGCCACTGTTGATTCTGGCTTTCAGGAGTTGCCGTGGTTTGGGAATAGTGCGGTGTGATTGTCCAAAAGAAAAATAACAACGAAATATTATTTACCAACTCCCAATTTTTTTAAAAGGAGCACCTTTCCTCTTCGGAAACGATACTGATTCCAAAACAGAAAGTCGATACTAGGTAAGTGACTCAATGTTGGAAGGTAGTTGGGTGCAGACTCGTGATTCAATTATCCTGTCAGGTGACAACGGCGCGGGTCGAGCACGGGCGACGAAAAATTCAATCGACACTCTGCCACCCTGTGTCGTGGCAGTTATATGAATTGGAATGGGCTTCACTATTCTGTTTTACGAATCTTGTTACACACTACGATGTTAATAGTAATCAAATAAAAACATGGAAAGATGGATGCATTATCCCTCATCCTTGAGACTATCAAATTTTCATTTAGGTGATGAAGGACCATTTTACTCGGACAGATTTCTATGGAATTTGTCAGGTGGAAGAATATTTAAAGTCTATTTTAAACTCTTGTTTCCGATGGATGATATTGCCACTTAAACTTCTAAAGGTATTTTATACTTGGTTATTTTTCCAAAAACTTCTCATATTTTTTACAGTTCCAAAAACTAAATTAAGAACCCAGAAAGTGGCCATGACGATTGCCGAATGATGAATGCCGAAAGACGAATGACGAATGCCGAATGCCGAACGATCAATGACGAATGCAATATATGCTCATATTGTGCTATTTTAGTAGATTTTTCTAGAATAGTTTGTAAGCTAATTGTTCCTTACACTATGCGTCTTAAAACCCGAGAGTAAATAATTTATTATATTAATTTATTTTTTTCCCCACCAGCCTGCGACTGCCACCCGGTGGGAGCGAGCGGCAAGACCTGCAACCAGACGAGTGGGCAGTGCCCCTGCAAGGACGGCGTCACCGGCACCACCTGCAACCGCTGCGCCAAGGGCTACCAGCAGTCACGCAGCCACATCGCACCTTGTATACGTAAGATTGAAGCTTGAACTTTATGCTATCGATGGGATAGTGACCAAGCAAGAACGGTCTCTGCGGCAATGCATACCAATAGTCGTGATACTTAAGCATGACAAATATAACTGTTTAGTGAATAGAAAATTGGTCTACATGAACAATACTTACTTCAACATATCTGCTGCAACCAAAAATGTATGTCCTAAAACCGAAACTAGATTTGCCGTCTCAGATTAATTAGTTATCTTTTCGATTTTTATCCGTGTAACTTTCAATCCTCATTGGTTAATCGGCTAATCATTCCAGGGTCGAGAGAAACTGAATAATGCTCTCCATTTTGAGTTACAAAGCTATAAATAACTTAACTTTAAAGACGCTACATTCATGTAGGAAATCGATCTATTCGCACTATACGTCCTTGATAAGGTGTTAACCACAGATATAAATCTGACTAGATAACGCAAGTCTCTCCATTTATATGAAAACCAGGCGTAACACTTTTTCACGCACAATTTAGAAGCTTTACTTACCGTTGAATGAAAATGTCTCCAATGTCTCGGCCAACTTTTTTTATATAGTTTTTACAGCTCATTGCGGAATCATTAGGTATTTTCTAGATTTCGGTTGATGTCCGGTGCCAATAACGCTAAAGGAAACAGCTCAAAGCTGCCACTTTTGCATTGCTCTCCCTTTTTTGACTCGCGAAGTTCGCGTCATCTAGTTAGATTTATGTCAGTGGTGTGAACCAACGTCCAAGAACTGCAGCTGCCCGTAATCCCACGCGCTGGTCACTTAAGGTGAAGTGTCGATTGTGAGCGATAAAGTAACCATTACGGCACAGTCGTAACCGTGGTGTAATGGAAGACTTTGTGTTGCCGACACATGGCCGCATCCTGGCGGATTGTCGCACCGTGTTGGGAAATAATGTCCTTTCGACGCACGGCAATATCGATTCTCTGCGAAAAGCGTGTGATTTTTTCAGACGGCTGTAAGTTGACAATATAATTGAAGCATGATTATCCGAGTGTGACCTGCGACATCTGCCCTCCCTTTAAGCAATAACATTTATATATCATCAGTTTAAATAACTATAAATGTAATTTTAAATCCTAGAAAACATTTTAGAAACTACCAGAAAATCATATTCGGTATTACTAACGGATCTTCCGAAACCGATAAGTGTCGAACCGAATTAACCGTAGTTGGGACACTAGATACCCCGCTACGTTCCAAATTCATTTCCAATTCGGGTTCCAATCGGATTCAGTGCGGTACCGCACTAAGTATTTTCGATATTTTCACCGGACCTTTGTGAGCGTTACCCACCGAGGTATGACTGACTTATAACTAGAACTTTTGTAATTTTTGGCGTGTTCTGTCCAGGTATACCACGAGTGGTGACGGCCGTGCAGGCGATGGAGGCAGTGGACGGCGACCCGGGCCGCGGTAAGTAGTAAGTGTACCTTCATGCACTCTCGCCTCACACACACAAGCATGGCCACAGAAACTCAATCACCAGACGATAGTGTTTTTGCCTCTGATCAGATCTGCCACAATGTTTCTGCAAGCGTTTCCATGTTGCGTTTGATCCTGCTAAGCTTAACGAAAAAAAATTGATTGGTCCTTGTGGGAGCGAAGGACCAAATTTTCTTAAATGATGTCTGTAATTTATTTATGTTGTGATCAAGGCTTTATATTGTGATTGAGTGTCTGTGATAAGGAGCTTACTGTACTTTACTAGTATAAAATATATTACCCAAGTAACGATTATAAGGAAACATGACATATTTTTCTGTACAGAAAATGTGTTGAGATAACTGAGCAGTAAAATAATCTAACCTCTCAATCTTCGCATATCATCGTTAAAGTCACGTTATGCGCTTAAAATCACAAGGTTGCTTTAGTGTGCGCATGCACACGATACACTGCATAACAAGCAATAACATTTCACAAATAAAAACGTAAAAGACCTAAAGTCTGTTGTCCCAAAAGTTCGCCGAAAAACTGGCGAAGTTTCGGTCTTACAAATTTTGTAATACTGTCATGCCAGTAACATGACGAGTCATAAGTCTACAAGATCGAATAATAAAACCATTAGTTTGAAGATTGAAGATAATATTAAAATTCGAAGTAAATATGGGTAAAAAGTACAGTAGCTCCAACTTATTATTAATTTGCACTTTAATTTTATTTACAACTAGCTGCCTCTTGATAAGTGCTTTACTTTGTTGCAAAGGCGACAAGAGACGCCATTTATCTACACTTTTATTACTGAAGACATAAACACTGGGAGTGTTAATGTTTAAGAGTGTCATCGGATACCAGACCGATAAAATACTTTGTTGGCTAATTGATTTAATTACTTGGCAACATTAGATAGTCTCGTAAAGCCTATTAAAATGCAGTAAGTTAATGAAATCCATTCTCACACCACATTAACTAATTTCATACCGAAATACTTTTAACAGTCGTTGTTGTGCTACAACAATCATTTTAAATTAAATCTATAAAAATATTATTCAATTTGATCATTTGAGGGCCATAAAATGAAATCCTTACATATCGAAATATGCAACAATGATTCACATATTTTACCATTGGTTTTTTGTAGAATTCTTGTCGAATTCTATTTGCGATTCAATTCGAAGTTTTGGATCGAAGGACCAAAGTTTTCATAGAGTGGTAACTATTCCGTAGTGTGGGAATGTTTCTATGTCGTATTGTTAATGTTGATGTTCATTTGAAGCTTGTTCCGTGTCATCCACTGTCAAACTCATAACTCTTTTGTTTTATTTTATCAGTGCCGAGTGTTAATATTAAATGTTAATATTAAATGTTAATATTAAGAAAGGGTTACCTCTCGGTAACCCTTTCTTAATATTAACATTATTTTTCATCAAAATATTTCTAGTTGATTCTTTTCTACATATCTATTTGAATTACATTGTTATTTTTCTACGAATTCGATATCTAAAAAAAATAGAAGTTATTTAACACATGCTTCGAAATCAAAGAGACTGTGAAGATAATAGGAGAGGCAAAATCATTATAACGAAAGCAAATAAAGCTGAAGATGAAATATGCCATCAAAGTTAATTACAAACATAACGATGAAGTAAAGACTGACGATGATGAATTTAATCATAATAATTATGATATTGATGATAATTTAGAGTTTACTAATGTAAAATAAGCGTCTGCTGACGATGATATGTGTAACAACAGCATCCCAGAAGTTAAGACAAATAAAGATCGTAATGATACCGATGATATTTATGATAGAAATGAAGCTGTTAGTATAATATAAGCATGTGCTGATAATGAACTCTGTAACAACAGCAGCGGAGCAGTGCGGCCGGTGTCGCGCCGCCGCTCGCACGCTAAATCTCAACAAGTTCTGCAGCCGAGACTACGGTGAGTAAAGATTCCTTCATTACTAGTTATTAAGAAACTAATATACGGAGACAGGATGACGGCACCACCGAGGCCATCCCAGAAAGAGATGGTGAGACGTCACTGGAAAAGAATAGCTGCAAAGGTTTGTGCCTTTGCCAGCAGTGGGGCAGTTTAAACTAACATAAACAAGATTCGGAAGAAAGGGGTGTTGTGGCACAGCTTGAGAATGGTCATGCTGAGATGCAAATTACGCAAAGCTGAGTTTATTAATTCATTGAAGATACTACCGCAGTGCCACAACACACAGTAGTAATTTTAAGGGCTATTCTAAATTCTGCGGGTGAAAAGAATGTGCATCTACCAATTTTATTAATGAAAACTAATATCGGTGCTGCAGTATTAAGTGATGTCGTAGAATAACCTACTATGAGTATTATAGCTAAAGCAGATTTTGGTTCAACTGCAACTAATCTGATTTAGAGGTGTAATTTTCAAATCTGACAAAATAATTCAACGAAATGAGGTTCTGGCCCAATTGGCTATTAGCGATAAATATTGCCGAAAAGACAAAAAATATGGGCATGCGCTATCGAAATGACAGTTGAGGCCCTAGACCGGTGACATTCTATCATCGAAAGCGTGTCGATAGCGAGCATGCGCTATCGAAATGACAGTTGAGGCCCTAGACAACTGACATTCTATCATCGAAAGCGTGTCGATAGCGAGCATGCGCTATCGAAATGACAGTTGAGGCCCTAGACCGGTGACATTCTATCATCGAAAGCGTGTCGATAGCGAGCATGCGCTATCGAAATGACAGTTGAGGCCCTAGACAAGTGACATTCTATCATCGAAAGCGTGTCGATAGCGAGCATGCGCTATCGAAATGACAGTTGAGGCCCTAGACAAGTGACATTCTATCATCGAAAGCGTGTCGATAGCGAGCATGCGCTATCGAAATGACAGTTGAGGCCCTAGACCGGTGACATTCTATCATCGAAAGCGTGTCGATAGTGAGCATGCGCTATCGAAATGACAGTTGAGGCCCTAGACAAGTGACATTCTATCATCGAAAGCGTGTCGATAGCGAGCATGCGCTATCGAAATGACAGTTGAGGCCCTAGACAAGTGACATTCTATCATCGAAAGCGTGTCGATAGCGAGCATGCGCTATCGAAATGACAGTTGAGGCCCTAGACCGGTGACATTCTATCATCGAAAGCGTGTCGATAGCGAGCATGCGCTATGGAAATGACAGTTGAGGCCCTAGACAAGTGACATTCTATCATCGAAAGCGTGTCGATAGCGAGCATGCGCTATCGAAATGACAGTTGAGGCCCTAGACCGGTGACATTCTATCATCGAAAGCGTGTCGATAGCGACTGTCAAAAAGGCAAAATTGTATGGGATTGACAAGCGATATCGAGAAATCACGTGATCAATCCCTTACATTTTGGTATTTACTGGACTATCACCTTCGCTGACATCGAATGCCACCTGTCTAGAGCCTCCTGAAGCTATTTTCTATTGTTTTTGACATTCCCATATATTTTTGACATTTTTCCAATCGCTAATACCACTTTCTCGATGATAAAATGTCACTTGTCTATGGCCTCTAGTCATGCTAAGCTTCGAGAAATCTCGTTGTCAGGTTACGTATTTGTGCTTTTAATTAGAAAAGTAATTGCTTGCTGAAAATAATTATAATTCCCGTTAGTGACGATATCACGCCTTTCACTTTAAACGTCCAATAAAATTTGTAATTATCATCTGTTAGTTAGTTTTCACTATGGCAAGTTAATTAAACTCTCTCTTTTTAAACTTAATGTCCCTCCGGCGCAACCTGCATTTTCTTAGACGTCAATCATCTAATAAGGCTTTCTTCATAAATGTAGTTTTATATTCGTACTTTTCCGACAAGTGAAAGATTACTATCAGAACTCTGGTTTCCAACCATTTATCTTCTACCCTTGTGTCTTAATACATCAGCTAGATTTCACAGTAAGCCAGAAGATGTTCATTCAAGTAGATACAAGCATACTGCTCTTGAAGGCTATTTAGCTACTGCATCATATTATCAATGATGAGTTGTTGGAAGCTGTTTCGTCATCTAAACTTAAAGGACATTATCGTTGTTCGCAAGTAAATAAGGTAATCTCTTGAAATTCCAAAGGAAATGTCCCGTAAAAGAGCACGGTTCTAACACTTCCAGCGGAATAAACCACGGGAGAAAATCTGCCGTGTACAAAAACACAGGATATATAAGTGGTCCCAAGCAAAGTGTAGCCCCAAGCAAAGACTAGCCCCAACCAGAGAAGCCCCAAGCAAAGAGTAGCCCCAAGCAAAGAGTAGCCCCAAGCAGAGTAGCCCCAAGCAAAGAGTAGCCCCAAGCAGAGTAGCCCCAAGCAGAGTAGCCTCAAGCAGAGTAGCCCCAAGCAAAGAGTAGCCTCAAGCAAAGAGTAGCCTCAAGCAGAGTAGCCCCAAGCAAAGAGTAGCCCCAAGCAGAGTAGCCCCAAGCAGAGTAGCCTCAAGCAGAGTAGCCCCAAGCAAAGAGTAGCCTCAAGCAAAGAGTAGCCCCAAGCAGAGTAGCCTCAAGCAGAGTAGCCTCAAGCAGAGTAGCCCCAAGCAGAGTAGCCCCAAGCAAAGAGTAGCCTACGTCTGAAGTTGGGCTATCGATGATGATAAGCTTTGGTAACGCTTAAGACTGATCAGCTTTTTCATCTGTGCAGTCATAATGAACAAGGTGATAGCCCAAGCATTGAGTAAATTCGGGCCGTGGTAGGTCATGAAAACACATATACTTCTGATCACATTTCTGATGGGTCTTCTATTCTTCTGTGCAGTCATAATGGACAAAATGATAATGACAAAACTAACATGTGAGATATATTCTTGTGAAAATATTGATGAACCTTTTCTTGCAGTCATAATGGGCAAGGTGGTGGGTCGCGAGGCGAGCGCGGCGGGCGACCAGTGGGTGCGGCTGGCGCTGAGCGTGCAGGCAGTGTACAAGCGCGCGCCGCGCAGCCGCCTGCGCCGCGGCGCCACCGCCCTGCACGTGCGCGCCGCGGACCTCGCCTGCAAGTGCCCTAAGATCAAGATTAACAAGTAAGTGTTTTTTTTTTGTTTTGTATCGATAATATACGATTGTTAGCTAGCACCCACAGGGTCTAGCTACTTCATTTCGAGTCGATGGTAATTTAACCCTTTGACAGCGTGGCCTCACGTTTATAGCAGCATCAGTGGTGTTCATCATCCTCTAGGGTGCAGGTTTATGGGCACTTGGAGCACTCCAAAAAGTGGGTCATGATCTGGACAAGGCACTGCACTCACATTTTGTATCGGGGTCTAGCTGATAAATCCTTCCGCACGATGACCCAAACTTCAACAATTACGGTACTCATGTAATCGAAAACTTCAACTATTCTTTTCATTCATATCATTCGTTACAAACCATTCATATCTTCCTTTGCCTTTCTGTCCTTCTTCGTCCAATATATTCAATACTCTTTTAGCCGCATGCGTTTCTTCGTCTGAGGACCGTCTGTAAAATAGTTCTAACTGCTTATGTGGTCTGATGATCTACAGTCGTACATCTTGAGTACCGATGGTTTAAAAGGATACACAACATACACACATCTAGATGAAGTGGATTTTCACTCCAGACCCTACCTATAACCCCTTAGTAATAGTTTACTAACCATGCTTTCAGATTTTACTTACGTGCCGATTTTTTTTGGAGTAAAAAAAAAAGCCTAAGTAAACGCCTTTCAATGGCAATCATGTTACGCTCAACCAAAAAAGTAAATCTGCTTGTTATCGTTTTTAATAGCATAGAAAATGAAAATAAAATAACGTTGTGCGGTTTTTCTGTAGAGTTCTGCGGACGCAAAAATAAATGGCTTTTGCAAATCATTTAAAATTATACGTTTGTAAATTGCTTTTAGATCCACTCGTCTAACAAAGGATGCAAAACCATTATTTAAAGCATTAGAAGTCAACGAGGCATCACTAAGTTTCCTTAAGTGAATTTACAGCCCAATTACTGTATTGAATAAATCTTAATGTTTTATTTTAGCCCGACATTGTTTGCGAAAATGTTAAACCAAACTTTAGGTATATTTTCAAATGTTTTGTACTAAGATCAAAAGGAATACTCAAACTAAGAATGACTAAGGATTCCTTTGCCAAGAAATGAGACACTGGAAGATAATTCATATTTAATATTCCTTTTTCTCTCCCAGGTCATACCTAATCCTAGGAGTGGAAAAAGAGGGCGTGTCAGCCGGTCTGCCGGGGCTGACAGTCGGCGACAGGACTCTACTACTGGAGTGGCGCGACGACTGGCACCGACGCATCCGGCGGCTTCAGCGGCGCGCGATCAACTGCCATTAGCGGGCGCCATCTTGGAATGGTGGGGATAAAGCAACCAATGAGAGCGCTCCGTTCTCGTCGTAATCCGTCGTTGCAAACATACGTGAATTGATAAACGTAGTTGTTTTAACTGTTACTGCCATATACGTGCTGTCTATATAAATTCATATTACAATAATTTGTCTCGGGAATTAATGTCGATATATCGTAAGACTGATTGTAATCGCCCTGCAATACATCTTCGTGTAATATAAAGATGTTCTAGGTTCAGATTCTATGTCCATTCCTTTGCCCTTTGCTAATAATTATTAGACAGAAGTATTATAAATGGTAATTTAATATTCAGATGTTGCCAGAACTAAATGCGTCGTAGTATTAAGTCTACATTTACTTAATAGTAATTTAAGATGAAGTTGTTATTTTTTTTAAACCGCAAGCTATAAATTGTGGAGGAAACATATCGAAAGTAGAGCCTAATTTTGAAACTAATAATTTCTTGATTGCGAATTACAGGCCTAAGTAAAACATCTCCAATTTTTATCTAGATTCTTCAAGAATAATATAACTAAATACATACTTATTCGATAGACACTCGTCATAGTTTTTGGCACTCACTATATAGCCAATTTCGCATTATATTAAATGTAAAGTTGTCCATTTTATCTGACATTAATTCCTGGGACATTCAAACGTTTACCTAGTCCGTTTTAGGAATAACGTTAATGATAAATAACTGTAGTTTCACTGTTATGTACGACAAGTTTTTATGCCAAAAATGCAAGAGAATTTGAATCGGATGTGTGGAACTTGGTCCTTTGGTCCAAGACCAGAGAGCGGTCACTTTCTCAATTTGAAAACTAGCTAGAAGAAAAAAAAACCATAAAAACAAACAAAACAAAATCTGGCTTGATCCAAAGGAACCAAATATCACGTGTCTCGGTCACCATATAAAAAAAAAACTTCGAAATTTTCCCAATCCTAGGATTTCGTTGAAAAATTGTACATTATTAATTATTATTTATTTTGAATAGTTTAATTTTATAAGGCAAAAATAATTGTATCGTTCCATTTCTTGCATTTTTTGTATAATTGTTATTTTATATCGAAAATGCTAATGTTGATATTGTTTTTATGTGCTGTGGCTGCATGGACTCACGGGGTCTGTTGAACTTTTCAAATTAAGACTTTAATTAAAAAATATAAAGCTATGAAACCTGCCATGACTTTAAAGAGAGATTATATTCGACTCTGAAATATTATTAAGCAATAAAAATCATCACAATAAAAAAATGTACTTACAAAATGACATGTCATCTCTACATGACATGCCATGTCAGTTTGACAGATGACGTGAGTTGTGTGCGCGATTGTACACGTTAGATGTAGGACACATTCGAAGATGAATCACCACATAGTCACAATGGTTTAACGTACCTCATTTATGTTATAAATCTTATCACTAAGGTTAAGTGTTTAATTTATATCGTTAGCGCTTAGATTTTATACACTATAAGCTAAAAATATCAATCTCTCTATGTGTTCGTATTTTTCTCTTTTTTATTTTCTGTAAATTAAATGATTTAAATATTAGATCTTGCCAAAGTAACATTTTTTTATTTTGTATAGAGTACTTAGTTTCCTCTGTGTAATGTCTTCGCCGTTGAGGACATAACTTGAACAAATGCGTCGCCTAACTAAGGTATGTACAGTATTACTAGCTTTACTAAGGAAAATAATAATAAGAAGCTTTTGGTTTTTGAAAAAGTACAATCGCGGACAAAAGTATTCCAATAAAGGAGAACCCGAGAATGACTCGTTTTAATACTTGTAAGAAACGACATTAAAATCATTTAAGCACCTATAGTCACCGATTTTCTATACAGAAAATACCATAACCATAATTTTATTTCATATTCCATTCACCTTAACAAAAACCATACAATAACACAACAAAAGCCATTCATAATACAGTAAAAAAAATGAACATCTCAATCGGGCATAAAGTCAGAAAGTATGCGTAATCATTTACAATTGACCTGTCAGTATTATTTATGCTATCTCCTGGGCCGGCTAAGTATACAATGGTATAAATCAACTTGAAGGCGGAACATTTTACAATAATCAATGTACCGGTTGGACCGTTCAGTTCAGGCGAAATTGGCTGAAAAGGCAATTTGTTAAAAGCATTTTTTTTTTTTCTTGTGTGTTAATGCAAAAATGTTTGCTGAAGTTTTGCGAGTATTGTGGCAAAAATTTTGCGTGTAACGTAGCAGTTAACCAAATTGTACTTTTTCAAGAACAACGTAATCTATAGATAAAATAAATATTTAAAAAAACGACTTAGAAGTTTCGCTTGAACGTACTACGGATTGTAAAAAGTGTATTTAGTTGTAGATTGAACTATTAACCTGTTTTTAGATATGCATATCTTTAGATTTCATAATTTGTATATTTTTAATTAAATTTTGGCACCATAGACTTTAATGCTAATTTAAAAAATAAATAGAGGAAATGACAATTTAGCAACATGTTCTTTTTTCAAAGTTTACTTAAATATTATTGGGCGCCAAAATATAATTTTAAATGCCGAAAAATATAATTACTAATATCTGAACGTAACTGTACCTATAGCATAGTTCTTTACTTTGTATTTTTACTGAATGTAATAATATTTGTTAATATTGTTTTATTTTCCAATTAATTTATTCAGAATTCATGCAATATCGTTCTATTTTCCAACATTTAAAACTTAAATACAACCATAAAATCTCCATTCAATTAAAATGCGTATGTTACATTTAAAAAAACCAGTTCGCAATTTAATTAAATATAAAACTATAAAACAATTTTGCATTTCAATGAAATCCTGACCGATCATTCCGTCACTTTAAAAAAAACAATGTAAGTAAGTACTTAACTGACTTACAAACCTACAGTCCATTCTGTTTTCTTATGCAGAACTTAATATGACTGGCATTATATTATAATTATATTATCTTATTTAAAACTTCTTGTATTACAGTGTTTAAAACTTAAATAACATGTCATAACGGTTACTCATATTGGTTTTTAAAATAAAAGAATAATTATGTAACGCACAAACAAGGCCTATAGCTTACTGTCGTTAAATTAAAACTAGAAACTTAACATCTAATATGTTGGTGACATGTACCGTTAATAAATAGTATAATATTCATTTAGTTATACTTATTTATATTTTAAGGGATGTCAATTGAATTAAGAAAAGCGCGCGAGGCTTCAACTCCGACCATAGATTAAAAATGGCCAACTTTCTGTCTATGGTCTGAGAAACGTTTGGCGCGCAATGAATTGTGTTTTCAAGATACCCTGCTCCTGTGATGTAATAAATGTTATTGGTTATATTTATTTAAAAATAAAAGTACATTAATATACGGATATGTGGTTTATTATTTTATCGTGGGCACCTAATCCCATACAAACTTTTTTGGTGATTATTGCTGATCTCGGGCGAGGACCTTCCTATAGATAAGAAGAGTTTGAAAACGTTCCAACTCAACGGGAAAAAAAGGGTAAACATTATTCAAAGGCCCCAAGATTGAGACAATTTACATTTCCTTACAAACAACTAAACTAAAACAACCAAGCCGGTCATGTAAACAAGCCCTAAAGCTAACAACTACACGTAACCCCGCGCACGAGTCATAAATCAGTTATAAAGGCAGCTACACAATACAGGGCTAAGGGCAGCTCGACACTGCAATGATTTCCCCTGAGACCTCTCGACGAAGCTTCTTTGATGGCTCGCCGTAAGATACGGGAAATTTTTCGATATTAACATACATATTTAATGAGATTAGCTTGATTTTACTAATAGAATAGAATAGAATACTCTTTATTATGTACACCATATAAGTTACAGAAAGTATAGACGAAGAAAACATTACACTGGGTGACACAATGGGCGGCCTTATCGCTAAAAGCGATCTTTTCAAGACAACCTTAACCTTAACTAATATTATAAATGCGAGAGTTTGGATAGATGGAAACAATACAAATTATTTATTTCTCCTTCATATGTGTGTACAAACATATGGTATTTGAAGTCCTCTTTTAGAATACTTCGCTCTTTCAAAACGTTTTTAACCGACTTTCCAAAAAAGAGGAGGTTATTAATTCGACTGTATTTTTTTTTTATGTTTGTTACCTCGGAACTTTTTACTGGGTGGACGGATTTCGATGATTCTTTTTTTATTTGAAAGCTGGTGCTTGTCATGTGGTCCCGTTTAAATTTCATCAAGATCTGATGAAGAACTTTGGAGATATACATCGGAACTCTTCAATAAATGACTGCAAATCACTCGGGATAGCTGCAATCGCATGTCTGTTTATTGTTTTTACCATTACATAACATAACATCACACTAGTACGCTCTAAAGAGGGTACGCAGGTATGAACAGTTAACCCTGGTATACTCTCATTCCACCGGTTTTGTTTAAGTTTAATTTTATTGGGATAATCAATTCTGGCTTCACTTTGGACATTATAGGTACCTAACCTATAGAACTGGTCCATTATGTACCACAACTAAAAAGTGAAAAATAAAAAAAACTTTTTACAAAAAATACAACCGACTTCCAAATAAAAACACTACAAAGTGAAAAATAAATTCAATTTCGGAAGTCGGTGTCAAAAAACGAAGAACCGAAAACAGGAACACCGACTCCCGAAATTGAATTTATTTTTCACTTTGTAGTGTTTTTTATTACAACAAGTTACCTACAAGTATGAGTAGTAGTATGTTTGTTAATCAATCACGCCAAAACGACTGAACGGATCTGGATATAATTCGGCACAGAAATAGATTATAGTCTGGAATAACACTTATTATAATTTTTATCCCGATAGTATGTTCCCGTAGGATAAATTCCAAACTCCACGCGGGTGAATCCGCTGGCAAAAGCAAGTCGTCCATATTTAATGAGATTACCTTGATTTATAATATCAGGTCTGATGGGGCGATGAATCCTGATCCGTTTGAGATTGATCGATAGTGATTGTTGGGTTTAGGTAAGTGAAGCTGGCAAGCTGATTGGTTTAGGCACTTTAATATTGGATGAGCTGATCTTTTCGTGAGATGAAATTAGGGTTAGATATTGATGGAGTTGCTGAAGTGGCTTTGATAATATAGATTAAATACCGACAGCTTAGGAAGCAAACTAAAAAGAGGTAAACAAGAACAAAATCATGCTGTGCAGTCGGAGGATACATATTGGCGATCTAGCTGACCAAAACCAGTTAAAAGCAGTCGGTTTTTTGATTTTTTGAATTAACTTTTTTATTTATAACATTATAATTAGGTACGTTTAAACATATAAGTGTTACATATTCCTGAAATCACCTTTTAAAACCGTTTATTTTGATACCCCACACAATGGGTTTAGAAGGAAAAAATAATCCCCCCCCCCCTCTCCCAATATGGCGCCCAAAATCCGCCATTTATCTATTTTACAATTTTAATGAAGCCAGTGACACTCGCAAGGTTAAGACGAATCGATTAACGATATTTCCTTGTTACAGCATTAGTACTTAGATATGTGGGGACAACGTAGGCCCGACAATAAGTCGTAAGAAAACAAAAAAAAAAGATTACATATTATTTAAACAAAAGAAAATAAAACGAGTTAAAAAGTTAACAAGCATCTAGAAGGCCTACAATGTTCACACATTTACAAAATAATCGGTAAAGGAATCTATACAAAAGTAAAATAAAAAAAAGACTAAATCTAACATGTGGCACAAATATTGTTATCAGTGCTGTAACTATTCTTAGCAAAGGGCTATGAAGATGATTGAAAACCATTGTAAAAAGAATAATCAAAAGAAAGAAAAAAAACAAAGAATTAATGAGATTGAGAATAGTTAGAGACAACCACATATTTGTGCCGTTTATGAGTTACCAGGGAAGCCGCATGCGCAGAAGGAGCTAAAGCCAAAATTTTTATCTTCAACGTAGTCCTTGATTTTATAATATGCTTTTTTAACAAGGACACGTTTGATGTAGTTTTTGAACTTTCCATCGGTCAGTTCTATAACTGACTTTGGCAACTTGTTATAAAAGCGTATACTGTTACATAGACTGATAAACACATTACCCTCCTTCGGCAGTCGGGTAAAAAACAATATACAGGTCGATTCGATAACGGCACAAATTCAGACGTGTTAAAGTTTAGAAAACAAGTCAAATATAGACTTTAAGGCAAACCCACGGGAACAGAAAACTACCTACGTCTGTCGTATGTTTGTTGTAATACAAAATATCTACCAATATGGCTGTACGAGTGTAAGCAATAAAACCATTTTGTTTACAACTAGCTCCAAAGAACACAATGTGTAGAACCCACACACATGGCTGTACTTGCAATAAATTACAAATAATGTACTATCTGACCAACACTAGAACATTCTGTTGTTCTTCTGTACAACGACGAAAATATAGATATAAGGTATGAAAATATTATTGAAGTTTCATATCATTAAGTAAGGGCTGATAAAATTTATTCAGCTTTTATACATAAGTAGTTTCTGTGTGTCTTTTAAAAACATGCAAAAATGCGTTAAGGTCAATTTGACATGGAATTTATTTGCCGACTGTGGGCAATCGACCAGTAAGTACATCATATATATTTTTAACCCCCGCCGGAATAAGAGGGGTGTTATAAGTTTCACGTGTGTTGCTGTGTATCTGTGGCATCATAGCGCCTAAACGGATGAACCGATTTTGATTTAGTTTTCTTTTGTTTGAAAGGTGATTTTGTCGAAAGTGTTCTTAGCTATGTTTGAATTAAATCGGTTCAGCCGTTCAAAAGTTATGGGCGTTTTACATTTTGGATTTTTTCTTGTCTAAGTTTATCTTGGCTAACAACGGTAAAGGAAAGCATCTTCTTGGACATCGTTAACAACGGTAAAGGAAAACTTCGAGTACGTATACGTTGGTGCTCTTTTGATGTAAATGCTGCAAGGCTCTCCAGTGCAAGAATACAATAAGCCATCCTCAACATGTATCCCTGTTTAGACTCCTATATCAACATAAACCCGTCATTACTCCTATTGTGCACCCACAATTCAGATTCTAACTTACATCCAGCTTCCACATTCTCACATTTTAGCCAACCATTCTATTCAGGCTAGAATACAAACTGTAGGCCAGGGATGGTGAATCTTTATTGGCGAGCATGCCATATTTATTTTTTAAAAAATATCAAGATATACGCCAAAAAATTTTGACTTGTTGCTTTATTGAACAAAAAACTAGACGAGTTAAGCTTCGTCTTTATTTGCAACTTGAAATTCAAACAACTATCAATAGGGTTTCCTATGTAAGCTAAACTAATATTATAAAAAGGGTAAAGGGTAATATTGTCTGTATAATTTAATGTTATGTAACTCGTTGGTGATCCTTAAACAAATAAATAAGCTTCCCTACAAGAACCGAAATTTCAAGGACACGGATCGGATGTAGTGCGCAACCACGATTACTTTAAAAAAAAATGTTTTACAATATTTACATACATACATTCTTTCTTTTTCTTTATAAAAAAAAATATTAGCACTAACAGGTAAATTAATTCACTTGATATATAGGAACATGGTTCTCACATAGTTACCAATATTGCAAACATAGGTAAATTATCTAATTAAAAAAAAACTCTTTCAGATAAAGAAAGCTACATGTGGTTGAGTGACATTAGGCTACTTTTTATCTCGAAAACGTGTCCTGTGGGGTGTGCCACGGGAGGGTAGCCACGGGATATATAATAAAACGTAGGTGAGATTTCTGCTAGATACTAAATATACGTAATATCTTACATTGGCGTGTCCGAATTGGGTTGTCACATGTCACCTCTAGCACTGTAGCGTAAGATTAAAATTGTTTTATTATTTTATATTTGTGCGTCATATTTGGAAGATGAAATTATTTTTCTTTCACTGTGCCATGGGTTCGGCATCCCTGCTGTACGCTATAAGCCCATAGTCCGCCACATTGTGCCCGCATCTCGATGCAAGGCGAACATTTTCCTGAACTAATGCCCGATCACGATGCACAGTTGTGCGATTGTGCGCCGATTGGATAAAGCGGGCTGCACGCTGGTCGCTGACGACTTTACTGAAGGAAGCATTTCTAGTTTTGTTGGCTCAAAATCAGAGAAAGGTAAGAAAAATGCGACGATCAAAATGTACACAGATAGAAAATATTATTTTGGTACCACAAAAACATATCTAAATGTGTGCGGAATCTGTTTTGGCTGTAACTATCAAACAATCTGCCTAGCCTTTCCCACCTACATTGGGGTCGGCTTCCAGTCTAACCGGATTCAGCTAAGTACTAGTGGTTTACATGGAGCGACTGCCTATCTGACCTCCACAACCCAGTAACTGGGTAACACGATACCCCTTGGCTAGACTGGTGTCAGATCTCAAGCTTCTGACTTCCCATAACGACTGTCAGATATCTTTAAATGACAGCCGGGACCAATGGCTTAACGTGCTTTCCGAGGCGGTATGTTGAAATGGTCACCCATCCACGGACCGACCTCGTCAAGCGTTGCTTAACCTTGATGATCGACCAGTGTGGCTGTTATTATTTAGCCACGAGCTCCTCCTCCACTATCTATACTAATATTATAAAGCTGAAGAGTTTGTTTGTTTGTTTGTTTGTTTGTTTGTTTGAACGCGCTAATCTCAGGAACTACTGGTTGGAATTGAAAAAATCTTTTCGTGTTGGATAGTCCATTTATCGAGGAAGGTTATAGGCTAAATAACATCACGCTACGACCAATAGGAGCCGAGCATAAATGAAAAATATTGCAAAAACGTGCAAAGATATTCCTTTTTGAGAGCTTCCATTGCGTGCGCTGCGTAAACGGTTTAAGTTACGCAAATATCATGTATGATGGAAATGTTCCTCTTTAAAAGTTCTACAAAAAAGTCCGCGACAGCATATGTCTATCTTTTAAGATTGACTCACAATAGCAACTTTTATGTTCTAAATTTTAATTAGATCGCCGCTGCCGGTAGAAACAAAAGTTGGTTACATTCGTATAGTAGTATTTTATTTCTTATTCAAATAAATAGTTCAACGAGTTGGTAGGTAGGTAGGGTAGGGTAGGGTAGGGTAGGGTAAGTTAGGGTAGGGTAGGGTAGTGTAGGGTAGGTAGGGTAGGGTAGGGTAGGTAGGGTAGGTAGGGTAGGTAGGGTAGGTAGGGTAGGTAGGGTAGGTAGGGTAGGTAGGGTAGGTAGGGTAGGTAGGGTAGGTAGGGTAGGTAGGGTAGGTAGGGTAGGTAGGGTAGGTAGGGTAGGTAGGGTAGGTAGGGTAGGTAGGGTAGGTAGGGTAGGTAGGGTAGGTAGGGTAGGTAGGGTAGGTAGGGTAGGTAGGGTAGGTAGGGTAGGTAGGGTAGGTAGGGTAGGTAGGGTAGGTAGGGTAGGTAGGGTAGGTAGGGTAGGTAGGGTAGGTAGGGTAGGTAGGGTAGGTAGGGTAGGTAGGGTAGGTAGGGTAGGTAGGGTAGGTAGGGTAGGTAGGGTAGGTAGGGTAGGTAGGGTAGGTAGGGTAGGTAGGGTAGGTAGGGTAGGTAGGGTAGGTAGGGTAGGTAGGGTAGGTAGGGTAGGTAGGGTAGGTAGGGTAGGTAGGGTAGGTAGGGTAGGTAGGGTAGGTAGGGTAGGTAGGGTAGGTAGGGTAGGTAGGGTAGGTAGGGTAGGTAGGGTAGGTAGGGTAGGTAGGGTAGGTAGGGTAGGTAGGGTAGGTAGGGTAGGTAGGGTAGGTAGGGTAGGTAGGGTAGGTAGGGTAGGTAGGGTAGGTAGGGTAGGTAGGGTAGGTAGGGTAGGTAGGGTAGGTAGGGTAGGTAGGGTAGGTAGGGTAGGTAGGGTAGGTAGGGTAGGTAGGGTAGGTAGGGTAGGTAGGGTAGGTAGGGTAGGTAGGGTAGGTAGGGTAGGTAGGGTAGGTAGGGTAGGTAGGGTAGGTAGGGTAGGTAGGGTAGGTAGGGTAGGTAGGGTAGGTAGGGTAGGTAGGGTAGGTAGGGTAGGTAGGGTAGGTAGGGTAGGTAGGGTAGGTAGGGTAGGTAGGGTAGGTAGGGTAGGTAGGGTAGGTAGGGTAGGTAGGGTAGGTAGGGTAGGTAGGGTAGGTAGGGTAGGTAGGGTAGGTAGGGTAGGTAGGGTAGGTAGGGTAGGTAGGGTAGGTAGGGTAGGTAGGGTAGGTAGGGTAGGTAGGGTAGGTAGGGTAGGGTAGGTAGGGTAGATAAATGTTTGGTCTTTTTATGGCAAAACAAAGTTTGCTGGGTCAGCTAGTCAGTAATACAATATTATATTCGATATATGTTCCCAATGACATCGATGTGGATGAATTTTGTGTGAGCCCCCATTTATAATTGCATTCCACAATGTGAAATTTTGTGGAATGTTTTACAAAGATGTTCTAATTGTGGACTCGGTCGGGCAAGTATACTACTATCCCGACATGAGGTTTATTATTGACATAAGTATAATTTTAAGTGCTTTTTAGAGCGCTAATACCTCTGATACGTGATTGACCAAGATTGTATTTGAAGCAATAAGAAGAAAATGTTTGTTGTATATCCATGATTTAATTTAATGTTGACAGAGAATATTTCCAGCTGTTTCTTCAGAGTTCATGCTCAATCAAAATTCATAATTATGTGATTGTACGCCGATTGGCTAAGGCCCTCCACACGCTCGCGACTTCATCGCAGCCTCAATAGAGAACATTTTGCTGAGCTAATGCTGAATCAAGATACATAATTGCGTGATTGTGCGCCGGGTGAATAAGGCTCAGACCACTCTGGAGCCTACGTGCGACTAAATGAAGCGTTTGTTAAGCAACAAAAGATAATATGGAATGTTCTAGCGATCTAGGATTACACTTACAGAGCAGTTTGTGCATCATGACCAAAAGACGTAAAGCTTTTTAACTTCTTTTTTCGAATGGGTATCCTAAAGACGTTTAATAAAGGTAAAGACCGCTTTTATCGCTTGACTCATTAAAACTAAATATAAATTTCAGAATAAAATAAAGTGAAAAATAAAGTACTTCAAATTTATTCATTAAAACTTCTAGAAGCAAAATGAAAAAACTTTCCACAATAACAACTAAATCCATCAAGAAAAATATTCCCAACTGTATGTCAAATCTTAGATAAACTGTAAACTCAGTCGCAAGTCCGCAGCCAGCCTTACAAAAGCACGAACTCTTATCCAACAATAGTCGGTAATAACTTTCTTTGTGTTGAAATATAAACTGTGTACGCATATTTTAATCACGCATTGTTGCACCGTTCCCGAGGTTGGAGCAAACAAACATACATAGGATAGATTTGGATGCCGTTACGACGTAGGCGAAATTTTCCGGGTCTATTGTTCAATTGAGTCGATGTCGAATGTCGAAAGAATCGTAAATCGTTCGAGAGCACTTTCGTTCATAAATCTTACTTATATTGTTGGTTTAGTAAAGTTTTATTTATATTTAACTGTGCTAGATTGTTGCTCGTGGACTTTGGTGTAATATGTCTAATCGAGGTAACTACAAATACGTACCAAGAGTACATTTTATTTAGAGTTTTTTTTATTTGTGTTCACCTTTTATTACCAATAACCCCCGACACATTTATTTTGCGAAAACATCCCGATTCGAACAGTAAAACGCCCATAACTTTTGAACGGCTCAACCAATTTTATTCAAACATAGCTAAGAACACTCTCGATAAAATCACCTTGCAAACAAAAAAAACTAAATCAAAATCGGTTCATCCGTTGAGGCGCTATGATACCACAGACAGACACACAGATACACAGCAACACACGTGAAACTTATAACACCCTCTTTTTCCGGCGGGGGTTAAAAATACTTAATTAACAATAACAACCTATATATACACTTAAATAAAAATAAAACTACTAACACGTATAAAAGGGCAGGTCATTGGGCGTCAAAAAATTCATCCACATCGCTGTCAACGTGAAAAGTGCCCAGAACGCTGGCAGCATTGCCACGATGGATGGCAATGCAATCAGCATCTGGCCAAGGAAAAGCCCAGCCCTCTGGTCACGTGAAGAGAAAGAGAGTATATAATAGAAGTTTATAATCAGAATTCTATGGAAAGGAAATTCATTAGCTACTACATATTTAAACATCAATTTTGATTTTAACTACTGCCGACGACCATATACATAGGAGCAACGATCTTCTCAGGGTGGTAGCAGCATGATAAGAGTTGTCGATAAACGAGATGAATGATGGCCGAATGGAGTTCTTAGAACTCTGCTATTGTTGATGATGATGAAGATGATACGGCCATATTGGTCATCCTTAATCTGCTTTCAGCTTTGTGTCTTAAGTTTACACTAGTCGAAAATTCTTCCATACAAACGTAGACTAGAGATTACTCCACTGTTTGACGATGTACGTTCAAAATAAAAAATGATATCAATTTGTCTCAACATTATCTAGTCCTGTATGGAAACAAAAATGTAAACAAATAATATATTTGAAAGTTACGAGCGTCGAAAGTTTCATATTTCAACACTAATTTTAACGCATCTTTGGGCGGAAATAAATACCATGAAAGAAAATCCAAGAAGGAAAATTGCAAAACGGCCTCCATACAGGGATAGATTAGTAATTCAATTCTGTTTATAAAATTTCGCGCGCTCGTTTTCGTCCTAAATCATCATCAATTTTGATGCAAATTTGCAAAAGTGCTAATTCGTACGCGAACTGGCTTCTTACTGCTCATCACAGCATCTATCTCTTTCGCACGTGTTGTCGGATGAGATAGCATGCAGTTTAACCCCGCGCACAAAATAGTTAGTGCCGTCGACTAGTTGAATCTTAATTTTGGACTTCAATTAGAATATATTTGAATTCAAATGTATCTAATGGTGACACACGGGTAAATGTTGCTTTTACAGCTTGTAGGTAGCGTTACTTACAAAAATCGTGTTTCACTGTGAATTGTTTTTATCCATCCAGTTCCTCCTAACCAATCCAATTAAAACCCACAAAGAGCACAAACTTCTCATAACAAACTCTAAGATTTATAAAACAGAGAAAACAAAACAAGCCCTTGCCAAGAAACCACAGCAAGTTGAACTTTCCTTTGCCGATAAAATAGCAAACACAATAAATAATAAGTCCTTTGAATATGGACATTGTTACATTAAAAGTCGAGTGAATAAACTCAGTCTTTGCCTTGTCATCGCAAGAGATAAATCTAGTATTAGAAACGAAGATAAGGGTGACCACGATATTGGTGACAGCAAGGAGAGACAGAAACAAATGTAGAATACAAAACACAGAGAAAATATGCTAGTAGTAATAAATTCGATGATGACAAAAACATTTCAAACACAAGACTCCAAATTTAAAAATAGTAAGAGGAATTCCATGAAAATCACGTTCAACAAGGATAAAAGAAACCGTTTTATTTATTTTCAGTTTGTTATGGCGCCTCGTGAACATTCCTTGTCGCTGATCTTCTCACAAATCTGATGCTTAAGTTGACCCCAAATTGACATGACACAATTTTCTTAGAAACAGTTGCACAGCTATAAGAAGGCTATTCACCGCCGGAATGTATGTTTCCTGATTGCTATAACCATCGGGTTATTTAAGTCAAGAGTGAACAGATTTCTTCCAGACAAGCGTGCTTCACCGTTGACCACATCATGCTTACCATCAGATGAGACATTGGACAAAGGCGAGCCTTAAAAAAAATACTGCTTACAAGCGTGTTAACCAAGTCTGCAAGTCACTACTACTTAATACACCTAAAAACCTATTTTTCCATCTCGATCAAAACACGCTGACCTTACTTGTACTTTACGAGCCGCGAACGTGCCCAAACACGCTTGCTGCGGGCAAAGCAGCGTGACTGGGCAAACTTGCCCGAATGCCCGCCGCCTTTGTGGTCGCCCCAGCGAACCGTGAGCCACAATATTTGTCCAACTGAGTGTACTAGGCACGTATATTATAAGTACATAATCCTATGGGAAACTGGTTTGCCTGTGAATGATACCACTGAAGCTGCTTAGAGAAATGAACTGGCTGATTTAAAGGCGAAATATTTTTTTTTGTTTTGAGTAGTGTGGGTCCGAGAATCGCTCCTTGCGGAAGTACTAAAATTTTACCTACCCTACCCTATCGTATTCTACCTACCACCCTACCCTAAAGTGTTATTCGCACGAATTTAACTCGCCCGAAATATGCGAATCGACACTTTTTAGTAATATTCTATCTTTTTATTATTTTTCTGTGGCGATCCGCACTAAGTTAATTTTTTGGTGTGCGAATCGACCACTCTAAAATGATATACTTAGTAGGCAATCGGCACACACATTGTGTTTTATGCAAAGTACACTCAAGTACAGAAGTATTGAGGGTAAAATATTGTTATTGATATGAACTGAGAAACAAATTAATCAAAACTGTCTTTATTAAAATAACTACTATATGATTTAAACTTCCGAGTCTTGACAGGATTTTTTCAGATTACGCGATATATTTAATAACATATTAAATTTGATATAATATGCTTTTCATCCATTAAACAGATGGGTGAACTTCACTCCTTACTCGGCTCCTCTACTATGAAATATCTCAGAGAAGCGAAACTGACAACTGAAACTAGAACGAAAACCACCTAAAACTTTTAAGAAATAACTTAATAACTAATTATTATGGAACTCTCGGCCGTACAATCATTAGTTTATCCACTCCTTCAAAGAATTCCCACGATCAATTTCAACTTGCCTGTTTGGTGATATTACGTTGAACTTTATTTATAAGTATCTCATTACCTAGTGTTTATCCGTTGCCTCAAACTTGCCCAACGCTGCTAAAGG
Organism: Orthosia gothica; assembly: GCA_949775005.1. Lineage (NCBI taxonomy): Eukaryota > Metazoa > Arthropoda > Insecta > Lepidoptera > Noctuidae > Orthosia > Orthosia gothica. The sequence goes on from OX459069.1 coordinate 2,102,444, forward strand.
CCATACCGTTTATGCCCATTGCAGTCAGATGCCTATCAGAGATCAATCAACGTCGTAATCTTTAGGTTGTAGACGTGATCTAAGTTAACGATAAGGTAATATAAAGTTATAGACTAGTAATACTAGAATTTTAGTATCTAGATTGCTAAAATGGAATCGGTAGGGTCACATATACGTAATGCATGAGGACAGATGGGTCAAAATCGTCAAATGTTGGGTCTCTGAAGACGGACGTCGTAACGTAGGCAGACCTAAAAGACGCTGGTGCAACGATTTGGTCTCGTTTCTGACAGATTGGTCGGAGAAGGCCAGAGTTAAAGTTAACTGGGAAAAATGGGGAAGCCAACAGTGGGATACAATTGGCTAAGCAAAGAAAAACATATTTAGATGATTATAAGCTAAGAAAAGTCGTCTTGTATTTTTCAAATGATTAGTCACTGGTAGCAATCGTAACCCATAAACCTCCTATTAGAAGGATTATTCACATCTGCAACATCGAGTGATTGCGCTGTTTGGTTTGAAATACCAAAAAATATACGAGATTATTTCAAACTATCCCTGTTTTAACTGGAACAGAAAAGCTTTTATGTGATACAAAGTGTTACAATTTTAGATAGGACACTGGATTCCGCACTATAGGATGCCCCGTCTCGCAGAATTTAGTCTCTCCCAACAGACAAGGTTTAGGTTAGTTAAGAATAAATGTTTTCTGCCCGAACGAGCTCTCTTACAAAGACCATTCCTATTCCATGAACTTGTTTCGACCAATTGCATCCTTTGACAATCATCATTTTCAAAAACATCTACTAATACGTTATGTTTATCCCACATCTCACCACTTACCATAACGAGGTGTAATTCAGGTGACTGCACTCAACTCGCGACATTCCCGGCGGTACATTAAAATTAATTTACTGCCTCAATTTCGCAACTTCCTGAGCGATAAGCTTATTGTTAGTAGCGCCATTGTGTGCAATCGTTATGTTAGTTATAACCAGGCACACCTGTTCCCTTGTTTGTCATTTGTTATTAATAATATTAATTAACTTGTTGTGAAATTCGAAGATTGGTTTCGCTGCTTTGTGTTAGTATTTTGCATACTGTGTAATCTCTTCTTCTTATTCATGTTCTTCGGTGCTAAAAGTCGTGCATCGTCATTGACTAGGTGCTTCTAGGGCACTCTGTCTTTAGGTATTTTCATTGTATTCATCCCGTTATCACGTTGACCACTTATTGCATATGTAGGCAACTTTACATAAATTAAATTTATTTTAACTTTTTTGATGTGCTACAAAGTATATATCTCTGACTCTGCTTTCTAAAATATTGGTAATATCAGTCAGCTCTTCAGTATCTTAGCATTGTCAGAGATCATCCTTTTGTGTTAGTATTTTGCATATTGTTTTACAATACAAAAGTAATTGGTTCTATTTAATAATTGCACACAAATCATTCAGCTACAATATTGAGGGCAGCTAATACAAACACATATCTTTTGCTTTCTAAATGATTGGTAAACCAAGTCAACTTTGCAATGTCTACGCATTGTCAAAGATCATCGTTTTTCTTTATATTTGCTTTAGGCAGCTACTGTTAAAACAATATTATTATTATTTATTGTGAAGTTAATAGTCTATTGGTAACCTATCTCCTCTTTCTTTAAGCTTTGTCTATTTACAGGTTCTGTACCCCATCTGTCAGAGTCCAAATGCTGAAATGAATTTCTTCATTTATTGCGACATTTACTTTAATAGAAAATACTATACAGGATTTCTTTTTAGGAATGTGGGATGGTATCATGAAACAACAAATAGGTTACAACCTGGAAAACTCCATATAGTTAGTCCAAGCAGTATTCCAAAATTGGTTTTTATCAGAATAGCTCGTAAAACTCCAGCTATGTAAGTAAGGTAATATAATAAGTAAACTGTAGAGAAATTCGTCAAACTCCCCCTCAGAGATAAAGCTGTCGTATCTTATTATGTTTTACGATTGTCCTCACAAAAACATTACATGAAAAGGGTATTTTAGTCTCTTTATACGGGACGACACGACTGGTTAACGACGCAGCAAACAAGGAATACATTGGGAAAGAATCATCTAGAAAATATCACATTCATTCATTCTTATTCTTTATTGTAGACAAATACAATAAGACAGCTTTTGTACAAAGGCGAGCTTAACCCATAATCATCATATTTTATACTATCTACTCAGACCTTGTTTAAAAATCTATTTGTCTTAAAAGCGATGCTTAACAAAGACAATATATGCCAATAGAAAAGACAAGAAAGAGGTATTTTGCCATTGTCCGAGTAGCTGATACATTGCATTCATGATCGTAGAACTTTCGACCTTTAGCTAGAGCCAAATTGAGGGTCTTTTAGCGTCTTAACCAATTATATTTTAACAGAAATAATCATCTCTCATCATCATCAGCCGATAGCAGTCTACTGAAAGGACTGCAAGGCCATGCCGTAAACAATTCAAAAAAAGGAGGCATTTCTCAATTCGCCGGCATCTTTTTTATTTCCCAATTACTCAAAGACCCCTGGACCGATTTGGCAAATTCTTCTTTTGTTTGTATACTTTCGGGGTAATCCCATGGTCACCAGGTCAAAATCTGATTATAGGATCCCATGGAAATCGAGGGAACTCCTCAAATATTATAGACATACATATAGTGCACTCAGAAAGTATCATTTGGTGAAGTAGAACTGATGAAAAGGACCACAGATGGCCACTGGAACTTCTCAATGTTAAGTATGTCACGGGTATAAGATAATACCATCGTGAGGTGAGGACCATGTTCCTATTTATCAAGTAAAGGAATTTACCTCTTAGTGCTTGTAATTCTCTCATACCTATATGTAGTATAGTAGTGCTGGGTACATCGACCTCACGTATATGAATTTATTAATGTATGTACTTATATAAATATTGTATGAAACTTTTTTTTAAAAGAATAATTAAGGACTTTCTTGTGCGTTCTTCTCCATAACAAGCTATATTTCCGAATGCACGGTAGAATCAATTTTTATTAAATGTAAATTTTAACGTTAAAAGTGCCACATAATGGCCTTCTTGAAATAAACACATTTGACTTTGACTTTGAATATCTCGAATGGTTAACCGACTATGATGAAGTAAATACTTATAAATAAATGGTACCTACTGATGAAAATGGTACCATCGAACTGATCTGATGATGAAGCCGGAAGGTTGGCAGTGGAACTCCGAAATAAAACAATGTATCCTAGTCGTGTTCAGGCTTATTGGAATCGTCATGTGATGAGTACTTTGTCTACATAATTGTGGTACCAAAATTAAAAAATTAAAAATAACTTTTTAACAAAAAAAACAAACTGACTGCCTAAACAAAACACTACAAAGCGAGTCCGTGTAGACAAACGAAAAACCATAGGTACTAAAGACACAGACTTCGGCAAAGAAATTTATTTTCGGTTTGTAGTGTTTTGTTTTGAAAGACTGTCTATTTTTTTTTGTTGAAAAGTTTTTTTTACTTCTATAATACAGAGTGCTTCCACTCCGATTCATCTCTATCAATGAATCGAAAAGATGGATGGGTTGCATGAAAAATATATAAATAGATAATAGTGATGTATGGTAAAAGAAGTCATGCTGGCCCAATACCAATTTTTATTTTTTCGTTCTGAAATCTTTCTTTCTTTCTTTCTTTAAAATATAAAGAAATAAAAGAAATATAGTTTCAGTGCACTTTTAAGTGGTTAAACCAGAATTGAAAGGATGATGATATTTTCATCTTCAGTCAGCCACCTAACTTTCAAAGATTGTAATAATGCCTACCATTAAAACATCGTAATATTGTTTTCCCCGTAACGTCTAAATGTCCTTCAAAAGGGCAACTAACCCGTCTCCCTGAAGATTCAATTTGCTAGGGCGAGATTCGCGCAGAATAAAAAATAAAATATTATCCCCACTTTATAGGTCAGCCGTGAGCTGAACGAGGAAAAGAGGACCGTTTAGACGGATTTGAGGAGTCTTTGATAAATGTACTGGTCGGGCAGTTGGGTCCTCTTGTAAATGTCCAATTATCATAACTTCTTATTTGAGGTAGGAAAATGTCTGTACCTGGGCATTTCCTGGAGGGATATTTTGTACTTTTTCTCTTCATTCCTATAAATTATAACTTTATCTCTCTTACTTATAGTTTAGTGTTCTTAACGTTATACCTATCTGTTTAAATTAAATATGCTTATAACATCCACGTCATCACTTACCATCAGGTGAGATAGTGGCCAAGCGCGAGCCTATAGACAATTGAAAAAACAGTACATTTTACCAATAATTTGAGGATTCTGACCCATTTAAATAAGATCGGATCCAATTCCATTAAGGTAATATTTAAATCCAAGGCAATTTAAGTCATTTTTTCAGAAAAAGAAACTGGTCAAGTACGAGTCGGACTCGCGCACGAAGGGTTCCGTATCATTATCGCAAAAAACGGCAAAAAAACAAGTTTGTTGTATGGGAACCCCATACAACAAAACACAAACTTGTTACAAAAAAAAAAACTTTTTTTTTTGCCTTCTAAACATTTATTTTATTCTGTTTTTGGTATGTGTTGTTATAGCGGCAACAGAAATACATTTTCGAATGCCTAGCTATCACGGTTCATGAGATACAGCCTAGCGACAGACAGACAGACAGACGGAACGCGGAGACTTAGTAATAGGGTCCCGTTTTTACCCTTTAGGTACGGAACCCTAAACAGTATTAGTTAATTCTGCTAGAAGTTGGATTTTTTTGTCAATATTCTAATTTCCTAACAGCTCGTGTTCAGTGTGGTTCCTGGAATTGATCACACCTTCGTTCCCAGTGAATATCGTTAAAGTCAACTAGGAAATTACGTCTACATGTCCAACATAGCTTCTATCTTCGAGTAACAAGAATTACCAACAACCAACCCGTCTATGAAGTGAGTGAAACTACTAGATCCAATCTATACTTAATATTATAAATGAGACAGTAACTCTGTCTGTATGTTTGATAACTTTTCACGCTTAAACGGCAGAATCAATTTTGATTCATAGAAGGACATCGAATACTTTTTCTTGTGACAATTTCCAACGTTAGCGTGAACGTTAACTGTTGAATACAGGTCTGCGGATCACAAGACAATAGGCAACACTGGGCGATACGCGGCAGCAGTTTCTAGGGGTTTATTTTTTGGGATACCGTTTCTCGTATAGTTGGAAAGTGATATTCCTACAATTTTACAAGCATACACAACTTACATCTACAACTTACATTTGTCCCCTTGGTTTCCTGGTTGCATTCAACCCCGTGTCCGGTCCCAACCGGTTATAGAGGGAAAATATATATAATAATAAGGGACAACCGACGTGGTCAGGACTAGGATTCCTGGCAGACAGCTAGACACGTTCTCGAAAAAAATACTTCGCTGCGCGTGAAATATATACACAAAAAAATACACGGGCGAATCACAGTACCACTCACTGATCGCGATCGTAATTTTGAATAAGAATTGGTATGTTATAAACCAATTTCAACGAAATTAAATCAAGACCAACTTTTTACGTCTCGCGATATCAATGACAATTTTACAAGTGTTGCCAACTTCAACCCAACCAAAAACTGTCAATGTCGATGACAGCGAGTTGACACAGTGTTGCATCAAAATAACAAAAAAAAAAGGACGAAACCTTTATTGGTTTCGAACATTAACAGAAGCTAATAGTTAATATAAATCCCCAGCCATCACACTTAACTCCATTAAAACCAACAAGTAAACAACATATTATAATAACTCCGTGTTGTTGTCACCCCTTGAGTCGCTCCACACTAACAATTACATCGTCTGTCAATTGTAATTCATCCCCTACGACGACGCGCTAATTAAGTAAATATGGCGACACACGTGATGGAGTTGTCATACAATGAGTAGAGAAGCAAGAATGAGGTGCGGACTATGCAAATATAATAAAGGGGTCATCGTAAATCTGCACGAACGGTTACACATTGTATATAATGCTATACACATTGTAGGCCTTGTAGTAATTAAACTTTACGAGGAAACGGGGGCAGAGAGCACCGACTGAATTTCCTAAGTAAAAAGTGATAATTCAAGGCTTGGCTCTCGTCTATTTTCTCCTCCAATATTGAACCAATTTAAAAGATATTCCATAAACTGAAAATGAAAGATATTTTCTATGTCCCTATGTTTTCTATTTTTCATTTATTTTTTATTTTTATTTTCTTCTTCCGTTTTCTTTATTCATACCAAATAAATTTATGCTCATTTTGCCCATACTGCAGCAACACCCAGTCTGTCACTGCCTCATCTCCGCTTACCACATCCCTGCTATGATTGAATTAGTCAAAGCTGAGCAGCATGCCTGTGTGTTCAGGATTACGCGTCAGGTATCAGTTTCATTATGGTGCACCCTCAGGTTGGGGCGTAGACTCTGCCCACGTAGCTTGTTGTTTGACGTTCACTTGTGGAATGGTTAATTTTAAAGAACGGGTTGTGTTTTTGTTTATTTTTGTCAGGTCTTTTAATTAAATATTTGATTTTCTTCTGAAAACTAAATAATTTAATGTGGGAGCCAATGTGACTTTCACAAATTCATATGTACGTTCAATGTTTATCTTGGACAAGGCTGCAGGTCACGGCGAAGGAAAACATGAGGAAACATGAACTTCTGAAATCGCCAACCCACCTTGAGCAAGCGTGGTAATCAATGCTTATGCCTTCTCTGTTTGAGAAGAGGGGGACAGTTACTGGCTGGCACTATTATTATATATGCCAAGCAAAAGCTGTACCTTATATTTCACAGAGGCATTTGATGCAAAGGTTCAATTTATCAAGCTTAGCCTTGATCAAATATTTTTCACTTGTAAGGAAACTAATTTAGACAGGCCACAATAAACGAAATAACAGGCCAAGTGCGAGTCGGACTCGCACGTAAGCGCATCGCAAAAATACGGCAAAAAAAACACGTTTGTTGTGTGGGAGCCCCACTTAAATATTCATTTTATTCTGATTTTAGTATTTGTTGTTATAGCGGCAATAGAAATAAATCATCTGTGAAAATTTCAACTGTCTAGCTATCACGGTTCATGAGATACAGCCTGGTGACAGACGGACAGACAGACAGACGAATCGTGTAGTCTTAGTAATAGGGTCACGTTTTTACCCTTTCGGTACGGAACCCTAAAAGGATATAAAAAGTTCGCTAATTCGTCATCTATGCAATTTGTACATCCAACATTGTTCAAAACTAGTTGCTGAATCTTCATGAAAATAATATCATTTACTTACTTGTACGCTATAGAGATAACATACCATTGCTGGGACACAGGCCACCTCTCTGTGAGAGGGAATGGGTCGTAATCCACCACGCGGGCCCAGTGCGGGTTGGTAGATGTACATGTCTTCGAATTTTTGTATCTAGGACATGCCGGTTTTCTCACGATGTTTTCCTTCACCTGCTACAGAGATAACTTGCAGTTATTGTTTGTGCAGTTGTTGTCGATTCAAGTTATTTGATTAATAGTAATTAATCAGGCATTAGGAAAAGTAACTGTGTTAAACTCCAACCAGCGGAAAAGTGTGAAGAAAGCGATAAATACACAGAGTTAGCAGGGTCTAGGGATGCAGGGCGAGGGGGTGCGTCTTAATACGTCATTAGCGAACGATTGCTGAGTGTTTTTACACTGTTCGGCATCAGGGCTGGCACGAGACTCGAAGGAGCAAACGATTAACAGAAACATTTATATGCAAAGAAAGTAGGTGACAGATCATCGTCATCTTCCTGCCCTTGTGTCTCTTGGGGTCAGCGCAACACGTTTTCTTCTTCTATACCGTCCTGTCCCCCGTCACGCTACCACTGACTCCCTTTTCTTTCATATCGCTCCTCACACAGTCCATCCATCTTTTCTTTGGCCTTCCCCTCCCTCTACATCCATTTAAAGTATGTTACAAATTATGGTGTTAATTGTACACTAGGTCCTGGCCTCTTTTCTTATTTCTCTCTATCACTCTAGGCAGGATCTGCTGTAAAAGAACTCAGCATTAAGTTAAGCTCGCCTTTGTACTAATAAATATTTTACCATATGTACAAATGAATATTCGAAAAAAAAACAAGCCTATATACAAATACAAAAGGACTCATTTTGCATCAAGAAATTCATCCACATCGATGTCAATATAAAACGTGCCCAGAAGGCTAGCAGATTGATTCTTGTAATGTGTGTTCGGCAACTAGTAATTTATTTTTACCCGACTGCCGAAAAAGGGTAATGTGTTTATCAGTCTATGTATGTATGTATATATGTATGTTTGTTCCTATATGGCGTTCCAGAGACCAAAAGCTTTGGCCGATTTTGATGATTCATACGTCAATCAATTCTTCTTAACCCTGCGAGTGTCATAGGCTTCATTAAAATTGGACAATAGAAAAATGGCGGATTTTGGGCGTCATATTGTGGGGGCCCAAATTTTTTTAATCAAAATAAAGGGTTTTAAGAGGTGATTTCAAAAATAAACACATCAACACGGTCTAGGGATATTTTTAAAAAAGCGAATTACTATCAATGTGTTAATTATTTATATGACATGTATATATTTAAAAGATACGTTATTTAATATTCTACCATTTTTTAATAATGGTTAAGGTACTTCGATTAAAATTTCAGGATTTTATAGAAAAAAAATGAAGCATAGACGGAAACCGTATATGAATTAACTTTTAATTTATGAGTAAAAACTGAAAAAAATAGAAAAATCATTAAATTTGTGTTTATAAACTTGAAGTTAGTAGTCTGAGAAAGCGCCCATGATGTTCATAACACATCGGCAACGATTTGGCATGCTCATAACAAGGTTGTCAATGTCTTGCTGCGGAATATTGTCCCATGTCCTTCTGAGGTGCGCAAAAAGTTGATCTTCTGTAGCCAGATTTTCAGGAACTTCCTTCAGAGCTCTTCTTTGTAGCATATCCCACGCATGCTCAATGGGATTTAGATCTGGCGATTGAGCAGGCCAGTCGGGCCCCAGCACCTGTTGGACGTATCGTTCTGCCGTCATATTGCCCCGCACCCAAACGAGATCCGTCCGTCCTCCAAGACGAATTCCTGCCCAAACCATAATTGTTCCTCCTTGGTATGGGTGAACTTCCTGAGGGTTCTGAAGACGGCTCCATCGTCCAGGAACTCGCCAAACACGCGTCCTTCGTGAATCTGGATGGAAGCCGAACCTGGATTCATCCGTGAACAGCACATTGGACCATTGCTCACGGCCCCAGTCCACGTGGTTCCGAACCCATTCTAATCGTCGTCCACGATTGCCTCTCCGTAAAGGTGGGACCGGACCCGGAATGGTCTACGAGAGCGTAGATTGCTTTCATGCAGTCGCCTTCTTACAGTTTGGTCACTCACAAGCACTTGGTGTTCCACTCGCAGCCTTTGGACCAATTGAGTCGCCGTTGCATTTGGTTGAGCTCGCGCAGTAATTTGCAAAAATCGGTCTTGTCTGGGGGTAGTGATGCGACTTGGCCCCCGGTGCCTCTCCGCTACTTCACCTGAGGCACGATAGCGTGTCCACAATCTTGAAATTACATTTTGGTAGGTCCCTATGGCCTCAGCAACATTACGCTGAACAGACCCAGCTTCCAGCATTCCCACAGCTCGTAACATCTCCGCCCTCGTCAAATGTTGGCGTTGCATGGCTACAATACCTCAATTTTAACTTTATCTTTCGTTTAAAAATGAAAAAAAACTGTAACTAAACGTAATTCGTATTGTTTTCTAAATTTCGCACAAATGAAAATTCCCTCTCCTACACATCAAGGCATTTTTATGCCACCGAAACAAAAGAATTTTCAAAAATTTGAATTTGGAATTAGTCTGAGATAAATTACAAACAAACCGGTGTATAAAAGATTCCAATGCGGCGAGTACTTTTCGAGTTATTTAATTGAGTATGAAATAGCCCTAGACCGTGTTGATGTGTATATAACACATATAGGGACACTCAGAAAGTTTTGCGAAACTAAAAAAAATTGTTCTATACGTACATATATTTTTATTAAATCTTTTCAAAGTACTTTCCACCAGCCTCTATACAAAGATTCATGCGCCTAAACCAGTTTTCAAAACACTTTTTCCAGTCCGCCGCAGACACCTCGTTTACAGCCTGCTCGAACGCAGCCAGCGCATCTTCCGGCGACGAAAATTGTATCCCTTTGAGCTGATTTTTTATTTTTGGGAATAAAAAGAAGTCACACGGTGCTAGATCAGGGCTGTAAGGAGGGTGACCCAGGAGTTTGACTGGCGTGCTGTCCAGGAAGTCCCTCGTTTTGAGTGCGGTGTGCGCAGGTGCATTGTCGTGGTGGAGCAGTAGCCCGCGGAGCCCTGTGTTTGGTCGCTTGTTGCTTATAACAGAGAAAACTTCTGGCAAACATTTGGTAGTATACCATTCGGCATTAATGCTTCTTTGATCCCGTAAGGGAATTGATACCAAGTGGCCAGTCAAATTAAAAAAGCTAGCGATCAAAATCTTACCCCCGCTTCTAGATCGCTTCACTTTGGTAGGCGTTGGCTCATTTTGAAACACCCAAACAGTCGACTGGCGCTTGGTTTCTGGGTCGTATTGATAAATCCAGGACTCATCACCTGTAACGATGTCGTAAACACGCCGAGACGAGCCTGCTTCAAATTTGTTAAGCATATCACGGCACCATTCCACCCGGGCCTGCTTCTGAGCATCGGTGAGGTTGTGCGGCACCCAGCGTGATACTATCCTCCTCACGCGAAGATGGCTGTGTAGAATCTCGTGAACGCTTCCCGATCCAATCTTCAATATGTGTTGAATCTCCTGATATGTAATTCGCCTATTGTCTTGGATTAAATTTTTCACTGCTAGCACGTTTTCTTCGGTAACAGCCGTCAAAGGGCGACCGCTTCTTTCGTCATCCCCCAAAGTTGGTCGACCGCGCTTGAATTCGTTATACCAACGATACACGGTTGCCTTGGAAGGGCCTTCATCCATGAATGCCATTTGAAGTCTATCGTACGATTCATCCGGTTTCAGGCGACACTTGAAATCGTATAAAATCATAGCTCTAAAATGTTCCCGGCGCAGATCCATATTTCAGTGAGACACAATACTTTGAATTAACTCGCAAAAAATGTGGAGGGAAATTTTGAAATTGGAACTTACTTATTTTTACTTATAAATAATCATATTTTCGAAAAACATTATAACTGGCCAGTCTCCCATATATAAAAACTTTTTTTCGCAATACTTTCTGAGGGGCCTGGTATGTTTAAATGTATCTAATTCTAAAAAAACTTAACTAAAAGTTATAAATAAAAAAAGTTAAATCAAAAAATCTAAAAACCCGACTGCTTCAAAAGCGAACTAAAAAGTCATAAACAAGGAAAAAATCATGCTGTGCAGGAGATCATGCTGTGAGGAGGATTTCATTGAAATAATATGGAAGTATTAAGCTGGTCGCATGATGGATCCGGAAGGTGGCCTTAGCAACTCCTCAACCAACACCGACCAGATAGCTCCACCGTGTTTGGCCTAATTGGATGTGTATTGTACAAATGATATTACTTTAAGGGCCTCGTTCACCATCTCCAAGTAAAGCGTTGATTAGTTATGTCCAGGATTACGTTATGTGGCACGTAAAAGTTGCGAGTATCTTTTGTCAATTTCACAAACGAAATTATAGGTTCGAATTCATGTTTTCTAATTCATCCAATTGATGATTAATCAAGTCAAATAAATCCATTTTTATTAATACATATATGTAAAATAATCTACACAAAATGACAACGGACAACTTTTAACTAATGGGTAAACTTGCTAATGGGCAGATGCCGTGGCAAGTAAGATATGGGTCAGATAATCTTATAATTAGTGCTACTCGAACGTCGTGAAATTCGCACATGACGTTACGGGTGACTTTGAATGCAGATGGTGAACGAGGCCCTAAGTATCTTTCAGTTCAAAAAGCTGGGTTTTTTCTCAACTTTAGTATATCTACTTCTAGGTAATAATCTATAAGTAAAAAACAAACACCATTTGTTGAGTAGGTATTGCGTCAAAAACCAGGCTTACTATAACTTACTCAATATTTAATAATAGTATATTATGCAACTAGTGAATAAAAGACGGATTTAAAGCGAGGGCCATAGATGAATCACGAGCATAGCGAGTGATTCAAGTGTTAGAATCATGAGCGACGCGAGTGATTCATGGCCCTCGATATAAATCCGTTTTATTCAAGAGTTGCATACTATATTTTATACCATGACATCGAGAAAAAGCAAGATCTAAGCGAGAAGCACAAGGAATATTACGAGTAATAAATAAATGGTTTATTACCTTCAAAATTTACAAAAAATTTGAAAACCTGACCGCTGAGCCAGGTGCTGTTACCTGTGTTTCAGGGGCCAGTGACCACCTCCGTTACTTTAAATAATTATAGTTAATTAAACACCATTGCAATAAATATTAGAATTACAATCCAAATAAGTATTCAATAAATATCCTAGACTAAAATCAAAATCACTATTAAAATCCTAAATATAAAAAAAACTCAAAATTAAAATCGAAGGAGTTTGAATGTCGAATATTCTCTGCACAAGAAGTTTGTAGCGAGTATTTTTTGCGCAAGGAGGTTACATAGCATTCAGATGGACGGCTAATACATTGGTGTGTTCCAAATTCCAAACTCCAAAACAGTGATTAAAAGTGCTTTTTATTCACTGTTTTCAGTGAATAAAATAAGCTTTTTAGAGGGGGAATGGTTTAAACAATATTATTCCTTGGCACTCTGTTCATCGTAGTGCAATAACAGCTTTTCCCACTTTTTATCAGTTTTCCTCGTACGAAACTATTTGGTAATTTTCCGCCAATATTTTCACAACATTCCCAAACTACAGAGGCATAATATTATCTCATTTTTTCATCCATTTTCCTGTGTGAAAGCTTCCGTGTTTCCTGTTTGGTCGTGGCTCTGCACATTTTTGAAACACGCACGTTATTTTCATACTTATTTTTTTATATTATATATTATTTTTGCAGAGAGAGTGGCCTAGAGGTCCAGAGCAGATTGGAGCTGTCGTGGCACAGACTGGACAGTGTTGGCTTGAAATTGAGCAGAACTAAAACCGAATACTTGTTCTTGTGTTACTTGTTCTGCGATTTTGGCGCTCTCTCCTGTAGATCTCGCCTGTAGATCTCGCTGGAACACCCATACCGATGTGCTCCGACTTCCTCTACCTAGGCTCGCTTGTCCAACGGGATGGTGAGGTAGACCAAGACGTAACGCACCGGATCAACTTGGGATTGATGAAATGGTGACAGGACACTGGAACAACTTGCGACCCACGGATGCCCCTCAAGTTAAAGGGGAAAATTTTCAAGTCCGTGATTAGAACTGTCGTACTGTATGGATCAGAATGTTGGGCTGTGAAAAATATGTGTAAAGTGACAGAAAAGTTGAAAGGAGACCCTTTGTCCTGGTATGGCCCGGGATGAAACGCATGTTACTAAAAGAGTTATGAATATAAATGTGGACTGACGGCCAAAGAAATTCTGGATGGACTGTGTGAGGAGTGATATGAAAGAAAAGAGAGTCAGTGATAGCGTGACGGTGGACAGGACGGTATGGAAGAAGAAAACGACGCCAAGTAATATGGGACAAGGGCAGGATGATGATGATGATGATTTTTGTAACATACATACATACATACATAAACTCACGCCTTTTTCCCATGGGGGTAGGCAGAAACTACAGAACGCCACCTGCTACGATCCTTACATACTTCTTTTGCTTCACACACATTCATACATCTAGTCATACACACACGCCGGTTATGGGTACTGCGCACTTGGCCTTTCTGAAGAACATCACCTATAAGGTCTATGTATGTCTTTCTAGGGCGTCCCCTCCCGGCGTTTCCATTCACGTCTGCCTTGTAAATACCTTTCGTAAGTCGACTTTCATTCATCCTCTCAACATGGCCAAACCATCTTAACATACCCTTTTCAATTTTAGTCACTACATCTTCTTTTAAACCACAACGTTGTCTTATTACCTCATTCCTCAATCTATCAGTTAAAGTTACACCACACATACTCCGCAAGAAGCGCATTTCTACTGCATTAATCCTACTTTCATGTCTTTTTTGCCATACCCAGCCTTCACTTCCATACATAAGTGTAGGCACCAGCACGCTTTTGTGAACGGTGAGTCGAGCTTCCGGAGACATCGACTTGCTGGTCACAACTGCATGCATAGCTCCATTCACTTTATTCCCTGCATTCACTCTCCTTTCCACATCCTCTTCAATCTTTCCATCCCTTGTGAACATACTTCCCAGATATACAAACTCGTTCACTTGCTCCACACTCTTTATCATTTATTTTCCCTTCACACTTCGATACATCTTCTTCTCTTTCAAACACCATTACCTTAGTCTTGTTCACATTTATACTCATCCCTTTTAACTTAAAAGCTCCATTCATCACAGTCACCATGTCTTGCAACTGTTCTGCTGACGATGCAAGTAGAACTTGATCATCTGCATAGAGAAGGCATTTGACAGGCAACTCATTCATCCTCAATCTGCACTCATGAAAATATAAAGAAGAAGTTGTCCTAAGTGAATCATCTGACGATGTTCATTTATGAAGATCAATCCAAATTCCAGGGACAACGTATAACTCCTCACTGCCGTTTAGCGTTTTCCTTCAGTGCTCGCTTTCAAATCAACCTGTAACTTGATCAAGAGGTCAAGTTCACATCAAGTGTGTATGTTACTTCTTCACGCCAGAACGGCTGAACGGATCTGGAAGAAAATTGGCACAGAGATAGATTATAGTCAGCAATAGCATAAGAATTTTTCTCTTGGGATAATTTTCGATTATCACACGGGCGGTTACGCGGTCGGCAGCTATTAAGACAATAAAGAATAAATGGTTTATCAAGTGATATTTCTTGAAAACCTATGGAATAGCATCAAAGTTATCGGTCAGTGGCATCCAAACCCCTGTGTCTTATCAGCTTATAGCAGTCCACAGCTGGACATAGGCCTCTCCAATCGCACGCATTTTGTCTCGATTTTAGGTAGCTCTCATCCAGCTGCTACCAGCCACCTGCGATGATCGTCGCTCCATCTAGCCTGGGCATCTCATCTTAAGTTTGCCCATCTGTTTTCCGATAGCTACAATGTAGGGGTCTTTAAGTCGGGGACCAAGGGTGCCATACACGGGGTCGTCTGGCACCCTTGTGCTAGTTTTGTTAAGCCGCAGCGGTGTTCGCGGTGAGTGCTAACGCGTGCCCGTGTTCCCGCCATTAGCGGCACAGGAGGACACCGTGGAATTTTAGTGGGTTGAAGTCCCACATAACTGCGCTATCTACCCGTTGCAGCGCAGTATGCATGAGCATTACTAAACGCTAACAAAAGGGGGTATTTAAGTCAAGAGTGAATAGGTTTCTTCTAGGCAAGCGTGCTTCACCGTCGACCACATCATCGCTTACCACCATGTGAGATACTGGTCAAACGCGAGCCTATCAACAATAGAAATAAATTTAAAAAGCTGTGGTCCCTGTGTCTACATTCTCCAAACTGGAATCACCAATCTATAGTCCAGAGCGAAAGTAGATGTGGATAACTCCAGCTTCCTCATAAGTGGTAGAATAATTCTATCTATGCCAATATATAAGGCATAATAGCAGCAATCAAAGTTCCAAGTCTTACTTTAGCTGCCACAAAAACTTCGCTAATATGAGTCGTTTAGTATGTCAGCTGGAGTGGCGTCACCCCAGCTTCCTCATTCAATACAGGGAAACCAGTGATGTTAGGGTTTTGGACAATTGTCAAAAAAAAAACTTTTTTGCAAAAAAATACTACCGACTTCCAAATAAAAAACTACGAAGTGAAAAATAACTTTATTTTTGGAAGTCGGTGTCTTTCTTTTTCCCCATTTTTTTGCGATATGGACACCGACTTCCAAAAATAAAGTTATTTTTCACTTCGTAGTTTTTTATTTGGAAGTCGGTAGTATTTTTTTGCAAAAAAGTTTTTTTATTTTTCCCTTTTTAGTTGTACTTTCCTAAAATAGGCAAGTTGTTTAGTAAGGTACCTTTACAACCAGAATAGATTACCCGAATAACATGAAACTTGAACATAACCGGTGAAATGAGAGATCTGCGTACCCCTTTATAGTGTACTGGCGTGATGTTATGTTATGAAATGGTATAAATAAAAACCAGCCAAGTGCGAGTCGGACTCGCGCACGTAGGGTTCCGTACCATTATTGCAAAAAACGGCAACAAAATCACGAATTTTGTACCGGAGCCCCCCTTAAATATTTATTTTATTCTGTTTTTAGTATTTGTTGTTATAGCGGCAACAGAAATACATCTTTTGTGAAAATTTCAACTCTCTAGCTGTCACGGTTCATGAGATACAGCCTGGTGACAGACAGACGGACCGCGGAGTCTCAGTAATAGGGTCCCGTTTTTACCCTTTGGGTACGGAACCGTAGTTCCGATGCAGATCTTCACCAAATTAAAATGGGACCAATTTCGAAACATACTCCACAATTGATGGAGATATCGGTGAACATACAAAAAAAAAAAAAAAAACACAAGAAGTCGAACATAGAACCTCCTCCTTTTTGGTAAGTCGGTTAAAAATAAGGCATAATAGCTGCACATTGACTCTAATTTGGACTGTAATGTTAGGACAATTTCAATAGTCCTAAAAAAAATTAGCACACTAGTAATTGTTGTCAACCCTACCCGGTCCGCAACCGTGGGACGATATCGCTCGCTAATTCTATCCGTGATTTATATGTTCACGCAGGCGGACAGCGGATAGAGGATTACCCGCCGGATTACGGGTTCGATGGCCGGGTAGATAATGGTGGATTTAGACCGCGGAGCCCCGGAAAGAAGTCGTAATGGATTGGACTGTGATTGCTTCTTTGTAAATGTAAATATTGCTCTTTCTCTTCGATTTCGAGTGATTTGTTGTTTGGACTGTCTGGGGCTAAGTGTTTGCAATTGTGTGCTGTTGACTGAAAACTTTGTTTCTCCGGCAGGGACATCCGCTGGTATTTTAATCGCTTAAACGAGACTGTCCCGTTGAGATAAGATCAATCTCCTTAGCCTTTTCCTAAGTATTTATAACCGACTTCAAGAGAAACTCAGTTAAACTTATATGTTTGTATGCATGATTTTCTCGCGTTTGGCTGAACCGATTTGGATGCGGTTTTCAGAAAAGTATTTGTTACATTCTGGAGAAGGTTTTGGTATAAAACAAATGGATACACCGTGTCGTCGTCCGCATGGATACGTTATATGTATGTTTGTATGTATGTATCTTTGTCCACGCCTGTCGCCGAAACTAGTAATCATAATTGGATTAAGTATCTCTCAACTTAGGCCATAGAGCAAGTTTCATCAAAATCAGTTTGGCAGTTTCAAGATGGAGCATAGAACTTTTTAGCGACAAGCAGCACGAATGTGTAAATTGAGTTACTATGGGTATTTTGTCAATCCTTTAGGTACCTTACTATGGAATTTGCTCAATTTGTAGTGATGGTGAACCAACACTAAAAAGAGAGAAATAAAATCTTTTTCGTAAAAAAATTAACGAAAGTTATTTTGCACTTTTTTGTGTTTTGTTTTTAAAGTCGGTTAATTTTTTTCTCAGTCTTAGATCCAGATTTTACATGGAGCGACTACATTTCAGCCTTCTGACTACCACTAAAAGCTGTCTTAGAGAAACTAATGACCACCCGGACCAACGTTCAACAGTATAACGTGCTTTCTGAGATATGGACAAAACTCGTTATGTAAAGATGGTCACCCATCCACGGATCGACCTCGGCAAGCGTTGCTTAACCTTGAAGATCGACCCGCGCGACTGTTATTACGCGTATTTAGCCAAGAGTTCTTTTTCAAAAACGGATAAGATATTTGCTAAAATCTGATTCTACAGAAGAATGATTCTACAGAAGAAGGATTTCAGAGAAATTAAAGAATTTTAGACTTCCCGTTTCCTGGGACTAAGTTGGTAAAACTTCAGGTGTTGGTAAACGCGAAGACACAGTAGGTAACTACTTTTTAACGTGTAGTGACCGTGAGAAAATCTCTAGATTATTTAAACCACATATTGACGTCTGGGAGGAACTTTTATCCGAATGGCAAAATTCCATCACGGGCCGACACCTCCACCAATTATTTCCATCCGTTCGCGTACGGCTAGACAGCACGTGGCTGGAGGACTGGAGGTGGATCACTGTGTTGCCCAATTTCTCACAGGGCATGGTAACTTTAAAAGTAAATTACTTTCCTCCAAGCTTGTTGCCTCGCCTTTATGTCAGTGTTCAACATCTGACTGCGAATATGTACAATCTGCACATCATATCTTATGGGAGTGTATTCTTTGGCAGAATGAACGCAATATTATGTTGGATAATGTACAGGCTGCATCTAGAGTTGTTAAACTAGAACAAATTTCCGTGCGTTCAAGCGTTTTTTTTTGTCATACCTATTATAGGAATCAAATATAACAGCTCACAATGATAATTTTTATCCGTGGTGCTAGGCAACTGGGCTTATCCCAGTTGTAAACGACCCTTTGTGCCTTTTGGCCTTGTTTGTTCTGTCTCCTGCTTGATATGGAGGGAAGAAGAAATTTCTACTCCTCCCTTATTCTTTTCTTATTAATTTCGTTGCGGGACCTAAGACAGTTCAATTCATTCGCCGGGACTTCGTCGAGCCGGGCTGCGTCGGGCATTGCCTCGGCGCTTTTCTGGTCGCCACTGTTGATTCTGGCTTTCAGGAGTTGCAGTAGTTTGGGAATAGTGTGGTGGTATTGTCTCAATAAAAAAAGTAAGTAACTAAGCAACAAATAGCTCTTCCCATCGCTTTGAAAATAAACGCTTCATAAATATTGACATTCAAACCACTCTAATGATGCCGTGCATCACGCGTTGACGTCAGCGGGTAGGCAGTGATGTATGGCCGCAAACAATAACACTTTAACGCCATTAGAACACTGTTGAAAGAAACCATCGCATTTGTGGTGAGTTGTAAATAATGAGAAATGATACAGTGCAACTGGTCTTTATGATATGTTTTGAATTTTTATGTCATCGCAAATCAGAAGTGTAATTTATTGAGACAAATAAAAACCTTTCAAAGGGGTCAATGTATTCTTTGTTATAAACAACGTTTTCTTTGAGACCAACCCTGAAATCGCAAAAAAAACATTTTGTGAGTCATATTTTTTTTGTTGAGTATGTTCATAAATAACTATCTATTTATTCCGTGACATGCTGTAATTCAGCACAATATTGATTAGAAAATCATCTTCATCATCAGCCTATTGATGTTCCCACTGCTGGGACACAGTACTCCTCTCTGTGAGAGGTAATGGATCGTAATCCACCACGCGGGCCCAGTGCGGGTTGGTGGATGTCTTTTTGTTTTTCTTTTTTTTTATATTGTGTGCTCTAGTATTTTGTGACAAATAAATGTCTTTTCTTTCTTGTCTTTTCTTTTCTTTTCTTTTCTTTTCTCTTCTTTTCTTTTCTTTTCTTTTCTCTTCTTTTCTTTTCTTTTCTTTTCATTTCTTTTCTTTTCTTTTCTTTTCTTTTCTCTTCTTTTCTTTTCTCTTCTTTTCTTTTCTCTTCTTTTCTTTTCTTTTCTTTTCTTTTCTTTTCTTTTCTTTTCTCTTCTTTTCTTTTCTTTTCTTTTCTTTTCTCTTCTTTTCTTTTCTTTTCTTTTCTTTTCTCTTCTTTTCTTTTCTTTTCTTTTCTTTCCTTTTCTTTTCTTTTCTTTTCTTTTCTATTCTTTTTTTATGTCTTCGAATTTTGGTTCTAGGACATTCACATTCACGATGTTTTCCTTCACCGTCTAGAGAGCAGTGGTGATGACAAAATTTAGACAAAGTAATACGCCTGCCAGGGTTCGAACCCACGACCCACAACGTAAGTCGCGGCCGATACCACTGGGCCACCACTGCTCTCATGATTAGAAAATAATTACACTTAATCTTTAATGTGTTATGCGACTTTAAACTCTCTCAATCATTCAAACACAAAAAACATTTCCATTTGTTTTTTATTTTCATCTCGTTTTCACGCAGTCAGGTGCCCGGTACCCAATTCATCACCTGTGCACATTGATAGCACAGAGCTCTGAAGCGTGGCACATTTTATTTATGGCAAAAACTTCGCTGACGACCCGCTTTTCAATAAACCCGCAACATGATTGCATGCAGTTCCGACAAACCGCATACATGCTGGCTTTTTGTCGATTCATTCTTTTTTTTTGCAATATATTTGAGGATCGATCAGTTGATTAATTCGTATCACAGTCTATTTTTAACCCCCGCCGGCAAAAGAGGGGTGTTATAAGTTTCACGTGTGTTGCTGTGTATCTGTGTATCTGTGTGTCTGTCTGTGGCATCATAGCGCCTAAACGGATGAACCGATTTTGATTTAGTTTTTTTTGTTTGAAAGGTAATTTTGTCAAGAGTGCTCTTAGCTATGTTTGAATAAAATCGGTTCAGCCTTTCAAAAGTCATGGGCGTTTTTCTGTTTGAATCGCGGTGTTTTCGCAAGATAAATGTGTCGGGGTTTTTTAAATTTTGAAATTTTACTTGTTAGTATTTGTTGTTATAGCGGCAACAGAAATACATCATGTGTGAAAATTTCAACGGTCTAGTTATCACGGTTCATGAGATACAGCCTGGTGACAGACAGACGGACAGATCCGAATGAATATAACCGTTTTTAC
Organism: Orthosia gothica; assembly: GCA_949775005.1. Taxonomy (NCBI): domain Eukaryota; kingdom Metazoa; phylum Arthropoda; class Insecta; order Lepidoptera; family Noctuidae; genus Orthosia; species Orthosia gothica. The sequence goes on from OX459069.1 coordinate 2,123,287, forward strand.
CCTTTGGGTACGGAACCCTAAAAATTAAATGTTTTCGATCAACTTCCTCGATTGGTTATTTATGAAAATCGAGCATCAGCTAGAAGAATAAACCAAAAGGAATAAAAATAAAACCGGCCAAGTGCGAGTCGGACTCGCGCACGAAGGGTTCCGTACCATTTTCGTAAAAAACGGCAAAAAAATCCCGTTTGTTGTATGGGAGCCCCCCTTAAATATTTATTTTATTTTGTTTTTAGTATTTGTTGTTGTAGCGGCAACAGATATACACCACATGTGGAAATTTCAACTGTCTAGCTATCACGGTTCATGAGATACAGCCTGGTGACAGACAGACAGACAGACAGACGGACCGCGGAGTCTCAGTAATAGGGTCCCGTTTTTACCCTTTGGGTACGGAACCCTAAAAATAAAGGCTGACTATTTTCCCCTCTACGCAACTAAGGAGTTGCCAGATATAAACAGGTGAGTAAGCCTTATTGATATCCCCTCATCAGTTATTTAATCGAATTACATAATATCAAATGATCTTAGACCATCCCAAACATTGCCTACTTTTGGCAGTCGTTTTAGCTGTTTTCACTGTCACTGATAGAATTGTACTTTATATAGAGCCCCTTCCCACTATTAATGTTATAATGTGTCATCAAACTTACACTCAAAGGAGCCCTATCCTCTATGACGCTCCGTAAACTTGACCCCGCGCACGATGTTCGTATGGTAGTACCATCAAATCCTACATATAATTGTGTAATCACGTCCCGACTGTCGCATTAGCCGCGGCCGCTTTGTGCTTTCGGCATTCGACATAATGTTGTAGGATACTAAAATAAAGATCTCAAAATAATGGAAGAGATCCTTTTTTTTTTTTTATCGTGGAGAAATGCTCATGCATACTGCGCTACCACGGGGAGATAGCGCAGTTATGTGGGACTCTAACCCACTAAAACTCCACGGTGTCCTCCTGTGCCGCTTATGGCGGGAACACGGGTACGCGTTAGCACTCACCGCGAACCCGCCGCGGCTGTCCGTCACCGGACCCTCCTCTGGGGAATACCCCCCATCACCGGCGCACCAGAACACACTGTGCGCCGTGACCACCCCAGGGACCAAACTAGCACATTGGTGCCAGACGACCCCGTGTATGGCACCCTTGGTCCCCTCGTTACGGGTCAGGGTCAATGGCCCCGCCACCTACCATTTTTCGGCCGCAGGGGATAGGGAGAGCGGCCAACGCTATACCGGCACTCCTCTTCCCCTGCGGCCCCACCGCGTCCGCCATCAGACGGTGGCGACCCCGTCTAGGCCGCGGAAGGTAGGGAGAGCGGCGCACCGCAATACCGGCACTCCTCTCCTGCTGCGGCCTCCAACCCTCAGCCGCGATATCGTATGGGTATGGGAGACCCCATACGATATCGCGGCCCGCCTCAGTTGCGATGTCGCCTAGGCAGCACCGCAACCTACATGTTGGCCGCTACGTCGTCGGCTTATCGGCAAAAGCCCTGACGAGCGGCCCCTCCTCGGGTTCCTCTTCGCTTCACCGTGGGTGACCAAGCCACGGTTACTGAGCCCCCCCGCATCGACAAAGCGGGAACCCACCGGGGGGGATGGAAGAGATCCTAGAAGGATGGTTCTACGAGTGTTTTCGGAAATGATGTGCACTAAACTTTAAAACGTTCATGTTTTCTGTCATTTTTTAAATTGACGTCAACGTTATTAGTTGCGTTTTCAAAGAAACCTCTGTCCCGGTGTCTGTTGGCCAATTGTTCCTTGGGTGAAATGTTATTGTTCAAAACGTTCTGTTGAATAAGTATTAACTGAAGTATTGACTGAGTTATGTTTTCGAAACGTTCGTGGGTGAAAAGTCCTTTGGATGAAAAGTTAATGGTTTAAAGATAATGTTGTCCAAAGGTTCATGGACCAATTGACTGTTGGTAAACCGTTTCAGTTCCGTTTTCAAAGGAATGGATTTTGTATCAAGGATACAAAAACACTTAACTTATGACGAACTTATGACGTGAATTATCCTGCAAAAATGCTAATCCTCAATCTCGTACTTAAAAAACATTCAAATTCGAAGCTGCAATCTCATCTCCGCGACAACCAATGCCAAACCTACTCAAATACTGGGAATGTTTTTGACAAATTGAACCAATATTAGGAAGTGAACTTTCCTTAAAAAATATCGGAATGACCCGGAATCCATGTTGAAAAGTTTAACGATATCAGGGTAGTTTAGTTTACAAATAGATATGGATCAGTCGCTCCAAGTAAAATACTGGTTTTCAGCTGCATTTCATAGACTGGAAACTGTAATCCAACGCCAATATAAAAAAGCATATTATGATGGATTTTTATAAGACGTACCTAACTAAGCTTTTGCATCACCATTAAAATGCCACGTGTCTCTTAAAGCTTCCCTTCTGAAAACCACCCTTAAAAAATATGCAATTTATCTCAACTCTTCATCAAGTTGCTACTCGTATTAGAAAGCTGGATTACAATTTATTTTATTTATTTATTTATTGGCCTATCTACAATTGTTATACTGTTTATTTTAGGTATACAAGCAATATGATACAAGCATAGTATATGTCGCATCAAGGCTGGCCGATAGATGCAAACCATCGGGAATTCAGGATGTATTCCCTTAGGTTGAGACATCGTGTGTGGGCAGGTCGGTGGGTACAATCGTGCAAATGAAATCACAGAAGTTATTCGATACACTGGGTTTATTTAAATAGTCACAACTCAGTTACAATCTTGCTTACTAATATTACGGATCGACACTGATTCTACGACGTGTTAGCTCTACGGCGGTCAGTACTCAACTGCCATATTCTATGTTCCCCACCACGCCAGTGGTTAGAAATAGCGTAATGCGTAGTTGTTCTTGCTTTGCCGCCAGATGGCGTGCTTGCGATTTGTTTTGACGTCCGTACTATTGACTAAACCCGACATATACAATATATGCAAAAACAAAAATTACAACATACAAAAAATATAATAATAGTGCAGAAATAACACTTACGTGGGTAGTTTTAGAAACACAATAGGTACAAAGATGACAAGAAAAATAAATAAAAATATGGTAACTACTTTTGATGGACTTGACGCTTGAATTTTTGAAGTGTTGTGGAATAAATATCTATTGATTCATCGCAAATTTTAAAAAGCCTGCAAAGTCTGGGGATAGGGGAGTTGGATCCCGATACAGTTTTGCGGAATGGAGGACGTAACAGTTTGACAGGGTGACGCGGATAATTGTAGGGTATGTTAAAATTTAATTTACTTAACAACTGGGGACAGTCTATTTTACAGTGAAGTATTTTAAAAAGAAAAATTAAATCTATGTTATCTCTTCGTTTTTCGAGTGAAGCTATGCTAAATTTTTCAAGATGTTTTGCATAGCTCGGCACATTTTTGGCTAATCTCACAATAGGCAAGATGGTATAAAAATCTTTTCTGGATCTCCTCTAACCTAAGACTATGTGTTGCATAGTGGGGACGCCACACAACCGCGCAGTATTCTAATACAGTACGTACGAGACAGTTAAAAAGATAAACCTTAGTTTTAGGCTTGCGAAAACATTTAGCATTACGCAACACAAAACCAAGTGTCCTTGAAGCTTTTTTAATGATGTTATCCATGTGGGGAATAAATGTTAATTTACGATCAAGAAGGACTCCCAAATCTCTGATCACATCAACTTTACTGAGGTACGTACCATTCATACTGTAATTAAAATCAATGAAGTTAGACTTGCGAGTAAACGTAATTTGGGAACATTTTTCTACGTTAAGTTGCATATTATTATCCTTACACCAGTTTAAAAGTCTGTTCAAGTCATCCTGAAGTAAAGTAGAGTCGGCTAGAGAATCTATAACGCGGATTATTTTCAAATAATCGGTGAATAAGAATGGCGTGGAGTTAAAGAAGCAATAAGGAAGATCACTAACAAAGATAATAAATATTACGGGGCCCAGGTGGGAACCCTGCGGAACACCGGAGGTTATGATTATGGTTTCAGCTTTATAACCATTGGCCACAACATAAAAGGATCTATCTGTTAGGTAAGATTGCAGCCACTTAAGAAGAGAACCAGCAAAGCCGTTCGCAGCAATTTTTTTAATCAGCACTTCATGGGAAACTTTGTCAAAAGCCTTGCTGAAATCAGTGTATATGGCGTCGACTTGCTGATTCGAGTCAAGTGAAGCAGCAATGTCCTCAACGAAAGCTACTAGATTACTACAGGTGGATCTTGCAGTAGTAAAGCCATGCTGGTGGTCAGACAGATATTGCCTAAAATAGTTTTGTATGTCGGGGCATACTATTGCTTCAAAAACCTTGGCAAATGTCGGAAGGATAGATATAGGTCGATAGTTTCCTACCAAATCATCAGCGCCTGATTTATAAATCGGTACCACCTTTGCCAGCTTCAATTTTTTAGGGAAAATACCAGCGCTGAGAGATTTGTTAAAAATCAAGCATAGGGGGGTTGCCAGTTGGTCAGCGCAAGTTGCGTTAAAGTTAGGGGGAACTTTGGAGATGTTTAAGCTTTTGAGATGCTTGGCTATTTTATTCTTTGGAATCTGGATCAAGGAAAAGCTATCGGAGTTGCAAAGAAAGCTTTCAAAGAAAGCCGAAGTTTGGACTACGTTAGAGGCATGGGTAGCTGGATTGTATACTGAAGAAAAGTAGGTCCCGAACATGTTGCACATCTCATGTTGCATGTTGCGCAAAACTTGTAATGGCAATATTACAAGTTTTGCTGATGCCATTTGACATTAAAGCTGGATAGGCATTAGTAACACCCCGTTTGGACTTAATGAAGGACCAGAAAAACTTGGGATTCGTTGTTATTTTCTGTTCTATGCTACTTATATAGGAGTTGTAACATTCCCTTGCCAATCTGTCACAGCGTTTACTACACCAACGAAGGGATATTTTATCCATAGGGTTTTTGTATGTACCATACCTTCTTCTTAAGTTGTTTTTTTCACGCAGTAATCTCTCCAGCTTTTTTGTGTACCATGGTGGTCGCGAATTACTTTTAACCAAGGTCGATGGGACATATCGCTCTATGATCTAAAAAAGTACCGTATAGAACTGTTCCAACATTATATTGGGGTCGTCTGTATCCGAGAGTAATGTATTATATAATTTGAAGCATTCATAAGCCTTTTCCATCACATCACTTTGCTGGAACATAAAATCATGCCTTCAATATATATAGGTATCTCCTACCAATCTAAAACCTACTAAACCATCAATGATATCAATTCCAATTTACATAATGTAAAACACAACAGACTACCAGATAACCTAGTGTCAATATTACCATACAGACACCCACAAGATTGAATTCTCCGGAGGTCACGAAGACCTCGGTCATAACATTTTAGTACCTCTTACTGAAATGTAGTGGCTAACAGAATAGCTACCAGGGTAGGATTGGCAAAATTTTACGATGTTTAGGCACATATTTTCATCTTGTTTTATAGTAGTGTTCTTCTTGCGAGCGTCCAGATTTTTAACCCTCGAAGGAAAAGGATGGGTAAATGTAAGTTTGACGTGTGTATCTGTGTGTTTGTGTAGTTTTGATTTAGTTTTTTGTTTGAAAGTTGACTTTATCGATAGTGTTCTTAGATATGTTTGATAAAAATCGGTTCAGCTGTTCATAAGTTATGGGCGTTTTACTGTTTGAATCGGGGTGTTTTCGCAAGATATCGTCATAATATGTTCTATACTTTGATTATATAGACATGTAAATAATCAAAGGTTCTATAGAATATCGATCAAAGCGTGTCTACTACTATGTATTAGACTAGCTGACCCCTGCGGCTTCGCTCCCGTCAAAATTATAGCCTATGTTACTCGGGAATAATCTAGCTTGCGATAGGTGAAAGAATTTTTAAAATCGGTCCAGTAGTTCCGGAGCCTATTCGGTACAAACAAACAAACAAAAAAATCTTTCCTCTGTATAATATTGGTATAATAAATTATGTAGTTTAACAGTTTGGCTGCCAGAGAACGAGACACAATAGAAAATGTATTGTTTGTCGGGCATCTGGCAGTTAAGGTGTTAAGAAGCATGAAATAATAAAGTGAATTTAAAATTTTACTTACTGTTGTCTGTGTCGTATTTTCAATAATAATCATAATATAGTTTGTAAGTAGGGTTGCCAACAATATTTTGTAACAACGTAGGTATCTTAATTTATTTTCGTTAAATATATTTTTTTACATCTGCATAAAAATAAAATATTTGATAATACTTTTTCTCAAAAATGGTATGTAATGTTGACATAACATCTCTAAAAAGTATCCAGAAAGTGAACTCTACCGGAGACTATTCACAACTGTCCGGTAAGAAGCGAGATTTTAAATTTGGAATCTCCTACTGTCCAGTAAGTAAGTATGTAATTTACTTACTGGACACTTGGTCATCCTTCATCCCTTTTTTTTTTTATGGCTTCGCACGGTTTAGGTCATCCTCTTTAGATCTGCTTAGAAAAAAAAAACATAGTACCAGACACAGATTAGAGTTTAGCCATTATAACATGGTTAGAGGGAGGCTCCAAATATATATCTATCTCTTTTTGGTATGACATTTTATGAGATACATAATATATTTTGGAGCCTTAAACATCCATTTTATTGTCTGTGACACTTTTTTTTTTTTTTTTTTTATGGGTCTGTGACACATAACGCGACGCAGAAAAAGTATGCACGTTGCGTTTTGTACTTAGTAATGTTGTAGAAGTATAGTGTGGGATTTTATGTTTGTATTTAGTCATTTCAGTTTATAAATCATGTTGGATTAAAGAGTCCGTTAATCAAGATGTACAACAAACAAATATAAATGCCCCCGGTAAATCGATCACAATATCTATCAGTAATTGCCCTAATATGAATGTAACCTTCAATATTAATTAAACGAATTTGTTGTTAAACTTTCTTTCATTTTTGAGAAAAGCATTATACAAACCTCAACCAGTAAGAAAGCCATCCTGGCCTCGTATATAACCGGACCTCACCTGCGGTTCGGTCCGGTTAACTCATACTCGGCCAGGAAGGCTTACTTACTGGATTCTGCTGTAATGTACTATATTTTCAATCTTTACTGTGATGCGTAAAACGAAACACTTTTAGGTAGTTTGTTTTTGTTTGAACAATCGTTAGAAAAGTAAGTAAGTAATAATCCTTTTAAATTAATAATGATGAGGAGTAATTCTATTAGTGATACTTACAAACAAATTATAAAAATACTAGTTATTTATTTATTAATTTCGATTGTAAAACAAGCCTTTAAACTTTTATGATTCTCCGCGGAAGAAAGACACTGGAAAAAAAATTGGTTGTATTAGTTAGGTAGGTAGGGTAGCTGGTAAGGCAAGTAGGGTAGGCATGTAGGCAAGTAGGGTAGGTAGGTAGGTAAGTAAAATAGGGTAGGCAGTTGACGGAAGCGATGCTGCGGGCACAGTTAATAAGATAATAAAAACATAAATTACAGAAAACCTTTTTTTCTTTCAAATAATTTTGTTTCCTGTCCAATAATATGATACTTTATTTTTCCAGAAAAAAATTGGGACGTTATGTGAGCAGCAAAAAGCTGCAGCACACCTTTGAGCTGGTCGTCTGTGTTACTGTTAATTAAAAACAGGCTGAGGCAACCAAGTTATGACCCATCCCAACTGATGGCGCCCGTTCACGAACATGACGCATGGATTGGTACCACTCAGCTCAAACATTACTTCAAGAATTCCTAAGTCATGTAATGAACCAGTGTTCTATACAGTATATGGTATGGCCAATCAACTAGCTAACCCGCTAGAGGCCAGTTCTCAACACAGACGACAGACTTTACCGGCTTTACAATATTATTATTTTTCGTGACAGACTTTCATCTATCTATATAAGATTCCTGATGAAGTCAAAGATATCTAATAAACCAGGGGCCTTCAATAAGTTGTTCAACTACCTAACCCCCTAGAGGCCAGTTCCAGCACATTACGCGTCCGTAAAGATACAGAGCCATCGTCGTCGGTGCGCGCGCGCAGCCGTCGTAAATCCGCGCGCCATTGTGCATTGAACTCACATTTATGTGCTCCGACTTTGTGTTTGACAACTACGTTCTGATCCGTTTATGTGCTTTTGAACTTGATTATTTATATTTAGTAGGCTATATCATAGTTTATAGTGGATAGGATACCTACAATAATTTAAACTAACTTTTGAACAAATAGTAATCGCTTCGGAAGTTGAGACACCTGTTTTGTATCGTTTTTCAACACCGACTTCGGAAACGAAAGTTATTTTGCACATTTTAGTGTTTTGCTTTTGTATTCGGTAAATATTTTGTGAAAAAGTTTTATTTCCTTCGTTTTAATTTTAGTACCCTATCACTAAAAAGTGAGCAGAGTAAATAAAGGATTGACAAAATACCCATAATAACTACATTTATTTACACATTCGTGCGGTTTGTCGCTAAGGAGTTCCGTATGTTCCATAACTTGAAAACTGCTGAACCGATTTTAATGCAACTTGCACTGTTACCTAATTTGAGAGATACTTAATATCATAAAAAATAATGATCACGATCCGATTAGTTGTTTCGGAGAAATGCGTGGTAGAACATACATAAATATGTTAAAAACAAATACACAAGAATAAGAAATTTTATTTGCTCAAACATGGGTAAACATCAATCAGCTTGCCTAGCCTTTTTCGAACAATATTGGGGTCGGCTTCCAGTCTTACTGGATTCAGCTGAGTACCCGTGTTTTACACGGAGCGACTGCCTATCTGACCTCCACAACCCAGTTACTGGGTAACACGGTACATGGGTATAGATACAGGAATAAAATAAATAATGCAAGCAAGATCTTAAATAAGCTCACGACATGTCTGCCATTTCTCATGGCGTACAAATATTTTAGGTATAATTATTATTATTGAATCAATGATTTTTAAATGTTACAACTCTACATTAAATATACATTTAATACTGCTACGCAAAGGGTTTTACCGCTATCAGTCGACCAATCACACAGACAGAAATCCACATCGCGTCATTCATCTCGCATGTGATTGGTCGATTTGATAGCGGTCAAACCCTTCGCCTTGCCGAATTCACTTGCGCAATTAGGCTGCTGGTCACCCATCTGTGGACAGTGTAAACTTACATCATCAGCAAGCGTTGCTTATCTATCGAAGATTGAAGGGGAGATAACTTTGGAGAAGACTTTAGTTCTGAACGACTTAACAGGTCAACTGAGCTATCATATGTGTATGCTACAAAGTCCATAAAAATCTAAAATGTTTTTCCGACAAAGCCAGACTGAAGAGGGAATGCTTAGGTAAACCTGAGTTATTTTCTAAATAAGTAAACACTTTGTTGTCATCACTTTAATAACTTAACTACGCCTCAAACACTAAAAAAACACCCAACTATTACGCATTTCTGCCCTTTAACACGAGAATCTACCAAGAAAGAATCCTGCCTGCAGCAATTACGAATTATTATGTGCAATTATTGTTTATAATTATAATTTATCTGCGCCATTAGCTGCGCGGGCGCAAGCGCGGAGAATATAGTCATCTATCATGTAAAGATAAATATTAGCCAAGAAGCCAGCGAGATTTAATGCCTGATATTTAGATGGGAGCAGGAAAATTATAGCTAGAATGTCAGATGTTTCCTTGCATCATGATTATTTGACCTGGTAGGGTCTAGCAGCTAGATCCTACCTAGCTAGGCTCTAGTTAAAAGAAGGACTTTATTTTTCCCTAAGATGTCGTATCTGACGGTGCCTACTTAAAGCTGGATTCACACGGCACTATATTGCGCCATTTATACTGCAGTATTGGTGGGATCACACGTAACATTTTCCAGATTCTATGTTCGACTTTATGTATGATTTTCAACTTTTTGTGTATATTCACCGATTTCTCCATCAAATGTGGATTTGAAAATTCTTTTATTGTTTCAAAGAGTATGTTCCTAAATTATGATGAAGAACTTTGGAGATATAATATACAACAGAACTCTTCTATAAATGACGGCAAATCTCTTGGGATTGCTGCAATCGCATGTCTAACAGATGCAGGCAGATGTGTACAGTTCACCTTGGTACACTCTCATTTCACCGGTTATGTTCAAGTTTCATGATATTCGGGTAACATATTCTGGCATTATAGGTACCTTACTAAAGAACTTGCCTATTAGGTACACCTAAAACGTGAAAATAAAAATCTTTTTTACACAAAAAATACTACCGACTTCGAAATAAAAACACTACAAAGTGAAAATTAACTTTCTTTCGGTGTCCGAAGCGAAAAAAAATGTTACCTACCCAAAGACAACGACTTCCAAAAAGAAAGTACTTCCGTCCGTCAGTGAGATTATCAAATAATATTGAACCTGTATGTTTTGCTTTCTCAAATAAATAAAACTGTCAGAGATTTAAGCACATCAAGTTCAGGAGCTTGTGACGTCACTTTGTTTAATAGTACACCGTGACGTCACACGATATTTCAACGCACTGTATCGTCGTGTTTTTTGTTTACGTGGCAAACGAAAAAATACGTGTTCAATATCTTTAGGTTATTTAACTGACGGACTAAATATATATTTTTAGTCAACTACCCTATTAGATAAAAGTTTTAGTAAACATTACTGCATTATTTGGACGTCCGATTTCAATCAATTATATTAACTGTTATTTATTTATTTATATACACTTTATTGTACACCATGTTAGTACGTTTGCTCAGCCCATTCATAACTCAAGTAGTCAAGTATAAACTCTAGAGGATTGAGATTTAAGCACAAACAATTTATTTAATTGAAACACTTAGTTTTGTCCGTGACATCGCTTGCTCGTTTTTCTGCAAGGACTTGAATAGTTGTTATTTCTATGTACAAACAAAGTTGCATAATGATTTAATTCGTTTATAAATGTGGTTGTAAGGGCCTAAACAAAAAACTGCGGTACGACATCGTCGCATCGTAAAAATCTACGAGCTTGTTGTTGCTTAGCTGTTTTCTGCGTTGCGAATTCACGTCTATTCGCAGATGTGTGTTTGGGCCCTTAAGGTTACACTAGTCGAAAATTCTTCCATACAAACGTAGTCTAGAGATTACTCCACTGTTTGACGATGAACGTTCAAAATAAAAAATGATATCAATTTATCTCATCATTATCTAGTCCTGTATGGAAACAAAAATATAAATAAATAAAATATTTGAAAGTTATGAGCGTCGAAAGTTCCATATTTCAACACTAATTTTAACGCATCTTTGGGCGGAAATAAATACCATAAGAAGAAGGAAAATTGCAAAACGGCCTCCATACAGGGATAGATTAGTAATTCAATAATGCAACTAATGTTATTTTATAAATATACAATTATTCGTTTTTTCATGATATCTAGACTCCCAAAGGTCTGTTTATAAAATTTCGCGCGCTCGTTTTCGTCCTAAATCGTCATCCATTTCGATAAAAATGTGCAAAAGTGCTAATTTGTACGCGAAATAGCTTCGTACTGCTCATCACAGCATCTATTTCTTTCGCACGTGTTGTAGGATAAGATAGCATGCATTTTTACACCGCGCACGAAATAGTTCGTGCCGTCGACTAGTTCAACCTTAACGTTGAAAACAATTGTAGCTTGGAGGTTTTGAACAAGAAAAGGTTTCTTCAAAACTATCTTATACTTCATCGCCTAAGATTCTATTCCTTGTATTCGTAAATTCTTCCTTGATTTTCCAAAAAGCAAAAGTATTAACGGAAACCTATTTAAATAAAAAAGTAGAAACACCACCTATCTATCAAAGGCTCAAAACTCTAGTTGTAGTGACGGATTGACCCAAAACCTGATTTGAAAGGCCTATACAAATAGCGATTCCTTAAAGGTTTTGCTAAATAAATGTGTTTTCTTTTTATTGTCAAAAGAACCAAAATGGTGTCAATCTCATCACTCTACCGCTTAGATAAAGTACCTATAGATTTAGCCTTAAAATGAGCTTGATTGATAGTGCGAGATCGCTGATTAGCAGCCCAATGTAAATAATAAGGACAAAAGATTATTTTTTGTCTTTGTCACCATGGCCGGCTTTTGTTGTTTGTCTAACGCTAATGTCATGGCAGGTTTGACAAACTAACTCGGTCGTGTTTGTTTTTGTTGTGATTTCGCGGTATTCAGTGTTTATTGATACAAAGAATTGGGTTATTTATAGATAATAAGTGTCAGTGCGATGGTGGGTTGAAGTGTTCTAGGCTGTAAATGCCAAAGTGTTATTGTTATTGTTGTTTCATGTGCGGCCACGCCATGGCTCCATCTATAGGTACTTTATCTAAGCTCTACCGCAATGTCAAAAGGTAAATCCTAATCAACTTATCGATTATCGCCATCGCTGTGTGTGCTGTGTGATATATTACCACTGTTCTTGTAATGTAATATGTTTGTATGTCTTTTTGCAGCAATTAAATACGATTTCTTTCCTTTTTTATTTTTTTATTTAACGATAGGCTTCTGAGAATTTCGTTTTTTCTAGAGCACAAAAATCTAGAATAGAAAGGATGCAATACCTCCACGAACCAAAACCTTTGAGCTTTCACCATGCATTCAAATCAACCTCAAAACAAACGTACGGACAGCAAAACCTTTATTTCTTCGAATCGCCGTATGTTTGCGGACAAAAGGCACACAGGGGGTAAGCAAATACTGAGTAGAAAGTATTGACAATGTGCCCAATATCGTGGAGGGAAGGTTCGCAATTTGTTAGTCTGTTTGCGGCCATCGCACAAACATGACGGCGGATTAAATGGCTTATTCTGTTCCGTTGAGAAGGATCATTGACTTTGGTTTCTGGATTGATAGGTCTTTTTTAGGGTTCCGTACTATAATGGTAAAAAAGGAGCAGTGGTAGCGGATGGTCTGACTTTAATAGACCTAATACGGTGTCTTTGATTGAGAAAGTAAACGAAATGTATTGGTCTAGAAACTTAGCCATAAGTGTGCGATGATAATAATACCAGCCTGTCCCACTGCAGGGCAAAGGCCTCTTCTCAAACAGAGAAGACACGAGCTTTAATCAACACGCTTGCATGATGGATTGCGAAAATAAAAAGAACTCTCTAATAAACAAGTAAAATTTCAAAATTTAAAAAACCCCCGACATATTTATCTTGCGAAAACATTCCGATGCAAACAGTAAAATGCCCATAACTTTTGAACGGCTGAACTGATTCTATTCAAACATAGCTAAGAACAAAATTTGACAAAATCGGTTCATCCGTTTAGGCACTATGATGCCACAGAGAGACACACAGTTACACAGATACACAGCAACACACGTGAAACTTATAACACCCCTCTTTTTCCGGCGGGGGTTAAAAAATGGTATTTTCCAATAGTTACCTCTCCGCAATATTTGTGATATCATAGAAAATGAACGAAGAAATGCAGTTTTTATTAAACGAACTACTAAGCCTTAGACAAAGTGAATATTAACATTACTTCTCAATTATCAGTACATTTAAAATCAGACAATAAAATTTACATTTCCTGTCGTCTTCAAGACGATTTATATTCTCCAAGTCCTGGATGAAGACACCTTTCTTTTTTCCCATTTCCGCTTCGAAAAATATAACTTTCTACCGGTTCACCCTCAGACCCCAGTGGAAGGATTGCAATCATTCGCAGGAGAGGAGGGTCAGGTCACTATTACCATAATGAGGAAGCCAGACAGGCAGTAACAAGCTGCAACATTTTTCATAATTTCCACCCTTTATCTCTAGGGCTTTGACGCGGCGGAAACATACGGGAGTGAAAGATGGACGGTAATGCTGTATTCAGCGAGAAGACCTAGGGTCGGCTTCTGTATGGAGTGTTTTTATTAAATAATTTAAAAAAAAGTTAAATCAAAAAATCAAAAAACCCGACTGCTTAAAAGCGAGCTAAAAAGCTACATCGGCACCTGACGCGCTGCAAGTCAGTACTCCACCCACCCAGCTTCTCAACATTAACACGGAACCACCGTCAGCCTCTGAAGTTGCGGAGGCAATCCGCTCTTTGAAGACAGGCAAAGCACCAGGACTCGACCTGATAACTGCGGAAATGGTTCAAGCCGACTTACCCACCGCAGTCGACGTCCTGACGCCGCTCATTGAAAAGATCTGGATCGCCGAAGAACTACCAGACGAATGGAACAAAGGTCTCCTTATAACTGTTCCTAAGAAAGGTGATCTTAGCCAGTGCGGTAACTGGAGAGGTATAACTTTGCTCTCGATTTCTGTTGGCGCATCACATATGCGCGGGCGTCCGAGAGGCAGGCGCGGGGTGTCGGGGGACCGAACCCACGACGCGACGGCCGGCTGCGCGCCCGCCGCTCCACTCAGCTCACAGACACCAGCCATTACGGGCATTTCTTTGTACCTATTTCTATCTGAGTTGATAGCGTAATAACAGTAATATACCTATTTTAATACAGTCCACTCTTTTATTATAAAGTCCCGATTGAGCCTATTCATTGGTCCTTCGATTGCTCAAAAATAAACACCGGTTTTGCTGTAATTAACGCCGTCAACAACATCGGTCGTCATGTTCACCTGTGCGGACTTGGACCGTTCGCGAGCACCACGCGGTACGACCACGAAGAAAAGAACAAAGAAGTCGTTCCCGAGGCAGCCTGCATAGTCAACGTGGGAGCTGACGTCATTCTTTGGGAGTATAATACTGTATTTGAGTGAGTCCGTTCCAATTAGTTATTTTTCTGCTTTCATCTTCTTGCCGAAAAACGTTGTTCATCTTCCTATCTTTCAGTGTTCATACAGTGTCTCAACATTAGTGCTTTCATAGTGTTTCCTACGCACTGCTTGTAAAATTACGCATATTTTGTATCGAAAACGCTCGGTAATTAGCTACTTCGCACCGCGATAACACGTGTTGAGTTGTTGACCTTGAAATTTTTTCTCGATCCCTTTCACTAACGCACAGCTGTTTGTGGTTGTCTTATCTATTGAGTACATTAGCATCAGTGCGTCCAGCTGTTATTTAACTTTACAATGGCAGATAACTTAAAAACATTGATAAAAAAACGTAGTTCAATTAAATCAAAGCTTACTATTTACAGTAACTATTTAAATTTAGTAAAAAGTAGTTCCGCAATATCAGAGTTGCAACGTTTAGATTTAGAGGAGCGTTTTAATAGATTTGAAACCTTACATACCGAATTTGACGCCTTACAGACACACATCGAAGTGATATCCGACGACAACGAGGCAGCATTGACTGAACGTGAGGACTTTGACCGCCAGTTTTTCAACTTGGTGGCACTCACGCGCAGCCTGCTCGGTGTCTCGACCAACGGTGCTGCGTCGGAGGCGGGCTTCAAAGATGCTGACTCAGGTGCACATGTTTCATTTAGGAATTCTTTTGTTCGTTTGCCTAAAATAGATTTGCCACATTTCGATGGGAACTACCAATGCTGGCTTGAGTTTAGGGACACTTTTGGGTCATTGATTCACGACAATTCTAGCATAAGTGATATCAACAAGTTTCACTATTTGCGAGCTTCACTCCAGGGGAATGCAGCTTTAATTATAAAAAACATTGACTTTAAAGCTGACCATTATAATTTAGCGTGGGACCTGTTGTGCGAACGTTACAATAACAACCGACTTTTAGTGAAAAATCATTTACAAGCTTTATTTGACGTTGAACCTCTTACAAAAGAATCAAGTGTTTACATTAGAAACCTTGTTGATGTTATTAATAAAAATATTAGGGCACTAACTTCATTAAAAAGGCCCACTCAATATTGGGATGATATTATTATTTATTTTATGATTAAAAAATTAGATTTAACAACAAGTCGTGACTGGGAAGAGCATAGAAACAATACTTTTAAAGATGATCCTACTTTAACACAATTTTGTTCTTTTTTAAGCAGAAAAGCGGACTGGTTAGAATCAGTGGAGACAAATCTTAGTTCTTCCGAAACGAATGCTATAATTGCCTTAAATAATAGTCATTCAAATAAAACCGATTCTAAGCATACAACAAATAAAAAAATTGAAAATATAAATAAAAACAGTAAATGTCCACTTTGCTCCCAAGCACATACGTTATTTAAATGTGAATCTTTTAGAAACTTGTCAATAGAAAATCGTATACAAAAGGCAACTCAATTTAATGTTTGCATTAATTGCTTACGCTTTGGACATAATTCTACAAAATGTAGATTTTCACATTGCAAATATTGCAAAACAAAGCACAATACGCTTTTGCATTTGGAAAGTAACGAGCCCAAACTTGCTTCCAATCCAATGCCTTCTATCACGCCTTTTGCACTGTCTTCTGCTTCTCCTTCTTCAAATGTTGTGCTTTCAGCCAATTCCATGCAGCTTGCTACTTCTGCGCATGTTTTACTGTCCACAGCTATGGTGAACGTGACTGGCGTGACGGGTAAGAAGTACACTGCGCGCCTACTGCTGGACAATGGCAGTTCGGCGAACTTTGTTACGCAGAGCTTATCAGAGAAGCTGGGTTTGTTACGACGCGGTACGAGCACCAAGGTAACGGGTATTAATAACCACATATCCACCAGTACACAGTCTTGTCACCTCTCAATAGAGTCTTTATGCTGTGCCTTTAATGTAGATATCGAGTGTCACATTTTGCCTGAAATCACAAAATTTCTACCGTCTTCATTCATACACATCAATCACGTCCCTATTCCTTCAGGTATTAAACTAGCAGACCCGAACTTTAATGTTCCGTCGGTCGTAGACATCCTGGTAGGGGCTGAAGTTTTCTGGAATGTCTTAGGCAGCAAAACAATTGACTTAGGGAAAAACCTACCTAAATTATGCGAGACCAAGTTAGGATGGTTAGTTTCAGGTAGTATTTCGCGCCACTCATGTTTTTCCGTCAATCATTTTTGCCATCATTCCAATGTCACTCCCGACCTAACTCAATTTTGGGAGCTTGACCATATTGCTTCAAAACATTCACTCTCGCTTGAGGAGAGAATGTGTGAGCAGTCTTTTGCTCAAACCACCGTCCGTAATGATGGTGGGGGATTCGTAGTATCAATGCCTTTAAGAGGGGATCCTAGTACATTAGGTCATTCATTTACCAATGCTAGAAATCGTTTTCTTTCCCTTGAACGGCGATTTAAACGCGATCCATCATTTTATAAAAAATACAATGAGTTCATGAGAGAATATGAGCGCCTTGGTCATATGACGTTAGACTCAGACTGTACTCCTTCACCAGAAAACTCCATGAAAAATTATTACATTCCACATCATGGAGTTATTCGCAGTTCTAGCACCACTACACAGCTACGCGTAGTATTCGACGCATCAGCTCCTACCAGTTCGGGGGCGTCGCTTAACGACATCCAGATGGTCGGTCCCGTAGTACAAGACGATCTGTTTTCCATTTTAACACGTTTTCGTCAGCATAAGTACGTGGTCTCAGGTGACGTGGAAAAAATGTACAGAGCCATAGAGTTAAATCCAGTCCAACGACCTCTTCAAAAAATAGTTTACAGATTTGAACCTTCAGAACCTCTTAGAACCTACACTTTAAATACGGTTACCTATGGTACCGCTTCTGCGCCCTATTTAGCCACTAAGTGTCTTGTAAGTCTGGCTGATGACATTGAGGACAGTCGTGCCAAATGCGCTATACGACGAGATTTTTACGTCGACGACTTTCTTAGTGGAGGGGATACGATAGCTGAAACGGTAGATATTTCAAAAAAGGTACATTCTGTTCTATCATCTGCAAAATTCAATTTAAGAAAATGGCGATCAAACAATCCAAAAATTCTAAAAGAAATTACACATAGCAACGAGTTACATAACACTTTAAATTTTTCTGAGCATAGTCCAAACTCTCAATCTAAGACTTTAGGTCTTAACTGGATTTGTGACTCTGATTCACTCACTTATGCTATAAATATCACCTCCACTACTAAAGTCACAAAACGTCATGTCCTTTCCGTTATCAGTCAAATCTTTGACCCATTAGGCCTCGTAGGTCCATGCGTCGTCGAAGCAAAGCTGATTATGCAGCGTCTATGGCAAGACAAGTATGACTGGGATGACGAAGTATCGCACGAAGTCAAAAATCTTTGGTATACATTTGAAGGCACAATAACAGCATTAAATAAATTAAATATTCCTCGTTGGGTTTTGCGTGAAGACTCTATTACGCATGAAGTACACGTCTTTACCGACGCGTCCGAGAGGGCGTACGGCGCTTGTGTGTACATTCGGTCTTGTAATGGCAGTGGGTCCATAGGCGTACAACTTCTAGTCTCTAGAAATCGTGTAGCGCCGATCAAACCAACGACGATACCGAGGCTTGAACTTTGTGGAGCTTTGTTGGGTGCAAGGCTGTGTACTAAGGTTCAGGAATCGCTTACCATGCCCATTCATAAATGTAGATTCTGGTGCGACTCAACCATAGTCCTGGGTTGGCTCTCTACTCCTTCTAATCAATTAAAACCTTTTGTCAGAAACAGAGTCAATGAAATACAGGAAAGTACTTGTGGTCATACCTGGAGCTACGTACCGTCGAAGGACAACCCGGCGGATCTTGTTTCCCGTGGTCTCAGTGCCGACGTTATCATGCACACACCTCTGTGGTGGTCTGGACCCTCATTTTTACAGCATAGTGAAAATGAGTGGCCTAGCATGCCAAACAACGGGAAAGATAGTCTGCCGGAAGTAGTGACTCATTACATTGGTAGTAATAGTGACAATCATATTTCGTTACGTAGTGATCATTTAGACGTAACTATTCATTCATCAATCATTTCTAATTTATTAGTAAAGTATTCTAGTTTATTAAAAATACAAAATATAATTACATATATACAACGCTTTGTTTACAACATAAAAAATAAAAATAAATTGCATGGTAATTTTTCAACAACAGAACTAGAAAACTCATTAAATATAATTATACATTATTCACAGCTTGAAATGTTTCCAGAAGAGTATAATTTGTTAAAGTCTGGACAAAAATTACCGCGCAAAAGTAGATTGCTTCCTCTGACACCGTTCATTGACAATCATAACCTCATTCGCGTGGGCGGAAGGCTCGATAACTCCCCCTACGATTTTAGCGTGAAACATCCTATTGTTTTATGCAGTAAGCATATACTTACAAAACTTATATTTCAAATGCAACATTTAAAACTTGTACATGCAGGTCCACAGTTGTTATTGTCACATATACGGCAAACATATTGGCCTCTAGGCGGCAGAAACTTGTCTAGATTTGTCGTGAATAAATGTCTTAAATGTTTTCGACATAAGGCTCAGAACGTTCAGCCTATAATGGGTCAACTACCTAGCTCAAGAACAAATCTTGAGTTTCCTTTCTTAAATAGTTATGTTGACTACGCCGGGCCAGTATTGGTGGCCAATCGTAAAGGCCGAGGATGCAAACTTACAAAGTCCTATATGTGCATCTTTGTTTGCTCGGCAGTAAAAGCCGTACATTTGGAGCTCGTCACCGACCTCACCACTGAGGCCTACATGGCCGCTCTAAATCGGTTCGTGGCGCGTCGTGGCAAGCCTCGAAGCATCACGTCCGATAACGGGACTAACTTTGTAGGCGCATCAAATGAGATGTACAGGTTCTTGCAATCATCAAATGTTGCATCTGAAATGGCGCAGCAGGGTATTGAATTTATTTTCACGCCCGCATACAGCCCTCATTTCAATTCATTGGCTGAAGCTGCTGTAAAATCATGTAAGCATCATTTAAAACGATTACTGCATCTTACTCATTTCACCTTCGAAGAGATGGCTACCTGTCTCACTCATATAGAGGCGGTTCTTAACTCACGCCCTCTTACTCCTCTTTCTTCAGACCCTAACGATTTTTCGGCACTTACTCCCTTTCACTTCCTAATTGGACGGCCATTCTTATCAGTACCACATCCTCAGGTGACTGAAGCCAACATCACGCGACTGGATCGCTGGAAGAGAATTCAGCACATCAGACAGCATTTCTGGCGACGGTTTCATAACGAGTACACTTCTCTGCTGCAGGCCAAATCCAAGTGGTTTCATTCCAGAGGTGAAGTGAAGCCGGGGTCCTTAGTCCTGATAAAGGACAAAACAACGCCGCCTCTGCTCTGGTCCCTGGGCCGGGTCACGAAGACCTATCCTGGCGTAGACGGAGTCACGAGAGTGGCCGAACTGAAGACGAAGCGGGGCACCATTCGTCGTGCTTTCAACTGCATCTGCCCCCTTCCAATCGACAATTGAAGACTTCCCTTCAACCCGGGGAATATGTTGGCGCATCACATATGCGCGGGCGTCCGAGAGGCAGGCGCGGGGTGTCGGGGGACCGAACCCACGACGCGACGGCCGGCTGCGCGCCCGCCGCGCCACTCAGCTCACAGACACCAGCCATTACGGGCATTTCTTTGTACCTATTTCTATCTGAGTTGATAGCGTAATAACAGTAATATACCTATTTTAATACAGTCCACTCTTTTATTATAAAGTCCCGATTGAGCCTATTCAATTTCCTCTAAGGTATTTTGCAAGATCATCCTGGACAGATTGTCGAAGGCCGTGGATCCTCTTCTACGCAAGGAGCAGGCTGGTTTCCGCTCGAACCGCTCCTGTACGGACCAGATCAACACTCTCCGTATCATACTGGAACAGGCATCAGAATGGCAGAGGGAGATTTATCTAACCTTCGTAGACTTCGAAAAGGCCTTTGATACGCTGAAGTGGTCTAGTATCTGGTCCCGCCTACTGGAAATTGGAGTGCCGCCGAAAATAGTCCGTCTGTTGCAGAGTATTTATAAGAAATACTCCTGTAAGGTTACTCATAACGGCCTCAAATCGGATGACGTAACAGTGCACGCGGGTGTCCGCCAAGGCTACCTCCTGTCACCACTCCTCTTCCTGGTCGTTCTTGATGGAATTATGCTTCGCATCTACGATAACCGGCGCCGCGGCATAGAGTGGGGATTATCCAACGTCTTGGAAGACTTGGATTACGCTGATGACCTATGCCTGCTGAGTCATACCCACGCCGATATGCAAGCAAAGCTAAAAGATCTACGCCAGGAAGCGGCAAAAACGGGGCTCAAAATAAACATCCGGAAGACCCAGGAAATGAGAACTGGAGTGAAGAACCACTCACCGTTGCTGATTGGCACAGAGGCAGTGGAACGCGTCCACCAATTTACATACGTCGGGAGTGTCGTGTCGGAGACTGGGGGAAGTGAAGAGGACATCGTTTCACGGATCGCCAAAGCCCGAGCAACCTTCGCGCAGCTGAGACCTGTTTGGCAATCGCGGAAACTGACCCGAAGGATTAAACTCAAAATCTTCGGGTCCAATGTCAAATCCGTGCTGCTCTACGGGTGCGAAACGTGGAAGGTCACAAAGGACATCTCACGCCAAATACAAGTCTTCGTCAACCGCTGTCTTCGTCGTATTCTCGGAGTTTACTGGCCCGAGACCATCTCCAATGTAGAGCTGTTGGAGAAATGCCACGAGAGCCCGATCGACCGCCAGATCAAGCGTCGCAAGTGGAGATGGATTGGCCACACGCTCCGAAGGGGTCCCGATCACATACCCAAACAAGCTTTGGACTGGAATCCCCAGGGGAAACGAAAGCGTGGCCGTCCCCGTCAAACCTGGCGTCGCACAGTGTTGGCAGAAGCGACGAGCATCGGAATGACATGGAGCGAGGTGAAGCGTGAAGCTCAAGACCGATCGCGATGGAGGACATCTGTGGACGCGCTCTGCCCCATCTAGGGGTTAAAGGACATTAAGTCAAGTAAGTCAAGTACATAGTGTAGATGTACACACAGTATAATACACAGAGATACAACATGACATTAGAATACAACAAAGGCATTCGTCATTTCGTGTCGATTTCGATTTGTCAAATTTTGTCTGTCCAGAATGTAGGATAACTCGCTAGTTTGTGAACGTGTCAAACCCTAATTTTATGCCAAAGTTGGACAGGTATAAAAATAAAAAATATATACGTCAGATAATACATTCATCTTATCTTAAACTAACGGACGCCCCTGGGTTTCACCCGCGTAAATAGCCTATGTCACCCGGGGATAGTGTAGCTTCCCAACGGTGAAAGAATTTTTGAAATCGGTCCAGTAGTTTTTAAGTTAATTCGTTACATACAAACATACAAAACTTTCCTCTTTATAATATTAGTATAGATATAGACTGACATATGCATCGTATTATTGTATTAAACAAAAGGTACTGCTACTGATTCCCAAGCTAAGCCTGAGCTTGTATTTTGGGAAACAGTGTTTAGCTGCAGGAAGTACCACATAATAAAATACAAATAAATTAGGTTGAATGTCGCTGCAGTAGATTTACAATATTCTTAGGATAACTTTCGGTAGTTCTTATTCTAAAATTTATTTTTTAATTTTACTTAAGTTTAACAGATGTGTGTGATCAGTGTGTGAGTGAGTGTATGTGTGTGAGAGTTTGTTTAGTAGGTCTTCCGTCTTCCGATAGTCGAAGCCATTCAGAAACCATTCAGAAACTTTACCTTTAAGTTCGTGTCTTTCGTGAAGTCAAAGATATCTAATAAACCAGGGGCCTTCAATAAGTTGTTCAACTACCTAACCCCCTAGAGGCCAGTTCCAGCACATTACGCGTCCGTAAAGATACAGAGCCATCGTCGTCGGTGCGCGCGCGCAGCCGTCGTAAATCCGCGCGCCATTGTGCATTGAACTCACATTTATGTGCTCCGACTTTGTGTTTGACAACTACGTTCTGATCCGTTTATGTGCTTTTGAACTTGATTATTTATATTTAGTAGGCTATATCATAGTTTATAGTGGATAGGATACCTACAATAATTTAAACTAACTTTTGAACAAATAGTAATCGCTTCGGAAGTTGAGACACCTGTTTTGTATCGTTTTTCAACACCGACTTCGGAAACGAAAGTTATTTTGCACATTTTAGTGTTTTGCTTTTGTATTCGGTAAATATTTTGTGAAAAAGTTTTATTTCCTTCGTTTTAATTTTAGTACCCTATCACTAAAAAGTGAGCAGAGTAAATAAAGGATTGACAAAATACCCATAATAACTACATTTATTTACACATTCGTGCGGTTTGTCGCTAAGGAGTTCCGTATGTTCCATAACTTGAAAACTGCTGAACCGATTTTAATGCAACTTGCACTGTTACCTAATTTGAGAGATACTTAATATCATAAAAAATAATGATCACGATCCGATTAGTTGTTTCGGAGAAATGCGTGGTAGAACATACATAAATATGTTAAAAACAAATACACAAGAATAAGAAATTTTATTTGCTCAAACATGGGTAAACATCAATCAGCTTGCCTAGCCTTTTTCGAACAATATTGGGGTCGGCTTCCAGTCTTACTGGATTCAGCTGAGTACCCGTGTTTTACACGGAGCGACTGCCTATCTGACCTCCACAACCCAGTTACTGGGTAACACGGTACATGGGTATAGATACAGGAATAAAATAAATAATGCAAGCAAGATCTTAAATAAGCTCACGACATGTCTGCCATTTCTCATGGCGTACAAATATTTTAGGTATAATTATTATTATTGAATCAATGATTTTTAAATGTTACAACTCTACATTAAATATACATTTAATACTGCTACGCAAAGGGTTTTACCGCTATCAGTCGACCAATCACACAGACAGAAATCCACATCGCGTCATTCATCTCGCATGTGATTGGTCGATTTGATAGCGGTCAAACCCTTCGCCTTGCCGAATTCACTTGCGCAATTAGGCTGCTGGTCACCCATCTGTGGACAGTGTAAACTTACATCATCAGCAAGCGTTGCTTATCTATCGAAGATTGAAGGGGAGATAACTTTGGAGAAGACTTTAGTTCTGAACGACTTAACAGGTCAACTGAGCTATCATATGTGTATGCTACAAAGTCCATAAAAATCTAAAATGTTTTTCCGACAAAGCCAGACTGAAGAGGGAATGCTTAGGTAAACCTGAGTTATTTTCTAAATAAGTAAACACTTTGTTGTCATCACTTTAATAACTTAACTACGCCTCAAACACTAAAAAAACACCCAACTATTACGCATTTCTGCCCTTTAACACGAGAATCTACCAAGAAAGAATCCTGCCTGCAGCAATTACGAATTATTATGTGCAATTATTGTTTATAATTATAATTTATCTGCGCCATTAGCTGCGCGGGCGCAAGCGCGGAGAATATAGTCATCTATCATGTAAAGATAAATATTAGCCAAGAAGCCAGCGAGATTTAATGCCTGATATTTAGATGGGAGCAGGAAAATTATAGCTAGAATGTCAGATGTTTCCTTGCATCATGATTATTTGACCTGGTAGGGTCTAGCAGCTAGATCCTACCTAGCTAGGCTCTAGTTAAAAGAAGGACTTTATTTTTCCCTAAGATGTCGTATCTGACGGTGCCTACTTAAAGCTGGATTCACACGGCACTATATTGCGCCATTTATACTGCAGTATTGGTGGGATCACACGTAACATTTTCCAGATTCTATGTTCGACTTTATGTATGATTTTCAACTTTTTGTGTATATTCACCGATTTCTCCATCAAATGTGGATTTGAAAATTCTTTTATTGTTTCAAAGAGTATGTTCCTAAATTATGATGAAGAACTTTGGAGATATAATATACAACAGAACTCTTCTATAAATGACGGCAAATCTCTTGGGATTGCTGCAATCGCATGTCTAACAGATGCAGGCAGATGTGTACAGTTCACCTTGGTACACTCTCATTTCACCGGTTATGTTCAAGTTTCATGATATTCGGGTAACATATTCTGGCATTATAGGTACCTTACTAAAGAACTTGCCTATTAGGTACACCTAAAACGTGAAAATAAAAATCTTTTTTACACAAAAAATACTACCGACTTCGAAATAAAAACACTACAAAGTGAAAATTAACTTTCTTTCGGTGTCCGAAGCGAAAAAAAATTTTACCTACCCAAAGACAACGACTTCCAAAAAGAAAGTACTTCCGTCCGTCAGTGAGATTATCAAATAATATTGAACCTGTATGTTTTGCTTTCTCAAATAAATAAAACTGTCAGAGATTTAAGCACATCAAGTTCAGGAGCTTGTGACGTCACTTTGTTATATAGTACACCGTGACGTCACACGATATTTCAACGCACTGTATCGTCGTGTTTTTTGTTTACGTGGCAAACGAAAAAATACGTGTTCAATATCTTTAGGTTATTTAACTGACGGACTAAATATATATTTTTAGTCAACTACCCTATTAGATAAAAGTTTTAGTAAACATTACTGCATTATTTGGACGTCCGATTTCAATCAATTATATTAACTGTTATTTATTTATTTATATACACTTTATTGTACACCATGTTAGTACGTTTGCTCAGCCCATTCATAACTCAAGTAGTCAAGTATAAACTCTAGAGGATTGAGATTTAAGCACAAACAATTTATTTAATTGAAACACTTAGTTTTGTCCGTGACATCGCTTGCTCGTTTTTCTGCAAGGACTTGAATAGTTGTTATTTCTATGTACAAACAAAGTTGCATAATGATTTAATTCGTTTATAAATGTGGTTGTAAGGGCCTAAACAAAAAACTGCGGTACGACATCGTCGCATCGTAAAAATCTACGAGCTTGTTGTTGCTTAGCTGTTTTCTGCGTTGCGAATTCACGTCTATTCGCAGATGTGTGTTTGGGCCCTTAAGGTTACACTAGTCGAAAATTCTTCCATACAAACGTAGTCTAGAGATTACTCCACTGTTTGACGATGAACGTTCAAAATAAAAAATGATATCAATTTATCTCATCATTATCTAGTCCTGTATGGAAACAAAAATATAAATAAATAAAATATTTGAAAGTTATGAGCGTCGAAAGTTCCATATTTCAACACTAATTTTAACGCATCTTTGGGCGGAAATAAATACCATAAGAAGAAGGAAAATTGCAAAACGGCCTCCATACAGGGATAGATTAGTAATTCAATAATGCAACTAATGTTATTTTATAAATATACAATTATTCGTTTTTTCATGATATCTAGACTCCCAAAGGTCTGTTTATAAAATTTCGCGCGCTCGTTTTCGTCCTAAATCGTCATCCATTTCGATAAAAATGTGCAAAAGTGCTAATTTGTACGCGAAATAGCTTCGTACTGCTCATCACAGCATCTATTTCTTTCGCACGTGTTGTAGGATAAGATAGCATGCATTTTTACACCGCGCACGAAATAGTTCGTGCCGTCGACTAGTTCAACCTTAACGTTGAAAACAATTGTAGCTTGGAGGTTTTGAACAAGAAAAGGTTTCTTCAAAACTATCTTATACTTCATCGCCTAAGATTCTATTCCTTGTATTCGTAAATTCTTCCTTGATTTTCCAAAAAGCAAAAGTATTAACGGAAACCTATTTAAATAAAAAAGTAGAAACACCACCTATCTATCAAAGGCTCAAAACTCTAGTTGTAGTGACGGATTGACCCAAAACCTGATTTGAAAGGCCTATACAAATAGCGATTCCTTAAAGGTTTTGCTAAATAAATGTGTTTTCTTTTTATTGTCAAAAGAACCAAAATGGTGTCAATCTCATCACTCTACCGCTTAGATAAAGTACCTATAGATTTAGCCTTAAAATGAGCTTGATTGATAGTGCGAGATCGCTGATTAGCAGCCCAATGTAAATAATAAGGACAAAAGATTATTTTTTGTCTTTGTCACCATGGCCGGCTTTTGTTGTTTGTCTAACGCTAATGTCATGGCAGGTTTGACAAACTAACTCGGTCGTGTTTGTTTTTGTTGTGATTTCGCGGTATTCAGTGTTTATTGATACAAAGAATTGGGTTATTTATAGATAATAAGTGTCAGTGCGATGGTGGGTTGAAGTGTTCTAGGCTGTAAATGCCAAAGTGTTATTGTTATTGTTGTTTCATGTGCGGCCACGCCATGGCTCCATCTATAGGTACTTTATCTAAGCTCTACCGCAATGTCAAAAGGTAAATCCTAATCAACTTATCGATTATCGCCATCGCTGTGTGTGCTGTGTGATATATTACCACTGTTCTTGTAATGTAATATGTTTGTATGTCTTTTTGCAGCAATTAAATACGATTTCTTTCCTTTTTTATTTTTTTATTTAACGATAGGCTTCTGAGAATTTCGTTTTTTCTAGAGCACAAAAATCTAGAATAGAAAGGATGCAATACCTCCACGAACCAAAACCTTTGAGCTTTCACCATGCATTCAAATCAACCTCAAAACAAACGTACGGACAGCAAAACCTTTATTTCTTCGAATCGCCGTATGTTTGCGGACAAAAGGCACACAGGGGGTAAGCAAATACTGAGTAGAAAGTATTGACAATGTGCCCAATATCGTGGAGGGAAGGTTCGCAATTTGTTAGTCTGTTTGCGGCCATCGCACAAACATGACGGCGGATTAAATGGCTTATTCTGTTCCGTTGAGAAGGATCATTGACTTTGGTTTCTGGATTGATAGGTCTTTTTTAGGGTTCCGTACTATAATGGTAAAAAAGGAGCAGTGGTAGCGGATGGTCTGACTTTAATAGACCTAATACGGTGTCTTTGATTGAGAAAGTAAACGAAATGTATTGGTCTAGAAACTTAGCCATAAGTGTGCGATGATAATAATACCAGCCTGTCCCACTGCAGGGCAAAGGCCTCTTCTCAAACAGAGAAGACACGAGCTTTAATCAACACGCTTGCATGATGGATTGCGAAAATAAAAAGAACTCTCTAATAAACAAGTAAAATTTCAAAATTTAAAAAACCCCCGACATATTTATCTTGCGAAAACATTCCGATGCAAACAGTAAAATGCCCATAACTTTTGAACGGCTGAACTGATTCTATTCAAACATAGCTAAGAACAAAATTTGACAAAATCGGTTCATCCGTTTAGGCACTATGATGCCACAGAGAGACACACAGTTACACAGATACACAGCAACACACGTGAAACTTATAACACCCCTCTTTTTCCGGCGGGGGTTAAAAAATGGTATTTTCCAATAGTTACCTCTCCGCAATATTTGTGATATCATAGAAAATGAACGAAGAAATGCAGTTTTTATTAAACGAACTACTAAGCCTTAGACAAAGTGAATATTAACATTACTTCTCAATTATCAGTACATTTAAAATCAGACAATAAAATTTACATTTCCTGTCGTCTTCAAGACGATTTATATTCTCCAAGTCCTGGATGAAGACACCTTTCTTTTTTCCCATTTCCGCTTCGAAAAATATAACTTTCTACCGGTTCACCCTCAGACCCCAGTGGAAGGATTGCAATCATTCGCAGGAGAGGAGGGTCAGGTCACTATTACCATAATGAGGAAGCCAGACAGGCAGTAACAAGCTGCAACATTTTTCATAATTTCCACCCTTTATCTCTAGGGCTTTGACGCGGCGGAAACATACGGGAGTGAAAGATGGACGGTAATGCTGTATTCAGCGAGAAGACCTAGGGTCGGCTTCTGTATGGAGTGTTTTTATTAAATAATTTAAAAAAAAGTTAAATCAAAAAATCAAAAAACCCGACTGCTTAAAAGCGAGCTAAAAAGCTACATCGGCACCTGACGCGCTGCAAGTCAGTACTCCACCCACCCAGCTTCTCAACATTAACACGGAACCACCGTCAGCCTCTGAAGTTGCGGAGGCAATCCGCTCTTTGAAGACAGGCAAAGCACCAGGACTCGACCTGATAACTGCGGAAATGGTTCAAGCCGACTTACCCACCGCAGTCGACGTCCTGACGCCGCTCATTGAAAAGATCTGGATCGCCGAAGAACTACCAGACGAATGGAACAAAGGTCTCCTTATAACTGTTCCTAAGAAAGGTGATCTTAGCCAGTGCGGTAACTGGAGAGGTATAACTTTGCTCTCGATTTCCTCTAAGGTATTTTGCAAGATCATCCTGGACAGATTGTCGAAGGCCGTGGATCCTCTTCTACGCAAGGAGCAGGCTGGTTTCCGCTCGAACCGCTCCTGTACGGACCAGATCAACACTCTCCGTATCATACTGGAACAGGCATCAGAATGGCAGAGGGAGATTTATCTAACCTTCGTAGACTTCGAAAAGGCCTTTGATACGCTGAAGTGGTCTAGTATCTGGTCCCGCCTACTGGAAATTGGAGTGCCGCCGAAAATAGTCCGTCTGTTGCAGAGTATTTATAAGAAATACTCCTGTAAGGTTACTCATAACGGCCTCAAATCGGATGACGTAACAGTGCACGCGGGTGTCCGCCAAGGCTACCTCCTGTCACCACTCCTCTTCCTGGTCGTTCTTGATGGAATTATGCTTCGCATCTACGATAACCGGCGCCGCGGCATAGAGTGGGGATTATCCAACGTCTTGGAAGACTTGGATTACGCTGATGACCTATGCCTGCTGAGTCATACCCACGCCGATATGCAAGCAAAGCTAAAAGATCTACGCCAGGAAGCGGCAAAAACGGGGCTCAAAATAAACATCCGGAAGACCCAGGAAATGAGAACTGGAGTGAAGAACCACTCACCGTTGCTGATTGGCACAGAGGCAGTGGAACGCGTCCACCAATTTACATACGTCGGGAGTGTCGTGTCGGAGACTGGGGGAAGTGAAGAGGACATCGTTTCACGGATCGCCAAAGCCCGAGCAACCTTCGCGCAGCTGAGACCTGTTTGGCAATCGCGGAAACTGACCCGAAGGATTAAACTCAAAATCTTCGGGTCCAATGTCAAATCCGTGCTGCTCTACGGGTGCGAAACGTGGAAGGTCACAAAGGACATCTCACGCCAAATACAAGTCTTCGTCAACCGCTGTCTTCGTCGTATTCTCGGAGTTTACTGGCCCGAGACCATCTCCAATGTAGAGCTGTTGGAGAAATGCCACGAGAGCCCGATCGACCGCCAGATCAAGCGTCGCAAGTGGAGATGGATTGGCCACACGCTCCGAAGGGGTCCCGATCACATACCCAAACAAGCTTTGGACTGGAATCCCCAGGGGAAACGAAAGCGTGGCCGTCCCCGTCAAACCTGGCGTCGCACAGTGTTGGCAGAAGCGACGAGCATCGGAATGACATGGAGCGAGGTGAAGCGTGAAGCTCAAGACCGATCGCGATGGAGGACATCTGTGGACGCGCTCTGCCCCATCTAGGGGTTAAAGGACATTAAGTCAAGTAAGTCAAGTACATAGTGTAGATGTACACACAGTATAATACACAGAGATACAACATGACATTAGAATACAACAAAGGCATTCGTCATTTCGTGTCGATTTCGATTTGTCAAATTTTGTCTGTCCAGAATGTAGGATAACTCGCTAGTTTGTGAACGTGTCAAACCCTAATTTTATGCCAAAGTTGGACAGGTATAAAAATAAAAAATATATACGTCAGATAATACATTCATCTTATCTTAAACTAACGGACGCCCCTGGGTTTCACCCGCGTAAATAGCCTATGTCACCCGGGGATAGTGTAGCTTCCCAACGGTGAAAGAATTTTTGAAATCGGTCCAGTAGTTTTTAAGTTAATTCGTTACATACAAACATACAAAACTTTCCTCTTTATAATATTAGTATAGATATAGACTGACATATGCATCGTATTATTGTATTAAACAAAAGGTACTGCTACTGATTCCCAAGCTAAGCCTGAGCTTGTATTTTGGGAAACAGTGTTTAGCTGCAGGAAGTACCACATAATAAAATACAAATAAATTAGGTTGAATGTCGCTGCAGTAGATTTACAATATTCTTAGGATAACTTTCGGTAGTTCTTATTCTAAAATTTATTTTTTAATTTTACTTAAGTTTAACAGATGTGTGTGATCAGTGTGTGAGTGAGTGTATGTGTGTGAGAGTTTGTTTAGTAGGTCTTCCGTCTTCCGATAGTCGAAGCCATTCAGAAACCATTCAGAAACTTTACCTTTAAGTTCGTGTCTTCTAAGAGAGGTAATGCTTGTTTATGGTATTGAATTACAAAAACATTACTTTAAATTATTTATTGAAAAATTTGTTATAAAATACAAGGGCAGTATCTGCTTTTCAGCAATTTAAAAGCAAATATAATAATAAGTGTATTCATTTAGACTGGAAGCGAATCCCAAAATACGGCAAATGCGCGGCAGATTATGATCTGTTGCTTTTTAGTTATTGACGAGTTTTTAGAAGAATTAATGACAATATCCAGGGATTTCTATTTAATATTGCAATAATAAATAGGAATAATAACTTTAAATGGCAAAATCAATTTCAATCCTTTTTAATTTTGTCTCTACAATATTTTTTGTTATTAGAACCTGCAATTACACAAAACGAAAAAAACTAAAATAATGATTTCAGCGCCATCTAGCGGGAAAAGTGCCGGGAACAGACCGTATCTTCCACCTTAATTAAAGAAACAGTTATTAAATAATGTATTTAAATCCCTACGTCGTTTTGTCTAAAGGAATTCAGACACTACCATTTTAAGTGCTTGGGGCACGTTCCACCGACTCTGCAGTGAAATGTCTATGGGTGCTGTAGAGTAAAAACTCAGGCTGTATCGTGGGTCCAAAAGACCAAAAAAGGCCATCGACTCACGACCGAATGCGAAATCGTGAATCGTAACTATTTGTGTTTCGTTTTTAGTTAAAACGAAAACGTTTCTATTTCCTGGTGAAATTGGCTATTTTCTTCGACTGTATGAAAGTGTCTTTAATAATTTGCAATAGATACTTTATGCATTTCGCTGTTACTTACCCCCATTTTCCCAGCTCAAAATTATCGGAGTATTATTATAGTATGTGACAAATCGTGAAGCACGCGTTATCTGCTGTGATTGGCTGTTGACAATTCATTCAACCAATCACAGCAGATAACGCGTGCTTGACAATTTGTCACATTATTTCTCCGATAATTTTGAGCTGGGAAACTGAGAGTTAGTATGATAAAAAAGCTACACACCTACCTATTGTCAGAATGTCACACGACCATAAATCATTTATTTATTGATATATACTTTATTGTACACCAAGATAAAACAAAACATAAAAAAACCTTAAAACCAAACAAACATACAATAGCGGCCTTATCGCTTTCCGCGATCTCTTCCAGGCAACCAAGGATGGAAAGAGATAGCCTGGACATGACATGGGGTATTTGGCGCAAATCTTTAACAAACAATTTGTTGAATAGACTACTAATTACAAATTACTAAAATATATACATAAATAAATACATACATACATCTAAATATACAGGCAAGACAATAATGCAGCATAGATAAGAATAAGATCACAGTGACAAGTAGTGCTCCTTTACAAGATTCTTCAAAACAGGCATTGATTGCGCGCTTTTTATGGTCACAGGCAATGCATTCCATAGACGAGTGGCCTGGATAGTAAAAGATTTGCCTGGAAAGATTATCAATGTGTTGGCGAAGGATGCATCAAATTCCGTCTACTGCATTCCGCACAAACGAGTCTGTCTTCGACAACTGAACATCAAAGCCCGGCTCACCACCACCTGCCTGCGAAGAATCCTGGAATTCTTTGGCCACATTCCTCGAAAAGATGGTCGTAACCTCGAGCAATTGATGATAACTGGTAAGATCGATGGCTGGCAGCCACGGGTTCGCAGCCCGATCAGTGTTCTGATCAAATCCGTTCAACGCTCAACACCAAACTGCACCATGCAGTCCACGACGCCAAGAACAGACACCGATGGAAAAACATAATACAAAAAAGTTGATCTGCCGTATGGTGTTTAGAATCAGAATCAATTAAAAGAAACAATTAAAAGAATCAATTAAAATAATCAATTCAAATAATCAATTAAAAGAATCAATTAAAAGAATCAATTAAAAGAATCAATTAAAAGAATCAATTAAAAGAATCAATTACAAGAATCAATTAAAAGAATCAATTAAAAGAATCAATTAAAAGAATCAATTAAAATAATCGATTAAAATATTTTTTAGAAATTACAAATAATAGCCTGACACTATTCCAGAAAAGATTTAGCTAAGTTCCACTACTAGCAGGAACGTTCAAAACTAAATACCCGTATGTCACCACAGGGGCGGGTTCCGTAGCAAATATAATCGGTTTAGAGCAAGCGGGTCGCGGCGCGATTTTGATCAAATAAGCGTTTGAATGGCGTCTCCTGATTCACAATACAGGATTACTCCGCGTGCCACTCTGAATGTAGAAAATATTTAATAACACATTTACTGCTAAGATGTTTACTGAATTGCGAGCTGCTTCGTTCGTGTTACGTAATATTTTATATATTTTTACCGAATATTCGTTTTATATTCGGTAAAAATATATAAAATAAATAAAATTTGAATTTGTTACATTTTATATTAGTTTTTTCTTTTTTTTACTTTCTTTATCGATCGGAATGTTTTAATGGTACCTACTTGCTTATTTTACAAAATTTCTACACAATGTATATTGTTCTGAAATAAATGACTTATGACTTATGACTTTATTTACTGTGAAGTTTTATTACATTTTTTTTTTTTTTTAAATCTCTAAGCCTAAATTCCAATGAAAATATCAGACGAACATAAACAATTTCGCACAGTATCGATTAAATTGACACTAAGTCGACCTACCTTTACACGATATCACTGATTGCTTTTCTGAAAATCATGTTTTATCTCGTAACTCATTTGACAATTATAAAAACAATATTTATTAGTGAAGATCAAAACACAGCACCTAATAAAATCAGCGCCAATTACCGTTAGCTCCTAATCCTTACACTTACATCAATTACAGCGCTTTGTTCGTATCGTTCAGTCGCAGGCGGCGCTTGATTGATCGGCGCTAATGTGCTGTGATCGCTGCAGCTTTGCCCGTGCAGCGATACAGCGCAATTTGTCACTGCTGAACCTCTGAGCCCGCGATAACGATACTAGGTTAGTGTGGCAATGATGTAGGTGGTTGAGGTTAGTTGCAGTTTTCTGGAAAGGAACTGCTCATTATATGAAACGAGAGATAAAAAGAAACCACGAAAACATTTAAAATAAAGTTAGGACGGAGTTTCGAAAATATAGTGATTATGTTCATAAAACCTAATTTCTGAAAGTCAGCAAGGAGTAATCACATTGGACTATATTCCTGAACCTATAATTAAGTACATATATGCACACTTCCTGGCTAATCGTTTTAGAGCAAACTTTAGCGAAACATCATGAAACTTGTAGAAGGCAGTATATATTTACTCGTAGCCAGGCGTGAGAATAAATTCGGCATGTATACATGTTAAGTATCTACTTGTGTTGCAAATAGACAAGCAGGTATCTAGAAAATATCAATTAGATGCTACTAATTTGTCTTTTCGGTTTTTATGGCGAAAGCCAGTGTCCGCCATAATTTCATATTTTATCTGTATCACAGCTAACTGATAAAAAATGTTGTTCGCCAAAGAGGTTGCCGTGCATTCTCTATGGCGCATGCCGCTATTGTTTTCCCGCGTCTTTTGTCGTGCTCAACGACCAGCCATCTTGGATCCCCAGATTTTAATTATGTTTCTTACTTTTTTATGATATGCGCTTGGCCACTTTGGCGTTAACTAACGTGCCAGTGGTTTGGGTAAATTACATTCTAAGATTAGGGCCAGTTTCTAAACTGAGTAGGTACTTGGAGTTAAAAATGTCGAACGTGTAATGCCAAAGTTTGACAGTTTTTCGTGTTTAGGAGCGTCCTCACTGGGAGCATTCGTTCGTGAGCATTTGTTAACAAGCAATCGTAGGCGAGCAAAAAATGCTTCCCTTGCGAGCTTGGAGCATTCGAATACGATCTTAAATGTCATTCATTCGATAAAATGATTGACCAAGAAGTTCACAAACACTTAAGATCAAGGAACTGTTACTTGCTTACAAGTGGCCAGTAATGTTCCTACTTATTCATTAATTTCATTATCTCATTTTTATTTGCGTGAACATTCGAATGCGGACCGTTTCCGCGAAAATCGTTGCAACGTCCACACCGGCCGAAGTTCGCGCTTGCGTTTAAGCTTTGTAACGCTCGGCTCAACGTCCTCACCACTCGAATATTCGACGTCGAATGTTCATTACACGTGAATGCTCTCAGTGAGGACGCTCCTTTCAAACACTCAAATTTAAATTCTAAATCATTTATCGTTTCATTTAGCAACACTGTGGCTAGCGAAACACTGAGTTAAAGGATTACCATTAGGTTATTACCTTAAATAATAAGGTTGCTGTTATTACAAATATTAGATATTAATTTTCAGATATTTTGATGCCTAAAATAATCGATCCCAAACCTCTACCCAGTTTAACTTACCATAATAAATTACTCAGTAAAAAGCAAAAACAAATTCTAGTCCGACCACCACTCAAGCAGCGTAAAGCAAAACAATCCAAACAAATATTATCGTGTTACATTTTGCAAATCATCCTTTCTGACAAGGCGAGCGCCGTAGCCCGTGGGCCAGGCCACGCCACGCCACAGCAGGCCATGCTAGGCTGGCGCACCATCGCCCACTCACCCCCACTCCACGTCAAGAGCTCCCAAGAGCACGTTTGTTAAAGATACACGGCCGCTCGAGATATTTCCGATAAATTCCTCCTTGTTACATTTTTAATAACGATAACATAGTTGGACATGGCTGAAGTCATGACATTGTGAATACTTAATAATATTTCGATATGCGAAGTATTTGGCTCATTTGGTTCATAAATTGCCAAGTTCAGACATCAAGTCCAGTATTTCGATAATAACTTTTTCTTTTTTACCCGACTGCCGAAGGAGGGTAATGTGTTTCTCTGTCTAAGTATGTGTGTATTTTTGATGTATGTATGTTTGTTCCTTTGTGGCGTTATAGAGACCAAACGCGTGAGCCGATTTTGATTATACGTCAATCGATTCGTCTTAACCCTGCGAGTGTCACTGGCTACATTTATATTGAAAAATAGAAAAATGGCGGCTTTTGGGCGCCATATTGTGCGGGCCAATTATTTTTTTCTTCCAATCCCGTCGTGTGGGGTATCAAAATGAAGGGTAAATTTCAAAAATATAAAACACTTATATGTTTAAATGTACCTAATTCGAAAAAATGTTAACTAAAAAGTGTTTTTTTTTTTTATCAAAACACTCGACTGCTTAAAAATATATGTATCCTCCGACTGCAAAGCATGATTTTTCCTTGTTTACGTCGTACGTCTTTTTTCGCTTTAAATGTTTTTTTTTTTTTTTACTTAATTTCGTGATACTAATACGAAAACTTAGACTATAATGCCAATCCAGATAGAGTTCAACTCTGTCAACTGCATCTTGTGTTAGCACACAAACCTACGAAACAGGAAATAATCCAAAGCGAAACATTTTCATAAACAATATGGAAGCTACACGGTAAAACACACAACTATTTTAGTTCTGCGAAACATAACTAAAATATACATTACCTTCACATCTATCGACAATCCTCTGAAACAAAAGGCATTCGACCTCAGATTCTGATTAACGTAACTAGGTAACACGTCCACATTACGCCTTTGTTTGTCACAAGTGGGTCAGCACAGAGCCTGGCCCAGCCTCTGAGCTCCACACAATGTGCCGCTAACGTCCTCAATTAGCGACATCTGTGTTTTTATTGCTCAGAGGTTACAAAGGATATTGTTGTCCTCGGCTATGTGTGGTTGGGGGTGTTTCAGACGAGTGAGTTTAGACGCGCGTTTGTTGCGTGGTACGTTGAACAACAAGAGAGCTAAGAGATTTATTGTAAAAAGATCCCTCTATAGAAAGCTATAATCATCCCTTTATCTTTTATAAACCTACAACTAGCATTTTTAGATATGGGACCGGAAAATTGCAAGCAATTTTAAGCTTAATGTCAATGGCCGAACATTCCTATATTGTAGCCGTAAATGTACTACCACGTCGTGTAAAGGTACTGTAACTGATCCTTCCTAAAGGCAACAATCCAAAGTTCTTCTTTTTATCAGACTGCCCAAAAAGAAGTTGGTTGTCAATTCGGATTTTTTTACTACAACCTTTGAAGTAAAGAAAATAACCTTGTTCTAGTTTTGAGCAATCTACTGACACCACTCCCGAGAGAACACCAGACGGGCGAGCACGGCCTACTGTGACAGGCTTAAGTCACAAAATTTGATCACAGTTTGGGAGCAAAAACCGTGATAAAATGCGTGACTCAAGCCTATCTCAGTGGCCGTGCTCGCCTGGCTGCAAGAAGGCCGGTCAAATTATCTGTGAAAAGTTATGAACGCGCGTCAGAGCCCAACAATCTGGAACCACCTTAACAGGTCGTGTGAAGTCGGGCTCGTTTGCAGGGATTTCGTGTTTTCTGTTATTGTTTAGTTATCAGTGTTATTAAGGCTCCCGTCTTTTGTTACGCAGTGGTATTGTGCGCTTACAAGAGGGGTTGTTACGGCTTATCTTCAGCTTCGTTTGCCTTATGAGTCTGGCCTAGTAATATTGGTGTTTGTAATTGCACCGCAGTTGGGGGTTATGGGTTACTTGACTTTATATGGTAAATTGACAACTAATTATGGCGATAGTTATGCAAAAATCAACTACTGTTCATACTTTTATATTCGCATATCTCGACAAAATGTGAGGAAAGCTTACATTTTTTTTCGAGATTGGAAGGTTGATTATATTGTAAAAATGCCTCATATTCTTGAGTAGGTAATTATACCCCAGGTGAAATTTCCGACGAATTAAATGACGAAATATGTTTATTTATTTATTTATTATAAGAACATTCATAATACTTATCATTAACAAATATAATAGTACTGCATGCATCTAAATTATAGGTAAGCACAGCATTTTATTTAGTTCTGACTACACAATAATAATCAACATAATGGTGGATAGCAATAATATCATAAATATCAATATTCTTTCATAATTATAATCAAATTGTATCCTAAATTAAATTAAATTGGATAAGATTATCATAAATAACAAATTAAAAACACAATAAAAAATAACATACACACAGAAAATAACAAGTTAATAGGAACATTTCTGAGGAAGAATTACAAATCATTGAGCACAGCTCTTTTAAACTTAGTAATACCACATGCTCTGTAGAAAATGTTTTAGAAGCTCTACAATTTAAAGTAGATTCCAATTCTGCTAATTTTCTCATACAATTCAAAACAGAGCACAATATAGAGCTATATAATAACAAACTCTATAATTTCTAAATAACTGCAATACAAAGTAGAATCAAATACCAAACAATAGGCCAATTACATTATTTGTGTTCCCATAACCACTGCAATTTCATCCACCCATACCAACCATAGACAAATATAATCACTATGGTAACTATGCCGATAATGGCGGGAGAAATTCTCGAAAATAAAAGAAGAAATGGTTGCTTACTATGCAATCAGAAAGGAATGGCCATGTATATTGTAACTACAGAGTACCAAGACGCCTTGCCGGCCAAAAAAAACACAAAGTTTTGCCAAAGCGCAGATTGCGTGGGCAAGAATCTTAACTAATATAGAGGTAAAGATTTATGTTTGCTTGTGATTGGTTTTCTCTGGAACTACTGATCCATTTTTCATTCTGATCGATTGCCTAATTCTTCTTTATGAGTCGATGGTGATTTATCCCTTAGACCAGGGATGGCGAACCTATGGAACGAGTGCCTGTGGTGGCACACGACAAAATATGTTGGGCACGCTTGAATGAGGGTATTTGGAATCTAGCTAATTTGCAAGAGCAGAAATGACACCAACTCCTACTTTTTAGTATACGAGTTTAATTTTTTGTCAATTAAGACAAAGTCTAGAAAGATGTGGGGGAGGCCTTTGCCCAGCTGTGGGACAGAGTGGGCTGAATAAAAAAAAAGACAATGTCAACATTTTTTGGTGGCACTTCATTGTCACATAAAAATATATATAATTTAAAAATAGCACGTTTCCTAATAAAGATTCGCCATTCCTTAGAGCTTAACCTTAGACCATGAGTGGTCGTCAAACTGCGACTCGCGGACGATGTTTGTGCGGCCCACGCAGCAAACAATGTTTAGGGTTCCGTACCCAAAGGGTAAAAACGGGACCCTATTACTAAGACTCCGCGGTCCGTCTGTCTGTCTATCAACAGGCTGTACCTCATGAACCGTTATACCTAGACAGTTTTAATTTTTACAGATGATGTATTTCTGTTATCGCTATAACAACAAATACTAAAAACTGAATAAAATAAATATTTTAGTTGCTCCCATACAACAAGCGTGTTTATTTTGCCGTTTTTTGCGATAATGGTACAGAACCCTTCGTGCGCGAGTCCGACTCGCACTTGGCCGGTTTTTTGTAACAATAGTATCATTACTAATTTGGCACATGAAGTCAACTAAATAGAAGAACGCGAGACAGAGCCATGTGGGGAGACATCTCAGTCAGGAGGGCGCCGTTTCGGTACAGATTCTTTACCAGGCGATACTATATTTTTTATAGTTCTATTTTCGCCCATGCCCCATAGAATGCTACCAATGTTGAACACCAAGAAACACATTTTAGCTCTAAAAACCCGATTATTTTCAATTCACTACAAATTATATTTTCAGCGGTTTTGAAATCAATTAATAGTAAGTTAACTGAGTTAGCAAATAAATTAATTCACATGTTGTTATTCCAAATCTGTGGGGTGGGTAGCTGATTCTTGAGAGCTCATAAATAATATGACAATAGATTGGTGGTGTCAACTATCCAACCCACGAATATGCGGCCCGCAGTGGTAACTCACATAACCCTTCTATGTGGCCCTTGAATAGAAGAGTATGACGAACTACGGCCTTATACAATTTGGGCCCTGTAAGTGGACGTTTGAAGCGGCATCAGTGGCGTTCAAAAAGTCCTCAAAAAAACTTTTTAACAAAAAATCTAACCGACTTCCAGAACAAAAAACTACAAAGCAAAAAATAAAATTCTTTGCCGAAGTCGGTGTCTTTTTTACCCATTGTTTTCCGTTTTTCGACACCGACTTCTGAAAAGAATTTTATTTTTTGCTTTGTAGTTTTTTGTTCTGGAAGTCGGTTTGATTTTTTGTTAAAAAGTTTTTTATTTTTCTATTTTTAGTTTTGGTAGGTACCTCCAATTAACATGATTATCATTTATAGCCAAAGTAAATCTCATGGCGATTCCAATAAGCCCAAACACGACTAGAATACTTTGTTTTATTTGAGAGTTCCAGTGCCTACCTTCCAGCTTCATCATCAGATCAGTTCGATGGTGCCATTTTCATCAGTACCATTTATTTATAAGTATTTGCTTCATTATAGTCGAGATATCTTATGCCCGTGACACACTTAGTATTTAGGAGTTCCAGTGGCCATCTGTGGACTTCTTTATCAGTTCCACTTCACCAAATGATACTTTTTGAGTGCAAATGATTGCATTGTTTATGAAAATACCAAAATCGCTATATGTTTGCCTATAATATTCGAGAAGTTCCCTCGATTTCTCTAGGATTCCATCATCAGATCCTGACCTCATGACTATGGGACCAACTAGGAAGTATACCCATTCAAACAAAAGAAGAATTTTTGAAATCGGTGGAGGCGTCTTTGAGTAATCGGGGAACATACATAAAAAAAAAAAAAAAAGATTCCGACGAATTGAAAACCTCCTCCTTTTTTCGAAGTCGGTTAAAAAGTGCATGTGTGTGGACAGATGGAGCACTGCAACATGTGGGTGATGCTCTGGACAAGGGTATTACATTTGGAGTCAGACGTGTCACTGATTGCAAGCTACACTATCGCTTGTCGAATCACCATAAAATGCGTGATTTCGATAGGTCTCTGGAACGAAGCCACGGGAAAAGCTAGTTCTTATTATGGCTTTGACAGCCGAGCGTAATATTACGAGGACAAGAACATTATTAGAGAAGGGTCTCCAGTCGCTGCTAGCGCGGCGATTCCGTGTTCTATGTTGTAACAATGTGAATGTTGGCTGCAGAGAATGATGGAGTAATGATAGTGTCGATAGAGGAATCCTTTCACGTGGTAGGTGGATCGTTAACACAGTTACATGACGTATGGAAGGTGAGCAACAGAAATACGGGAGGTCGAAGTTTTGGGGCAATTGGGGCTGTTGCAACTATCTCATATCTAGGTAAATGCAATCATGGAAGCAAGACTTAAGAGGTGATTGCTTCCTAATTTTGTGATAAAGATAAGTAACATGGTAAAGGACGTACTTACCTACTACGTATTTATACCTGAAGTCTGCTGAAAAAAATCATTCTGCTCCACGTTGCTTTTTTGATTAAATACTACTTTCTTTGCGAGATCCAAGATACCTTCATTGGCTCGGTGCTTTTCTTGCTGTCACCACTGCTCTGATTTTCAGGGGATGCAATGGTTGTTTTGCCAATTCGCCTTCGCCGGCATACTCATATTCATTCTATTTTGTGTGCTCTTTATTCCTTCCACCCCTCTTTACCTCAAGGATCGTTTTCAGTTTATCTGCGATTCCCACACGAAATCTCTAAGGTCATCAGTTAATTTGAGACTTAAAATGCCAATGCATTCCACAACTTTCATGGATAAATCTTTTACTGTCCAGGCTGCTCGTCTGTGGAATGCTTTGTCTGACACGATTTAAAGTCGTTGCCTGTGTTTAAAAGACTTATCAAGGTACATTACTTATCTAATAGTAATCGTGCTCTTAGTTTTTACTTACACTTTGTCTATGATTGTCATACGACATTTATTTTCACGGGTTGTATATCAAATATGTATGTATTTATGTATCTATTTTATAGCATATATATCTATTTGTGTTTTTTAATAAGTATTTTTGTATTATAGTATTTCTTTGTTGGTATTGTTGCACCACTGACAACCCCATGTCATGTCCACGCATTCCCTGTCCATTCCAGGTTGCTTGGAAGAGATCGCGGAATGCGATAAGGCCGCCCGATGTATATTTTTTAGTTTTAAGTTTCTTTTGTTCCTGTATTTTCTGGTGTACAATAAAGTGTATATAAATAAATAATGGTTGGAAACATTGTGGCGCCGAGTTCAATATTTTATTTGCATTTCTACAGGAATATAAATGGCCTGAGGGGTTCCCAGAGGCGGCTTTATTAACTGTGACATCAGAGGTGATCACATCCTCACACGAAAAGATGAAGAAGAATGAAAAACACAACATAAATTAACCATCTAGGTGTTTGCATATAAGCTTCAGCAAAACCTAGCGCTTTAGTAACTATAAGATATCTCTGATATGCAAAACCGCTTCCAATATAGCCCGTACTTCATCATAAATCAGCTTTCCAACTAAAACTTCTGTATCACTTACTCAGTTACCAGTTATCTATATGGACGGCCGCACATAGTGTTATCCTGGCGTACACCGTGTTCTCGTGTACGCTCTGTTCTCCATGTACGTGCATACGTCGCAGTGATCCAGTAATTTGGCTCACGTATCGCCTACGTTGTGCTGCGGACGAAGCTAACTTGTGCCCCCTACTACGAGACGAGGTCGAGTTTGTAACTTTACATTTGCAACATCTTTTACAATTCATGTCCTCGAAAAGAGCGGTTTTCCTAGCAGCCAAACTGTGCGGAAAGTGTCACTTTTTTTCACTAGTGCTTTTTACTTTCCTGTACTTTTTTTATTTTTAACTCCAACGTCAGCCCGACGCATAGAGTTTTTATTATTTGAGAAAAGTTTAAAAAATTAGTTATGTACAGATTATCATTCATATAAAAGGTAAAATAACACAAATACTTCATTTTAGGCGTTTTTAATTACTCTTATTTAGATTTTGATCAATAAATTAATTTTAAATATTCATTAAATATGTTTGGCAGAATGTATATTTTGCTCGTGCCTTATTGCGTTACGATGTGACAGCTATTCGCACATGCGCAGTAGATATGCCCGAGGAACTATTAGTTAATCTGTGGATATGCTGAACGCGCTTGAATAAGCCCGCCATTTTATTAATTAATTTATTTCCTCGCACAATGCATAGTAAAATGTTGTATGATACACGTACGTAAGATGATTTCCGACTCGTGTTGATTTACCCACTCACTCGCTTCGCTCGCTCGTGAATAAAAATGCCACTCATCGGAAATCACCTACCTTCCGCACTTGTATCATAAATAACTATTGTTGCAGCGTTCATGTGTTGATTAATGGAAGATGTTGTTTTGCGTGAAAACTGGCAATTAATCCTATTCT
Source organism: Orthosia gothica (assembly GCA_949775005.1). Lineage (NCBI taxonomy): Eukaryota > Metazoa > Arthropoda > Insecta > Lepidoptera > Noctuidae > Orthosia > Orthosia gothica. The sequence goes on from OX459069.1 coordinate 2,166,555, forward strand.
CTATATATTCAACAGCATCCTTATTTTGAGAAATGGATTCCAAACTAATTAGATGAAGCTGACTGATACCTCCACAATCACAATCTAGATGGGTTGTCTTGTAATAATCCAGTAATAGTCTTGACTACGTTTAATAAGAATGAATACATGTCTGTTTAAAGGACTACAGGTTAAGTCGACCTAGATTCTTTTAGTGGTTGTACTTTTCATCATTCCTGACTGATTTGACTATGAAACACCGTACGCCAAACTTAACCGTTTTCAAGATATATCTTGAAAACGGCCAGTAGAGAGTAAGATTTTTTGGGTTTCTTGTCTCTAATTTATGTGTGTTAGTGAATTTTGTGTAGTAGATAAATTGCTTTATTATTCTCAATATTAAAATTGCAGTTAACTGACTCTACTGGGTCGTAGTAGACGATTGATAGTTATAAAATAAAAGAAAAATCTTTTATAAATATTTTTAAAATGTCTATGACAGTCACAGATGTGCTTGAAATATCCACGTTTCATTAGCTTATGTAATTGGACATTGTCTAGCAGGTGGTGTGAAAAGCAGCTTATCTACTACACAAAAATCGCAAACACAAATAAATTAGAGGCATAAAACCCAAAAAATTGACCAATAAAAAACTTCCATGTCCATCTTGAAAACGGTTAAGTTTGAGGTACGGTGTTTTAATAGTCAAATCAGTCTGGAAATATGGAAACTACAACCTCTTAGAGGATCTAGCTCAACTTAATCTATAGCCCTGTATATTACAAGTAAAATTTAAAAAATTAAAAAACCCCCGACACCTTTATCTTGCGAAAACACCCCGATTCAAACAGTAAAACACCCATAACTTTTGAACGGCTGAACTGATTTTATTCAAACATAGCTAAGAACACTCTCGACAAAATTACCTTTCAAACAAAAAAAACTTAATCAAAAGCGGTTCATCCATTTAGGCGCTATGATGCCACGCACAGATACACAGACACACAGATATACAGCAACACACGTGAAACTTATAACACCCCTCTTTTTCCGGCGGGGGTTAAAAATAGAACACCACAGTGACAATCTACTGAATTGGTGTCAAATAGTAAGGGAAAATGATTAATTCACTCATAGAGCCGAGTTCGCACCCTCTCGGCCTCGTGTTTGACTAGTTACAATAATTGCATTTTCTTGTTCACTAACGTATATACGAATTGTTATACTGAGGTGAAATAGTTAGCTTTATTAATAATTAATAGAACATTAAGTGTAGCCAATTCGCTTTTCGCTAGGTGGAAAGATGACCGCTAAGGTTGTGGGAATCCGCTGGATGGGAGACGCACGGGACTGGTCGATATGGCAACTCTTGGGAGAGGTCTATCTTCAGCAGTGGATGACAATGATGATGAAATTTTCTTTGGTTGATCGTTTTTATCGTATCGTATGCTTCTCCTAAGCTACCAATATTAAGTATAGGAAGTATCTATGTAAATAGGTACTCAGGCTCACAGAAAATTAATTTTCAAAACTAGATAATAATAAACCGACGTAATATTTATTATCTATGCCTCAGGGATTTCATAAAGGCCATGAAAAATCATTTTTATTAGGCAATTCCTGTTCAACATTGTATATAATTTACACCTTGATATTATGAGGACAGAGATTTGAAAATGTAACGTTCAATCTAAGTTTAGTACTATTGTGGGAAAAACTTGAGCTTCATTTTCTTCAGAATAAGTTACCAGGATTTATTCTCAGTTGTTGGCAATATACTAGTCCTATACAATGTATCCGGGCTTGTAGTAATACACTTCATTTTATCGATAAAAATACCCCACATAGGGGGGTTTTACGTTTTCATTGTATTTCCTAAAATTATGCAAAAATTATAAGGCAAAAATTTACAGGGGTTCTTTTAAGGCAACAATAAAATGAATTAGCTTTGTTCCTTCGTATTGCTCTCTCACTGCTGAGAATTGTCACTCCGTTTCAGACTGTCAACAGTTTTTCTCCATCTGTTACGATCAGCAGCCTAGTGGAGTGCGGTGCTGATCGGTATCTCTAGTTGTTCATATATTTGATCCGACCACCGTTTGGGTCTTCGGCCTCTTGGTCTTTTACCCTCTATTTTGCCAGACACCATAAGTCGTTCCATGTTGTTGGTTCCTCTGCGGGAAATGTGGCCGAAATTTCTCACGACGCGTTGCAGCCAGGTTGAGGACAGCTGTTGCGTTTTTTCTATTTGTTGTTCTTTGAGGATCTAGACATTTGTACGGTGGGCTGTCCATGGTATTCTTGATAGGTGACGCCAGCACATTTCGAAAGCGTCAATACTTTGCCTGTCGGTAGATTTGATCGTCTAAGTGTTTGCCCAATAGAACAAGATGGAGAAGATAAGTGTGCGAACTAGGTGTTTCTTTATCCAATTTGTGATATTTTTGTCTCTCCACATTTTGCTAATTGGCTTAAAATCTGTGATTCAAATTTCAATTTGTATAATAAAAACTCAAAGACTATCAAAAAAGTCCATAAAAGATATGTGTTAATACCTACTTAAAAAAAATGCAGTTTTTTAGGAAATGCAATAAAAATGTTGAAAGATTGACTTTTGTGACGCAATACGAATCTTACCTTTTGTGTGTTCGTTGAATATTTTTTTAGATTCTCTATGCTATGGCCGTAAAAATATTAATTAAATGCGCGACTATGTGACTACCGTAATAAGAGAGTCAGATACTTATATTGCTCTATCTTTGGGGTTGTGGTGATTGCATTCCTTATGTGGGGTGTTTTTATCGACAAAATTAGGTGCATTTATCGGCCTTAAAATTTTATTACTACATGTCCGGGCATATTGTATAATTGCGCTTAGGAACATCTTGGTAGGTACGCATGTACTCCCAGGGATGTGCCCTAACAGGCGATGCACAGAGGGGGAGGTTACGGGACCTCTTCTACGTGGTGATGGTGATCACCGGGGTGGTTTTAGTGAGGTAAAAATCCCATACTCCCTGATCTTTTCCCCAAAAGTCCAGCCGCCTTTTGAAGGTTTTCCACCGAAAACAAAAAAAAAACATATTGGCAAGTGCTGCAATTTTAGTATTATTACATAGATATGATTGACATTATGAAAAAAATGAGGCTGTATACCTTAGTATAGAGGGGGAGCTGGCAAGGTTGCAAGCATATTCAGGGCGAAAAGTTGATGAAGTAGGTGAGGCTTGCTGACAGAACACCGAGGATATATTATTTATTTATTTATTTAAACTTCATGTACAAAAGTGGGCGCTTTATCCGTCAGCTTACCAAAACTCGTACGTATTTTTTAGAAAATTGTCTATGACCTCCTTGGAGAAAGTTCTTCGTTTTTTTTTTTTTTTTTTCTAGGTAGGCTCGCGTTTGACCAGTATGTCACCTGATGGTAAGCAATGATGTAGTCGACGTTGAAGCACGCTTGCCTAGAAGTAACCTATTCACTCTTGCCTTAAACCTAGGTTGTAGCTATCGGGAAACACAGACTCCGACAGGGAATTCCACTCATTATTTGTACGCATAATAAAAGTATTAACCTAAAATTTAATAAAAACTGTAACCCGAGTACGGATTTTTTAAAGCCCATGTTACCCATAATAAAGAACCAATTTACACCTAAAGGTTCCCCTAGTCGACGGCACGTACTATTTTGTGCGCGGGGTTAAAATGCATGACACGTGCGAAAGAAATAGATGCTGTGATGAGCAGTAAGAAGCTAGTTTGCGTACGAATTAGCACTTTTGCAAGTTTGTAGCGAAATGGATGATGATTAAGGACGATAAAGAGAGCGCGATTTTTTATAAACAGTCTAGATATCATTATAAAACTACTAAATGTATATTTTCAAAATAAAATTATTTTCATTTTTGAATTACTAATCCATCCTTGTATGGAGGCCGTTTTGTAATTTTCCATCTTCTTATTGTATTATTATTATATTTCCGCCCAAAGATGCGTTAAAATTAGTATTGAAATAAGGAACTTTCGACGCTCATAACTTTCAAAAATTTTTTTTTAGTTATTAATTTCCATACAGGACTAGATAATGATGAGACAAATTGATTTTTTATTATTTTGAACGTACAATGTCAAACAGCGGAGTAATCTCTAGTTTATGTTTGTATGGAAGAATTTTCGACTAGTGTAACCTTAATCATCCAAATCGTATGAATAGTTTATGCGCTACGGAGGAGCATATGTAAATATAAACATACATACATAGTTCGCCATAGATCGTAAAATATGATGGCACCCTGAATACCTACACGACTCCACAGAATATTATATTTAATTTTATATTAAAATATAATAATGGTCTGTATTTCCATTATATCCAAATTCCCTGTGTGATACTCGCTAGCCAGTCCGCCGGGGGCAAGCGTCGGCCACAGCCCCACAGACAGCTTACCGCCCTGTGTTACATACAGCCGCATCAGATGCACCTTTGTGCTCAGTTAGATATCATAACAACGTTCATTTATTACTCTTTGTGCTGTTACATTCATTACCTTTGAAATACATTAGTTAATTAATTTTGGGCAATTATAATTTAACGCAGTCGAAATATTATCAACTGCAAAAAGGAGGAGTTACTCAATTCGACTGTATGTTTTTGTATGTTTGTTATGCGTTTACTTCGACAATTATGAACCGATTTTGAGGATTCTTTTTTTTATTTGAAAGCTGGTGCTTTTCTTTTGGTCTCATTTAAATTTGATCAAGATCTTACGAGTCGTTTGTAAGTTATCCTTAATTATGCGTATTTGCATGTTAATATAAGGTACCAAAACTAAAAAGATAAAGATAAAAAACCTTTTGACAAACAAATTCAACCGCCTTTAAAACAAAACACTAAAAAAAAACATCCTTTGTAACAACAAAAATAAAAAAGTTCGGTGTGAAAATAGAAAAAAAAATAGGTAGGCACAGACACCGATTTCCGAAAAGAAAGTTATTTTTCACTTTGTAGTTTCGGAAGAAAGTTATTTCATTTTTTATTTAGTAGCTTTTTGCCGCGGCTTCATTGAACCGTGCCACAGATAATATACCTAATACTACCGTACATTCTTTCGAGATGAGTGGCCTATGGAATTCAACAAGTGCATGTTTTCCTGAGATAATATCTTATGATACATACTGATTGTGTATTTAGTTTCTTAACAGAAAATAGTAGATTATTTATAACCAAGGGTATCAAGCAGTGTCTTATGTCGCGGGTGACGATTTAGATCACGAGCGTAACGAAGGACTCGAGGTTTAATCCCGAGCGTAGCGAGGGTGTTAAAAACTTAAATCACGATCGAAGCGAGGGATTTAAGACGAGTCCTGAGTGTAGCGAGGGATTTAAGTTCACCCAAGACTATAACAGCTTTATCACCGAGGAAAATACTCTAGTTTTCGTACCATTTGCGAAAAAATTAACACAATAATAATATGAGTTAAGCATTTATTAAAAATAATGACAATTCAAAGTAAAATAAATTAAAATAAACTTAACGTTTATATTTGAAGAAAACAAAAACGCGGCAAATTCCTAGACTAATATTTTTTTGTCGGAAAAGCAAAGGCATCAAGCTCATACGGCCTCGTCGGTTTTCGTAATTTTATTTAATAATCATAACTGCATAATAAATGCGTATTCCTTTTTCAAAAAGATGTATAATGCTTTATATACAAACTCAATGGTGTAAACACAGATGTAGTTCAGTATAAATTTCGGTAAGTATTCCAAATTTAAATCACATTCTCCCTCTAGAGGATGAATGAAATTCAGTACAATTTTTTTTCCCTGTTTTTAACAGATTAAAAATGACTATTGTTATGTTCGCTTTTTGTGACTTGCTCAAAAAAGTGGCATTCTATATGCCACTTTTTTGAGCAAGTGGTACGAAAAGTTTATTTTTGAAATCGGGTTGGTTGGTTTGAAGAATTTATTCATACCTCTTATATCCAAACTTAAAAACTTTATAAAATTAGTGTACCTTGACAAGGATTTAAGTACAGCCCGACCAACTTATCCGTGAAACGGACGTTTTTTGGAACTTACATTTTGAATGGGACATAAGATCGGTTTTTGTTTATTTTTTGGTGAAATGGTGACGAACAGCGTCACTCATAATTGCACAGTTAAGTTGGTCGAGCTGTAGCTGTCGTCAAGATCAAATCTGTGTGCCAGCCTTACAAATAAAGCACCGGAAAACAAATTACATGTTCCATCTTCTTGTTTTGTGAATATGAACATTGTTTCGCATTAAAATTATGAGAGATTTTTTGCGCAGAAATCCCGTGAGTACCAGTCTCAAATTAGTTTCTACTTTCCATTTTCATGTAAATTAGTTGACAAGTAAAAATGTAATATACTGAATTTGTCTACTTGAAAGTCATACGAATAAATATTGCAAGGAGCATTATTATTTCATTCAAAGAACATACTATTCATAGATTCATACCTCTACAATAATATGATTTATGACAACCTGAAAATAAGGAAAACGAAATACGCAATCACGAAAAAAATATTACCGATATCAATCTCGTAAACGACATATAATTTAAACAATACACACCTAGAATAGCATCAAGAAAATAAAAGATGGCGCGTCTTCCCGCCAAATCCGCCATATTGATCAATCGTTACGTTTGGAAACGGCACCAAATCAACACCCGCGAGATTGGAACGCGTGCTTAGAATACGCACAGGTTCAATGCAACGCCTCTACTCGTTCCAAAATCGTTTTACATAAGAATGCGAATTCACGATCCACTGACTCGGATAATAGTGAGTGCCGGAGTGAATTTTGGAGGATCACTTTTGGATGTATAGCCGATATCATTGCTTTTTGGAACTTTTAAAAAGGTAACGACCGGAAAATCGGATATAGGAAGCTTAAACGGCGGAATGTAAATGCGATATATCAAAGAGTTACCCGTGCGCCATCATTTACGCGAAGTTGGTTTTTGTAGGTTTTTTATTGTATCCTCGGATTGGGGTTGAAGTTGAGAAAAAGTCAAGAGCCCATCATTTGTACTAGTGATACCAAGAAAAAAATTACCTACACTGTGTTTCTCCCTCAAAAAACTATAGTTTCAGGCAGTGTAAGTGAGGCACATAGATACTACACTATAAAAATAACTGTGCACATCGTACGTCAGCGACTCTCCTCCCGCCTACAGGCGCGGTGCACCGCGGTCGCCTCGTGCGTCAAAAGCGAGAGTGACATTGATAGCTCCAAATGTACGTTCATTTCGGTACAGGTGACTTACCTACTAAGTAAGGCGTGACCCCTAGCCACCGCAGGAGACGCCCCGGCCGTCGGGAGTCGCAAGCCGATTCCCGGCCACCGAAGGCGCGGGTTTGCGGACGGCGAGTAATGAATAGCTCTCCGACCAGGACCGAGTCGACGGCGCGTAGTGTTGTAAGTTCCACGCGCGCGTCAAAGCGATGAGGAGCAAAAACTGACGGGGTCCGCTAGGGCCGATGCCTGTCTGGGTCGCGGATAAATTTGAAAGAGGGTTACCGCAGCCCTGGCACAAGCAACTGAAGGAACACGGGTGGATTTTAGTCAGTAAAACTCTGACACGCCCTCCCGCTTCACCCAGAGCAGGAGAAGTCATTGGATGACTACCAAACCAAGAAAAAAAAAAAATATGAATACTTTTCAACCCATTATTTACTTCATCCTGTTCAAGTTTTCCGATATTTAAACAGCTATTTCAGTTTCGTTTTCCCAAAGCATTTTGGCATTGCCACAAGACCGCAGAACTCAAAAACTGTTACTACTAACCAAAACATACTGCAAAACAGATTTAGTTCCGTTCGAAAACAAATAAATCCGTTTACGAGATTTGTTTTTAAAAGTAAAACAAACTTTTTAAAATCGCAAGCTCCTTATTTTCGCCTCGCGATATAACCGTTCGGAAACGTAGACGAATCAAAAGGATTCATCCTTTTCGATCGCAATGAATTTCCCGCGCTTGGGCGGGGCCATGACAACCGCGAGCGAGAAGATGCAGCTTGGATAAAATAATAATTGCGACAAAGGCAGTATCTATCTAGTAGGTTTCGAGCGCACGGTTGGCGTAGTGGTTGAGCAATTGACTGCTGTGTTGCGTGTTGCGGCAGGAGGTCTACCTCCCCCCCCCCCCGGGTGGGTTCCCGCTTTGTCGATGCGGGGGGACTCAGTAACCGTGGCTTAGTCACCCACGGTGAAGAGGAACCCGAGGAGGGGCCGCTCGTCAGGGCTTTTGCCGATAAGCCGACGACGTAGCGGCCAACTAGTAGGTTGCGGTGTCGCTTGGTAACAGGCGACATCGCAACTGAGGCGGGCCGCGATGTCTTATGGAGCGTCCCAGGTCCCATACGATGTCGCGGCTGAGGGTTGGAGGCCGCGGCGGGAGAGGAGTGCCGGTATTGCGGTGCGCCGCTCTCCCTACCTTCCGCGGCCTGGACGGGGTCGCCACCGTCTGATGGCGGACGCGGTGGGGCCGCAGGGGAAGAGGAGTGACGGTATTGCGTTAGCCGCTCTCCCTATCCCCTGCGGCCGAAAAATGGTAGGTGGCGGGGCCATTGACCCTGACCCGTCACAAGGGGACCAAGGGTGCCATACACGGGGTCGTCTGGCACCCATGTGCTGGTTTGGTCCCTGGGGTGGTCACGGCGCACAGTGTGTTCTGGTTCGCCAGTGATGGGGGGTACTCCCCAGAGGAGGGTCCGGTGACGGACAGCCGCGGCGGGTTCGCGGTGAGTGCTAACGCGTACCCGTGTTCCCGCCGTAAGCGGCACAGGAGGACACCGTGGAGTTTTAGTGGGTTAGAGTCCCACATAACTGCGCTATCTCCCCGTGGTAACGCAGTATGCATGAGCATTTCTCCACGCTAAAAAAAAAAAAAAAAGGCGGTCTCACTCCGCACTTTAGGTACAATCGGCCGGCGAACCACCCGGGACGGAATATCGCGTTAGGTTGCCGCTTACCGCTCGGCTTAAGTTAGCCACGTTATTAATTCTATGATTTTTGCAGCAAAGAACGATGACTTCTAAATAATCTTCTAATTAATCCTTTAAAAGAGATTGTTGTGTTTACGGGTGTTTAAATAAAGCAAAGAACAATGAATCGATATTATCTTTTTTTTAAGTTCCGAAAGATTTTGAAACGTAAGCTATTTTGTTGTATTTAAATCATTACATATATACTCTGTAACTATCGGTAGTAGGTGCATATTGAGTACGAGATTTTTATAAAAATTGAAGCATTTTGGGGTGTATAAAAGAATTAATAGGTGTGCGAAATACTAACAATTAGGTTTTTATTTAATTGTTACCGTTTTGTTCACATAAAAGTAAACGTTTTAGACCAGTTTAGTTTAAAATAAATTATAATTTCCTATGTAAGTAGTTACCTACCTAGCCTAAGAATTTACCAATAGCCTGAGTAAGTATACCTACGCATTTGTAACGTTAACATTTGTATATAAAACTAGGTACCTACTTACTTATACCTAACGAACAAACAAAAACATTTCCTAAGAGTTCGTCAAGACAAGTTTAAACAAACAAACAAAAAATATCTCTAAAGATTAAACAAAGAGGTTAGTACCTAGGTAACCGAGATTTGTTTTCATTTGTTAAGTACCTAACAAAATAACGGACTAAAATATTCATTTTCTATCTACTTACTTGACCGTGTAATCATATGCATCAAACATAGAGCAGATTACGTGGTCAAGTAGGTAAAATTATATAGTTACAGTGGCGAGCCGACAACCGTAGCGCGTCACTCCGCGACAGACAGCGGTAGAGTTACGCGTTAGAAGAGAGCGGCAGCGTTTAGGTGAATATCGCGTTAGGTACTGAGCGCTTAGGCGAGCTGAATTGCACTTTGTTGCTTATCAGCAAGAGTCGCTATTTATATAAATTGTTGCGCGAAATGACTCTTCTGTACTTGTACTATTATTTATTCTGTGGTCGCGGTTTCGAATCCCGCACGGAACAAATATTTATATGTTTTACAGATAGTTGTTCCGGCTCTGGGTGTTGTAGCGAGTTTATATGTTTGTAAACGCACCCACGATGCAGGCAGAAAATCCTAGTGTGGGGTAACGATTAAAAAAAAACAAAAAAAAAGTTAATCTTAAATGAAAGAGGATCTCCTTCTATACGAGCCTTTGGTAAACGGACATATGTTGAGCCCAATAGGTGGCTTCTCCGATCGAGCCTTCAGAATCATTTCATCATTTTTTAGGTCGACAGGAGTGCAAGCGTGGGTCGTGGATAAATTTGAAAGAGAGTTACAGCAGCCCTAGCACAAGCAACTGAAACGGATAAATAAAAACCGGGCAAAGCTTTTTTCAGATCTTGTATTCACAATCGAAAAAGACAAATAAATGACTGGCAATCGCTTATATTGACACATCCCCTCTGCTAGACGTGTCTTGACTGGAGGTAAGGCTTCAATATATCGGCTTAGCTTCGGCGGGTTCGGCGAGCTCGGCGGACATTGGTCGGTTGCACGTAGTCACATCCGTTACACAACTGAAGGAACACGGGTGGGTTTTACTTTAGTCAGTAAAAGTCTGACACGAAGAGTGTGAGAAGTCATTGGATGACTTCCTACAGTATGGACACTTCGTATGCCGATATGTCGAAGGCTTTTGACTGTGATACCCTTCTAACAAAACTTCACACATACGGTATTCGTGGCAATGCCCTTAATTTAATAAAAACTTATCTGAAAGGACGTAGACAATGTACGGAGATATCGAGCTTGTGTTTAGGATCTAGAAAGGAATTAAAATCTAGATCGTCTTTTAGAGAAATAAAATATGGTGTCCCACAGGGCGGCGTCCTTGGATCTTTGTTATTTATATTATACATAAATGACCTGCCATGTCATATAATCCATCCTATGATATTATTTGCAGATGATAGCACATTAATTGTTTCATGTATCGATAAAGAATCATATGTAAATGACATTAACAATACAATTAGTAGTCTAATAAAGTGGCTTGATAATAATAATTTAGTTATAAATCTCCAAAAAACTTAAATCATGCACTCTCACCAAAGAATACCTGCGGGCGATATGGATATAAACTACAATGGTCAACCTATAGAAAAAGTAAACGTTACAAAACTTTTAGGAATCATAATTGACAGTCAGTTAACTTGGAAGTCGCGAGCGGAAGATATGTGTAAACGTTTAAGCACAACCGCATATATGTTGCATAATTTGTCAAAAAAAGTAAATTTGCCGACACTATTAGTCGCTTACCACGGTCTAGTAATTTCCGTCTTAAGATTTGGTATAATATTTTGGGGTCACTGTAGTGAACGAGAAAACATTTTCAGAGCTCAAAAGCGCTGTCGTAGAGCTATATTTGGTCTTAAAGTTGCGTACATAAATTATTAACCTTCCCATGCCTTTATATCCTTGAATTAGCAATATTTGTAATAACTAATCGATGTCTATTTTCAACTTTAATAGAAACTAGAAAATCAAAATACCATCAGGTGAGATTGTGGTCAAGCGCGAGCCTATAGGTTATAAAAAAAAAGAACTAGAAAACGAAGTACAGCTATGAGATCCCAATACCAAAATCTATTATGCACGGGCACTTTTAAAACTAGCTTATTAAAAAGAAATGTTATCTGTATGGCTACTGTAATTTTTAATAAAATACCAGATCAACTTAAAAAACTTACCGTTGCAAAAGTTTAAAAAAAGTTTCACTGAATTACTTGTAGATAAAAAGTATTATTCAGTGCAGGATTTCTTAAATGATAATTTTTTGTAATGTCTTTAGTAACCTACACTTTGTACCACATTTGCATGCTATATTAAGGCAGAATGTACATGGATCCTATTATATAATGTTACAACTTATTTTTATGTACCTACATTCTAAGCATATAAAGACCTATTTTATTCTATTCATGGTTTGAACAAGAGGACCACATTCGCACTGTGTGAAAGGTAAGATTGAAGTAAACGCCTACAATTTCTATCTTGACGCGCTACTACTGGAATACAGTACCAACTAGCACAGGGGGTATTGTGTCACCGTAATACTGGCGGCCTTATATACACTACACATAACAATTTTTCTTAGGTATAATACCTAAGAAAATTTGTTAGGTGTTGAAATAAAACAATAAATATTAAAAAAAAAAAACAACTTAGATCGTCAATAGTTTTATTACATAGCAACATAAAAAAGTAAGTACATAATGAATAATCTTCATTAGTAAAATAGTTTGAAACAAATTCTTCAATAAAGGAAATACAAAGTGGCATCAAGAAATGTGTGCAGTGTCGTGTTTTTCATGGCCACAGCTTTACACTCGCTTCTCGCGTCGCGGATCGGATATTCGTCTATCCTGAATCCTGCTGAAAACTAACACCACTACGAAATGAAAACAGTTATCACCACTTCAACTAACAATATAAAATACCAGTAAAGCTGTTTGAACTGAAGTCTCGTTGACTCTCTGCAAAAATATAATAAACCTCTTCTGAGAAAAAAGAAAATCTATCGTTGCAAATGTCTTCCTAAAAGAATGATGGCAGGATGAACTGCAACTTCTGTTGTCTTTATAATATTGTAAGGCGCATTGTATTTGTTTATCTAAAACTAGCGGACGCCTCGCAGTTTACAGGGATAAAAAGTAGAATTTTTGAAATCGGTCCGTTAGTTTTTTAAATACCCATGCCCAAATGCCCATACCCAAATGCCCAGTTACTATTTGTTTATGGTTAGGCTAGCGGTTGAACACTATCTCACCTAATAGTAAGCGATGATGTGGTCGACCGTTTAGCACTCTTGACTTTTAGACCCCTAAAGGTGAACGCGCACCTGTCCGCGCCGCACTCGCCACACGCGCCGCAGTCATCGCACTTTCTCTTGGCCCCGCGCTATCCGCGCCGAACGCGCCGCACGCATTGTATCCACTTCTGTACATCTTGAACTGTATTTTCATACGGATACGGATCATGTTCCCGCGCCGCCCGCATCGCCCGCCGAGTCTGATGACGTCATCCGCACGCGCTGGTGGAATCCGTATACCTACAGCATTTTGCTGATATGCGGCTAGTGCGGCGCAAATAGATGCGCGAGGCTGCATACGATTTCATATAAAGATTTATAAAATGCGATGACTGCGGCGCGTGCGGCGAGTGCGGTGCGTCTAAGTGCGCGTTCACCATAAGTTGTAACTGTGCAGCCAAAACTCTGCCACCGACGATGCTGTGGTAGAGGCGAAGTGAAGTTTTGGACCATAATATCTGAGTAACTGTCGTGTCGTGCCAGGGACACGAAGAAGAATTCCGTTCAACATTCTTTAGCCAACTAAACTTAATGTCCTTGACTGTGACTCTGCATTAAGGTCCAGCAGTAATTCGCACTTCGATGACATTTACGATTTTGTCTTACTTAATTTGTCGGCTTATAAATATTCATTCGCAATGATAATGTCCCAAGGTTCATATGCCGAATGCAAATCGTTATGATCTGCAATAAAATACTTGATAGTCAATGCATCCAGTTTATCTATATTTATACTAATATAATAAAGAGGAAAGATTTGTATTTTTGTATGTAACGAATAAACTTACTACTGGACCGATTTCAAAAATTCTTTCACCGTTGGGAAGCTACACTACTAAATCCCTGGGTGGCATTTAAATTCAAATTAAATTACTGCATCCATTATGTACATACAGGTGGTAAATATTAGATACAGAAACAATTATGGACCCTGTCGGGCACAGCAACATTCTAGATACAGTCAGTCTAGGAGAGAGGAATAACGCTCATATTTTCTTTTATACTTAAATTTCAGTTATCCATTTCCTATCTATCTGCTTTTATTTGGTTTAATGTACTTATATGAGTGTGCCTTTTTATGTTCATGTTAAATTATGAATTATTATTGCTTAAATTTTTGTATTACAGTTAGTTTATTTGATATAAATTTTTGGAAATAGATTACTTTTCATCCCTGTATTCCCACGGGAACGGTAACTAAGCGGGTGTAACCGCGAGGCGTCCGCTAGTGATATAATAAATACATCCTGTCTGGGCTCAAAAATTTCTCTAATTAATCCTTAACTTAACACGACAAAATATTTAGGGTAGTAACAGAGCATCACGCCTGTAGATATTCCCCAAAGGGTTAGTCAGAGATGCCTACAGTACACACACATTTCATTTTAAGCCGCCGATTCTTGAATTGAGTATTTGAGGTTATGAACGAGTTGAGTATTTGTCAAACTAAACTTCAGCCTGAAAACCTGTCAAAATTTGACGTTTAAGTAGGATTTGACACAATCTTAACCTCAAATACTCAATTTAGAAATTGGACCTTAAAATCAACCGGAGACAAATCCAGACTCGGCTACTACTGAGAAATGCCAGATGGATAAACCCAATAAAACTTTGTTTGACCCTGGAATCGAACCCAGGACCTTATACTCAAAAGTAGCGCTGTTGACCACTAGTCCAACGAGGTATACTAGTCTATATCTATACTAATATTATAAAAAGGTAAAGGAGAACGGCAGGTTTGTATGGGAATTTCGAACCGCTAATAAATTTTCTTGTTTTGGGATATTTTAAGTCTTAATTGGTACTTTATATGATGGATAATCCTTTTTTAAATTCTTAGATTTTTAGAACTTGGGACGTAAAAGTTATAACCAGTTTTAAGGTTATGTACTAGTGTACCAATGTTACATATAGGTAAATGTTACATTTTGTTACATAATGTGTAAAGTAAATGTTTTAAATAGTTTTTTGCTATCTTTGTAGTGTTTTACTTACCATTAAGTAGGTAGATTGAGATGAGGATTGTACCTACTCAGGGCATTATAAGACACCTATGTCCAGCAGCGGATGGCAACATTTTGATAATGATGAGTTTGGTTATATTTAGTGTTATTTGTATTTCTAAATAATTAATTATCATTTCAATATTTGTGTTATTTTACACAAGGCAACTTCAAAAACATAACTGCGTTTAATGTACAATTTTAATACGTTTATTTATTAATATCTTTTTTCTGATATTATTAATTAATCCGAAGTTCTAAAAATAGTTAACTTACATAAAAATAAATGGCTTAGTTGCCTTAATAACTGGTACAAATTCTATAACCGAACAACAAAAAAAGTATGCGGTACGAAATCTGCCGTTCACCTTTGTGAGTTTGTGACGTTGTAGGGGGTAATCTCTCATCTACTTATCTATACTAATATTATAAAGAGGTAAAGTTTGTGAGTTTGTGACGTTGTAGGGGGTAATCTCTGGATCTACTGAACTGATTTTGAAAATACTTTCACCAGTAGAAAGCTACATTATTCCTGAGTAACATAGGATTGTTTAATCTCGAAAACGGGCGCGAAGCCGCG
Organism: Orthosia gothica; assembly: GCA_949775005.1. NCBI lineage: Eukaryota > Metazoa > Arthropoda > Insecta > Lepidoptera > Noctuidae > Orthosia > Orthosia gothica. The sequence goes on from OX459069.1 coordinate 2,181,979, forward strand.
GGGAACAGCTAGTTCAAGATATAATTGTTCATGTTTTAATGCCACATGTGACTCAAAGGAACTGCCACTATTTTCCATTAGATTATTCATAATACTCGAGAACTCAACTGATTAACTCATCACTTTGTGAATTACGTTCGTCTTTAATGACAATTTATACTGTAATCACGTTATTTATGCTTCGTTAGACGAAAATTATCTCGGCGAATTCATGTAGATCTTAATTAGATCATTCATCTAATTTGTTGACATTATGAGAGCCTGTAGTGTATATAGGTACAGATCAAATGACGATATAATGACTCCATACCAATCACTATATCTTATCTACTAATAACATAAATGTGAATATATTTGTGGAAGTGTGGATGTATGTTTGTGCCTCAATCACGCCAGAACGGCTGAACGGATCGGCATAGGCTACTTTTCAACTCGATATAATGTTCCCTTGGGATCATAAAACAATTCAAAAAAATATCGATGTGAACATTTTATATGAACTCGTTCACACACGTCCGTGCACGGGCCAGTGACGGAGCTTCAATGCCTGGGCCCGGCCCTGTCCCGTCCCGGGCACGTCCCTGATATGTGTGGATAGACCTTAAAACGCGTTCCATAAATAATAGGTCAGATAGAAAGAAAATAAAGAAACAATATGATTTGTCACACCAAACGACATACCTACTGCCAGGGTTGGGTGGTATTTGAATTACTTTTCCCTAATTTAAATACGCAAAGGAAATACAAATACATATTTGGTATTTGAAATTCAATTACTTCTTAAAAATGTAATTTGTAATTGATATTTCAAATACCTGACGCTGAGGTATTTTGTAGTTAGTATTACAACAAATACTTATGACTTCAGAATACATTTGAACATAATATACATTTAGCAATATTATTAATGGGCTATCGCATCTATACCTCTAAGGGCTGATTTCACCAATTATATTAAACGCGATTAGTCCAACTAAACTCAGTTTATGCAAATACAGCATTCTGATTGGTAGTTACTCAGCGGTGTCAACAAATCAGAACGCTGTATTTGCGTAAACTGAGTTTAGTTGAACTAATCGCGTATAATATAATTGGTGAATTCGGCCCTTAATCTAAAATGACATACGTTCAACGCCTGCATCCTTCCTGTAATGAGGTATGGCTGCCAAACCAGGCCTCTTACTAACGAAAGCATAAACAAACTAGCAAAATGCCAACATTAAAACTCATAAGGAATAAAACTAGTATTATGGACGAGACATTCACAATTAAAAGACCAATTTGGCAGTGGGCAGGTCACACACTCCGAAGTAGAATAGAGAAGTGGGCCAAAGATGAATGTGATGAATGTTAGTGAATGGTACCCGAGAGAGGGGATGAGGAAACGGGGAAGACCCGTGCGTAGATGGGAAGATGATCTCAGATCGACAGCAGGCGCTGCGTGGAGGAGAAAAGCACAAGATCGTGTACTGTGGAAGGGTCTGGGGGAGCCCTATGCTAGTGAGCAAGACAAACAAATCGATGTCTGATATTCTCAAAAATTATGTAAATATTAGTTTTAAGTTTGTTAATAAAGGCTATTTGAATTAATGGGCGCGATCTGCAGAAAGTAGCGCTCCATAGCTTCTGTAAGCTAAATAGCAACCGCTAAATATGACAATATTTATGTCTAATTGTCAAGTATCTTGTCAATTGCCATTTGCATTCTTAAACGGTTATTTACATAAACTAACACCTGACTTATTATGTATTTTAAATAAAAATAGTCAAAATACTGTATTTTATATATCAAATACACGACTTTAAATATTTTGTACATTAAATATATGCGAGATAGTATTTTATGATTTGTATTTTGATTAAAGCAAAGTATGTATTATATATATGTATATTGCCCAGCACTACCAAAAGCTAAGCTATACGATAATTTTCTTCTACTTATACACCAGCATTGCTTAGAACCAGATCTCATTTACCACGCCCTGAGTGTACCAAACCGACTCCACATCGTGAAAACCATATTATTCATTTATTATTCTCAAAGTAAATAAACGAATTCGATCAAAGTATGGTAAAGCGATGGGCTCCATAGAAGCGATTGGAGCAATAAAGTGAAATTAAATACGCTACGTAAAAGAGATCTGATACAAACAGATAAATTTGTGCGGATCGCGAAGAACGTGATGTACGTTTTGTTTGTGTGAAAACGGATTTTTAGCTTTAACTTTGAAAGCTGGCGCATATGATCAGTTTTACCTACAGTTTCGACGTATACCTATCCAAAGGCTTAATTAAGAGTTTGTTGCGCCACTTGGAAGGAAGAAGGAAGTGGTGACAGGCAAGCGTTTTGTAATTTTTGTCGTTCAAAATCTGCTGATTCTCACCCAACTTTTAATTTGGTTTTACTACCGAAGATGACTGGTGAACACATAATAAAGCCATTTATTTCTGAAATTTGGGTACATATGTACATTGTTAGCTAATCAGAAGAGTTTAGAGTAATTAATTATAGGCTGTCCCGCGGTTCGGCGTGCCTGTTGGCATAGGCCTCCTCCATCTCCCTCCATAGTGCTCTGTCATCTGCAACTCTAATCCAACAAGGCCCCAAAGTTATGCGGATGTCGTCTTCCCATCTTGTTTTTGGACGTCCTTTACTCTAGTTCTGTCTCTTGGGTACCATAGGGTCTTTTGTTTGCTCCATTTTTTTTTACATCGAAGCATGTGTCCTGTCCAGCCCCATTTCAAATGATTGATGCGAATTAATATATCCGTGACTTTAGTTTCCCTTCTTATGTCGGAAGTTAAGATTTTGTCCCGTAGTTTAATTCCTAGCATGTTTCTCGCCATTGCCCTCTGATATTTTGCTAGTTTGTCCATAAGCTTGTCTGTAAGCGACCATGTTTCGCATCCATATGTTATGCATGGTAGAATGCAACTGTTGAAAGTCTTTTTCTTAATATGCATGCCTATGTCTTTGCTCTTCATTATTTCCTTGAGGGACCAGTATTTTTTTCCACCCGCAGGCTTTTCTTTTGTTAACTTCCTTGAACATGGACCCCCCCATGACGGGGGAGATAATTTGTCCTAGGTAAACATATTCGCTTACATATTAATTGTTCTTTCCATTACCTTCTATGTTTGCTTCTGTGGATTTAATCATCAGCCTTATTTTGCTCGCATTAATTTCTAGCCCTACTTCTCTTATCTTGTCCGCTAGGGTTTTTATCATGTGTTCTAATTTCTTGGAGCATTCTTCTAATATAATTATATCGTCTGCGAATCTCAAATGGTTAAGGCGGATACCGTTAATGTTAAGACCGAAGTCATCCCAATCTAATTGTCTAAAAATATTTTCCAGCACTGTATTGAAAAGTTTGATTGATAACGGGTCTACTTGTCGGACGCCTCTGTTTATAAGAAAAGGGTCTCCTTTCGTTTCCAGATTTATTCCGCTTTTACTATGCCTGTATAGGGTTTTGATTAGTTCGATATAAGTATTTTCCACTCCTTGTTCTCTTAGGCTGGATCAGATGTATTTGTGATTCAGGCTGTCGAACGCCTTGGAATAATCGATAAAGACGATGTACAAGGGCTTCTGATATTCGTTGTACTTTTCCATGACTTGCTTGCGTGAAACATATAAAAATATTTATTTAAGAGGTGTAGGTTACAGTTCATTTTATTTCTTAAAAAATCCATTGGTATGCCTCAAAGCCTACGCGCGAATTAAGTAAGCAACAACGGAAGTATTTAAAAAATAATGTTATTCCAACAGAGTTACAGCTAAAGAGTTCTTGTCATCTAATGAAATATTGATCTTATATACTAACTTTATTGCTAACGTAGTACATGCATAGCGTGATCAGATATGACGCATGTCCGCATGCATATTCTGGATGCTGATCAAGCTATGGAATATTTGGAAATAAAATGTCTAATATACTTATTGGGTCAGCCAATAAGTATTTATTAGAACGCTAAAGCTAATATTGGTAGGTTGGGGTTCCTTAACTCGCGCAATCGGTGGCCGGTGCAACGAGTAACCCCTAGTTGAAGCAAATCTTTAAATCGTTCAAACAATCAGGCAAAACTGGGGGCTACTCTCTAAGCACGAAGTCCGAAGTTTTTGTTTATACCCGTCCGAAAAATATAATAATTACGAAGTAGGGTTCACTCCGAAGATCCGGAGTACTTTCAGGCGGGTCCGTAACTTCGTTGACGGTATTACGGAGACCCCCTGGTACAGGTTTGTCAGTTCAGTTTGGCTTGGACTCAAAACCGCGGTCGTATGCTACTTTGCAGAATGTATTGTTTTGTTACGGTAGGTGGCATATAACCACTGCCAGCCGTAGTCGAGTCTATGGTCGGCAGCGAGGAGTCCTGGGACGCGGTGATACCCTTCTGCGAAACAGACGTCTCGCAGAAAGAGGCTGCGGAGAGGGAGAGGGAGATTTCGTCCGCTAACCCGATCCGCAGCAGACGCGCCGGGCGTCGGCGGAGGGCGGACAACGCCCTCTTCCAGCCCCCCTAAAGGGGTCTAGGGACTCGGACTCGGGGTCGTCCGTCGCCCCTCCACACATCAGGACCCGAGGTAACAGCGCGTAGTGTTCCACGCGCGCCCCTCTTAGACGTCGCGGGGGGAGTCAAACACCTCACTCCCCCTCCAACCCGAGACTATGTATGAAATACAATAAAATATTTATTACATGTGGATTCGATACATATGGAATCATCACCATCAACAGCCTTTCTAATGTTCCCACTGGTGGGACTCAGGCCTCTTCTCATAGAGAGTTAGTGGGCTATAAACCACCACGCGGGCCCAATGGGTATTGCCAGCTGTCACATGTCTTCGAATTTTTGGTTCTAGGACATGCCGGTTTCCTCACAATGTTTTCCTTTACCGTTTTGAGAGCAGTGGTGATGAAATAAATTACACAAAGTAAAGCGCCTGCTCAGGTTCGACCTGCAACTCGTAATTCGGGGCCGGAACCACTGCGCCAGCATTGCTGTCATATCGAATAACAATTTTACACAACAATTTCAGATGAGAATATTTTCTTGAATCATAGTTATTAGAGCTTGATTTTTTTGTAGTTAAGGTTTATTTTTTGACCTTATTTTTCAATTAAATGTCGCCAGTGACACTCGCAAGGTTAAGACAAATCGATTGACAAATTAAGAATCATCAAAATGGGCCAACGCGTTTGGGCTCTAGAATGCCACATAGGAACAAACATACATAAATAAACTGATAAACACATTCATTTGCGTAAAAAGTGATGTGTTCCCAAGTAACACAGACGTGCTGAATAAAGATTGAGAAAGAGCAATCATCAAGAGCCTAAGCTGAATAAGCTCTGAATACCGTCTATTCAGCTGTTATTCAAGCAAAAAGGGCCCCAATTTTAATACTTAACGCTAAATAACATCTGAGCAAGATCTGCGTAGGAGCTTAATAACGTTTCAATTAGCCTAATAACCTTTGAATAACAGCTCACATTATTTCTATTAAGCTCTTACAACTGAGTTACTCAGCTTAGCTGATTTGGTTATTGTATTCAGAATTTATGAAGCATTTAAATTATTGTTCTCATTTATGTAAACAATATTCATACACATTGTGAAAATAATTCAATTGGATTAAATATTTTAATGTCGATTTCGAATTTAACATGGCGAACTAATAAAATTGGCAAGTAAATTTTAATTTACAAGTTAGAGGTCTGCTGCTATATGTTAATTGTTAGTGCGCAAGTAATTTTGTCGTGAATATTATGTTTTTTTTTCATTACTTATGACGCGCCGCGTGAATAATCAAGATAACAGATAGTAAATAGTATTTTCATACATGCACACACACACACCTTGCCAATGTTAGTTGAATGGCTGACCTCCCTCCAGACTTGCCTCGTCAGCATCTAAGAAACGTCATTCATTGAATCATTTGGTTTCACTTCATTGAATTCTGTCTGAGATTCGGTACGGGTTGGAAGTCTCAAAATCATTATATTTCCTGTTCCAAGTTCTCTAAAATCATTAAACTCTGTTTTCAGATCTATCTGTATAACTTTCGGTAACACTAGCCGAATACGTCTCTGGGAAAATACTTTACCTGAAAGTACCAGTGAATCCATGTGATAAACCTAAGCCTTTCGTGATTTAAGTTGTGTTGTACTTAAACTTGCTTAACCAATACTGTGTCCTGTCTTGTGTGCACCCTTCAACCGTGACCGGATTTCACCCACTGCTGTTACAGATCTACTACTTCTGCTGTTCTACTACAACTGATGTTCTGCTGTTTACCTCGGTCACGATGATCCTGAGTATCCTCATAATGACGGCGTTCCTGTGAGTGATCTAGATAATTCGGTTATTACTATATCCTAGGACGAATACCAGATGCCAGTGATGCCAGTATTGTCAAGACGGGGGGGCTCAGTAGCCGACTCTTGGTCACCCACGGTGAAGCCATAAGGAACCCAAGGAGGGGCAGCTCATCAGGGCTTTTGCCGATTAATCCGACGACATAGCGGCCAACAGTAGGTTGCGGACGTTGCAGTGCCGCTTGGGCGACATCGCAACTGAGGCAGACCGCGATGTCGTGTGGGGCATCCCGGGTATGGAACGATATCGCGCCGGGAGAGGAGTGCTGGTATTGCGGTGCGCCGCTCTCCCTACATTCTGCGGCCTGGACGGGGTCGCTACTGTCTAATGGTGGACGCGGTGGGGCCGCAGGGGAGGTCCCTAGCTATCATCTGCGTCCGAAAAGTGGTAGGTGGCGGAGCCACTGACCTGACCCGTCGCAGAGGGCCCAAGGGTGCCATACACGGAGTCGTCTGGTGCCCATGTGCTGGTTTAGTCCCTGGAATAGTCACGGCGTGCAATATGTTCTGGTGCGTCGGAGATGGGGGTTTCCCCAGAGTAGGTTCCGGTCACGGACAGCCGTGGCGGGTTCGTGATGAGTGCTAACGCGTGAAAGCTCAAAGCTCTGGAAAACATACTAAAACTCAAGGAATCTTTTAAATTTCAAAATCCTATTACGATTCTCACACAAAATCACTACCATCACAAGGTTGGTGACTACATCTCCCTCAAAGCCCACCTGAGGCTCATAAAGGCATTATCGCCTATCTGGAAAGGACCATACAAAATCATCAAGGTCCACGATAATAACACAGCTACGCTTCTTATCAACAGATGTCATGTAGCACATCATTTCGACCAAATGAATCTCACAGTAGCTGGAGACATTATATTATTGATAAAAATCGATTAAGATAAGAAAGATAAAAGATAGTTTATTATTAGCATGTAAGTTTTAGCTGATAATTATAATAGGTCTTCTAATTCTATTTATTCTATTTCAGCGCTCGGTCATTGCGCATCAGGACTTCATCAACCTTCTAGTTACGTCCGGCATATACTTCGATAGCCTAGGCAAACTTAAAGCAATTAAAGGAAAATTAAATATTATTAGCCACGTACAAATTTCCCTTATAAATCCTCATCTTACTAACCTCAATGATATCTTAGCCATTATTATTAAGCCTTTATTGCTGGTACTAAACATACATTTTTTACATAAAATATCAAACTGTTTTATCTTAAATATCTAACATATCGGATTTTCCCGGTTTAGTGATCAGCGTGTCCTGTGACACATAGGCCTCTTCCAGCTGTTTCCACTCTTTTCTATTATTAGCCTTTCTTGACCAGATAGTCCCTCCAGTAATTTTTATATCATCTATCCATCTTTTAGCTTGTCTGCCCCTCTTCCTTTTGCCATCACGTGGTTGCCATTCCGTTATAATTTTAGTCCATTTTATCCTGCTGTCCCTTGCCATGTGTCCTGTCCATCGCCATTTCAACTGTTTTATTTTCTTCAGTATGTCTTCCACCTTTGTTGTAGTTCTAATAACGTCTGCTCTTTTTCGGTCTTTTAGCGTCACGCCCAACATACTCCTTTCAATACCCCTTTGACATGTTCTCAGTTTCAGAAATTGTTTCTGAGTCAACGCCCATGTTTGGCATCCATACGTGAGACATGGCAAAATACATGAGTTGAACACTTTTTTCTTGGCTGTCATAGGAAAGTGCTTACTTTTGAAAATCTCTTTAAGGGACCAGTACCTTTTCCAAGCGCAAGCCACTCTTCTTTCTATTTCTGTATCTGTTTGATCCTTGAATGATAAAATTTGTCCCAAGTATGTGTAATTTCTAACATATTCAATATCTTCGTTGTGTACTTTTATGGCTATTTCTTCTCTGTTTGTCATTACTTTTGTTTTTGATCTGTTCATAGAAAGGCCAACTAATCTGCTTGCCTCTGCCAACTGTTGTAGCATTTGTTGGAGCGTATTAGGGTTGTCAGTTGTTAGGACCAAGTCATCTGCGAATCGTAAATGGTTAAGTTGCCTTCCGTTGATATTTATGCCAAAATTATCCCACTCAAGATCCCTGAACACGCTTTCTAAGATGGCAGAGAAAAGTTTAGGAGATAGTGGATCTCCTTGTCTCACCCCTCTAGCTATTGGGAACTCTTCTCCGGCTGATTCTAGTTTTATTTGTGCTGTGCTATTCGCGTATATATTTTTAATTATGCGTACATATTTTTTTTGGCACTCCTTGTTGGATAAGAGTCCTCCAAAGCGAATCATGGTTTATAGAATCGAATGCTTTACTGTAGTCCACAAAAGCGATGTACAAGGCTTTGCCGTATTCTTGGCATTTTTCTATAAGCTGCTTTATGACATGCATATGATCAGTAGTTGAAAAACCCGCTCTAAAACCAGCTTGTTCTATAGGTTGTTGTTCGTCCATTACCCCTGTTATTCTATTTAAGATTATTTTAGAGAATACTTTATACATATTTGACATGAGGCTTATAGGCCTGTAGTTTTCAATATTGTTCCTATCTCCTTTTTTGTGTATTAGTATAATTATGCTTATATTAGATAACATCAGTACTGTTTTGCACATCATTTTCAATAAATGCTTACATGAAGGTGTCTTTCCTACCGTGTGGAAGCGAGCATTTATAACGCCTGTTTATAAAAGTGGAGATAAAAATAATGTAGAAAACTACCGCCCCATATCGATTCTTTCCACCTTGTCGAAGCTTTTCGAGAGGCTGGTGCACGGCGCTCTATACCCCCAAATTCATGGCCTTATTATATCGGAACAACATGGGTTCGTCAAACGGCGGTCGACTACGACCAATCTTATGATTTTTACAAACTTTCTTTTTGAAAATATGGACAAGAGGGTCCAGGTAGACGCTGTGTACACTGATTTTCGGAAGGCTTTTGACAAGGTGGATCACACAATTCTTTTGGAAAAGCTCGCCTTCAACGGAATCCGTGGCAACTTACTTCGTTGGTTTGCATCATACATTTATAACAGGACACAAAAGGTCGTTGTTAATGGGTTTGAATCTGAGATTGTGGCTGTTAAATCCGGTGTTCCTCAAGGGTCCATTTTGGGGCCCCTGCTTTTCATTTTGTTTATAAATGATATAAAACATTGTTTTGTTAATGCGAATTTCTTATTGTACGCAGATGATATGAAAGTTTATAAAGACTGTCAAAAAATTGATGACTGCCTACTGCTTCAAGAGGATCTTGACAGACTTAATACTTACTGTATAGCCAACAAACTCTCTCTTAGTCTTCCAAAATGTCACAGTATATCATTTACTAAAAACAAAAATAAATTAAATTTCAAGTATACTTTGGATAGCCAACAATTAAAAATAGTAGAATCCGTTCGTGATCTTGGTGTAACTATTGATTCGTGTCTGCATTTTGACTTGCATATTGAAAACATAATAAATAAAGCCTTTCAAATGTATGGTTTTGTCATGAGAGCCTCTAAAGACTTTGTGCGACCCTCTACCTTTTTGGTATTATACAAAACTTTAATAAGGTCTCAATTAGAATACGCCGTTCCTATCTGGAAACCGTTTTACCTCAAATATAACATTAAATTAGAAGTCGTGCAGAAAAAGTTTCTACGCACAATGAACTATAGATGTTATCATTCGAGGATTCCATACACACAGTTGTTACAGCGATATAATATTTTAAGTTTAGAGTCTCGGCGCTTACTTTTGGTGGCCATGATGCTGCATGGTCTGTGTAACAATAGATTTGATTGTATTGAAATCACAAATAAGTTACGCTATACAGTGCCCCGAAATGTTATCAGAAGGGCGGCCCACGTGCCCCGGTTGTTCCATGTGGATTCATGTAAGACCAACGCCGGGGCACGGGTGCCACTTCGTCAGCTTGTGGAAACCTATAACACACACTTCATGGACATAGATATCTTCTCCCTTTCGAGTAATAGTTTTAAATCTCTGGCTATAAATACTTTATCTCCATAATCCATAATCTAAGATAAATTAATGCGTTGAACGATACTCTTCCGTTTCCTATTTGTTCATATATTAATCCGTGGACAACGGTGTGGGTTATATGTTTGCCAATTTAATATGTACTCATAGTTTTATTTAAACTTTAACATGTAACTGTTTTTTTGTCCCTAATAAATAAATAAATAAATAAATGCTCTTGGTCCATTGAGATGGTATACATTCCGTGCTTAGGATAGAGTTGTATACATCTGTGAGTTTTCTTAGGTTTTCCGGTGCAGTAATTGAGCTTTTGATCATCTCATTCGAAATCTGGTCTGGCCCGGGGGCCTTTCCGTTCTTTAGACTATTGACAGCTTTTTCGATTTCAGATTGCAGAAAAACTGGTATATCTTCCACGTCGTCATCATCAAGATTTATGGTTGAATTCTGGGTATTTTGTTCTGCTGCATAAAGTTTTCTATAGAAGTCAGTTGCTGTCTGGATTATAGCTTTTCTTGTCGTTTCCTGTTTTCCTATTTTATTTTTGATGTTTGGTATCCATTCTTTCTTCTCTAGTAAATCTTTTAACGCTTTTTTGATCCCTCCTGTCTTTTTTATATGATAGTTGAGAACGTTTATTCTATTTTTGGTTCTGTCCTTTTTGATGCTGTTGCTTATTTTTTTGCTTAGTTCTGATATGGCCCTTAGATTCTGTTTGTTTTTTCCGAGTTTTAGGAGCATTCTTCTTTCTTCAATTAACATTATAGTTGCATTTTCGGTTAGGATTGTGTTGGGTTTTGAGAATGTGTTGGATGCTGGTGTTGAACCATATATTTCGTTTATTTCCTTGTTATATTTTTCTTCTATTTCGTTTGTAGGTTTACTTATTAAGTATTGATGTTTCATAAAGTTAGCTTTTAAATTAAATTTGTTTCTACTTTTTTTCGGTTCTAAACTATTTATTACTGCTCTCACCATACGATGATTGGTGTTAAAATCAAATTGTCCTAGAATGCTTATATCTTGAAAAACTTTTCTGTTGTTAGTTGCTATGCAATCTATTTCGTTTCGGTATGACCCATCCGGAGATAACCATGTCCACTTCTTTCTTGGATCTTTTTTGAAAAAACTGTTCATGAAAGCAAGATTGTTTTCAAGCGCCATTTTAATCATCTTTTCTCCATTTTTACTTCTTCTACCAAAACCAAATTTGCCTATTACATTTTCTTCGCCAGATCGTTGAGAACCTATTCTACCATTAAAATCGCCTATAACCAATATGTTTTTGTGTGTATCTTGTAGGACTGATGACAGTTGGTCGTAGAAAAGGTCTTTAACAAGTTCATCATGCTTTTCAGTGGGAGCATATACTTGAATTATAGACCATTTATGTTTGTAGCCTGGCAGATGGATGTTAAGTACAGCTATTCTGTCTGATATACCCTTGAATTCGTCTATGTTTCTTCCTAAATGTTTTTTAACCATGAAGCCAACACCGTAGCTTCCTTTTGTTTCCCCTTTGTAATATAGAATGTATTCTTTTCGATCTTCTATGCTTTCACCCAATCTTCGGACTTCACTCAAACCTAGTATATCCCACTTTATTTTTGAAAGTGCTAACTCTAACTCGATGAGTCTCTCCTGTGTTCGCAGTGTAAGACAGTTCAAAGTGGAAATGTAGAGATTCCCATTTTCTTTTGTTTTTAGTGCTTTTGTGTTATTTACCCTTGTTGGAGCTGGAAGGGATTGGTCGATATCCCCCACGGTGACCAGCCGGCTTGGGGGAGGTGTAATCGTTTTGACCGTATTGTTGAATATTTTTCTTTCGATTGTTCTGATCTTCCGGTTTCCGATGTGTGTTAATTGCTATTGTTTATTTGTATCTGATGTTAAGTGCGATCTATTCCTGGACATTCGTTCGATGGTATTTATTTTATTAATTTTTGGCAGGGCGTTTCCAGTGTCATTAATTGTCTTTGGTGAGGCAGATTGTTCTTTTTTCCTTTCATTTCGTAACCCACCTGCTCCGGCCTTTACCACCAGTTTGTCATATTTTAAAAAAGCTATACGCCCCTTTCTTCGTTCCTCCTTTAGCTGAGTCATGAGTTCTCTTCTTTTTTCTAAAACTTCTTTACTGAAGTCTTCCTTAACGTAAATGTTTTTTGGTAGGTTTTTCTTGTGCCGCAAAATTTCATCTCTCTTCCATGCGTTGAGCATATTAACCAAAACCGGGCGTGTTTCTCCTGTTTCTTTGCCAATTCTAAATGCTTTATTAATATCGTATTTATTAATTTTGATTCCAGAATCAGTTAAAGTTTTCGATACCATGCCTGCAATGTTAATATTTTCAGTTGACTCTTCGAAGCCGTAAAATATCAAATTGTTCGCCTTTTTTCCAAGTTCCAGACGTTTTACCTTCTCATTTAAATTTTCTACTTCATTTTTTAAATATATATTTTCTTTAATAATTGGTTTTAGTTTTTCATCCATTTCTTTTAATATTAATTTTGTGATTGAATCTGTTAGATTTGCTGTTTGTTTGTCCATTTCTTGTTTTAGTTTTGAAAATAGTAATTGCATTTGCTTATCCATTTCAAATTTATTTGGATTTTAATATTAGCAATTATTATTATTATTTTATTTTTTTGGCAACACCTGTATAATTTTAGTAACTTATTTGAAGATGTTACAACACTATGACTTATGTCAACATGCGTGAACGAAACGTAATTTTCCGTTCTCTGATATTGGTAGCACTGTAGTATGTCAAAGTTGAAAGTTAACTGTTCTGTTTTGGTTGATTATGACAAAGTTATTTGTACATAATTAATGTTCTGGGCGAAACACACACGAGTTTTATCACTTAATCTGCACTTATAGTCATTACTTTTCGGTTTACTTGCACAGTTCGTAGTTGTATTCACTTTTTAAACAGTTTGGTGTTTATATTTTCGGAGCACACTTTGCGACGTTTATACAGTTGAACGGTTAAAATAAAAAAAATTGCGATAACATTTAAATAAGCCCATTTTACAGCCCGTTCAACCTATTTTGACTTCTATTGCGTTGGTGATACAACAAATGATAGCTGTAGTTAACTGTTGGTTTTGGTAACAGGTTTATGCTTTTTATGTCATCCTTATGTTTACGGGATAGAACTCAAAATCTGTTGAACTTGAACGGACTGTAAAAAGAGTTGTAAATACGTCTAATGTTATTTCAAATGGAGTATAGGAAAACATGTCAAAAATCAAGCATCCCCCTCACGGTTCAAACGCGAGTTCGATTCTATCTCACATTTATTACCAAAACGTAATAAACATTCTGCATGGCTCGGCCGAATAGGCACCGTTTTCTAACATGATCTCGGCACTTTAGAAGAAGATGACTCATCAAAATACGGCACTTCGAATGAATCCGTTAAAAACCACAAGAAAAAGCTCGCGGAACTTATAAAAGAAAACATCCTAATTTACTACATCTACTCTGGAATCTTATAAACAAACGATTCATAAACTAAAACAAAAACGAAAATTAATTTAAAATACTTTACTACAATTAAAATACTACAATTATATAATATCACGGAAACTTCTAAAATTCTAATATCTGAAACAAATGTCCATTCCATTCTTGCTAGGTTTGAAAGCTCTCTACTAGAATTATCGTTTCAGCTTGAAGACTTAACAAAATGTAGAGTAGTAAAAACATCCTGCAGTCAAACAAAGTCGAAATAAGTCCGGCGTAATTATTCAAGGAACTTGTTGATAACGATCGGTTTCTACCTAGAAATACTGGCATTCTTATAGTGCTAATATATCCATTTAATATTAAGCATAAATCTGAAGTTGCGTGTCACAAAACAAACTTGTTTACAAATTCCTTTAGTTACTAATGATTAATTTAATTTGTATCATAATTTAGCATTACCTATCTCACACGGGTCAGATTATCCAAATACTTTAAGTTTAATTTTATCTTCTAGTTCGTAAATTGCTATTTCTAAAAATAAGCTAAACTTCTGTAATGTAGATTGCAAAACAATAAGCTCTGAGTTCTTTCTGTGTGAGGTACCTACGCAGCTACGGTATTGTTGACTACTGGAAATCCTCCGTGTGGAAGCGAACTATTATCTAAAACGATTAGTGCCATCCCCACGCAATGTGAAACTAAATCAATTTTCGGCGAAATGGACATTTGGAAATCACTTATGATCAATCAGTGGATTTTCGTTCAATCTCGCCCAAGTAAAGTGTCAAAGGATTGTGTTTCCGTATATAATAAGTACTCTGTGGGATTGTGATAACTCTAAATTATAAATCATAATGTCCAGCACTATGTTTTTTTTTTTTGTTTTGGCTTCGCACGTTTTGTGCATTTAGCCAGTGTCAAGTTTAGAAGTTCTAGTTTCTTTAGTTTTTAGTCCAATGTCCTAGTCATAGACTAATATATAATAGTTAGGCCCCAATAAAATGGCGGTAACTTTATTGGAAGCCTCCACGGAGTTTTGTCGACAACATGAACAAACTCATGTTCTACGGCTGTGCTTCACTTTCCCACACTCGTGCACGTTCACTAATATCATTAGAACAAAACACCACCATTTTTACACTATTAATACTCAGTTAAACACAATTTTAGAAAAATAAAACAGGGAAGCAACATAGACGCCATCACGTTCCCGCCAAAACTTTGTCCGGCACTTGTATATTACAAACCCCAAATCCGTGCACAGTATACACAAAAAGTGCGAGACTTTTATCGTCTATGGACGAAATTAACATAAACAATTCCTATTCCTAGTTTAGACTCACTTAGCATTATCAATGACTCATGTTGTAAAATAGACACTAAGATTACTTGTTTAAGTATAAATATATCTCCTATTTACTAAGAACATCAATTTCGATGATAACTATAAATAAAAAAATATGAGATATTTTCAGATCTAAACCAAATTATCGACAAAGAATTTAAAATTTACTATTTTTAAAATACGGGACACATTATTCTATATTAACCGTGTGTATTTTAATAATAGTAATGTCTTTTATTAAAATACACACGATATTTAAGTTTATTTTTAAACATAGATCTAAGTTCTATATCTGTTGTGTAAAACCGACGACCCATAACGATGACGATATCAGTAACAGTAATATAAACACTGAAACTGAAATCACTTCAATTCCATTGCCCAGATTACGAGAAATTGTATAAATTCCTGAATTTCAGCTTTTATCCGCTAATTTTTGTCTTTGGGGGATGATGGGGAAACATCATTCATTGGGTTTCACTTCAGTTCGGTCTGAGACTAGGTACGTGTCGGAAGTTTCAAAATCATTATATTTCCTGTTCCAAGTTCTCTAAAATCATTAAACTCTGTTTCCAGATAAATCATAGTTTATTTTTTTTAAAGACGTTTCCAAACTCTCCTCTCGTATAACAACTCAACCTCTAAACTTTAGAGTTACAGCGCTTTTTAACTTTTGTTTCAATTATATCAACAAGCAGAATACTTTGCCATGTTGCAAAATGGTGAATGCTACAATAGATTTATAGAATTTAGTGCCGCATATTCATCATCATAAGAGTACCTATTTATGTTCCTACTGCTGGGACACAGGCCTCCTCTCTGGGAGAGGGAATGGACCATAATCCACCAGTGCGGGTTGGTTCATAATGCCGCATATTAGTGTAATCAAATCTAAAACAAATAAACTCTACCGATATTACCAAATTACTGTTCTCGATGCAGCTCGGCTATTGTAGCAAAACATTTTGTTTGAAACCGATTAATGAGTTTTGAATACAAACACTAATCAACGCTGCAACAGACAATATGCATTATCATTAAACTAATTAGCAATTTATGAAACAAGCTATTGCATTACACTGGTCCAATAGGTATTCAATTTCAATGAATAATAATACTATAAAATTAGGTAGGTACTTTTTGGTTTCAAAAAAAGAAAGAGAAGCCAATTATTTGCTCTTCTGAATAAAATATTTCTACTACAAGTAAGAAAAGAAAGGGTTCCCAGTGTTCCCAATATACCCATACCAAAGTATGAGAGCTATGGGTAATCGACTTATATATATATATAAATATATAGAATAGAATACTCTTTATTATGTACACCATATAAGTTACAGAAAATATAGACGAAAAAAACATTACACTGGGTGACACAATGGGCGGCCTTATCGCTAAAAGCGATCTTTTCAAGACCACCTTTGGATGGATAATGGATATATATTAATTTATTTATTTAAGGCGACAGGGCCCATTTAAAATAACTTAAACCTAAACATACATAATCCTGGTGTTAGTAACAATACAACACAAAAGATACAATTTGAACAACATTTATATTCACATAGATTCAATCATCATTGCTTCAGCATTCCAGTTAAAATACTGGAGCAACGATTCATAGGAACACAGTCTAGCCTTTCAGCAATCGTGGTCAGGATGCCGTTGGAGCTGGCCCACACTCTTCGCACCAAGGATGCACATCTTTTACGCAGCAATGCATAAAAGCAATCGACGCGCATTTCGGCAATCCCTGCTGTGCTACAGAAGCGAGGCAGCCCCATCAGCACCCTGAAGGCATTATTATACTGAACGCGAAGGGCGCTGTACGATTTTTGCGTAAAATGAACCCACAGACTACAGGTGTAAAATGAAGTACAGAAAGAAGGCCCTAATCAGTCTTCATAACCCCCGCAGAAGCACGTGAAAACCTGCAATCATATTCGCTCTGACCGACAGCGCCCTCCGCTCTCTCTCAATGTCGTCATTGTCCCTGAGGCTAGCGGTCAATACGTGCCCAAGGTACTTAAAGGTCTGTACTCTCGACAAAGGTACACCATTCAAACCTCGCCTTATGACCAGCAACTTGATAATCCTATCCAATCCTGTATGATGTGGATAACGGTGTGAGTTGCGCATTTGTATCATGTGCTTTCCTATTATTATATAGTATAGATATAGATAATATTTGAATGTGTCATCATCATTTTACCCGAAAGACGTCCACTGCTGGACATAGGCCTCCAAGTGTCGCCACATTGACCGGTCCCATGCGTCTCGCATCTAGCGAGCTTTTAATTTGTAAAGAACTGTTGGTTATTACACCAGAAATAAACTTCAGTTCCATTTTAGGTAGACATGACCCTAACTGCTGTCGAGTTTTTGGAACATCATGAGGAAAGATTGGTATAATGTCCACTCGCCTGCACAAATAAGTTATTTAAATGCAAATGTACTATCTTTTCTAATTCAAAGATCAGAGGCCAAAAAAGAGAAATATAAATAAAACTATTTCGTTGGCGAGTAAATGAAAATGTTCAGGTTTTCGCGTCACGTCTCGTCCTTCGTCCTTGTCGTCGGCCTCTATTGACAGGCCGAATGCTAATGTCACTGGGATGGCCATCGATGAATATTTTGATAATGAGTAGGTTTATGGACTTATAATTTAAAAGTACTAAGTAAAGATTTTGGTTTAAATATGTACGAACTAGGGTTACCCTTTTTTTTTTTGGTTTTGAAATCATCTAATGACTTCTCCCGCTCTGGGTGAAGCGGGAGGGCGTGTCAGACTTTTACTGACTAAAATCCACCCGTGTTCCTACAGTTGCTTGAGCCAAATTTATCCGCGACCCAGACAGACATCAGCCCTGTCAGGCCCCGACACTTATGCTGACATCTCTTTGAGGCGCGCGTGGAACACTACGCGCTGTAAACTCGGGCTTGGTCCTTATCGGACGGTAAGCTACCCATAACTTGCCGTCCGCAAGCCCGCGCCTACGGTGGCTGGGAATCGGCTTGCGACTCCCGACGCCCGGGGCGTCTCCTGCGGTGGTTGGGGGCATGAGGGCGCCTCCTTTGCCTCTGTCTCACGCGTTCCGCCTCCTCCTTTGCGAGCATTAGCTTCTGCTTCGCAGAAGGAGGAGACAGCTTCCCATGCCCTCTCGCTCCGTACCATGGCCTGGACCAGGGCCGGACGTGAGAGGTCGCCACCGCCGATCGCCTCCATGAGGACACGGCGGTGCTCCGCCCAAGCGGGGCAGACCTCCACCGTATGCTCCACTGTGTCCTCCCGGTGGACTACGCGCCCGGAGGACACGGTGGTTAATATATTAGATGACGCTTCGTCGCGAACATAAGATTTGACAATTTGACGACTCATTTTTTTTAAGCTTGCTGGGGACATATTCGGTAGTCATAGATCAAATAATAATAAACAACAAAACACAACAACACCTCAGGAGGCTCTCATTAGGCGGTTGGGTCAAGGGCTTGATACATAATGCAGTACTTCTGGACACGGCTCGTATTGTTAGGAGGTTTCTCTCTCTGGAGCCCTGACATTCCCGGTAGCTTGGACCCTGTTCCCGATACCGGTGGGCCTCTATTTTCTAGGACACAATCATAATAAAATCGTTTATTTCGCCTCACAAAACAGATATTAAAAGTTAATTAGGTATAAAAATACAGTTATATATGTTCATAGTCTAGAATGTGTGAGGAGCTGGTGTCTGAGTTAGGCATAGGAATGCCTGTATTCACCAGGTAAATAAAATAATAGATTTGTCTAAAGTTCTTAACTAATATTACAAAGAAGTAAAATTGATTGCTTGTTTCTAGGCGCCCCGAATCTGAGAGTATTGATACAAATACGAAAATTATTTCAACGATAAGGCTACATTTATTACTTAGTTTCATAGATTACTATTTATACTCACTGACTCCCTTTTCATTCATATCACTCCTCACACAGTCCATCCATATTTTCTTTGGCCTTCCCCTCCCACTCCATCCATCCACATTTATATTCATAACTCTTTTAGTAGCATGCGTTTCATCCCTCGTCATCACATGACCATACCAGGACAAACAGTATCCTTTCAACTTTTTCCGCGCCACTTTCAAACTTCCTCTAATATACTCATTTCCCACTTTATTCAATCTCGTCACTCCGCACATCCCTCTCAACATTCTCATCTACATGCAATCTCTTTTCATCCATCTTTTCACAGCCCAACATTCTGATTCATACAGTATGATAGGTCTAACCACAGATCATAGAAACAACAGTGTTGTTTCTATGATCTGTGGGTTTAACAATCTATACTCTTTGCGCTGTAGCATGGTGCGGTTGACAGTTTCAATAACATTTTTTACGCATACACTTATACGCATTTTTTGGAGTTTAACGTCATACCATAGTTATACCATATACCATAGTTGTCTGTATGACGTTAAACTACAAAAAATGCGTATACATATATGCGTATTTTTTATGTGTAATCAAAAAGTAAGTTTAGTGTTCTTCATAAATATTCAAGTTCACACGCCCAATTGCGATCACAATTACATTACTAAAACGTTCCGTACCGCCCCTCAACCGCTCCGTATCGAAGGGTATCGAAATCAGCAATTTTATTAGATACGTATCGTATCGGCCATACGTCAGGATAATTCTGCAATTAGTTGGATGAGTCTGGTACTTACGCAGATTTACGTGCCCCTCGCAGATTGGCCCTCTCCCTGTAATTACTGCTGCGTTATCACTTTAAAACTTTGTGATTTATGTTTTTTATTGATTGGTGATACAGTTAATTGATAAAATTTTCAAGGTATTTTTATTAATCAGTTTATCTCTCATAATTTGGTAACAAAGTAGAATCACCACTCACGATTAAAAACATAGTTTTTAAATATTATGTTTGGCCTAGTATTAAGATGTGTTACGCGGTGCTAATCTATGAGGATCGCCGAGACAGCATCGACCCAAATCAACACTGCACACGGCTCGACCACGCAGTGCAGCATCAGCAGGAGCGTGCCGCGCGACGACGACAACAGAGGTTTCGCAATATCGGAAACGCGGACCCAGATTCACTTTTGATTCACACTTCGATCATTGTCAATCTTTTAGAAATAATTAACTTGTAACTTTTAGTATAATTAAATTCTATTAAATAACCTTTGCTTTTTTTTTGATCCTCCGGTTGTAGCCCACGTAATTGGCGCAGTCGGTAGGATACCAGTAAAGTAGAGTCAGTGTCGTATCGAACGATTAGTCTACGGGTATCCGAACCTACGGGAGCTGCAGTCCAGAGGAGAATCCGATTCTCGATTCGTCAAGAAGAAGCAATGCTGTAAGTCCTTGAATCTTTCAAGTCCTTGCCTACCTAACTCTTAAGTCTCCTTGAATATCTCAAGCCCTAAGTTAATCCTTACTATATTCTTATATCCTGTCCAATCTATGTTCATGATATTATTTTTTTTCTTATAATTTTTGCGTGTGTGTAAGTTTTAGCGTTCAAGATTTTCCATCCTATGGAATATCGATCTGATAGGTTAGAAAATAGTGACCGAAGTAGGAGTAGGCTCGCGGCTACAGACGAGAACAGGAATTTAGGCGCGATGTCGAGCGACGACGTAGACACGATTTATAAATCCCTAAGATTAGTGCCGGAGTTCGACGGAAACCCGCACGTACTAACCCGTTTCATTAGCATATGCGACCAGTTGGTAGTTACTTATTTTAAAACCGCACAAGGTTATGAACTAACGAATTTAGCCCTCCTTAACGGAATTTTGAATAAGATTACGGGACCCGCTGCTAGGCATATTAATTCCAATGGTATCCCGGATACCTGGCAGGGTATTCGATCCGCTCTGATCAATAACTTTGCTGACCATCGAGATGAGACCGCTTTATACAGCGACTTATCCTTGCAAACCCAGGGTTCCAGTAGCCCTCAAGAATTCTATGAAAGGTGTCAAAATTTATTTAGCACCATAATGACTTATATCTCGCTTCACGAGACAGTTAACACCACTATTGAGGCTAAACGATTGCTATATAAAAAGTTAACCCTTCAAGCTTATCTGAGGGGTCTAAAAGACCCCCTAGGCTCTAGAATACGTTGCATGCGCCCAGAGTCCATGGAAAAGGCATTGGAATACGTGCAAGATGAACTAAACACGCTTTACCTGCAACACCGCAATGAGGGAGGACCCAGTAGAAAGGACTGGGTTCAACCGCACCCAAATCATCATTTACCCTTGAACAATTTCACCCCCAAAGTAAACCCTTTTAACGTTCCTGTCATGCCTGGACCATCGAGACAATTTGCGTTCAATACGCCTGGCCCGCAGCGACAGCAGTCAATGCAGCCTTATGTTCAAGGATGGAGACCTAGCATGCCTACGCAACAGCAACCCCGTGGCTTAACTCGTACACAACAAATGATGCGCGCCCCCTTGCCAAATTATCACCCGCAAAGTAACGTTTTTAAAATGCCTCCTAGACCTCAGTCACAACCACAATCAAGTTATAATAACGCGCCTAAGCCAATGAGCGGCGTCAGTCCTTTTGTGCCCAAAACCTTGCCACCCTCAGGTCACGATTGGAGACAGTATGGTAATCCACCTCCGAACAACCATTTCAGGACACGCGAGATTAATTTCAACGACTTAGACTACGACTATGATTATAGTAATTGGTACTATGCCGATTACGAACAAGATTGCTATTATACCAACGAACAGTACCCCGAACCTGGATATTATGAGGATTCACATCCCTACCACGACACTCCTTCGGTAAAAGAGGTAGACCAAGATACCCAACCTACTGAAAATTTTCAGAAGGTATCCAAATTAGAAAAACCAAAATAGAGCTCAACTTTCATATACAGAGGCAACTCGGGTTTATTCAGATCCAGGATCCACCACTTAAGTTACTAATTGATACGGGAGCTAATCAATCGTTTATAAGCCCAGAAGCCGTAAGCAAATATTTTAACCATATGCCACTAAACTATGAGCCATTCGAAGTAACAAATGTTCACGGGACGTCTAAGAATGACTATTCCATTACTTTGCCATGCTTTTCAGAATTAAACGAACATTCAGATGTTACATTATTCGTTTACAAATTTCATGATTACTTCGACGGACTCCTAGGCTTTGATTTGCTTGAAAATTGGGGAAGTAAAATCGATCTTAACCGTAAATTACTAATAACCCAGAATGCACAACTACCTATACAGATGTATGATTCACGCAATGCCAATTTGTACGAGGATATAATATCAGCTAATTCATCCAAGTTAGTTAGAGTACCTATTAATACGTTGGACGGTGAAGTAATGATCGAGGATCAGGTCATCTCTAGTTGCTTAATTTCAAACTGCATAACTAGTGTAAAAAATAACCGTGGCTGGGTGGAGATCACTAACCCAACGTGTAACGACATCATCTTTTCAATGGACCGCCCCGTAGAAGCCCAGTTATTTAACATTGAAGTTGAAGATACTGCAATTCCATCAGATCGTGTTAATGCCGTACTTTCTCGTCTTAGAACGGAACATTTAAACCCAGAGGAACTTGCTAACTTAAAAAACCTCTGTGCGAACTATGCCGACGTCTTTTATCTCGAAGGCGAATCATTGACATTCACAAATAAAGTAAAACATAGCATCCGAACAACTGATGAAATTCCAGTACACACTAAAACTTATAGATATCCCTATGTCCACAGACAAGAAGTCAGAGATCAAATAGGTAAAATGCTTGATCAAAATATAATACGACCATCAGATTCGGCCTGGAGTTCCCCTATTTGGATCGTACCCAAAAAGGCGGATGCTTCTGGCAAGGTTAAATGGCGACTTGTCGTGGATTTCCGAAAAGTCAACGAGAAAACGATTGATGACAAGTATCCCATACCTAACATTACAGACGTATTAGACAAATTAGGTAAATGTCAATATTTTAGTACCCTGGATTTGGCCAGCGGGTTCTATCAAGTCGAAATGAACCCTGAAGATATACACAAAACGGCGTTCAATGTGGAAAATGGCCATTATGAATTCCTTAGAATGCCGATGGGGTTTAAAAATTCTCCATCTACATTTCAAAGGGTTATGGATAATATCCTTAGAGACCTAAACCACATCTGTCTGGTATATTTGGATGACATTGTAGTTTTCAGTACCTCCCTGCAGGAGCATATTAATAACCTGGAAAAAGTATTTAAAAGATTGCGAGAATCTAACTTTAAAATTCAAATGGATAAGTCCGAATTTTTAAAGTTAGAAACTAGCTTTCTAGGCCACATCATTTGCAACGAAGGTGTCAAGCCAAATCCAGACAAAATTAAAGCCATAGAAAACTACCCTCTTCCTAAAACAGCAACAGACATCAAACGTTTTCTCGGCCTGATCGGCTATTATAGGAAATTCATCCCGGATTTTGCTAAATTAACTAAACCACTAACTCAATGTTTAAAAAAGGGTAGCAAAATAACTTTGGATCAAAAATACATTAATTGCTTTGAGCACTGTAAAAAACTCCTTACTAACGACCCTATTCTGCAATATCCAGATTTCAATAAAGAGTTCATTCTAACAACCGACGCATCTAACGTTGCGATCGGCGCCGTCCTATCCCAGGGAGTAATAGGCTCAGATAAACCCATAGCGTACGCTTCACGTACTTTAAACTCTAGCGAGTTAAATTACAGTACCATTGAAAAGGAATTGTTAGCAATCGTTTGGGCCACCAAATATTTTAGGCCATACTTATTCGGTAGAAGATTCAAAATAATTACCGACCATAAGCCCCTTCAATGGATCATGAACTTGAAGGAACCCAATTCGAGACTCACAAGTTGGCGGCTAAAACTGAGTGAATTTGATTTTTCAATAGAATACAAACAGGGTAAATGCAATACTAATGCGGATGCTTTATCACGGCTTGAAATTAATAATGAAGAACTAATGTCTATTGTAGCTAACCCTACAGAAAATAATCCTGCCCTTGATGACTCTAGAACCATTACGGCTACGGAACCCGCGGATGACTCGGGTACCGCTACAGTCCACACAGATAATGAGAACCCCATCCTAGAGGTTCCCATTTCTGACGATCCATTAAACAAGTTTACGAAACAGATTATTTTTAATATAGTAGGAGATTTAAAGGGTCGAACAATTGCAACTAAACCCTTTGACACCCACACACGAATTAACATTCAGGTGTCAGAATCAAATCTAGAGGAGGAAGTAGTTAATGCGATAAAAGAATACGTCCATCCTAAAATTAAAACAGGGCTATTAATAAATCCAACTTTAGGCATGTACTCAATAATTCCCATTATTCAAAAGAACTTTAAAAATTCATCAATGAACTTAACGTTAACCAAAAAGGAATTGGATAACGTTAGAGAGTACTTGAGGCAACAGGAAATTATTAACAAGCATCATGATGGGAAAACTAACCACAGGGGTATTAACGAAACTTACTTAGCTCTATCTCACAAGTACTACTGGCCGAAAATGCGCGAACATATAACGAAATTTATTAATGAATGTACTATTTGCGGCCAGGCAAAGTACGACCGCAATCCAACCAAACAACAATTTAAAGTAGTTCCACCAGCAAGTAAACCATTTGAAATAGTACACCTCGATCTATTAACTATTCAAAGCGAAAAGTTCCTAACGTTAGTAGACTCATTTTCAAAGTATGCTCAGGCTTATTACTTAAGAGATGGAACAGCTATAATTGTAGTACAAGCATTTCTTAGCTTCTGCACTCACCATGGAATACCATCTACCATCGTTACTGATAACGGGACAGAGTTTACTAACCAACTAATTGCAGAATTCACAAGGTTACACAAGATTCAACACCATAAGGTAGCACCACATACCCCGAATGAAAATGGTATAGTTGAGAGATTCCACGCTACCATATTAGAGCACCTTCGCATCCTTAAATTTAGTCAAAAAGGTGAATCCGTGACTAACCTCATGCCCTACGCCCTCCTAGCTTACAATAGCAGTATCCATAGTTTCACAAAATGTAAACCTATCGAAGTTATTACCGGACATTTTGATCCCCGCGATTCCTTCGACTTAGATTTATCCGCTCATTTGCTACAGCAGTATATGACTAGTCATAAAGAGAAAATGACTACTGCATATAATGCAATTCACGAGCTATGTATCGAAACCCGCAAGGAGTCTACTGATAGTCGTAACCTTCAACGCGAACCAGAAGTCGACTACCCACCTGAACAACAGATTTTTGTAAAGAATCCATTTGCTTCCAGGCAAAAATTAGCTCCTCGATACACTCATGACGTTGTTATGGCGGACCTCCCTATCCACATCTATACAAGGAAGAAACGCGGTCCTGTTGCGAAGTCCAGGCTAAAAAGGGTTCCTAAAACCGCCCGATTGTTGCAGGAAGCTCCTGATCCTGCACCTGTTTCTGCGAACATCTCTGTCTCAAGAAATAAGACTTGAGAGCCTGGACGATGGACCCGGGATTGTACCCTTTAAATTAGGCCCAGCTAAGATCTTATCACACCACCATTCCTTCATACAATACGTTAATTTAGACACTTTACAAGATAAAATAAACTCTATTGATAGCCAACTACTAACCAGCAGCCCTAATCTTAATAACCAAACCAAATCATTATTCCAGCCTCATATAGACTATCTAAGATCCAAACTCAATAGCGTATCCGAACAATTAAAGTCCTTCGAGATAACTCGTATAAAAAGAGGGCTCATAGATGGCCTCGGTAGTATTGTGAAAAGCATTACAGGAAATTTAGATTATACTGACGCATTACATTATAATCAAGCTATAAAATCTCTCGAAAACGATGAACACAAATTAGTTACTGAATTCAACCAGCATGTTAGTCTAACAAAAGAGATGTCCGCTCAATACTCTAAAATGATCGACGATATTGCAGATAACCAGGGAAAAATGGCAGCCCTACTAAATAGAATTAACGAAAGCAACGCAGATAAAGATAATGATTTGATAAAGTACGCACATTTAGCCCAAATACTTATTATCCTCAGCGACAACGTAGATGCAATTTCACAGGAACTAAACCGGCTACAGAATGTTCTAGCATTTATAAAGACCTCTACAATGCATCATTCTATTCTCAGCATAGACGAAATACGCGCTATACTAAATAAATTAACAAGTTTATATAGCAGGGAGGAAATAGTAGACATAGATATAAGAGAATATTATAATATAATTAAGTTAGGTTGATATTATACGAGAAATAAAATAGTTATAGTATATAAGTTTCCAATATTTCTACCGCAAACATACGATCTATATAAGTTATCAATAATACCTAACAAATATCACGAAGTCCTCATTCCATCCTCTCCTTTCCTAGCCACCTTCCAGAAAGATTCTAAGAACATAGAGGCTGAATGCCCGAAGACCAACAAGTGGTTCATATGCGAGGAGAAACGAAGTCTACAGAGCCATTTCTCACAAGATTGCATACACGAACTCATCAACACGCAAAAGAAAAGTTCTAAATGCAAACCTGTCGCTATCACCTTGGACCAGCCAGCGTACGAGGAACTTGACGACAGACACTACACCATCAGCTTCCCGGTTCCCACGAAGGTTCATCTCTCTTGTGGACAAGACCTGTACAAAGAAGTTCAAGGAAGTTACTTACTCACCATACCGCAGGACTGTTACATAGAGACACCACAGATCACTATCGCCAATAAGAAAAATCGTCTGAAGGGTCACGTATTGAAGATTATGGACCTACCTGTAGAAGACGTAGACAATCAGCCTCCAGTCCCGACACTAAAACTGAACTCAATAAACTTGGACCACCTACATGCAGCCAATATGAAGATAATGCAACAACAGCCACATATTCCAGCGACGAACGACTACGGAATCTACCACACTACGATTCCAATGTACATAGCACTAACCGGTGCATGTGCACTCATGGGTTACTTTATCTACCGACGGTACTGGTCAAAAGCCAAGAAGACTCCAGACGAGGAACCACAATGTCACCCAAGGCGTCCAGAAAGAATTTACGCTCTTCCAGAACCTAAAGAGAGGATAAGCTGCAACCAACCCCCACCTCAATTTACTACGAAAATCATCGGTGGTGGCTGCTCTTCGGGGGGAGGTGTTACGCGGTGCTAATCTATGAGGATCGCCGAGACAGCATCGACCCAAATCAACACTGCACACGGCTCGACCACGCAGTGCAGCATCAGCAGGAGCGTGCCGCGCGACGACGACAACAGAGGTTTCGCAATATCGGAAACGCGGACCCAGATTCACTTTTGATTCACACTTCGATCATTGTCAATCTTTTAGAAATAATTAACTTGTAACTTTTAGTATAATTAAATTCTATTAAATAACCTTTGCTTTTTTTTGATCCTCCGGTTGTAGCCCACGTAATTGATGCATTTGATGACAAATTCACGTATGTATAATAATAATAATGATATATATACGTATAATTACGTATAAAAAAAAACTAAAAACCCGACCGCTTAAAAAGCAATCTAAAAAGACGTAAACAAGAAGAAAATCATGCTGTGCAGTCGGAGGATATATATGCGCGAGCTGGCTGACCAAAACCAGATGTATCCTCCGACTGCACAGCATGATTTTCTTCTTGTTTACGTCTTTTTAGTTCGCTTTTTAAGCAGTCGAGTTTTTTGTTATTTTTAATATTTTTATTATTTACAACTTTTTAGTTATTTTTTTTCATTACATTTAAACATATAAGTATTGTATATTTTTGTAATAACCTTTTAAAACTCTTCATGTTGATACCCCACACGATGGGTTTGGAAGAAAAAAATATTTGGGCCCCCACAATATGGCGCCCAAAATCCGCCATTTTTCAATTTCGCAATTCTAATGTAGCCAGTGACACTTGCAGGGTTAAGACGACCCGATTGCCGTAAGAATCATCAAAATCGGCCAACGCTTTTGGTCTCTAGAACGCCATATAGGAACAAACATACATACATACATGATAAACACATTACCCTCCTTCGGCAGTCGGGTAATAATAGGCCACCGACTTCTAAAGGCACATGAAAAGCCTATGTACCTCCTAATTTAGAAGTCTGGTCATATATAACTCGTAACTATGATATTCACATTATATTATATTATCAACTAGCTGACCCAGCAAACTTTGTTTTGCCATAAAAAGACCAAACATTTATCTACCCTACCTACCCGACCCTACACTACCCTACCCTACCCGACCCTACACTACCCTACCCTACCCTACACTACCCTACCCTACCCTACCCTACACTACCCTACCCGACCCTACACTACCCTACCCTACCCTACCCTACCCTACCCTACCCTACCCTACCCTACCCTACACTACCCTACCCTACTCTACCCTACCCTACCCTACACTACCCTACCCTACCCTACCCTAACCTACCCGACCCTACACTACCCTACGCTACCCTACACTACCCTACCCTACACTACCCTACCCTACCCGACCCTACACTACCCTACACTACCCTACACTACCCTACCCTACACTACACTACCCTACACTACCCTACACTACCCTACACTACCCTACACTACCCTACCCTACCCTACCCTACCCTACCCTATGTCCTTCTCCTGGTTCTAAGCTACCTCCCTGCCAATTTTCAGCTAAATCGATTCAGCCGTTCTTGAGTTATAAGTGAAGTAACTAACACGACTTTCTTTTATATATATAGATATATTATTTATCAACAGACTTGTTTTGATAAGCGTGCTACGCAAACAGATACGTAGCACCACGTAGCACGTAGGGCCTACGCCGTAGACATTATAAACTTTTACGTAGACGATGCATGGTTTCATAAATTTACTGAAAGAGACTAAGTAAGTATTTTTTTTATTAAAACGCTTTTATTACCTTTGTATGTAGGTATCTATGTAACGGAAACTTTGAACGTGATTGTCACCCACTTCAAAACGTCGGATTAATTTGAAACTTTGCACCCTTATCAAGGACCGATGACGATGCAATAATAAATTTAAAAAACCATAAAAAACTTAAAAACACGATTTTCTACCAAACTAAAAAGTTAAAAATAATTTTCAATAAATTTAAATAAAGAAAAGTGATTGGGTTAATGACTATTCTTTATTTAAAATTATTGAAAATTATTTTCTACTTTTTAGTTTGGTATTTGAAGTGGACTGTATTGTTGGTTCGGTTGGAGACTCGTTGAGGAAATGAAAATACTATCGTGATTCGTATCTTCAATTTATTCCTTACTTGTTACTCCTTGTAGAGTGAAAGACCGACTGTGTCTCTGCCTACAAGCGGGCCGGCTTTTATACAAAAACCGCTCGGCGAGAACAATGGCGCCCCTACTTTGCAACTGTATTCAAGCATGGCACCACAGAAATGCCGATTTTATAAAACTTATCTTACTTAAACATACACAAGTTATACATTTCCTTAATCTACATACTTAATTCTACATAGGAAAAATATAAAAGGTGTACAAAGGTCAACACAAAAATCTTAATCTAGATTCCTCCTTACTCCAAGTATTAAACTATGACAATATACATAATCTTATCTAATTAGCTACCTTTTCTCTAAATCTTATGTATATTTCAAGTTTTATTATACTCCTACTCTAAAATTCACATGGCACATACATGTGTCATTTTGCACACGTGGTCAAACACGTGGACATAACGTGTTCATTTATTTTTGTAACAAAGAAGAAAACTGCGAGACAATCCCAACTAACTATCTACCTTTTCTCTAGTTCTTATACACATTACAAGTGTAGATAGCTTTACTCACATGGCACCTACGTCAATCCTACTTTAAATATTCACGTGTTAATTTCTAAGTTACAAGAAAGCTAAGAGACAATGCTTACGGTACATTGTGTCCGGCCCCATCAGGTAGCTACATTACAAGGGACGGAGTTCGTCTTATTTTCTCACGCTGTTTCGCGCCATATGGCCATCCTTCCATACAAATTTTAATTACGGTCGGGGAATATTAGTCGGGCCCGAAACATTAAGCATTGATTTTAAATTACATTTTATAACATTGAAAAAGGCCGACAGAATATCTATATTGCCGCTATTCATAGAACCCAAAAATGTGCAGTTATAAAAACAGGCAATTAAGGAATTTAGCGTGGGAAGTGTCCATTTCTAAAATTACCATGTGAAAGCCGTTGTCGTTTACAGTTCTCCCCCCGGCGCAGCTCGCGTAGCCTACTTCGTTGACACGACGACGAGCTTGCTCACGGGGCGTCGAAAGGTGCCGGTCCTGGTGCGCACCTCGACGACTCTGATGCCGCCATCCGGTCCGCGATGCGTGCGCTCGACGATTCCCATCGGCCATGTGTTCCGTGGCTCGCCGCAAGGTACCCGTGTGGGCAGATAATTGCGTAGCCACCGTCGCCAGCTTGCATGGCTCGCACGTCCACATACTTCGAGAAGCGGGCTGGGTTCGGTAGCCAGCTGTCTCGCTCCGTTTCTTTCCTTGTGTGAAGGACCTCCTCGTTCTCTGGTTCCTCCGTCGACGTCGTGGGCCACTGCTCTTCTGGCAGGAGCAAGAAGTCCGGCCCCCGAAACCATCTATCCGTGGCGCAGATGGGCGTGTCGACGAGTCGAGTGGCGTCATCCGCTACGTTGCACGCAGTAGGCAGCCAACGCCACTCTTCTTTCTGGGTCAACTCTGCGATCTCTCCCAGCCGATGCGCGACGAATGGCGTGTAGCGTCGTACGTCGTTATGGATCCAATGCACCACGGTAGATGAATCGGTCCAGTAGGTCGTCTGGCCGATATCGACGCGGTGCTCCCTCCTTATCGTCTCGGCGAGTCTTGCCCCGATCACTGCGGCTTGTAGCTCCAGGCGTGGTATAGTTTGCGCCCAACGAGGCGCCACCTTAGCTTTGGTGGCCACCAACACGACGTTCAGGCTCCCATCGACGTTTCGTATTCGCCAATAGGCCACGGCTGCGTAGGCTTGCTCGCTGGCGTCGCAAAGTAAACAGCGCGGTAGTCGCAGCTGAGCGAGTTCTGCCAGGCGAGCGAGCCAGGAGGCGAAGAGCTCGTTCTCTTCCTCGGGGATTTGCTCGTCCCACGTCGTCTGAAGGCGCCACAAGCTCTGCAGTATGATCTTCGATCGTATTGTGTAGTGGCTCAGCAACCCAAGCGGGTCGTATATGGACATCACGGCACTGAGGGCTTCACGCTTAGTCGGGGCGCGCGTTCTCGTTCTTACTTCAGCCGGGACTCGGTTCATGGATGTGTTGAACCCCAGCTCATCGCGCTCCGCGTCCCAATGCAGCCCCAGGATCTTGCTCTCAGGCTGCTCACCTCCCAATTGTGTAGGAGAGGTGGCGTGTAGCTCGGTGGGCACGTCGCATAGCACCGTCTCGTTGCTGGAGCTCCAACCTCGCAGCGTGAACCCTGCGTGCGCGTGCACTGCCCTCGTTTCCTCGACTGCTCTCCGTGCTTCTTCGGCGTCTTCATAGCTGGCCACCAAATCGTCCATATAGTGACTTCCTTTGATGGCCTCCAGCGCCCGCGGGTACTCCTGCCCATGTACGTCTGCGTTGTAGTTGCGTACGTAATGGGCCATGTACGGGGAGCTCGCGGCGCCGAATATCATACTGGTCATCTTGTATTTCCTCGGCGGCTCTTGTCGGTCGTCACCTCTCCATAGGAACTGTTGCGCTGGTTGGTCCTCCGGCCTTATCCTGATATCCTCAGGAACATCTCCTGCACGTCTGCTGTAATCGCTACCGCCTTTTCTCGGAACCTAAACAGGATTCCTGGTAGCGACAGCAGTAGGTCGGGTCCCTCCAACAGTTCGTCGTTTAGGCAGACACCGTTGCTCTTCGCTGCTGCGTCGAACACTAGCCTATGTTTGCCGGGCTTGTTCGGGTTCTGCACGGCGAAATGTGGCAGATACCAACAGATGGCACTCGCTCGCTCCGACCCGTCGCATGGCGTCGCGTACCCCTTGTCCAATAGGTTGTTAACCTGCTTGGAGTACTCGGCCGCGAACTGTGGGTCGGCGTCCATCTTCTGCTCGATCTTCTTCAGCCGGCGGAACGCTTGATTGTAGCTAGGCGGCATAGTGACCTCGTCTCGTCGCCATGGCAGCCCAACCTCGTACCCGGTGTCAATCTTCCTGATTGTCCTCCCGACTATGTCGATAGCCCGTTGATCGCTCGCCTTGACTCTCGGCTTGCCTTGTATGCCGAGCGCGTCGATCCTGAAGTGGCCTTCGACTAGGTCGTGGAGTTCCTGGCTGCATGCACCCTTTGTTCGGTCGGGCTCGTATACATGCAGCACGTTCCCTTCTTTAACGATGGTCTTGCGTGGTGCGGTTCCGTGCACCACCCATCCTAGTTGCGTTCTTGATGCTGCTGGTTGGTTAGGGCCGCCGATTCGGAGCTCGCGGGACACTATGCATTCCCAGTGGTCTGTACCCACTAGAAGCCCGGGGCGCGCCAGTTCGTAGCACACCTCTTCTGGTGTCAGGTCCCTCAGGTGCTCGTAGTCCAGCAACGTGTCGGGAATTGACTGCTGGTGCAGCCGGAGATCCTTCATGGTCCTCGCTCTGACCTTGTAGCTCTCGTCACTCTTCAGTCCCTTCACGTTGATGTTTACTGTTTGGCTGCCCATATCTCGCAGCGACATGTTAACCCCGCTCAGGTGGAGCGGCCGTGATGGCCCTTTTGCCCCGATGCTCGCCGCCAGTTCTTCGTCCACTAGCGTGATCGTGGCCCCTTCGTCTAGGAGCGCGTAGGTCTTGACCTCCCCCCGTGGTCCGGACACGATGACAGGGCACATCTTGAGCAAGACTGCCCGTGGCCCAGTAGCAGGTCGGGTAGCCACGGACAGGACCGCTTCCTCCTTTGGTGGTTCAGCCTTCACCGTGTCTTCGGTCTGCGCTTCGCGTACCGCTTGATGGAGTGTCGCATGATGCGGGCGGCGACATTGATCCACGCCGCACAGCTGCGCCTTGCAGCTTATGCGCCTGTGTGGCTTCCGGACACATTTGAAGCAAATCCTATTGGATTTCAGGAAGCTCCATCGCTGCTCTACCGTAAGCGCCTTGTACCGCGGACACCGCGTCAATACGTGGTCTTGCTCGCACTTGGGGCACTTGTCCTTTTCTTCTTCCCTTCCTTCGGTTGTAGTGAACACGCTCGCCTTCTTCTTGAGTGTCACGATGGGTCGAGTTTCCTTTCTCGGTGCGGCGGCGCTTGTAGACGGAGCGTACGTATATCGTAACGCTCGGTCCGCCTCTCGCATTAGAAACCGTGACATCACGACGATTTCCGGATCCGCTGTCCCTTCTTGATCGTAGGCGTAGTCACACCAGCGGGATCGGAGATGCGGGCTGAGCTTGTCCAGTACGTCTCGGGTCATAAAAGGGTTGAACAAGTAACCTCTTCGATCGATTGTTTGCAGCACGCAAATGATGTTTTGTAGCTTGACAGCGAAACTGTTGAGTTCTGTGGCCGATGTACCAGGTTTCGGGAGCTTCTTGAGGTCATCAAGTGCCCGGTCGATGATGACTTCCGGTCGTCCGAAGCACCGCTCAAGGGTCTTCATAATGACGCCTGGATCAGTGGCCGTATGTAGAAGGGCGGCCACGGCGTCTCTTGCTTCTCCTTTGAGGCAGCTTCTTAGCCTTTGTACGTTCTCGGCTGCTGTAACCTGGTACATGTCTGTCGAATCTCGTACAGCCGCCTTGAATGGCAGCCACTCGTTGGCCGCTCCGGAGAATGTAGGTAGCTCCGTGTGCCTAGGCCTAGGTCGGGCCATCTTCTCTAGCGTTGCTGCCAAGTGCTCGATGCTGTCCTTCGCTCTTGTGGGGGTCGGCGATCTCGTTCTAGATGCGAAGCGTAGCTTTTTGGATTCTCTTGGTCCCTCCTCCCCCCGTGAGTTGAGGGGATTCGACCTTAGCCATTCATCCACCATTCGATGAGGCTCTTCGTGTGGACGAGAGGGCTCTTGTTCCTCTTGTACGCTTTCTTCATCGTTGATCGCTGACACCTCCACTGCTAGTCTCTTCTTGACTAGCTCTTCTTCCAGTGCCAGTTGCTGGGTCCGGATGGCTGCTAGCTTCTCTGCAGCCTCCAGTTCCGCCATCCGTAGCCTTGTTGTGACGCTTGTCGTTGACCGTTGCGACCACATTGTCCTGGTCGGTGACGTCATTCGCTGTCGGATCGCTGTATTTGTCGTCTGTGCACTGGAAGGCCCCGCTGCGCTGTTGTTCGCTGTTCTCGAGACTGGTGATGCTGGTGGGTCCGGTGAGAGTCTTCTTCTTCGCTCCCGTTCGGTCAGCTCCGCTTCCTGGCGGCGCGTCTCCTGTTCTTGGACGCGTCGCGCTTCCTGTTCTTGGATGCGTAGCTGTTCTTCCTTCTCGGTTGCGTCTCCCTGGCTCCTTGTGAACACCATCTTGAGTCGTTCAGCACGTTCGGTTTAGCACGGCGGGTTAGTACCTCTTCGGTTCGGTACTATGGGTGAAACCGGTCGGCTCGGTTCGGTGAGATTATTCGATACGATACCTGCCAAAAAGTACTCATTGTGTAAAAGTATCGAATGCAAAGTAACAAGTACAAAAGTATCGGTATCGAATGGAAATGTACTCGATACCACATAGTATCGATACTTTTTTCGTGTCCCTACTTACACATAGGTGTTTGTAACAACACCAAAATGCTTCACCTTCGAAATCCTGTTTAAATATTAATTTACCCATCTAACATGACTTGCCAAAACTTCCCAACTCCCCAAAATCTCTTAAACAGATTGCTCAACTAAAATCACAGTGATCCGCGGAAACAAAACACCCTGAAGAGCGAGAGAGGGAAGGAGAGAGCAAACGATTGTAAATGTAAATTTAATTAGTGCGAGTGAATCGGGTAATTAGTTAAAGAGCTGCCGAACTGCGCCGAGGTGCCGAGCTGCCGATGTGATACTGAGTTTCAGGAGGCAGGCAGTGTTGTTGTTTGTTTTAATTACGAGGTGTTAAGTAGCTGTGCTGTGATTGTTTCAAGCGTTTGGGAATTATGATGCTTTTGTTTTATGTTTTTAGGTACTTATTTATTGATACATGATGATGACTGTGACGAAAAGATTTAACGACATCGACACTTGCCTACGATTTTTTGAGGAAACCGATAAACGAAGGTACTGAAAATCTGAAGCCTCTAAGACGAAATACTTATTTTTTTTTAAATACAATACTGTAAACGACAACGGCTTTCACATGGTAATTTTAGAAATGGACACTTCCCACGCTAAATTCCTTAATTGCCTGTTTTTATAAGGAATTTAGCGTGGGAAGTGTCCATTTCTAAAATTACCATGTGAAAGCCGTTGTCGTTTACAGTATTGTATTTAAAAAAAAATAAGTATTTCGTCTTAGAGGCTTCAGATTTTCAGTACCTTCGTTTATCGGTTTCCTCAAAAAATCGTAGGCAAGTGTCGATGTCGTTAAATCTTTTCGTCACAGTCATCATCATGTATCAATAAATAAGTACCTAAAAACATAAAACAAAAGCATCATAATTCCCAAACGCTTGAAACAATCACAGCACAGCTACTTAACACCTCGTAATTAAAACAAACAACAACACTGCCTGCCTCCTGAAACTCAGTATCACATCGGCAGCTCGGCACCTCGGCGCAGTTCGGCAGCTCTTTAACTAATTACCCGATTCACTCGCACTAATTAAATTTACATTTACAATCGTTTGCTCTCTCCTTCCCTCTCTCGCTCTTCAGGGTGTTTTGTTTCCGCGGATCACTGTGATTTTAGTTGAGCAATCTGTTTAAGAGATTTTGGGGAGTTGGGAAGTTTTGGCAAGTCATGTTAGATGGGTAAATTAATATTTAAACAGGATTTCGAAGGTGAAGCATTTTGGTGTTGTTACAAACACCTATGTGTAAGTAGGGACACGAAAAAAGTATCGATACTATGTGGTATCGAGTACATTTCCATTCGATACCGATACTTTTGTACTTGTTACTTTGCATTCGATACTTTTACACAATGAGTACTTTTTGGCAGGTATCGTATCGAATAAGAAATTAAGTTTTAAATGGGTAATCTTAGAAATTACTCATTTAAAACTTGCAACTCTACGGCTTATGTTTATGGTTATGGCAACGCCATCTAGTTCACTCGTTATATTTTCTAAAGCAGGAAGTACAATCACAAAAATCCGAAACCACTTATCTCCAAAAAGGCTCAATAAACTTATATTTTAAGTGATTCTACGGAGGAGGAATGGGAACTT
Organism: Orthosia gothica; assembly: GCA_949775005.1. Lineage (NCBI taxonomy): Eukaryota > Metazoa > Arthropoda > Insecta > Lepidoptera > Noctuidae > Orthosia > Orthosia gothica. The sequence continues at coordinate 2,218,518 of OX459069.1, forward strand.
TAATGTATATGCCTAAAGTACTAAATAATTTAATTGTTTCTTTCTTTTTAATTTTTGAAGTTACAGTTGTTTTTTTCTAGTATTGTATTAAATTTGTGTAGGGTAGAGTGGTAGCCAATGAACCGCGTGTACCGTATGAACCATACTACCTGCAGGCAATACGCGATGTTGCTAGCTCGTGCGAAAAACATACATATAACGATTCGCTTGTCTTGCCAAGCATTTTGATCTAGGCGCCCGGCCGGCAGTCGCCATAAACGCATATGTGCACCTCGTCCTTGTGTTTTGTTTATCAAAAAGGACGAAAAAATCGTGAGTTGATTTTTGTTATTACTTTATTATTTTAACTCTTATTAAACTATAATTGAATTGTATGTGTAATGTGGGTCCTTGCGCTTGTATGAGACTACTTTTTGGAATTACTTCTCAACCGTTATTGTGTAAAACTTATCCTAAAATTTTCTAAGAGGGGATGGGTACGCAGTGAGTCATTTAGACTGGGTGAGCAATGAACCACGGTTCATTGTGTACTACATCTAATTGCTTTACCTTATGCTATTGTGTAGGTATGGATTTGTCACTTAGAAACAGGTGGGGCGTATTATTCCAGTCAACCTCTGATTGTTGATGTGAGTATCATAAGTACTACTTCTTTATTTCAGCATGGGCCGAAACACATTAGGGCGGCAAACCCGTAAAAAGGTTTATCACACAGCAGCAGCTATTCAAAAAGGAATAGACAAACATTTGCCGGAGCTGACCAAAAGCCAATCTCCCTATCCAAAACTGCGAAGATACATTGAAAAATACCGCAACAATTCGTCATGGAGCCGCATTACGAATTTGATCGAACAAACTTTAATGATGGACAAGAAGACAGCATCAAGAAGTATTTATTTGATCGTACACATAAATTCTATGGCCTAATTTCTAAAGACTGTCGAAGAATTGCCTACCAAATGGCAGATATTAACAAAATTTAAAAGCCGCCATCGTGGAAAGTCCATGACATGTTAGGCCGAGATTGGATGAGGGAATTTAGCTCAAGACATTCTGAATTGTCATTGAAAAAACAGGACGCTTGTAGTATGGCAAAAGCTACAGCATTTAATAAAATGAACGTGCAAACAATTTACGACAACCTGAAAGAAGTTTTAAGTCGCTCTCCATCTTTTGCTAATAGAAGTCGAATATATAATCTTGACGAAACCTCTACCACAACTGTGCAACAACCCCATAAAGTTCTAGCAGCTAAAGGACGCAGTGTCTGTAAAGTCACAAGTGGGTAACGTGGAATCTTAGTTACAACTTGCTGTATTGTAAATGCGATTGGCCAGGCATTACCTCCAGCTATGATGTTTCCATGAAAAACTATAAGGCACACATGCTGTATTGGGCACCCCCAGGGTGGTCCTCCTGTGCCGCTTATGGCGGGAACACGGGCACGCGTTAGCACTCACCGCGAACCCGCCGCGGCTGTCCGTCACCGGACCCTCCTCGGGGGAGTACCCCCCATCACCGACGCACCAGAACACACTACGCCGTGACCACCCCAGGGACCAAACCAGCACATGGGCGCCAGACGGCCCCGTGTATGGCATCCTTGGTCCCCCGTGACGGGTCAAGGTCAATAGCCCCGCCACCTACCATTTGTCGGCCGCAGGGGATAGGGAGAGCGGCTAACGCAATACCGACACTCCTCTTCCCCTGCGGCCCCACCGCGTCCGCCATCAGACGGTGGCGACCCCGTCCAGGCCGCGGAAGGTAGGGAGAGCGGCGCACCGCAATACCGGCACTCCTCTCCCGCCGCGGCCTCCAGCGCTCAGCTGCGACATCGTATGGGACCTGGGACGCTTCATAAGACATCGCGGCCCGCCTCAGTTGCGATGTCGCCTGTTGCCAAGCGGCACCGCAACCTACTAGTTGGTCGCTACGTCGTCGGGTTAGCCGCACCTAGCGGTTGGATGAACACAGAATCATTTGTTATTTATAATCAACTTAAAACAAACAATTATCGGTTTATCTATTACTGTGATTCATTGTGTACCACCTGGTTCATTTAGTCCCACCCCCCCCGGTTCATCGTGTACCCTTGCTGGTACACTATGAACCATTTACCTTGTTTTAAAAAAACCTGTATTAATCAGGCAATAGGAAATATTTACCAAAATTTTGAATGCAATGTGGTGTTTGTATTAAGGTTCACTTTTGCTTGTTAGGGTTTCGGGTAAATTAAATACGTGTTGTTTGTACGCAAGTATATTGGCGACTAACTAAATTCTATAATAATAAATGCTTTTAAAGACGACATGACATATACATAGCTAGGTATGTGGATATATGACTTACGCAGCTATAAACACAATATTCGATCCAACATACCGCCCACCAAAAGGACTTCAAGTTCTTTTATAATCTCAAGTAAGTTTCAACAAATTATCCTCTAAAAAATCAAGTATCTGACTCCAAATTGTCAGTCTAAAAAGCTAAATATTACAACTGTAAATTAATAAATTCTAACTATACGTACTACAATAATACACAATATCTTAATAAATCAAGGGAAGCTAAGTAGTATCAACTGTACTCCTCCATGAAGTGTTTTGTCATGTACATCAGCAATGATTAACTGTATCAGTGCGTTTCTATTTCCCAGGATTACAGGATTCTTCTTATCATCAGGTAAGTTAGCATGTCTTAAGCAACCGCCCACCCTGAGTACATTTTTCTTATCTAGGTATGGATTTAGACATCGTAGCGAACTTGTTTTCTTAACTTCTTTTCCTATTTTTATTCTATCTATCTCTTCTTTAAATTCTTCCTCTTGAGCCTTTCTTATACAGATCTGTAGAGTATCTTCTAATTCTTGCGTTGTTAAATTCTGGTTATCACTGTTTATATTCTTCTTATACTTCAAAAATCTTCTACAGTAAGTAATCGCTTTTATTAACTCTGTTAACGTTTCAAAATTATCAAATTGTGATAATAAAGTTGTTTCAGGTTCTTCCATCCGCTCTGCGTTCAGGTAAGTATTGATTTTAGTTTTCTTCATTTCCAAGTCTGTTTCTGTTATTTTATGTTTAATATTTATTTTTGTTTCAGATAGCCAGCTCGGCCCGTGCCACCATAAGTTACTTTTCTTCAAGTCGGTTAACAACATTCCTCTAGATGCCAAATCAGCGGGATTTTCATGTGACTGTACATGGAACCAGTGTCTGTTATTAATGTTTTCAACAATTTCGACTACACGGTTTGCAACGAAGGGTTTCCACCTGTTAGGTTCACCACTAAGCCATGCGATAACAATTGAAGAGTCAGTCCAAGCATACATTCGTGTTGTCGGTATCCTCATTGATTGTCCAACCTGCTTCATTAATTTTGAAAGAAGTAGGGCACCACAAAGTTCTAGCCGAGGTAACGAAATTGTCTTCAATGGTGCTACTCTGGTTCTGGCAGCTATCAGTTTTGTTTCAATCTTGTTGTCTAGAGTTTCAATTCTTATATAAACTGCCGCTGCATATGCACGCATTGAAGCATCGCTGAATCCATGAATTTGTATTTTGTTGTTGTTAACAGTCATCGTACCAAGCCATCTGTCTATTTGAATTTCTGTTATGTTAACGAAGTCTGATCTTATTTCTCTCCATTCTTTTTCTAATGTGTTACTTACTTGTTCATCCCAGTTAACCCTTTCAAGCCAAAGCTTTTGTATTAATATTTTAGCCATAACAGTACTTGGTGCTATCCAACCAAGAGGATCAAACAATCTTTGTATATCAGATAATATGTTTCGCTTTGTTATGCACTTGGCTATGGGTGTAAATCTAAGATTGTATTGAAACTGGTCTGTTTTTAAATTCCATTCAATTCCCAATGCTTTAAGAGTTCCATCGAGGTTTAAATTAATCTGTGCCTTCGCAGATCTTTTATCTACTTCTATATACCTCATTAAATCGATACTGTTGGATGCCCATTTCATAAGTTGAAAACCGCCTTTTTCCAGAATGTCTGATAATTCTTTAGAGAGTGATATAGCTTCAGCTACTGAGTCTGTGCCAGATAACAGATCGTCCATGTAAAAATCCTCGTTTATAGTTTGTGCAACAAGATTATTACTCCCTGCTTCGTCTTTGGCTAGCTGTTGGAGCGTTCTAACGGCCAAATATGGTGCTGACGCTGTTCCAAAGGTGACTCTGAGCAATCGATACTCTTCCAGGGCATCAGATTCCTGTTGCCTCCACAGGATTCGCTGGTATTCTGCGTCTTCTTGGCTCACTAATACTTGGAGGAACATCTGTCTTATATCTGCCATAAAACAGACATGTTTCATGCGCCATCTCATCAAAATGTTTCTCAAGTCTTCTTGCAGCTGAGGACCCACAAGTAATTCATCGTTCAACGAAACGTTGTTTGATCCTTTACACGACGCATCAAATACAACGCGTGTTCGGGTGGACTCTTTGTCAGCTCGGATAACAGCGTGGTGAGGTAAGTACACAGCTTTTTTATCCTTTTCCTTATCAGGCACCTTCTCAATGTATCCTTGAGCTATATAGTTATTTATAACTTTACTATATTCTTTTTGCAGGTCTGGCGATTTCCTAAACTTCCTTTCTAATAGTGTAAATCTATGTGTTGCTATCGATTTTGTATTACCATCTGGTGATTGTGGACTGTATGTATTAAACGGTAATTTAACAATGTACCTTCCTTCTTCATTTCTAGTAGTTGTATTTTCGTATATTTCTTCACACAGCTGTTCGTCCTTTGTTAAGTGTCTTTTAGTGTCTACGTCAATTTCCCATATTGATTTCAACATGTCTTCTACGTCAACTGAATGATGCATGACAACATACTGGCTATGAAGTGTTGTATTAACTTCTCCAAAAAGAATCCATCCCAGGCTGGTTTCCTGTGCGCTTGGTGTTCCTGGTGGACCTTTGATTAGGTTGTTTTGCAGAATTGCAGCATATTCTTTCACACCCAAGAGCAGATCTATAGACCCTGGCTTGAAATAAGTTGGATCAGCCAGGTTGAGGTCTTGAATGTGTGCCCAATCTTGGTTATTGATTGTTTTGGTGGGTATCTTTGCGGTCAGTTGCTTGGACATAACGTATGCCTTGATCGGTAAACAATAGTTTCGGTCCAATCGTGATCGTATTTGTAGCTGTACCACATGTTTTATTTCGGTCTTCTGGGATCACACCCCTATAATGCTTGCTTTTACAGGTTGTCGTTCGAGCTTCAACAATTGAGTCGCCTTCTCGCTAATGAAAGCTGCTTCGGAACCTGGATCTATTAGCGCCCGCAGTAAAATGGTGTTACCTTGCTCGCTTGTTGCTTCCACTACTGCCGTTGCTAAAAGTGTTGCTAAACTCTTCTTAGTATTGTAATGTGACGCTATCATTGTATTGACTTGTAATGCTTGCTCTTCTCTTGCTTCTACATGTGTTACAGCTGGCGGAGAGGTGACCGATGATTCTCCATGCTGCTTGGTCTTTGTTTCATGTAAAAGGGAATGATGGCGCCTGTGGCAAAGACGACAAGATACTGGCACTTTACACTTAAATGCCGAGTGTCCTGGTACTAAGCAGTTATAACATAATAGTTTGTTTTTCACAAACTCTCTTCTTTCGCTAAGTTCCTTCTTGCAGAATTCCTTACAATGACTTAAACTGTGACTTTCTTTACACATCACACAAACTTTCTCATTAACTGGTGTGGCAACATGGAATGAACGCTCCTTTATTGTTTTATTGTCCTTTGATGTACTATTCTGGTTTGTTAATTCCAGGGTACGGAATTTTGATTCTAAGAACTTCTTGAAATCACTCCAGGTAGGTAAGTTTTCGGATTCTTCTTTATATGCATGTTCTTCCCAGTTCTTGTGCGTCTCTGAGTCCATCTTCTGCACCAGAAGATATATAAGGAATGGATCCCAAGAGCCGACGTCAATATTTAAATTATTAAAATTGTTTAGACACTCTGTAGTGGTATCTAACAACCCTTTTAACTGAGAAGCTGATTGAGAAGTCATCTTCTTTTGGTTGAATAACCTTTTCATAGAATGATTCAATAGTAAGCGTTTGTTGCCATACCTCTTTTTCAAAATATCCCATGCATTTATATAATTTTTATCGGTTACCTGTATATTCTTCAATAGTGATTCGGCTTCTTGAGTAACACTAGTCTTCAAATAATGAAGCTTTTGGACATCGCTGAGCGAAGTATTATTGTGCACCAGCGATGTAAACAAATCTTGAAAAGTTTGCCATGATTCATAATTACCGGCAAACTTCGGTATCTCGATCCTCGGAAGGTGCACGAGGCTATTTTGTAGACTTGTGGAGCCGAAACTACTATTTGCTGATTTTGATTCCAATACTGATGGTTCCGATAACAAAATAACCATGTCCTTTAAGTCACCTTGAAGCACGTTAAACAAATCTTCATAAATAAAAAACTCCTCATTTGAAAAATAAGGCAAAGTTCCTTTCTGTTCCTTTGGTGTGGCTTTCACTAAGTCTTTATGCGCACATTTGAACGTGTCCCAATAATCTTCAATGATTTTCATACGTGCTTCGATATATCCTCTAGTTAAGCGTGCTTTAGGACATTTTCTTAGGTTAATTTGTGTTTTTCGTAGCACGTTTGCAGTGTCTTCTAACACGGAGAGAAGTTTCTGTTGTTCCTCAGTCGTAGTCATTTTGCACGTAAACAAGCTTGAATGCAGCTGATACCCGACGTATAAGGTAGCTTCGTAATAATTACTACAATAGTTTTCGTAGTAAACAACTTGCTAATTCTCGGAAACCGATGCGCACAAAAAAAAGGTCGGCCTTATCGCTGCTGTGGAATGTGAGTCCTTTGTCCGTACTGGATGGATCCGGCTCGATTGCGACCATATGGTATTAGTATTAAGGTTCACTTTTGCTTGTTAGGGTTTCGGGTAAATTAAATACGTGTTGTTTGTACGCAAGTATATTGGCGACTAACTAAATTCTATAATAATAAATGCTTTTAAAGACGACATGACATATACATAGCTAGGTATGTGGATATATGACTTACGCAGCTATAAACACAATATTCGATCCAACACAATGTGGTAGCGTATTAAATTACCTACATGGTGAGATAAAAATATTTTCTTAGACTGCAATAACCACTGTGCAGCTCTTCAAATTTTTGGTGGTTCATTGGCTACCACTCTACCCTACCAATACCATGTTTTTACATGTCCTGGCCTACTGAAGTTATTTACTCACTGATATTGAACTATGCTCTATTCGCATTAGGGGCCCTAAGAAAAATACTCGATACCTTAAAGTATCGATACTTTTAAGAGTACGATATTTTTTTCGATACTACTCATGAGTACAGTATCGTTACTTTCTATTCGATACTGTGTCCCTATGTGTAAGTACAACGCTAACATTAGCTGTGCTTCACCGGGATCTATTATATCTAGGACTCCCGGCAAAACTCGGAATCTCCAGACAAACAAGTTCTCGGAATGTTCTTTCTTTCAAATCATTTGAGTTATCAATTCCTGGGCTGTAAGCAATGCTTTCTGTGAAAGGATGTTTAGTTTGCTAAATAATTTATACACCTACCGTGTATAAATAATTTATAGTTAATAATTATTAAACTAAACTTTGAAATAAATTGTTTGAATTTTAAATCTTTTCCTAATACTATTAAAAGATCTAAATTGGAGGACTCAGTAAAGTCCAATGCCTAATACACGTGGCAACCTAAAATAAATAATTTTACTTAACTAAATTAGTTATTTTAAGTCATCAATATTAGGTAATATAAAAAAAGCTCCCGATAACAACTTCATAATCCTGACATTTTAAAATTTTCTACAGATATTCTGGTCTTTCGGTCTGGCAACTCTATTTATATCTCAAATTCAAATTCAAATTAAATTTATTGCATCCATAATGTACACACAGGTGGTAAATATAAGTTACAGAAACAATTATGGACCCTGTCGGGCACAGCAACATTCTAGATACAGTCAGTGTCTAGGAGAGAGGAATAGCGCTCAATATTATTACAAATAAAAATATTTTCCTTATCTATTAACATTTTAATAGATAAGGAAAATTAAATACATTAGGAATATTTTTTTACCTGCTGTAAGATTCTTCTAGCAACCTTTACAGTAGAATAGTTGCCTCTCAAACTCAAGACTTTCTATAGCATTCGCGTGGTATGTGATATTTAACAGCATGCAAGGCTAAGAACTCCTGTTAAATAAAACTAAAAAACTATCCTAAAAAACAAAACAACTCTCGTAGTCAACATAGCAGACTTAAATACACGAAGTCAATCCGCCTACCTTTTAGTTTACACCGTGTGCCTACAATCACACTAAACGCAGATTGGAAACGAATAAAAAGCTCTGCCAATATCCAATAAAGTGCGCTCCACGCAAAAGTTTCAAGCAAATAGGTTTTATTTAACATTCTTGGTGCGTTCCTTTTTACTCAGCCGCTTCCGCGCAATCAGATTTGTAAAAAGTTAAAATGGCGAATTGAAAAACTCCAGTTACGAAATTAGTACGGGGGAGACATCCGTGGGTTATGACTTTATGGAGATATTTTTTTTATGTCTGTCTGTCTACCTTATCTACTGTGTGTCTTTACCCGACTACGGTAAAACCAAAAGGAAAGGTTAGGGAGGGGTGTAATTTCAAAACCCCCTAAAATGACTTCGGACACATTTACATATATTTTCGTACCACTTGCTCAAAAAAGTGACATATATATGCCACAAAAAGCGAACATAACAATAGTCATTTTTAATCTGTTAAAAACAGGGAAAGAAAATTGTACTGAATTTCATTCATCCTCTAGGGGGAGAATGTGGTTTAAATTTGGAATACTTACCGAAATGTATATTGAACTACATCTGTGTTTACACCATTGAGTTTGTATATAAAGCATTATACATCTTTTTGAAAAAGGAATACGCATTTATTATGCAGTTATGATTATTAAATAAAATTACGAAAAAACGACCAGGCCGTATGAGCTTGATGCCTTTGCTTTTCTGACAAAAAAATATTAGTCTAGGAATTCGCCGCGTTTTTGTTTTCTTCAAATACATAAACGTTAAGTTTATTTTAATTTATTTTACTTTTAATTGTCATTATTTTTAATGAATGCTTATCTCATATTATTATTGTGTTATTTTTTTCGCAAATGGTACGAAAAGTAGAGTATTTTCCTCGGTGATAAAGCTGTCTTAGTCTTGGGTGAACTTAAATCCCTCGCTACACTCAGGACTCGTCTTAAATCCCTCGCTTCGCTCGTGATTTAAGTTTTTAACACTCTCGCTACGCTCGGAAGTAAACCTCGAGTCCTTCGTTACGGTCGCGATTTAAATCGTCCACCGCGACAGAAGACACTGCTTTATCCCCTTGGTTAATAATCTACTGTTTTATACCGAAATAAATTATAGTAGTAATAGACTATGTAGAAGAATATATATACCTCGGACAGTTAACAGCGCCAAGTGATACTATGCAAAAGGAAATCGATAGAAGGATAACCAATACTTGGCAAAGATACTGGTCGCTAAGCGAAATTATGAAGCATCAAGACATGCCAATAAAAGAGAAACGGAAAGTATATAATACCAGGCCCCTCAGAAAGTATTGCGAAAAAAAGTTTTTATATATGGGAGACTGGCCAGTTATAATGTTTTTCGAAAATATGATTATTTATAAGTAAAAATAAGTAAGTTCCAATTTCAAAATTTCCCTCCACATTTTTTGCGAGTTAATTCAAAGTATTGTGTCTCACTGAAATATGGATCTGCGCCGGGAACATTTTAGAGCTATGATTTTATACGATTTCAAGTGTCGCCTGAAACCGGATGAATCGTACGATAGACTTCAAATGGCATTCATGGATGAAGGCCCTTCCAAGGCAACCGTGTATCGTTGGTATAACGAATTCAAGCGCGGTCGACCAACTTTGGGGGATGACGAAAGAAGCGGTCGCCCTTTGACGGCTGTTACCGAAGAAAACGTGCTAGCAGTGAAAAATTTAATCCAAGACAATAGGCGAATTACATATCAGGAGATTCAACACATATTGAAGATTGGATCGGGAAGCGTTCACGAGATTCTACACAGCCATCTTCGCGTGAGGAGGATAGTATCACGCTGGGTGCCGCACAACCTCACCGATGCTCAGAAGCAGGCCCGGGTGGAATGGTGCCGTGATATGCTTAACAAATTTGAAGCAGGCTCGTCTCGGCGTGTTTACGACATCGTTACAGGTGATGAGTCCTGGATTTATCAATACGACCCAGAAACCAAGCGCCAGTCGACTGTTTGGGTGTTTCAAAATGAGCCAACGCCTACCAAAGTGAAGCGATCTAGAAGCGGGGGTAAGATTTTGATCGCTAGCTTTTTTAATTTGACTGGCCACTTGGTATCAATTCCCTTACGGGATCAAAGAAGCATTAATGCCGAATGGTATACTACCAAATGTTTGCCAGAAGTTTTCTCTGTTATAAGCAACAAGCGACCAAACACAGGGCTCCGCGGGCTACTGCTCCACCACGACAATGCACCTGCGCACACCGCACTCAAAACGAGGGACTTCCTGGACAGCACGCCAGTCAAACTCCTGGGTCACCCTCCTTACAGCCCTGATCTAGCACCGTGTGACTTCTTTTTATTCCCAAAAATAAAAAATCAGCTCAAAGGGATACAATTTTCGTCGCCGGAAGATGCGCTGGCTGCGTTCGAGCAGGCTGTAAACGAGGTGTCTGCGGCGGACTGGAAAAAGTGTTTTGAAAACTGGTTTAGGCGCATGAATCTTTGTATAGAGGCTGGTGGAAAGTACTTTGAAAAGATTTAATAAAAATATATGTACGTATAGAACAATTTTTTTTAGTTTCGCAAAACTTTCTGAGTGTCCCACGTAGGTACGTGCATTTTGCCATGTTTAACATATGGATGCCAAACATGACGGAAAAGCTAACAAGAAAAATAAATGAATGCCAAAACGGAATGGAGAGTAGTGTAATTGGGGTAAAAAGACAAGATAGGATAAGATTAGAAAATATTAAAAAAATAACTAAATTTAAAGATGCAGGAAAAATATGTATAACATTAAAATGGCAATGGACAGGTCATATGTTAAGAGAGAGGAATGGGAAATGGACAAGAACAATATCAGAATGGTGCCCCAGAGATGGGAAAAGGAACAAAGGGCTGCCCATTGTTTTGGTTGTCGAACCAAAACGATGGGAAGACGACCTAAAAAGAACTGCTGGACCAGAGTGGATGAGAATTACGAGGGACAGAGATAAATGGAAATGTTTGGAGGAGGCCTATGTCGAAGGACAAGCTGGGAAAAAAATACCGATCCATAATAAAAATACTTAACAATAATTGTAAACTCAGTAATGAAGGCTTATTTTATGTTTATTTTTGTCTATACTTTAACTTACATAACCTACTTAAATGCACAGTAAAATAGTCTAAAAATTAATGTTAGTTGCAAGTTCCGCTAAAATGTCCCATCATCATCATCAGCCTTTTTAATGTTCCCACTGCTGGGACACAGGCCTCCTGTCATAGAGGGAGTGGGTTATAATCCACCACGCGTACCCAGTGCGGATTGGTAGATGTCACATGTCTTTGAAGTTTTGGTTCTAGGACATGCCGGTTTCCTCACGATGTTTTCCTTCACCGTTTTGAGAGCAGTGGAGATGAAATAAATTACACAAAGTAAAGCGCCTGCTCGGGTTCGAACCCAAACAGGCGCTTTACTTACCTAAATTTCCCATGTTACAATCAAAATCAAAAAAACAACATATTCAAAATAAGCTTCTCGTGATAATTTTCTTCAGGATTATTTAGAGGGTTTTGCAATTCCAGCCCTCAGGTATGATTTTTGTATTAAACTATATTTAGCTAAGTACCTCTTACTAGTTTTTAGCTAAGAATACATAATAGTACCTACATTTTATAACATAACCTACAAGTTAAGGACGATATGACACGGGGAGATTATAAAGTAGGTATCGATCTTTGAAGTGCTTTATTGTGGAATAAAATATGTTATGGTTTCCACATCAAATGTTTATCATCATCATTTCAGCCGAAAGACGTCCACTGCTGGACATAGGCCGCCCCCAAGCGTCGCAACACTGACCGGTCCTGTGCGTTTCGCATCCACCGGACGCCCGCAGCCTTGACCAGGTCGTCGCTACCTGAGGAAGGCCTTCCAACGCTGCATCTTCCGGTACAAGGTCGCCACTCAAGAACTTTTCGGCCCCAACGGCCATGTATCGAAAGTTTATAATCGCAAGAAATATTTAGTTTAGTAAAACTGACGGCGTTTGTAATCATCTGTTGACAATCAAGCCTTTACTAACAATATAAGCTCGTGGCTAAATAATAACAGCCGCACGGGTCGATCTTTAAGGTTAAGCAACGCTTGACGAGGTCGGTCCGTGGATGGGTGACCATTTCAACATACCGAGTTTCCCCCGTGCCTCGGAAAGCACGTTAAGCCGTTCGTCCCGGCTGTCATTTGAAGATCTTTGACAGTCGTTACGAATAGTCAAAAGCTTGAGATCTGACACCAGTCTTGCCAAGGGGTACCGTGTTACCCAGTTACTGGGTTGTGGAGGTCAGATAGGCAGTCGCTCCATGTAAAACACTGGTTCTCAGCTGAATCCGGTTAGACTGGAAGCCGACCCCAACATAGCTGGGAAAAGGCTAGGCAGATGATGACTAACAATATAATTATCATGCACCTATCTAGATATAGATAAGTACTTAATTAATTAAATTAATCCTACATGTTACAAAACAATTATCTATTAATCATCCACCCACGCAGTTAATTAGATTCGGGCGATCCCCACACTAATTCGTTAGTAACACGATACCCTTAACATCAGTAATACGCTCTGAACTAATTGTCTTACACGTTTCACTAACGTAGTACTCATTCCGAGCTAGTCATCACACAATAGAATACTAACCAACGGAACACGTCTACCTTCATGCTAAGTTTAAGGCTGCGTTTGCAATGGCCAAGTGAAACGAGACAAATTTGAGATTGAAATTTGAGCTGCAGCTTCTGAAAGCCAGAATCAACAGTGGCGACCACTGGAAAAGCGCAGTGTTAATGCTTGTCGAGTCCCGAGATACGATTCCGTCGGTGTTCCATGGACCAATTGAAATTTGACCAATTGGTCACCTATCTGATGATGCGTGATCGAATCAGAAATGTAGAGATCCGCAAGAGAATCAGGGTTACCGACTTAGCCCGAAGAATTGCCAAACATAAGTGCTCGCAGAACCGATGGCCGATGAGGCAGAAAAGTTCTGGAGTGGCGACCGCGAATCGGAAGACGATGCGTTGGAAGGCCTCCCACCAGGTGGACCGATGACCTGGTGAAGGTTGCGGGGATCCACTGGATGCGGGACGCACGGGACTGGTCAATGTGGCGACACTTGGGGGAGGCCTATGTCCAGCAGTGGACGTCTTTTGGCTGACATGATGATGGTCACCTATCTTGGATCCCGCAACGAAATTAATCAGAAAACCTTCGAAGTATTTCTATAAGCGCGGATCATGAGCCTGATATGGGTACTTCTAGCTATGTTTTGTTTTTTTTGGGTGTCTGGAAATCATACAAAAACTTCTCCTACTTACTCTGGGTGAAGCGGGAGGGCGTGTCAGACTTTTACTGACTAAAACCCACCCGTGTTCCTTCAGTTGCTTGTGACAGGGCAGCCGGGCCGCGGTAACTCTCCTTCAAATGTATCCGCGACCATGTCTAGCTATCTAGTTTCATTCGTAAAACTCTATTTAGTTTAGTAACTGAGCAATTTAAGATACATCAAACGAAGATATAAAACTCTTTATTTTTTGTGTCTAGTCATTGCTGTCCTACAGTTACCCCAATATCTTCCATGCACTCTCCTCGTGCGTTGTTTTCACCGGTCCCTAAAGATGGACAAATTCTTAGTATATATATGTATTTAATCCTGGTAAGTTGGTAACCCCATCCAGTATAAACACCCCTTTAACCTCATTCCAACTACTTCAAAGTGTAAAGCAAGTTATCCCAACCTGGGAGAACTTCCACAATGACTAGGAATCAGCCCGACATGTTTATAGCGAGAACTGGATGCCGACCTGGCAATCCATCCCCAAGTTTACTGCACCTGAATAGCGGAGCTGCAAGACTTCACACAAATTTACTTAGTAAGTTTCCTTTTAATCTTTGTGCTTAAGTTACGTGAGATATACGAGGCTTAAGGCGGTACCCCGACCAAAACGCCGCGCAAGCCGTTTTTCGTGCTGTTTTTAGGAGCTATCTACTCGTTATTTAAAAAGAAATATCAATTAATAAAAATACATTAAATTTCTACATAATATTGATTCTAAAATGGTACATTTCGTATTTTTTTTAATGTTGGATATATTTCACTAATCTCCTTCCAAAAAAACATAAAAATGAGAAATAATTTTTGATAGCATGCATCTCCTCGTAAAGTGTTCATTAATTCCTTTTTGTACTAACACTAATGGATAGACAATTTAATAACGAAAATTTTTGTCGTAATTTTTTTTCATAAGACAAAAATTCGATTTTATAAAGATTTTATTCTAAAATCTGGGCGTATTCACTACTGTAATTCATGCGCCACCAGTGCCGTTAGACCAATAGGAATGCTCATATCTCATACCGATTTTTTGGTCAGGGTAACGTCTTAAACAATTTTCATGGCGGAAAACATTTTCATTAAATTCCTTCCCTTATTTTTGATGCAACTTGCTTGAAACAATAAGAGAGTTTTAAATCTTACATCAAAATTATTAAAGAAGACGCCCGCGTCAAATTCATTCCACTGGAAGTTTTAAAAAAGTAACTTAAAACTACGTCCCAAACCACGCAGACTGTTTGAAATTAAAAAAGAATTCAATTCAAATTTGGAATTCTTACAGGGCTGGGGTTGCCACCTCGCCGAACTTTACCCATAACATGTAAATGGGGAAAGTTTTGGCTAATTGCTTGCAAGACTGTCGCCAGACGGGCGCAACTCACTTAATTAAACCTACAATCTTTACTACGATGCTGCTTATATTAAGCTACTATTAATTTACCCGTTGTGGTACCTAATCTTAAGTTTCCTAAATTTTTATGAATAACTTTATCAAGGATTTTTTTTTTTTTTTTAATAAAACGTTGCCCCCACACTAGAAATTTCTTCCTGTATTGTGGGTGCGTTTACAAACATATAAACTCACATACACAAACACCCAGAGCCGGAACAACTATCTGTAGGTCATACAAATATTTGTTCCGTGCGGGAATCGAACCCGCGACACGCAGCGCAGCAGTCAATCGCTCAACCACTGCGCCAACCGTAGTAATACCTATGAGATCTCTACTCTGGGTCTTAAGTAGATTCATATAGATAGTCACCTATTTTACTTAAATTTCACACTATAATACAACTACGTATAATTAATCAAACTATCGAAATAATTAGAAATAGGTAGGTACCTACTTAATCAGGGTTCCGTACCCAAAGGGTAAAAACGGGACCCTATTACTAAGACTCCGCGGTCCGTCTGTCTGTCTGTCTGTCTGTCTGTCTGCCTGTCACCAGGCTGTAACTCATGAACCGTGATAGCTAGACAGTTGAAATTTTCACAGATTATGTATTTCTGTTGCCGCTATAACAACAAATACTAAAAACAGAATAAAATAAATAATTAAGTGGGGTCCCCATACAACAAACGTGTTTTTTTTTGCGACAATGGTACGGAACCCTTCGTGCGCGAGTCCGACTCGCACTTGGCCGGTTTTTTTGTTATTAGTTATGGATAGTACTTAGAAGTCTTGAATAAAAAAAGTTATATAAAAAATCAAAAAACCCGACTGCTTAAAAAGCGAACTAAAAAGACGTAAGCAAGGAGAAAATCATGCTGTGCAGTCGGAGGATACATATTTGCGAGATAGCTGGCCAAAACCACAAAAATATTATAACTTTTTCTATTTTCCAATTTTAATGTAGCCAGTGACACTCGCAGGGTTAAGAGCGGACTTTAGTCAACAGGAATTTGAAAAATAGGTATTTGAAGAAACTATTGCCGTCGCGTCACCTCCAACCTCACCCCGTAAAGTGCGAAAGGGACAACTGCAGCTCAGGCTGATTTTACCTACAAAAACTTTGACTAAAAGACGTTTCGTATTCTGCTGTTTTCTTCATGAAAACTGGTCTGATCTAAAAAAATATTATATCAAAATGTAGAGCAAAAGTATATCTATGCTCCTATCATTTCCTTTTTTGTTAAAAAAAGATTTTATTTTTTGTTATAAATTTTGTCTGAAAGTCTTCTGAACATGGCGGTACAAACGGGCATTTTTTGGGATTTTTGGATTGTCATATTTCTTTTTGTGATTATGTTTTGGAAAAAGGAAATGATACAGGCACGTATTAATTAGACCTTGATTTTATGGAAAAAAAACATTGCTCTGGAGGCATTATCCACGAAGAAAACAGAAGAATGTATTTGTATGGAGAAAGTCTCACTAGAGTCCCCTCTTAAAACGAATCCATTCACGTAAGAATCATCAAAATCGGCCAACGCGTTTGGTCTCTAGAACGCCACATAGGAACAAACATACATCCATACATAATAGACTGATACCCTTCTTCGGCAGTCGGGTAAAAAGCTTCTTCATTTACAAAATGCGCTCGCTAATCTCTTAAGACAAAAGCAGATCCCGTAAAATGAAATTACCTCCAAAAAAATACCGTCCTAATAGATTTCCCATCACGCAGCCAATCAACAAAGTTAAATAAACTTTAAAAAAATAATAAAGTAACTTCGCCAAAAATCGATAACCAACAGTAAGGGCCTTAGACAAGCTTATTAAAAACTCTCCCCACAAACGTTTTGCAACAGTCCGCGGGCAAAATGTTGTTTAAACGACATTTTTTCGGCAATTACTCTTCAATTAGGGGATTTTTGGTAGATGGGGGAAAACGACGGGATTTACTTGTTTTATGTTATGCGTCCGTATACTTAAGACGATGACAGTCGCCAACGACCTTGAGGGAACAAAATGAGCACTCGTTTCACACCCGCGCGACACAAAAAATAATAATAAAAATAATAAAATAGTTTATTTGCACCTTCAAGTAAAAACACAAAATGTTATGGTTTACAATAAAAAATAAGCCAAAGGTAAGTAAAGTTGTAAGTTAAAGTTGCAGCCAATACCTAAACTAAGATAAGTTAATATCTTGTAATTATAGTGTATATAATTCAGTAGTTGTTTGTAGTTTTCTATGACACAAAAAAAACCTGAGATCAAAATGTAGATAGTTAAATTGTCTTTGAGATGGTGACAAGACAATATCAAAAAATACCGCCCCTGGCGGTTTTGTTACGATTGCCGATATTTTGTCCGTGTTACACATAACTTTACAAATTAATTACACTACGTTATACGAATAAAACTCAAAAAATTCTCAGATCAAATTATTAAGAAAATGGTCTTATAAAACACATATTCTTTCCAAAAAATTACGACTAGCCCTTTAGAAGTGATTCTCATTTTAAAATCAGTTACTCAGGGGTATCTGCGCCTTAACGGAACGAATCTGTGATGCAGATTTTGTTGAATAATTTTATTGTTTGTGAAAATGTATGCGGACAATTTGACGATGATCAACCGTGCGTTTAGTCATCAACTTGTATTACATTGTACCGTATGGTGACGGACGTAAAGAATTTCACCATCCCATATCTTCCCGTGGGTGTCGTAAGAGGCGACTAAGGGAAAAACCAGAGAATGGGCAGCACCGTTCTCTGTGCACTTTAATAACAAACTGCGATCGCCAACCCGCCTGCCAAGCGTGGCGATTACGGCAAACCCGCCCAAACCATGAATAGCACAGCAAAAAAACGGCCCCGAGTGCCCGGCAGCCCGTCTACCCTCGACTACGGTAGCGGTCGAGGCGATGACGTGGCAAGGGGTGCGAAGAATCTCCGGAGTGGACCCGGCTACCCCAATAAACACCGACGACTGGACCTGGCAACGTACAACACGCGAACACTCCGGACCGACGAGAAGATAGCCGAACTCGAGGAAGAATTGAGCAGGTTACGATGGAGTATTATAGGGTTATCTGAAGTCCGAAGAGAGGGCGAGGACACGATAATCCTCAAATCTGGTAACCTGCTCTATTTCCGAGAGGGTGACCGGCAGTCCCAGGGTGGTGTCGGGTTTATCGTCCACAAGTCCCTTGTGAACAACGTGGTGAAGATCGAGAGTGTGTCGACCAGGGTGGCGTACCTTATACTCAGAATATCCTCAAGATATTCGCTGAAGGTCATACAGGTTTACGCCCCAACCTCGGCACACCCCGACGACGAGGTAGAGACCATGTATGAGGATATCTCTAAAGCCATGCATGGTTTCAAAACTCACTTCACCGTTGTCATGGGGGACTTCAACGCAAAACTGGGCAAACGAGACGAGGATGAGCTGCAAGTGGGGCAATTTGGAGTTGGACGTCGGAACCACCGGGGTCACCTACTGGCCAGTTTTATGGAGAAGGAAGGCCTCTATATGATGAACTCCTTCTTCAGAAAGCGTGAGCACAGGAAGTGGACATGGCAAAGCCCCGATGGTGGAACTAAAAACGAGATCGACTTCATCATGTCAACCAAGAAGCAAATGTTCAATGATGTCTCTGTGATCAATTCGCTGAAAACCGGGAGCGATCACCGTATGGTAAGAGGCACATTGAACATTCATATCAAGCTTGAAAGGTCTCGACTGATGAAGTCCACGCTCCGTCCAGCACAGATCCAGATCCAAAACCCCGAGAGCTTTCAGCTCGAACTCCAGAATCGTTTCGAGTGCCTAGGGAGCTCCGTGGACGAATACAGCGATGGGTTCGTGGAAGCTGTCCATACGGTCGGGTCTAAGTTTTTCAAGACCCGCCGTACATATAGAAATAAAAAGCTCTCTGATCCTACTCTCAAGCTAATGAAGGAAAGGCGTGAGATGATCCTGCAGTCTTCAGACGATGCGGTGAAATACCGGCAGCTAAATAGACGGATCTCAAAGTCCTTGAAAACCGACCTCCGCCGCTTTAATACCGAAAGCATTAAAGATGCTATGCGGAATAAGCGGAATAAGGGCTCCAAGGTCTTTGCAAGAGATCTGTCTATTGGGCAGAGCCAGCTCACAAAACTGAAGACCAATGATTGCAGGATTGTATCCGCCAAACCGGAGCTTTTGAGGGAGATCGAGAGTTTCTATGGGCAGTTGTACACGTCAACCAGTAAACCCGTTGCGAATCTAGCAAACGACCCAAGAGCTAGATTGACCCGACACTATACCGAAGATATCCCGGACGTCAGCCTGTACGAGATTAGGATGGCTCTGAAACAGCTCAAAAACAACAAGGCGCCGGGTGACGACGGAATCACGGCTGAACTCCTGAAGGCGGGTGGAAAACCGGTCCTTAAGGCCCTTCAGAAGCTGTTTGATTCCGTCATACTCGAGGGCAAAACGCCACAGGCATGGTGCAGGGGTGTGGTGGTCCTCTTCTTCAAAAAGGGTGACAATGCCCGGCTGAAGAACTATAGGCCTATCTCACTTCTTAGCCATGTCTACAAGTTGTTTTCAAGAGTCATCACGAATCGTATCGCGCGCAGGTTTGACGATTTCCAGCCTCCCGAACAAGCCGGATTCCGAAAAGGCTTTAGCACCGTAGACCACATACATACGCTGCGGCAGGTTATACAGAAGACCGAAGAGTATAACCTGCCTCTCTGCTTAGCGTTTGTGGACTACGAGAAAGCCTTCGATTCGATCGAGACTTGGGCTGTACTGCAGTCTCTCCAACGGTGCCAGATCGACTACCGGTACATTGAGGTGTTGAAGTGTTTGTACAGAAACGCCACCATGTCAGTCCGTCTTCAGGATCAGACCTCGAAACCAATATTTCGCCAGCGTGGCGTGAGACAGGGAGATGTCATTTCTCCGAAACTGTTCACTGCTGCGCTGGAGGATGTATTCAAGGTTCTGGACTGGAGGGGCCTAGGCATCAATGTTAATGGCGAGTACATCACTCATCTTCGGTTTGCCGACGACATAGTGGTCATGGCTGAGACCATGGAGAGCCTCAATACAATGCTCGATGACCTCAGTAGAGCTTCCGGAAGAGTGGGTCTTAAAATGAACATGGACAAAACCAAGGTGATGTTGAATGCCCATGTTACACCCACTCCTATCAAGGTTGGAGACTCTACACTCGAAGTTGTGGAAGATTATGTCTACCTGGGACAAACGATCCAGTTGGGTAGGGCCAACTTCGAGAGAGAGATAAACCGTCGAATCCGACTCGGCTGGGCAGCGTTAGGGAAGTTGCGCGGTGTCTTCTCGTCCAACTTACCACAGTGTCTCAAGACAAAAGTCTATGACCAGTGTGTGTTGCCAGTGATGACATATGGCTCTGAGACGTGGTCGCTTACAATGGGCCTTATCAGAAAGCTTACAGTCACTCAAAGGGCAATGGAGAGGGCTATGCTCGGCATTTCCTTGCGTGATCGAATCAGAAATGTAGAGATCCGTAAGAGAACCAATGTTACCGACATAGCTCGAAGAATTGCCAAACTTAAGTGGCAGTGGGCAGGGCACATTGCTCGCAGAACGGATGGCCGATGGGGCAGAAAGGTTCTGGAGTGGCGACCGCGAACCGGAAGACGTTGCGTTGGAAGGCCTCCCACCAGGTGGACCGATGACCTCGTGAAGGTTGCGGGGATCCGCTGGTTGCGAGACGCACGGGACCGATCAATGTGGCGACGCTTGGGGGAGGCCTATGTCCAGCAGTGGACGTCTTTCGGCTGATATGATGATGTATTACATTGGGCACATTTATTTAGTTAATTACTTTTTTGTTTATTAACCGACTTCAAAAAAAGGTGGAGGTTCTCAATTCGTAGGAATCTTTTTTAACATTCGCCAATCATATCACGGGCCTTAACGAATAACAATCGTCGTCAATCAAATCATGTCCGACGAGGACGACCCATTAGTTTAGTGGCTGAGCGATAGCTGCGAAACGGATCGTGGGTTCAATTCCAACACTGGACATAGTATCTGCTTAAACACTATGGACAGGGCTACCACAGTCTATATCGACCGTATCTAGATGTCTGTAAATACCAAGATTATGTAAGTTATGTTTAACGAAACTTTACCTAACACTGGGGTTTCGTGTTAGTAGCTTAAATAAAAATAAAACTTTTAAACAAAAAAAAAATACCACAGTTTCACCTCACCAAATATCAAAATCGCTATATGTATACCTATAGGTAAAATTTGAGGCATTCCATTTCATTTGGGGTGTGACTATAAGCTCTTAGAGTAAGGTTATTTAAAGTGTGTGTAAGGGACCGATATGACTTCTATGAATCTGTCACTTACGCACACTTAAAATAACCTTAATTTAAGAGCTAATGGTCACCCCCCTGACCATGGGACCACCTGGAAAGTATACCCTTTCAAACAAAAGATGAATTTTTCAAATGGGTCCAGGCGTCTTTGAGTACCTAATCGAGCAACATACATTTAAAACAAAGATTTCGACAAATTGAGAACCTCCTTATTTTTTTTAAATCGTTTATAAAAAAAGTTTGATCTACTAACCAATTAAACAACACACCATTACCTATTTTGAGGACAGACTGATTCACACAAAGGTAACCAAAATAAAACTATTATTCCCCATGCATTATTCAGAAAACAATCCAAAGAATAGTTGCGAGCTACTCCATCAGAAAGGATTACCTCAAATCCGGGCCAAATTGAAGATTTTCTCGACGCCATGCCGGCAACGGGGAGGAATAAACTTACTTGTCTTTGTAAGATGTAGGTACAGTCAACCACATGTCCATGGTAATAATTTACCGAGGAGTTTTGACGGGAACTTCATGGCGTCTATGTTGCTTCTCTGTTTTATTTTCCTAAAATTGTGTTTAATTGAATATTAATAGTGTAAAAAAAACTTAATTCAAAAAATCAAAAAACCCGACTGCTTCAAAAGCAAACTAAAAAGTCGTAAACAAAGAAAAAAAAAAATTTGAATTAAGTTTTTTTATTTATAACTTTTTTGTTAGTTTTTTTTTTCGAATTAGATACATTTAAACATATAAGTGTTATATATTTTTTGAAATGACCTCATAAAACCCTTTATTTTGATACGCCACACGACGGGATTGGAAGAAAAAAAAAAAATTGGGCCCCCACAACATAGCACCCAAAATTCGCCATTTTTCTATTGTCCAATTTTAATGTAGCCTATGACACTCGCAGGGTTAAGACGCATCGATTGACGTATGAATCATCAAAATCGGCCAACGCGTTTGGTCTCTGGAACGCCATATAGGAACAAACATACATACATACATAGACTGATAAACACATTACCCTCCTTCGGCAGTCGGGTAAAAATGGTGGTGTTTTGTTCTAATGATATTAGTGAACGTGCACGAGTGTGGGAAAGTGAAACACAGCGGTAGAACATGAGTTTGTTCATGTCGTCGACAAAACTCCGTGGAGGTAAAGTTACCGCCATTTTACTGAGGCCTAACTAGTCCTCAAAGAATCGCCACAAAAAGCTCAAGATATTAATGAAAAATTAATTTGCAAATTCACTACAAGACATTGGCAGGAATTGTCTTCGGAAAATTGCCCTAAAAAAAAAAACCACTGACAGCGCCTTTATTTTGTAGCAAAAAGGAGGGCTTTCGTATTTAATAGAACTTTTTGTGTCTGTTAGTCGCGCGGTTGGCAGTACCGCACACAGTGCTACAGTCGTTAAATAAGTATGTTTATTTACAACCTGTTTTTGTAATAGACACATTAATATACTAGTACTCTTTTTACTATTATCGAACTAAAGACACACAGACATACTACAGATTGTGATAAACTAAAGTAACACAAAGCGCCTTGCAATATATAATAGCAACTCTTTCGAAAGTGTTGTTTCCATTTCAACAGGCGTTATATTCAAGATACAACCAGCAAAGCAATACAATTCTAAAGTCTTATTTAATATCAAGTCTTAGTCAATACGATACGACTACTACTCTAAGATTTAGAGAGAGATGTACCTATAGGTAGTATCAACACCTTCAATTCACCAGTTATGATCAAATTAGGTCCCAAGAAAAAAAACAAAATAAGTATAATAGTTTGCTTCAACTGGGCACACATCTGGACTCCGTCTTGCAAGGTACTGGGATATAAATTGTCTCACCCGGCTGGTATCATCTCCTTTGCATTAAACCCAGACCACCTCCCGCCCTTGCCACCATTGGACTTCAAGACGTGGTCATCCCACCCATACGCATAAAGCGTTTTGCTAAATACTTTCATTATGTGCACAGCTAAGGAGTGGAATTCTTTGCCGGAGTCTTTGTTTCCTGATAGCTACAACCTTGGGGTCCTTAAGTCAAGAGTCAATAGGTTACTTCTAGGCAAGCGTGCTTACCATCAGGTGAGATAGTGGTCAAACGTCGAGATCCAAAAACCTAGTAGATAGTATCCGTAAGTACTGTCAAAGATATAAATTTACAGTCGGGACTGCAGCTTAAAACGTGTTAACCGAGGCACGGAGGCATCTCGCCCATCCAACCTCAGCAAGCGTTTCTTAACCTTGTCATTTTATATTATTTTACACTTTTTAGGGTTTCGTACCCAAAGAGTAAAAAACTTAATTAAAAAAAATCAAAAAACCCGACTGCTTCAAAAGCGAACTAAAAAGTCGTAAACAAGGAAAAAATTATGCTGTGCAGTCGGAGGATACATATTCGCCGGCTGGCTGACCAAAATCTGGTGTATCCTCCGCCTGCACAGCATGATTTTTTCCTTGTTTACGACTTTTTAGTTCGCTTTTGAAGCAGTCGGGTTTTTTGATTTTTTTTAATTAAGTTTTTTTATTTATAACTTTTTAGTTAGTTTTTTCGAATTAGATACATTTAAACATATAAGTGTTATATATTTTTGAAATCACCTCTTAAAACCCTTTATTTTGATACCCCACACGATGGGTTTGGAAGAAAAAAAAAATTTGGGCGCCCACAATATGGCACCCAAAATCCGCCATTTTTCTATTATCCAATTTTAATGTAGCCTATGACACTCGCAGGGTTAAGACGCATCGATTGACGTACGAATCATCAAAATCGGCCAACGCGTTTGGTCTCTGGAACGCCACATAGGAACAAACATACATACATACATACATACATACATACATACATACATACATACATACTTACATACATACATACATAGACTGATAAACACATTACCCTCCTTCGGCAGTCGGGTAAAAACGGGACCCTATTACTGAGACTCCGCGGTCCGTCTGTCTATCTGTCTGTCTGTCTGTCTGTGAAATTTTGACAGATGATGTATTTCCGTTGCCGCTATAACAACAAATAATAAAAACAGAATAAAATAAATATTTAAGAGGGGCTCCCATACAACAAACATGTTTTATCTGCCGTTTTTTTTGCGATTATGGTACGGAACCCTTCGTGTGCAAGTTCGACTCGCACTTGGCCGGTTTTTAGGGTTCCGTACCCAAAGGGTAAAAACGGGACCCTATTACTAAGACTCCGCGGTCCGTCTGTCTGTCTGTCTGTCTGTCTGTCTGTCTGTCTGTCTGTCTGTCTGTCACCAGGCTGTATCTCATGAACCGTGATAGCTAGACAGTTGAAATTTTCACAGGTGATGTATATCTGTTGCCGCTACAACAACAAATACTAAAAACAAAATAAAATAAATATTTAAGGGGGGCTCCCATACAACAAACGTGATTTTTTTGCCGTTTTTTACGAAAATGGTACGGAACCCTTCGTGCGCGAGTCCGACTCGCACTTGGCCGGTTTTTTAATTTTCATATTTAAACGTACCTACAGTTTATCAAATAAATGGCTAGTGCACAAATAAAAAAAATGCATTTTAAAATAAAAAATCGCCTGTACTACCTCTATATGTTCACCATTTAGTTTTTAGGGTTCCGTACCCAAAGGGTAAAAACGGGACCTTATTACGGCTATTACTAAGACTCCTCGGTCCGTCTGTCTGTCTGTCTGTCTGTCACCAGGCTGTATCTCATGTACCGTGATAGCTAGACAGTTGAAATTTTCACAGATGATGTATTTCTGTTGCCGCTATAACAACAAATACTAAAAACAGAATCAAATAAATATTTAAGGGGGGCTCCCATACAACAAACGTGATATTTTTGCCGTTTTTTGCGATAATGGTACGGAACCCTTCGTGCGCGAGACCGACTTGCACTTGGCCGGTTTTTTATTTAACGACTTTACTAAAAACACATTCGCAGTTCATTTGTGGTTTGATCGGGTACAGAAAAAACTACAACGCAACTCCGACTGCATTTTCTACTCTTAAGAAAACAAATTCATGTTTTAGGGTTCCGTACCACAGGGTAAAAACGGAGCCCTATTACTAAGACTCCAGTGTCCGTCTGTGTGTCTTCCTGTCTGTCACCAGGTTGTATAACATTAACCGAGACAGTTGAAATTTTCACAGATGATGTATTTCTGTTGCTGCTTTAACAACTAACAGAATAATATAAATAATTAAGTGGGGCTCCCTTAAAACAAACGTTATTTTTTTGCCATTTTATGGGATAATGGTACGGAACCCTTCGTGCGCGAGTCCGATTCGCACTTGGCCGGTTTTTAATTGTACAATGCTATCTTGCTTGAACCTCCAGAAAACATCTAAAAGGTAATCTTTATCAAGAGGGATCTTAATATCACTGACCAAATCTTGCTAAAAATAAAAATGCACGCGAGCGGAAACTTGAAATTCCGGGCGTATGTTATTATCATTTAATTATTTTCAGTCTGAGTTCTCCCACTGCAAGGCAAAGGCTTTTCTTTCTTCTTTCCATTTCTCACGGTTTTGGGCAAGGTAAGCAGCCTAATTGTGTAAGTGAATTCGGCAAGGCAAACAGTTTGACCGCAATCAATCGACGAATCACATGCAAGATGAAAGACGCGATGTGGATTTCCGTCTATGTTACGCAATTAGGCTGCAGTCCTTTCTGTAGATCTCAATTTCGTCCCGTCATCTTCGCCTGGGTCCGCCGTGATGTCGTCATAAATTTTCGGGAGTCACGAGTTTTCATGGCTCAATTTCAGGAGAGTAACTGCTGCTAAATTTGTTAACCCTAGCCATGACATGACAGTAATGCCCGTACCTACCTGTGTAGACATATAGTGTTTTTACTATTATTTTTAGAATCAATAGCTAAGATCAATAGATTAAAAACTAAAAAGTATTTTCATTTTTATTGATTTAACTCTAGAACGTCTTGTACCCGGATTTCATCATCACGTGTAACGGAACGCGATGTGCGTTCGGAAACGAGTTACATTTTGAAGGCGAACAAATGAAAAACAGAAATGTATCCTCGTACCTAATATTGTTAAAAGAATTGTTTGCAAATGATTAGTAATTACAATGTAACAATAAAAAATAACACGATTTTTTTGAAACACTGTGATTTATTTTTATTGATTACTGTTTTTGACAGAACGACGTATGACGCATCAGAGATGTGATGACGTAGTTTCTGAACGGGCTCATGTCAATTTATCTACTTGCGTCGTGTGCATACAAGTCGCGAATTTTACAAAATTAGCACAGTTTTCACAATAAACTTACCAGATCAAGCTACCATAAATGATGGCTGGGAAGTTGAATAAATTCGAAACGCCCAGCTCTGCCAGCTCCGATAGGTAATGCGAGTGTGTTAACCTTCTGAAATGTTTATTTAAACAGCTGGCCCGTGTTATAAAAAACTGCGATGTTAAAGAATCGTTTTTCAGTGTTGGCTTAGTCATCGTGCAGTCTACGAGGTGTTTTCGTGTGTGGTGTTTTTGTGCTAAACATAAAATACATCATAATTCGTGAAAGCAACGTTGCATTATAACCTCTGCACGCATTGTGATATTTTTAGAAAATCATTTAGTTCATTGGCAGCTCGCTTCTCGCTGAATAATCGTTTCGTGGAAACACGTGGTCGGCACTGAACGTGCCCAAACACGCCGTCTAGCGCGACGACTCCGCAATATCAAGATATGGAGACAGGTTCATTGATCTTCTCAAACCCGTAAGATATTCTATCAATACGATGTTAGGTCGTCTGTGTGACTAGCCGCCGGCTTCTGTGCAGTGTCACACGCAATTTATGTTATTTGTGCTTAGATCTGTGTTATTATTAAGTTGCTTTTGCCCTGGAGTGATCACTGTCACCTCCTGTGATTAACAAGCTTATTCTGTAGAGATAGCCCATAGACACATAAATGTGACATTTCGAGTATGTTTGTTGACTAATCTTGACTAAACAAAAAATATAAACACTGGCAATGACCTTCATATAATGATAATCAAGTGTGAATAAGTAAAACATAATTTTTACATTAATTTTATCACACTTTTAGACTGATAAAACTAATCTGAATGATAATAATACTAATGGCACCTTGATTTATAAACTACTACCTATAACATATCAAAGACTGTTTTGTTTTGCAAATTAATTTAATTCTTAAATTGAATGTGAATAACCTTGATCTAAAAATGATAATATTATCTTTGGTTTTACTGCTTTTTTTTATCTAGTTTGTGACCTTTACACAAATTAAATCAACCCAATCATTTATTCAACTGATTATGTTTTTAAACTCATTTTCTCAGATAAAGTTGACCTAGAAATTATTATTTACAAATAACTTGTAACAAAATTCAGTTTCTTTATCTTTAGTTTCAGACTAACAGTACATCACATAATTTATTGATTTTTCATGAACAATTACCTAACTTTAATTTATACATTGATTTGATTGTTCCTGTGACTTATTCCAAAAAAAAAACCTTATGTTAAAAAAAATGCATATGGGACTTAGCAATAGTGTAGTTTATCAGCAAAAAATTGGTATAATCATACAGTATTTGCTGAGATTATCTCCTACAAACAACCATATTTTCCATTATAATATTGATTAAAATTGTTTTCATGTCAAACTATTAGGTTGATATCAAAACAAAAACATGATTGTTCTAATAATTAAGGCAAACATCAAACAAACAAAGGTAAGTAAATAACTACTAAAATAACTATGTTAATTAACATATTAATTTATAGACTGATAATTAAATACCACAGTACATGATAGAAACAGAGATGCAACTATTGAAATAAATAAATAACTTCTATCAAGTGTTTACTCTATATCAAACTCTACCCAGTGTGTGGAGGTTGTGTAAATACTGGTATTATTCTGCAGAATGGTGTTAGACTGGCAACACATCCCAGATCCCACAGCTGGGAAAAAGCTAAGCAGATGGTAGGATAGCATAGATGGAACCCTTTTCTGCACTTAGACTTGCATTTGGTCCGTTGTATGTGCAGGCCTCCTCTCTGTGAGAGGGAATGGACCATAATCCACCACTCTCGGTTCCAGTGCGGGTTGTTAGATGATGTGATATCTTCGAATTTTTGGTTTCCTCACAATGTTTTCCTTCACCGTTTTTGAGAGCAGTGGTGATGTAATAATATACACAAAGTAAAGCGCCTGCCTGGGTTCGAACCCACAACCTACAACTTGTAAGTCGCGGCCTACCACTGGGCCACGACTGCTCTCGAAAAGCAGGTGGTAATGTACCTACATAATCTCCTCTTTGTTTCCTCATAGCTATTTTACTATTGTATTCAAAATCATATTTAAATTGTCACTATCGAGACTGAAAAACAGGTTTCAATAGTGATTCATTAATGGCATGTAAATATTGATTGTAAGTAGAGATTAAAACAATAATATTATCAGTTCAATTGAATTAAATATTATCAATTGATTCATAATAAGATAAATATTATCTTTTGTTATTTTGTGTCTGTTTGATTTATAATTATGATTGATACAGATAACATAATTACATATTATAAAGTTATTGAAATTTAAAACAACCGCAGTCTCCTGATCCTGTCTCCCAATTTACTATCACAGTCTCCCGTTGAATGTGGTCCATCTAGGCTTTGTTTCTGGAATGAAAATTGATATGACATATTGTCAAACACGCATTAGTTGCTGTGATTCTTTGAATGTATTATCAACAGCTAATCACATCATTAGATTAGCATTTAATTTGTGATGCATCAACAATTTCTTCCCAAAACGGGTAGTAAAGTTTTTCTTTCTCATCTTCATTGTTTTGCGTCAAGCATAGTTTCTTATTTAATGCTAGATTATTTTTCTATCAGCAATACTAAACATATTGCAATAAAGTGAAGATAGTTATATTGATAGGATGTTTTGTTTGTATTTGCAACTCTGTTTCTTTCTGCACTGTGTGCAATATTAATAAACTGCTATAAATACACATCAACAACATTGTCCGTGATAACTGTAATTGCATGGACATATTTTATGAGAAAATGATAGAGCATACCTATACAACAATTAGTATAAGTATCTAATATTAGTTTTCAGTATCTTGAAATTAATATTTTCAATTGGTCACATGAATAACAATATCCAATAAAAAAAGATGTAATCACCTCGTAGACACTTAACAAAAAATAAATAAATAATAAATGCATAAAACAAAACATTATAAGGTCACACAGAAACAATTTATCAAAACATTTTATATATGACTAGCTGACCCCCGCGGCTTCGCTTCTGTCAAAATTATAGCCTATGTTACTCGGGAATAATGTAGCTTTCCACAGGTGAAAGAATTTTTTAAATCGGTCCAGTAGTTACAGAGCCTATTCGGTACAAACAAACAAATAAAATCTTTCCTCTGTGTAATATTGGTATAGATTTCAAGACAAAGGCAACTTTGCTGCAGCAAGTAACAATTTAGCTGCACCTCTATGTCTAATAAAAGTATTAATAGTTACATAAAGTAGTCATTGTTTATCTCTCCGTAAATCTTGTCTTGACCTCGTATTGATGGGAAGACTCAAAACCTTGGTCTTATTTTAAAACTAATCTATAATATAAAAATGAATCGCAAAATGTGTTGGTAAGCGCATAACTCAACAACGCATGGACCAATTTGGCCAATTCTTTTTTTTAAATGGTCGTTGAAGTTCAAAGATGGTTTTTACGGGGAGAAAAATTCTAATAATTGCAGGAAAAAAAAAATAGCGCTTTTCTTTTTCCCATACAAAAGTTTTCTAACTAAAACGTAGAGTCAATTTGAGCTTTATTGCTATTGTATAAGCTATTTTTGCTTTGTGTGTGGTAGGGTAGTGTTGGGTAGGGTTTGGTAGGGTAGGGTAGTGTAGCGTAGGGTAGGGTAGTGTAGTGTAGGGTATTGTAGTGTAGGGTAGTGAAGGGTAGTGTAGGGTAGTGTAGGGTAGTGTAGGGTAGTGTAGGGTAGTGTAGAGTAGTGTAGGGTAGTGTAGGGTAGTGTAGGGTAGTGTAGGGTAGTGTTGGGTAGTGTAGGGTAGTGTAGGGTAGTGTAGGGTAGTGTAGGGTAGTGTAGGGTATTGTAGGGTAGTGTAGGGTAGTGTAGGGTAGTGTAGGGTAGTTTAGGGTAGTGTAGGGTAGTGGAGGGTAGGGTAGTGTAGGATAGGGTAGTGTAGGGTAGGGTAGTGTAGCGTAGGGTAGGGAAGGTAGTGTAGGGTAGGGTAGTGTATGGTAGGGTAGGGTAGTATAGGGTAGGGTAGGGTAGTGTAGGGTAGGTAGTGTAAGGTAAGGTAGATAAATGTTTGGTATTTTTATGGCAAAACAAAGTTTGCCGGGTCAGCTAGTATTAAATACAATATATTCCACGGATTGGGGAATTAAATAAAACAGTATGGAATGTTAAATCTCACAGAAGCCATAAATAAAATGAATGAAAGCAATTGTAACTGTTGAATACAATAGAATTTCTTTGTAAAACTGTTGTGTCTAGGTATTCTGTCTCATCATAAATATTAAATGCCATAATCGATATTTTGTTTGACCTACAGACTCTACTGTCATTTCAAGTGTTTCAAGAAAGTGATATCTACTTGATAGCCTTATCTTTATAAATATCATCATTTCTGTGTATTTAAAGATAAGTCATTGTTAGTGATAAAACGAGAATAATTTTATGAATGGATTTTCCTGTAAATCAAGTTGAAATGTTTGGAAGTGAGCCAAATATGAGATTTTCAGTGTCTTTGTATTTTCCCCATTGCTGGTACTTTATACGAGTATCTTTAGTTAAGGCCCTTCCACCGCTTTAGTGCCGTAAAACGGTTACTTACTAAAGCATACTCCTTAGTAACGGCTAGATTAAAAGATTTGAAAAAAAACTGGCCAAGTGAGAGTCGGACTTGCGCACGAAGGATTCCGTACCATTATCGCAAAAACCGGCCAAGTGCGAGTCGGACTCGCGCACGAAGGGTTTCGTACCATTATCGCAAAAAACGGCAAAAAAAAACACGTTTGTTGTATGGGAGCCCCACTTAAATATTTATTTTATTCTGTTTTTAGTATTTGTTGTTATAGCGGCAACAGGAATACATCATCTGTGAAAATTTCAACTGTCTAGCTATCACGGTTCATGAGATACAGCCTGGTGACAGACAGACAGACGGACCGCGGAGTCATAGTAATAGGGTCCCGTGTTTACCCTTTGGGTACGGAACCCTAAAAAGACCCCCCTTAAATATTTATATTATTCTATTTTTAGTATTTTTTGTTATAGCGGCAATAGAAATACTTCCTCTGTGAAAATTTCAACTGTCTAGCTATCATGGTTCATGAGATACAGCCTGGTGACAGACAGACAGACGGACCGCGGAGTCTTAGTAATAGAGTCCCGTTTTTTACCCTTTGGGTACGGAACCCTAAAAATATATATAATTTATTATTGATTCCTGCATCTACATTATTTGTGAAACATGTTTTTGTCGTGTAACTTATAGTTTTGCTTTAAAAAAATAATTAACAACACTATATTTTGTTGCTACATTGGATACTCCTCCAAAACGACTTGGTTGTTTAAAAATATTTTACACAGAAAAATTAATAGCTTGTATTTCTACATAACTGAAATAGCATGATGTAAATCAAAGAATTTATTGCAAAAAAAAAACAGTCCAAAAAGAGTTTCAGTTTTGATATTCGTATTAGTACTGCGTTAACATTGGGGAAATATACGCCTTAAGGTACACAGTATCTGAAGATTTTCAAGTTTTTTTTAAAATAAAGGTGCAAGGAGGTTGAGGTTCCTTAGGCAGGTAAAGTGGACCATGCGCTTGCGCACTTGTGCTACTTTTTCACTCACTAAATGACCTACTTTCTGTGTAAACCAAGTACAACTCGAGATATAAGGTACCGTTATGTACGAGTACGATATTTTTTTTGTAAACAACTTCCAATAGTACCTAATAGGTGCTAAAACTAAACATCCCACCGCCAGTTTTTTATTTGAAAATAGGGTTTTCTGAAATTTTAGAATTGTTTTTTTTATTATTATGTTGAGTTTTTTAGGGTTCCGTACCCAAAAGATAAAAACGGGACCCTATTACTAAGACTCCGTGGTCCGTCATTCTGTCTGTCCGTCTGTCACCAGGCTGTATCTCATGAACCGCGATAGCTAGACGATTGAAATTTTCACAGTTGATGTATTTCTGTTAAATAAATATTTAAGTGGGGTTCCCATACAACAAACGTGATTTATTGTCGTTTTTTTGCGTTAATGGTACGGAACCTTTCGTGCGCAAATCCGACTCGCACTTGAAGTCGGTGTCCATAACGCAAAAAAATTGGTACCCGCCAAAGACAGCGATGCCAAAAATAAAGTTATTTTTCACTTTGTAGTTTTGTTATTTTTTTGGTAAAAAATATTTTTACTTAAGTCAATTATGTGATGTTATAGACACGGACACACCTCTCGCTTATCAAATGTTATCGCACATAATTCCTGCGAGAGATAACACCGTTTACGTGGTTTTACCATCACTGATAAGCGGCTATCTGACTGATACATTCGTTTACACTAGTTGATAAATGTTTGTCGTGCAATTCCACGGTTTGTTATGAAATAAAAAGCGAATGTTAAGTCTACGCCAGTCATTGTTGATATATGACACATTCATGTTGAAAATGACACGCGCGGAGCCTCTTAAATTTCGTGAGGCGCATCTGCGCCTCACGAAATTTAAGAGGCTCCGCGAAAATCGCAAATTTTAAAATGAGAATCTCGTCTAAACGGCTAGTCGTAATTGTTTGGAAAAAATATATGTTACATTAGGCCATTTTCCTAATAATTTGATCTAATATTTTTTTTAGTTTTATTCATATACCATGGTGTAATCAATTTGTAAAGTTATGTCTAAAACGAATTAAAACTCGACAAGCAACACCATATCAAAGACAATCTAATTATCTACATTTTGATGGCTTTTTTTTTAACTCGTAGAATAATAAGGAAAGTACAACAAACTACTAAATTTTGGGTCGCGCGGGTGTGAAACGAGTGCGCGTTTTGTTCCCTCAAGGTCGTTGGCGTTAGTCGTCGTCTTAATACATAATAGCTCTAAGAATGAACACTATTCTGTACATGAATAAGCCCGATGTCTGAATTCGTGTCTGCTTTATTGGCAATAGACTCGCTACCTTCAGACTTAAACATAACTAGCAAAATGCAGATGTACCTACCTACTAAACATCTACTCCCTCTGCCTAACACCGGTAAATAGAGGCGTGATCAAGCGTGATGTTTTGTTACGTAAATTAATAAGAATTTTATCTAATAAAAATATATTGGAGGAAATGGGATCATGGCTTAGACCTATATCCACTTGTCAGACAAATAAAACAGCCGTCTGATGTTTCAGCATAACAAGTAAAATTTAAAAAAACCCCGGCACATTTTTATTTCATGCTTTTTGAACTACTTAATTAATCTTGCAGTAGACACCATTCGGTCGACTATCTATATAACACGTAATTACGACACGATATCTTGCGAAAATACCCCGATTCAAACAGTAAAAACGACCGTAACTTTTATACGGCTGAAACGACTTTCATCAAACATAGCTATCTAAAAACTCACTCGATAAAGTCACCTTACAAACAACAAAAAACTTAATCAAAATCGTTTCATCAGTTTAGGAGCTTTTCTGCCACAGACAGAAACATATACACACGTTAAACTTATAACACCCCTCGTTTTCCGTCGGTGGTTAAAAACTAATTTATTACGTACCTATCATTTTCATTTATCACAAAATGCAATACCCTACTTATCTTTATTCTTTATCCTGTATTTAGACAAAAGTTGGTCGATACTACTGTAGGTACCATAGATATAATAGGTACTATTATTTATTCTGTGCCGATACTAGCTAATCTGCATAAACAAAACATACCTCGGTACTCATATCTGTCAGAGTCACTGAACTTTTCACAACAATCATTATCATTTGCATGATTTGTTTTTAAAATTGGAATGTGTTTTCTGTATCTAATTTTCTCGTTAACTTGCAAATAAACTAATGCCTGAGTTCACTAACACTAGGGGCCTTATTTCTAAAAACTTTTTATTCATATATTATCAGTTAAAATACTGGTGAGCAGATTCTTAATTAAAATTTTCCATGGAGAATTTGTATTTAGAATCAGCTGAATTCAAATTTTCTATGGAGAATTTGAATTTAGAAATTGCATTTAGGATCTGCTAAATCCAAATTTACTATGGAGAATTTGAATTTAGAATCTGCTTAATTCATATTTTCTATGGAGAATTTGAATTAAGAATCTGTTAATCAGCTATGACACCTGACAATGAAGGCCTAGGTAAATAAAAGCACGCTATTGGATTTTCAACTCTTGACGCTGAGTCGAGAGCTGAAAATCCAAGTCACGTTTGTTTGCACTTTAGATGGGGTGGGGACCGATACATCATCTGTTATGGCAGTGAAATGTTAGCACTAATGTGGCATGTGGCTATTAGGTCATGGTCAAAAACCACAGGGTTTTTATCGATCTAGTTTAACTGTGACCTCAATTATCAGTCTGTAGGCTAGTCTACACGAAAAAGTATGTTCCCAAAAAATGACGGCAAACTCCGAGGAGTCAATCAATGGGTTAACCTCGTCATGCCACGTTTTCGACTCAAAAACATGCTGAATCGGAAGCCCGAAAATGTTTTTGTGTAGTTCTAGTCTGAAGCCTGATACCTGAGCAAATTGATGTATGAAAGAACACATATTTGTTTAGCACATGCCGAAACACACAGCACCAAATAAAAGAAGACAAAAATAAATATTTCCCAGTTTTCACATCATCAACAAGTTTTCTAACTTAGTTCTTATTCTGCAGTGACACAGAACTCGCCTTGGAGCTGAGTGAGCAGGTGTTCCTGGATGACGATGAGTACTCCTCGAGGGCACCCGCCTCCCCCACCACCGTTCCCAACGTGAGGCCCTACAGGCCCCCTTCCACAGGTAAAACATTTTTATTTTCATTAACCTTATCATCTAACACTCGAAACAAAGGCAGCCTCGTGAAGAGGCGATAATTTGGCAAACTGGAGACGAGACGAAGATGTGGCGTAAATTCGACATTGTCACAGAGCCTTAGATAAAATTGACTACTAGCACAATTAAAAGCAGCCTCGTGCCGACAAGGAAATAATGCCTCAAGACGAGACGTATATATGATAAAATTAACTGCAACCGCATGAGATATTAAATGCAGTCTGGTAAGGAAAATCTGTGGCCTCAACGTGACTTGAGATCACATATTTGCTCATCAGAGACCACCACGTAGTTCCATAGCAGATTACACCAAACTTACTGAACGAGGTCACCTGTCGACGAATTGTTTTCGTTCGTAATTCGAGCCTTAAATGCATCGCGCGTCTGGCCTTCGGTGCAACTGGTCTTATTGCGTCATCGCTTAACTGCACAAACCTGAATATTGTTGAAAAAGACAATCGCTTTACGTAAAAAGAGAAGTATTAGCATTTTATGACAGAATCTTCGATTGTGAAAGGTCATGCGACAAATGCAATTATAACGATAATCAAATCTGTCCTAGATTGGAGTAATTTTATATCTTCTTGAGAAGTTGTGAACAGTATCTGGATTGTGGACGTTAAACAGCAATGAAAAAGACCAGGGCCTGCAGTCTCGACATAGCTAACGATCGTTACGTTAACTAACATTCGTTAACTCTCACCAAAAAAAAGTAAGTATACAGAAGGGCCACTCCCGCCGTTTGGAAAATTGACAGCTAAACTTGACAGATTCACTAGGGTTGCTACTATATTGATTCCGAATTAAAAAAAAAGGGTAGGTTGCCCAAGTTACAAACATAAATACATAGATTCGTCTAAACATACATCATATCATGCTTACATGCCTTAGAGGGTAGACAGGGCATCAAATATCCATTTAATATCACGAACACTACAACCCTAGTGAATCTGTCAAGTTTAGCTGTCAATTTTCCAAACGGCGGGCGTGGCCCTTCTGTATACTTACTATTTTGTGGTAAGAGTTAACGAATGTTAGTTAACGTAACGATCGTTAGCTATGTCGAGACTGCAGGCCCAGCTTATTATACAGAGAAGGCACGAGCGTTGCTCACAACGCTTGCTCAATGCGGATATGCGAGTTAAAACTTATATAAGCTACTAGTTGAACTGGCTATCTATCTCTCTACCTACCCTACAAATAAAGAAACTCTTCAGCTTTATAATATTAGTATAGATTTTGATAAATCTCCTTTGCCAATTAACAAATTTGATTTCCATAATAAAAGGTTACAGTGAGTCAATCTTAAAAGATAGACATATGCTGTCGCGGACTTTTTTTTTGAACTTTTAAAGATGAACATTTCTATCATACATGATAATTGCTTAAGACGGTACCCTGACCAAAAAATCGGCATGAGATATGAGCGTTCCTATTGGTCTAGCGGCACTGGTGGCGCATGAATTACAGTAGTGAATACGCCCAGATTTTAGAATAAAATCTTTATAAAATCGAATTTTGGTCTTTTGAAAAAAAAAAATTTACAAAAATGTTCGATATCAAATTGTCTTTCCATTAGTGTTAGTTCAAAAAATAATCAATGAACACTTTACGAGGAGATGCATAATATCAATAATTATTTCTCATTTTTATGTTTTTTTGGAAGAAGATTAGTGAAATATATACAACATTAAAAAAAAAACTAAATCTACCATTTTAGAATCAATATTATGTAGAAATTTAATGTATTGTTATTAATTGATATTTCTTTTTACATAACGAGTAGATAGCTCCTAAAAACAGCACAAAAAACGGCTTGCGCGGCGTTTTGCTCAGGGTACCGCCTTAACTTAAACCGTTTACGCAGCGCACCAGCGCACTGGACTATCCAACACAAAAATATTTTTTCAATTCCAATCAGTAGTTCCTGAGATTAGCGCGTTCAAACAAACAAACTCCTCAGCTTTATAATATTATAGTATAGATTAGGAGCCCTACTATGCCGTCTTAAAACCTTCATGATTCCGGTGTAAGATAGAGACGGAGCCGAACGAATAGCAATATCCTGTATTCACAACAGAATCATGATGGCATTGGCTCTGCATAGTACGGTCGCAGGTTTCCTTACTATGTTTCCTTCACCACTATCGCCGATGACCAAGAGAAAATTGCTCGATGTACAATACTGGTTATTAGCTGCATACAGTTGACTGGCAGCCGAGTGTAACATAGTTGGAAAAGCCGGCCAAGTGCGAGTCGGACTCGCGCACGAAGGGTTCCGTACCATTATCGCAAAAACGGCAAAAATATCACGTTTGTTGTATGGGAGATTAGGAGCCCCCCTTTAAAATATTATTTTATTCTGTTTTTAGTATTTGTGGTTATAGCGGCAACAGAAATACATCATCTGTGAAAATTTCAACTACATATATATAATCACGGGTCATGAGATACAGCCTGGTGACCTGTATTTTATATTTCTATGCTGGTGATAGACGGACAGACAGACAGCCGGACCGCGGAGTCTTACTAATAGCACAGATAATATAATACTAGCATACAGATGCCTCATCCCATACAAAGAAACCGTGTCGAGCGTTTTTCATCTGATTATACCGATAATTTTTTGTAAATCTTTCGCGTTCGGTTCCGTTCCACGGCGATAGATAGATTACCATCTATATCCGTGGAACGGAACCGAACGCCATCGATGTACAAAAAATAATCAGTACAGTACGTCGGCACGGTTTCTTTGTATGGGATGAGATACCACTGTTAATAGGGTCCCGTTTTTACCCTTTGGATACGGAACCCTAAAAAAAGCTTGGCAGATGATGATTTAGAGCTTGTGAATCATCTTCTACCAGCTCCCGCATTACCCAGTAATCCATTCATCGCTTGACGTTTACAACTAAACTTTGGAGGATGAAGCACAGCTGATTCACAGCGGGTCTATAATTAGAGCATTTCTCTATGCTCTACTGGCGTAGAATGGCAATAACCTATGACGCTCGTCGGGTCAGTCGCCTGAACAGTTTGTGGCCAGAATGCTCTAGAAAAATAGATTTGTAGTTGTTTACGAGAACTAATGTCGTGACCTTAGTCTAGGAACAGTCGTTGAGTTTGGAAAGTCACGGCTGAGAACGTTGGATTCCAAATCATTTTTTTTTTTTTTGTATTTGCGGATTTAGCCCGTTCTTGCTTACAGATTTTTTTAACTCCATTTATGGCTCATAATTATGTTACTTGTAGACCCAAACTTCACGTTGTATTATCTAATCTAATAGCTTTAAACGAGCAATTCCTGTATATCTATAATATAAAAATGAATCGCAAAATGTGTTGGTAAGTGCATAACTCAACAACGCCTGGACCAATTTGGACAATTCTTTTTTTTAAATGTTCGTTGAAGTTCAAAGATGGTTTTTACGGGGAGAAAAATTCTAATAATTGCCGGAAAAAAAAATTAAACAGCCCTTTTCTTTTTCCCATACAAAAGTTTTCTAACTAAAACGTATAGTCAATTTGAGCTTTATTGCTATTGTATAAGCTATTTTTGCTTTGTGTAGGGTAGGGTAGTGTAGGGTAGTGTAGGGTAGTGTAGTGCAGGGTAGTGTAGGGTAGTGTAGGGTAGTGTAGTGTAGTGTAGGGTAGGGTAGTGTAGTGTAGGGTATTGTAGGGTAGCGTAGTGTAGGGTAGGGTAGTGTAAGGCAGGGTAGTGTAGGGTAGTGTAGGGTAGGGTAGTGTAGGGTAGGGTAGTGTAGGGTAGGGCAGTGTAGGGTAGGGTAATGTAGGCTAGGGTAGTGTAGGGTAGAGTAGGGTAGGGTAGTGTAGGGTAATGTAGGGTAGTGTAGGATAGGGTAGGGTAGGGTAATGTAGGGTAGCGTAGTGTAGGATAGGGTAGGGAAGGTAGTGTAGGGTAGGGTGGTGTAGGGTCGGGTAGGGTAGGGTAGGGTAAGTAGTGTAAGGTAGGGTAGGTAGGGTCGATAAATGTGTGGTGTTTTTATGGCAAAACAAAGTTTGCCGGGTCAGCTAGTTAATAATAAAAATAAATATGTATATATGTATATTATTCTGGATCTCGGCAATGGCTCCAACGATTTGCATGAAATTTAGTATGCAGGTGGTTTCGAAGGCGATAAATCGATCTAGCTAGGATTTATTTTTACCCGACTGCCGAAGGAGGGTAATGTGTTTATCGGTCTATGTATGTATGTATGTTTGTTCTTATATGGCGTTCCAGAGACCAAACTTGTTGGCCGATTTTGATAATTCATACGTCAATCGATTCGTCTTAACCCTGCGAGTGTCATAGGCTACATTAAAATTGGACAATAGAAAAATGGCGGATTTTGGGTGCCATATTGTGGGGGCCTATTTTTTTTTTCTTCGAAAGCCATCGTATGGGGTATCAAAATAAAGGGTATTAAGAGGTGATTTCAAAAATATATAACACTTATATGTTTAAATGTATCTAATGTATCTCTGTCTCTTTTTTCACCCGAACAGACCTCGATCTCCCAGGTACTAATTATTAGAACAGCAAGAATTGTTATCAAAATTACCTGCATTGCTGCATGTTACAAACCTGTCTCATTTCAACATGAACAATCTCACGTCAAATAAAACAATATAATAAGAAAGTTTATAAATATTATTTATAGCACATGTATCTGTATGCAACGACATTTATAATAACTAAGGTCAAGGCAAGCATTGTTACCAACACAACTCGATATTAAACCTTAAATCTGTGGAATAAAGTTTAATTTTGATTGTGGCTCCACCAGACTGTATTTTGATCCATGGGATTGCATGTAAGACGAGTCGATGCAAATTGCACATGGTGTTTGACCACACACTCTGACCTAATGGACTACTTGTGATATAACTTGATCCTTAAGAGGGGACTCTAGTGAGACTTTCTCCATACAAACACATTCTGCTGTTTTCTTCGTGGATAATGCCTCTAGAGCAATGATTTTTTTCCATAAAATCTAGGTCTAATTAATACGTGCCTGTATCATTTCCTTTTTTCCAAAACATAATCACAAAAAGAAATATGACAATACAAAAATCCGAAAAAAATGCCCGTTTTTACCGCCATGTTCAGAAGACTTTCAGACAAAATTTATAAGTTTTTAACAAAAAAGGAAATGATAGGAGCATAGATATACTTTTCCTCTAAATTTTGATATAAGAATTTTTTAGATCAGACCAGTTTTCATGAAGAAAACAGCAGAATACGAAACGTCTTTTAGTCAAAGTTTTTGTCGGTAAAATCAG
This sequence comes from Orthosia gothica, assembly GCA_949775005.1. Classification (NCBI taxonomy): domain Eukaryota; kingdom Metazoa; phylum Arthropoda; class Insecta; order Lepidoptera; family Noctuidae; genus Orthosia; species Orthosia gothica. The sequence continues at coordinate 2,259,424 of OX459069.1, forward strand.
CCTGAGCTGCAGTAGTCCCTTTCGCACTTTACGGGGTGAGGTTGGAGGTGACGCGACGGCAGTAGTTTCTTCAAATACCTATTTTTCAAATTCCTGTTGACTAGAGTCCGCTCTTAAGTTAGTGCCACAAGGGAATCCAATCCCGCGCCATTTTGCGGGCTCCGTGAGATTCGCGGGACTTCAAAAAATACATTTTAACCGACTTCTCAAAAAAGGAGGAGGTTATCAATTCGACTGTATTTTTTTTATGTGTGGTACCTCAGAACTAGATTCTGGGTGAACCGATTTTGTTTTTTTTTTTATTTGAAAGCTGGTGCTTGTCATGTGGTCCCATTTAATTTCAATCAAGATCTGATGAAGAACTTCAGAGATATACATCAGAACTCTTCAATAAATGAATGAAAAATTTCTGTTTATTGTTTACACCATTTCATAACATAAGATCACACTAGTACGCTCTAAAGGGGTACGCAGTGTAAATAGTTCACTTTGGTATACTCTTATTCCACCGGTTTTGTTTAAGTTTCTTGTTATTCGGTTAATCTATTCTGGCTTCACTTTGGGCATTATTGGTACCAAGCCTATATAACTGGTCCATTATGTCCAAACCAAAAAGTGAAAAAAATAACTTTTTACAGAAAATACAACTGACTTGTTTTCGTTTCTTCGTTTTTTGACACCGATTTCCGAAATTGGAGTTATTTTTCACTTTGTAGTGTTTTTATTCGGAAGTCGGTTGTAATTTTTGTTAAAAGTTTTTTTTTTTGTTCCAACTACTTTGGGATTGATGAACTTGATCCCGCAGGATTGAGTGTTTGATGCGGGATTAGATTTCCTCAGTGTCTAAATATTATTATATCAACCCATACCGTCCCAGTACTGGGCGTGGGCAATATTTGCAATTTGGGCAATTTGGGCGCACGGTTGGCGCAGTGGTTGAGCGATTGACTGCTGCGCTGCGTGTCGCGGGTTCGATTCCCGCATGGAACAAATATTTGTATGACCTACAGATAGTTGTCCCGGCTCTGGGTGTTTGTGTATGTGAGTTTATATGTTTGTAAACGCACCCACGATACAGGAAGAAATTCCTAGTGTGGGGCAACGTTTTAAAATTTAAAAAAATCCACCTCTCACGGTTGTTTGTTGTTGCGCGGCTGTATTTTATTCGGAGCTACTGGCAATTCCTGTACAGATAAAAATATTTGTACCACGATTGGAAGGAAGTTATCCTAACCAAACAAAAAACAATACAATTATTTTATCCATATCTCGCTTCCTTAAATGTTTCTGAATGAAAAACAGCCAACTATATTTCACAACGTTTAGAAAAATGACATGTTGATAAATATATAAAATATGTCATTGAAGTGTAAATACCTACCTTCCTCACCTAAGTGTGAAAAAGTGTTAAATATCACAATTAGCGTATATACTCTAACTGATAAATCATGATTATATTTACGTACGGGGAATTTACCTTAAGGTTCCCCTAGTCGACGGCACGAACTATTTTGTGCACGAGGTTAAAATGCATGCTATTTTATCCGAAAACACGTGCGAAAGATATAGATGCTGTGATGAGCAGTAAGAAGCTAGTTCGCGTACGAATTAGCACTTTTGCAAATTTGTATCGAAAACGATGATGATTTAAGACGAAAAAGAACCGCGCGATTTTTTATAAACAGACCTTTGGGAGTCTAAAGTCTAGATATCATGAAAAAACTACTAAATGTATATTTTCAAAGTAACATTATTTGCATTGTTGAAATACTAATCTATCCCTGTATGGAGCCGTTTTTCAATTTTCCTTCTTCTAATGGTATTTATTTCCGCCCAAAGATGCGTTAAAATTAGGGTTGAAATATGAACCTTTCGACGGTCATAACTTTCAAATATATTATTTTTTTACATTTTTGTTTCCATACAGGACTAGATAATGATGAGACAAATTGATGTAATTTTTTATTTTGAACGTAAATCGTCAAACAGTGGAGTAATCTCCAGACTACGTTTGTATGGAAGAATTTTCGACTAGTGTAACCTTAATGGTCTATCCACACATATCAGGGCCGCGCCCGGGACGAGACAGGGCTGGGCCCAGGCATTGAAGTCATTGAAGATCCGTCACTGGCCCGTGCACGGACGTGTGTCAACGAGTTCATATAAAATGTACACAGCGATATTTTTTTGAGCCCCTGACGGGGCACGGTTCGACCACGTCCAGGGCACGGCCCTGATGTGTGTGGATAGTCCTTTATTCATCATTATCTCATTGTCCTTAGACCAATTTGTGGGTTCAGCAGAACATCTCTTTATCTTTCATACTTCATTATCCCTTTCTAGACAAACCCAGTCTTATTAACAAAAACTTTTAGCCATATGATTGGTTAAAATACAGATTAGCAGATTCTTAATTCAATTTCTCCACAGAAAGTTCATAAATTAATCTTTTACACAGTCCATCCTTCTTCTTTTACTTCCTAACTCCATACCACTTTAAGTGGGGTCGGCTCTCCTATTTTTCTGGTACCATGCCCAACCCGACAACACAGGACAGAATATCCTGCAGGACATTCTGTCCTGTGTTGTCGTGTCGGGCAGTTCTTCCTCCAATAGGACTTTCGTCATACTAGTCTACCACGTACCCTTGCACAGTCCACGCATCCTGCTTGATATGGAATGGAGTGGTTGTGAAGTGGAAATTTGTATTTTTAAGGTTCCGTACCCAAAGGGTAAAAACGGGACCCTATTACTAAGACTCCGCGGTCCGTCTGTCTGTCTGTGTGTCTGTCACCAGGCTGTATCTCATGAACCGTGATAGCTAGACGGTTTAAATTTTCACAGATAATGTATTTCTGTTGCCGCTATAACAACAAATACTAAAAACGAAATAAAATTAATATTTAAGGGGGGCTCCCATACAAGAAATGTGATTTTTGTCCCTTTTTTTACGAAAATGGTACGGAACCCTTCGTGCGCGAGTCTGACTCGCACTTGGCCAGTTTTTCTTTTCTGATTAATTTCGTTGCGGGATCCAAGACAGTTAAATTCATTCACCGGGACTTCGTCGAGCTTCATTGCCTCGGCGCTTTTCTGGTGGTCGCCACTGTTGATTCTGGCTTTCAGGAGTTGCAGTGGTTTGGGAATAGTGCGGTGGGATTGTCCCAAAAATAATGTCCTCCCATCGTGATAAGTTTTCCTACTCCTACTCTTGACTTAAATTCTAAGACAAAGACAAAATGTAGAACAACGAACGAAGGTCTATGAGTGGCTGAACCTCATTAAGACTTGTCACTAATTGACCGCGATCCCATTACGACTTAAGTAGGTATTGTGAGACAACTTTATTAACATTTTCTGCAGATGGCGGATAAAACAACACAGTCGTGTCATGTGCAGTATTTGTTTATTTTGTTTGACTGTATAAATATTTAAGTTTGAATTATGTAAATTTGTGGCTAGTCAAATATGTAGATGTTGTGTTTACTATCTTTTTGCCGGGACTTCGCTGCCATTGCGTATCTCACAGGGATCATACATATATTCGGGCTAAAAAGTAGCCTTGGATGACATTCAAGGATAGTGTAGCTGTCTGTATCAGTGTAATAATGATCGATAGAAGAAAAATACACACATCAACACGGTCTAGGGATATTATATACTCAATTAAATAACTCGAAAAGTACTGGCCGCATTAGAATCTTTTATACACCGATTTGTTTGTAATTTATCTCAGACTAATTCCAAATTCAAATTTTTGAAAATACTTTTGTTTCGGTGGCATAAAAATGTCTTGATGTGTAGGAGAGGGAAATTTCATTTGTGCGAAATTTAGAAAACAATACGAATTAAGTTTAGTTACAGTTTTTTTTTCATTTTTAAACGAAAGATAAAGTTAAAATTGAGGTATTGTAGCCATGCAACGCCAACATTTGACCTGAAAATCTGGCTACAGAATATCAACTTTTTGCGCACCTCAGAAGGACATGGGACAATATTCCGCAGCAAGACATTGACAACCTTGTTATGAGCATGCCGAATCGTTGCCGATGTGTTATGAACATCATGGGCGCTTTCTCAGACTACTAACTTCAAGTTTATAAACACAAATTAAATGGTTTTTCTATTTTTTTCAGTTTTTACTCATAAATTAAAAGTTAATTCATATACGGGTTCCGTCTATGCTTCATTTTTTTTCCATAAAATCCTGAAATTTTAATCGAAGTACCTTAACCATTATTAAAAAAATGGTAGACTATTAAATAACGTATCTTTTAAATATATACATGTCATATAAATAATGAACACATTGATAGTAATTCGCTTTTTTTTTTAAATATCCCTAGACCGTGTTGATGTATTTAGTTCCAAAGATTCCTTTTACAAACAAAAACACAGGTTTACTTCTTTATAATAATACTAATTTAGTTTGGATAAGTTATGCAAGACACATCTTGCATAACTTATCCATCTTTAATATTTGTATAATTAATGAGTTAATGGGTAAAATATGCTAAAAAACTACAAATATCACCAGTCTTACAACATTATTATATAATTCCATACAATTACAAATTCGTACTGGCCTGTGGGGTATATTATTTAACGTTTTCATAAACAATTGCCGCGTGGTACGAGACCAATGTGTTCGTTCACGTTTTCTCGCACGCACTCGAGGACACGTGATTCTTGTTCCGTGCTATTTGCGCAAGTCACAATCTGCTTATTCAGAAAACTTGTGCGAACTTTTTCTAAGCTTAGACTTGCAAAAAGATGCACGTTTTGTATGTAGAAGTTGATGATAAATCAATTGTTCGTCGCGTTTACAAGCTATTTGCCCTAGTTCCCCGTTCTACACGAGCTTATAGTCACAGTAAAAATATACAAACAGTATGGAAACTACTGACATTACCTCGAAAGTGCCCGAGCGGTCTCGTCGGTGCGTACGTTTGTGTGAGTGTGCCGTTTCGAGCGTTTGTAGGTAGCTTCCATACTGTTTGTATATTTTTACTATGATAAAGTATTCAGATTTCGGTGTGGTTCGGTACATAATAATGTGGGGACGATAAGCATACATGTAGTAGTTTTAGTTCTTGCTGTTTTATATAAACTAAATCAGCCGTAATAACTCATAGAGGCAGTTGCTGAGAGACCTGCTTTTGAGTTAACAATAGCCTTCTCCCGCGGTTTCGCCGTATTAAATACCTACTTGTGTTTCAAGATGTATCATCGCCCAAGTGTCCGGATGCCTTTGGGCGATGATAACAATTTCTTGTAATCTTAATATTGTTTTGATCAAAAAATGTTTGACGGATGATTGTGATCGATACCGTGAATAAAACGATAAGTAATTGATGCAATGTTATTGTTTCTTGCCATACAATGAGAAGTATGTTATTGTTTCGGAAAAATGGCGGGAGGCTAAATCAAGTTACTGAATAATACATCAAGGTAGACTTAAAATAACTAAAGGAAAAGTTGTCGGTTAAGTTAACTCGACAAAAAATTGGTTTGGAACTATTTACCCGACTGCCGAAAGAGGGTAATGTGTTTATCAGTCTATGTATGTATATATGTACGTATGTATGTATGTTCCTATAAGTCGTTCTAGAGACCAAACGCGTTGGCCGATTTTGATGATTCTTACGTCAATCGATTCGTCTTAACCCTGCGAGTGTCACTGGCTACATTAAAATCGAAATGAAAAATGGCGGATTTTGGGCGCCATTTTGTGGGGAAAAAAAAGTTGTAAATAAAAAAGGTAATTTAAAAAATCAGTCGGGCTTTTAGATTTTTTAATTAACTTTTATTTTACAGTCTTAATTATAGGAAAGCTCTAGATAAAGGTGTACGTTCTCATGAAGGTTATGTGTCCCATTATAACTTAAGATCTCGAGACTAATCAGACCAATGATGCAAATAATGCCTGTCTGTGTTTGCCGTACTTGGGAAGAGACTGGACCCCACAACACGGCATCCTAGTACCCAGGATCCAGGGTATTTATAAAAACTTAGCACTTAGGTAAACTACTGTATATTTTAGAGTTCCTTACTCGAAGGATCCAAACGGAGCATAATTATATAATATTTTTAAACGTTTTTAAGGGTATGGGAGCTCATACAGATAAAGGGGAAAACGAAAAAAAAATACCTAGCCCATCAAGTGGGTATCGTTGTTTAGAATTCGTTGAGTAGATAAATACTGTATTTTTTGTTTTAAATAATATTGGAAAATAAAGGAATGAGAAGCCACCAAAGTCAGCTGTTTTACAAAATTTTGTTCCGAAGAATTTTTTAACATCCCATTGACCTATGAACTTCAAATTTGGTGATAATGTTTATTATTACCTACGTAAATTTTACAAACAAATACTAATATATTGAAAAATCTGATATTTTCTTTAAATTTCTCTCAAATTTTCTATTCAAATCAAAATCAAATCAAATATTTTATTAGAACATTAAACATGTTTACAGAGTATTAGTGATCGTTCACAGCTACATTAGTGTGAAACTGTGGTGTAGCCATTAGCGCCCACCTCCGAGAGAGCAGACGTCGGCGTTCAAACATTATTTATAACAAAAATAAATTACAATTACAATAATAATAAATTACAATTAATAGATATTCATAAATAAATTATTTAAAAACTACCTAAGCATTACAAAATCATTTTAAAATATATAATTCAATAGATTATAACAAAAAAACATCAATAAAAATAATTAATATTAGTCAATAAGAATATGGGAAGACACACACGCACTTGGCCAGTTTTTTTTTTAAGCGTAGGTATATTGCCCACTGTAGGGCAAATAACTGTTAAATTAAAATAACTTCGGAACAATTCCATTTCATTGTTCTTACAATCGCATGTTTACGAGAAACGGTAGGGAATAAGGCATGAGGAAAACTTTGTAACATAAAAACAGTAATTGAGAATCGCGTCCATTGTAGCACGTGCAATTAAAATTAAGGTAACAGTCAAAAAAGAATTTAATTTATAAATACGTAGTTTTTTTGTAAATACAATACAATAGCATACAGCCTTATTACTGACAAGCTGCCGCCCGCGGATTCGCTCACATATAATTAATAGGTACTTCTATCTTTATAATTTATAGCCTATGTGTTATTCGGATGTATAAGCTCTATAACTGTAAAGCTTCATTAAAATCCGTGCAGTAGTTTTTCCGTGAAAGTGTAACAAACATCCATCCTTCCTCACAAATTCTTAATTCAAATTCTCCATGGAAAATTTGAATTAAGAATCTGACTTAAGTAAAAAAATCGTATTATTATTAATGTTCGTTCTTTTTTAAATGATGCTATAAAAACCCGTTCTTATAGCAGTAATAACAAAGTGTTCAAGCGAATATAGTCCTAAATAAGCGAATAAATTCACATTTAGTACAACCAGCAACCTTCACGCATAATTCCGTTGATCAGACGACGTTGACCGACCATAACAATAACCTCGCCAAGTGATTAAAAGAATTAGTAGTTCTTTGACTGGAGACAGGAAGACACCGGTCGTGACAGAATTTATTGTAAAATTTTATTGTGAACTTCTTAAATAAATAAGCTAGAACTTTGCGCTTTGGATAACAGTTTAGTGGGAGTGTGAAAAAAGTGTTATAACTTCCTGCAAAATTGAGAATATGATGCGGATTTAACGATAGCCATTGAACTATTCGTATCGTGTTTGGTAAAAAAATTGCTAGCCAAAAAAAATGCTGAGAAAAAACAAAGGGACTCTTTTGCGTGATTGTTGAGAAAAACAAAATGTTGTGCTAGAAAAATTCTGTGTTTTGGTTAAGTGTTAAAATATTAGTAGATCTTCTACTAAACGTGAGAAATTGTGCTTTGAAAGAGTTATGTGAAAAATGTGCATTTGCTGACCATATCAATATTTTACTGCATGCTTCCAACTATATTCAGACAGGAAAGAGACGAAGTAATTGATTAAGGTAGGTATAAGTGAGACATTGCTGGACGAATTACGAATGCAAGTAGCAGAGGATATGGGCTCAAGTTACGAAGTTTGCAATCTGAACCAATGTGCTTTTGGTACTCTGAGCATCGTGTGAAACTAGTGCTATCTCTGACGAGCTCCCGATGACATATATTTGGAATTCCTTTTGAGAAGACATTGTCCAATAAACCTCCATTTCTGAATTACCAATTTCAAGTTGAGTATTTGTGAATATCTGCTTTAGCCTGAAATCCTTCAAGAGTTTGACATTAATAGGATTTGTCACGTTCTCTATTCGGTTACACGTTCTCTTGTCAAAAATGTCTTTGTATAAAGTTTACTGTGTGGTCCTGTGGTTTTCTGTGATACATATTACATAATCCATTGTTTGTAGAATATTGTTTAGGCATTTGGTGGTTTTCCTTAGATTCAATACTATAAATTCAAGGGAGTTTAACAGTGTACCTTGGTTAGTCGTGAGGTCGTGACTGTATAAATATTTTAGTAGAGTGATTCTGAAGTTAGTATACGCTAATAAATTAATATAAAGTTGAGTATGTGCGGTAGTGAAAATAAAAGATAACTGACTTATTTAGTGGTGGTGTTTTCAGTGACGTGGAACTCTTTTCATTTTTTTTTCTTTGGATCAGTGGGTACCTACTGTGGTACAGTACGTGTGCATAAACAGTACAAGTTTAGGATTTATCTGAGTTCTTCTAGTGTAAGTACATATATTATTTAGATTTAGACAAATCTGTGCCGTTATAATGCTGACGTGGAAGGGATAAATAAAAGCTTCTATTTATGAAAAAATATCTAACTATATTATTATGATTAGGTCATAGAAGATTCTTAATTCAAATTTTTATGTGCAGAATTTGAATTAAGTATTTGCTAATCAATGTTTGACCTAATCATATGATTGGCGAGTATATAAATAAGGCTGAACAACATTCGGTGTGCCATTGAGTGCAATTGTAGCACATCAACAGTGCACACGTGCTGTAATTCAGTGAGTACCGTCACAACAACACATTTATTTAGCTATTAATAGTTACATAGTCGTCGTGGCTAATTTATCTGATTACTATGTTTGTCAGGATAACAGTGATGTAACGCGGAATACGATACATTGTCTTTCCATGATATTAATTTTTTGTGAACACGGTGAATATTATATCAATTTTTTGATGCCGCTCGTACAACTTTGCGTCTTATACGACTGGCATAAAGTGTATTATTCAGTGTCATAAATATTTCAGTATGCTTCTCACGATGTCGTAAATATTTATCTTTTCTACGCTTCCATTTAATCTCGGAGCCTTAGGATTTGATCATTATCATCATTGCCTCCGAAAGACGACCACAGCTGGTCATTGACCTCCCTCAAGCGTGCGTCGCCACATTGCATCGGCCAGTCTTGTCCTAATCAACTTTAATCTTTTCTTTCTCAGGTTCAAACATTCTAAAGTCGCCGCGAGCGCGTCGCGTGCGCACCACATCAATGTCGCAGCCAAACAAACGTACCACCGCAGAGAGCATCCTTCACGCAGACAGACGGACCATCTACACTGCCGGCCGGCCGCCCTGGTACAACTGTACCGGCGGGCAGGAGGTCGAGCCCTTCCTTATCGGTGAGTTTAACTGTTTCAGCCGAACTGTCTTCGATTGACGTCGAACAAATGCCGTCTGATCACACTCTTATAGTGCGGGACACGTAAGTTGAACCAAAATGTATTATCGTTCTCTTGAAATTAAACAATTTAAACTGAAATAAATCCCTTTTCTACGACCTAATCGTTTACAATATACAAATTGCCAACTGTTAGGTCACATAGCAAGGATTCATTTCGGTTTAAATCGTCTAATTTCAAGAGAACGATAATACATTTTGGTTCAACTTACGTGTCCCGCACTATACCAGCCTGATAATTGAGTAATAGGTTCCAAGTTTTTACTTTTACTGGTCAAAGTCAAAGTCAAATATATTTATTCAATTAGGCCAATAAACGGCACTTTTGAACGTCACATAAATTAAAATTAAAATATACAAGAAACTCCATACTTACTGTTTTTTAAAAAAAATAGGTGTTTTACAATATTTACATACGTACATACATTAATATATGTGACGACGATGCACCCAGAATAGCTCTACACACTATACTACGTACAGGTATTATAAAGTATTAAAAAGCATTAACAGGAAAATTTATTAATTTGATAAGTAGGAACATGGTTCTCACATACTTACAAATATTACAAACATAGGTAAAATACCTAATTCAACAACAACGGAACAGAGTGTAAGTCAATTTCTAAAAAAAAAAAAACTTTGAATAAAATTACTTTGAATGGGAATATAAATTAACAAATTTGATTTTGTCTACACCGCATCTCCCAGTCTCCCAGATTCGTCAAATTGAAATAAAATGATCAAGAAGGAATCATCGTGTGAGTTGGACTTTAGAGTGTAGAATAAGATGGAATACAGAAAAAAGAAAGACTTGCTGACGACTTGGACACATGATATTCGGACACAGTGTACGAATTGACACATTTTAATTTCAATATTTTTTTTGCTGACAATTCGGACACCATCTAATTAATAAATTGAAGCTGTTTTAGTACAGTCAGATCAGTCAGTTTTAAAATATCTATAATATGTGGAAAAAGCGTTATCAAAACTATTTGGACGTGTATCACTGTAAGTCACCACATTAGACTATACAGGCTGAAATTTTAATAGTTGTTTGCCCGCGGCAGACCGATTTGCGATCAGTCTATCGAAGCATAGAGTTAAACAACTAACCAACTTAACAAATAAAAATATTTTATACTACACCTGCTCGGAAAGTACCTTGATACTTTATCAAATTTACGGTAGAAAGTACGTCATTGCATATCGAACAAATATGCGGCGAGAAAACGCATCTGAGCGGGAGAGAAAAGTGTATGAAAATCCATTTCTTACGTGGTTTTTCTTTTTTAATTTTGGGTAAGACTATGCGCTGGTAACCTAAATATCAAAAGCCAATAAGTTTTTACAGTGAGTTTTTATCTCCAAGTTCGCAAAATGACACTGGCCACTAGCTGTGTGTTGGATGGTGTCAAACAATTTGCAGACGCCATTGGCGCCATTTTCAATTTGTGTGTTGTTTGAGGATTCAGTTTTCGTAGAAAAGTAAAATAAAACTATCACAAGTAAAATTTCACAATTTAAAAAACCCCCGACGCATTTATCTTGCGAAAACACCCCGATTCTAACAGTAAAATGCCCATAACTTTTGAACGGCTGAACCGATTTTATTCAAACATAGCTAAGAACAGTCTCGACAAAATTACCTTTCAAACAAAAAAAACTAAATCGAAATCGGTTCATCCGTTTAGGCGCTATGATGCCACAGACAGACATACAGATACACAGCAACACACGTGAAACTTATAACACCCCTTCTTTTTCCGGCGGGGGTTAAAAATGATAAGTAGTGATAGTGATGATGAAGATTTTTTAACTCCGCCGCAGTTGAAGGAAACAGCAAAAATACTGATTGATAACCTTTTACCACAGAAATCAATTAAAAAATATAATAAAACTTATGACGATTTTTTGCAATGGAAAAGTGAAAAAAATGTGGCATCTTTTTCTGAAACTGTTTTGCTAGCTTATTTCAGTGAAAAAGCGCAAAAATACAAACCAAGTACGTTATGGTCTATGTACTCAATGTTGAAAAGTACTATATTGACAAGAAACGACATAAATATTCAAGAATACAAAAAACTTACAGCATTTCTGAAAAGAAAGTCGGAGGGATTCCGTAGTAAGAAATCAAAAGTGCTTACTACAAAGGATGTTTATTCCTTTTTGCAGAATGCTCCAGATGACAAATATTTGTTGATGAAGGTAAGTTTATGAACAAAATGCACTGGTTTATGATTTATTACGTACCTATTTATGAGTAGAAATCTACTAGGTTTTCATGTTTGATATTTTTGTTTACAGGTTATTTTGATTTTAGGAGTAAATGGGGCCTGTCGTTCGCAAGAACTTGTGGATATGACAACAGACGATATCGAAATCCTCGAAAATGGAATGATCGTCAATATTCCTAACACAAAAACCAAAATTCAGCGATCATTTGTTATATCGGGCTTATTTTATGAGATAGTGAAGAAATATAACGAAATTCGCCCCAGTGACCCCAAAACCAATAGGTTTTTACTACAATATAAAAACAAAAAATGTACGAAACAAGTAATTGGGAAAAACAAAATAAGTACTGTGCCAAGAGAAATAGCTTCCTACCTTAATTTACTCAATCCACTAGAATACACTGGCCACTGCTTTCGCAAAACTTCAGCGACTATTCTTGCCGATACTGGTGCTGATTTAACCACTACACAATAAAACGTCACGGTGGTTGGAAATCGTCCGCTGTTGCAGAAAGCTACATAGAGAATTCCGTAGAAAACAAAACACGAATAAATAACCAAATATCGGGATCGATTAATGTGCATCAAGACTCATCTCCTCAACCATCAACGAGCGCGGCGATGCCAGATGCCCCTCAGCAGCCAGTTACCCCTTTGGCACCACAGCCTTCTACGAGCGCAGTGCCAACAGCACAGCCAGTTATTCCTCCTACATTGTCGCAAACATCTCAAACAAACATTAATGGAAAAAGTGTTACATTAAGCTTCACTAACTGCAACAATTTCAATATATATTTCAATTAGTAAAGATTTAGTTTTTTATTTTCCTCGTAGGTGTAGTATAAGCACTATGTATCACTCGAGAGAAAGGTTTACTCCCATCGGCCACCCCCCAGTTGCCACCCCGGTGGCCGATGGGAATGATTTAGTGAAATTTCCTACCTTCCTTTATTCCCATCTGCCACCGGGGTGGCGGATGGCACTAACTAGTGGCGTTTGCCACCCCGGTGGTCGATGGGACTTATTTAGTGAAATCTGCCACCTTCCTTTATTCCCATCTGCCACCGGGGTGGTGGGCGATTCTCATGACATTTGTCACATAAAAGTGAATGTTGATGCTGTGACCGGTTTACTTTGTTACTTGGATCCAACTAAAGGTGCTGGCCATGATAACTTAATAATATCATCTAAATTTCTAACTAAATGCGCGCCTTGTTTTGCCCTACCTATTTCAATTTTGGTTTTTGGAAGTCGGACTCAAGGTGTTATCCCCATATTATAGAAATCTGTTTTTATTTCACCCGTACTTAAGGGGGGGTATAAAAAAGAGATTACTAATCATGAGCCTATATGCAAGCTGTGTATTATAGCTAAAATATTTGAGAGGATTGTCTTGATTGAAAGAGATTGCATGTAGCAGAGATGAGAATGTTGGGATGGATGCGGAGTGACGAGATTGGATAAAGTGAGAAATGAGTATTAGAGGCAGTTTGAAAGTGGCGCCAGTAACAGAAAAGTTGAAAGGAAACCGTTTGTCCTGGTATGGTCATGTGATGAGGAAGGATGAAACGCATGTTACTAAAAGAGTTATGAATATAGATGTGGATGGATGGAGAGGGAGCGGACGGCCAAAGAAAAGATGGATGGACTGTGTGAGGAGTGATATGAAAGAAAAGGGCGTCAGTGATGGAGTGACGGGGGACAGGATGGTATGGAAGAAGAAAACGTGTTGCGCCGACCCCAAGTAACACGGGACAAGGGCAGGAAGATGATGATGATGATTTGAGAGGATTGACTATAATCAGTTATATCCGCCCTTGCTAGCTTTTTCAGCACGGATTTTTAAAAGGACGGTGTATCATTTCTAATTTGATTTTATTAAATGGTTTGATTACGGATGCTATGGATAACGGTAAGCAGATCGATGTGGTTTGCACAGATTGTAGTAAGGCATTTGATCGGCTCAACCACAATGCCCTGATTAAGAAGCTAAGCTACATCCGTGGGGACCTCTTGGTTCTCTTCTGACACAAGCAGTAGTTCTCAATAATTATATGTCTAGTTGGGTAAACTTGCCCAGCGGAGTGTCTCAGGGTTCGTTGCTCGGTCCTTTTTTGTTTGTAGTATGTGTGAACGATATCGATCAGAGCCTCCATTCATCCAAACTATTATGCTTTGCCAAGGACATAAAAGTTCTTGCCACAATTTCTATTTCTTTTTTATTTCATTTTTTTTTTAAATGACCTATAATTGTTGCCAACTCAAAGAAAAAATGTTGATGGTTTAAAATTCTACCAAAATCCTTCAACGAAAAATAGTCAAATATGAACCTTGAAAACTTTCTTGATATTTTTTCTATTCACCCCGTTTTACGGTCATGAGAATCAACCACCCGACTAAACTTATGAAGGTGGCAGATGGGCATAAACCGGCAAACGCCACTAGTTAGTGCCATCCACCACCCCGGTGGCAGATGGGAATAAAGGAAGGTAGGAAATTTCTCTAAATCATTCCCATCGGCCACCGGGGTGGCAACTTGGGGGTGGCCGATGGGAATAAACCGAGAGAAAGTGCGATTCCCGATCTCGGGTGTTTTAAAGCCCTCGCCTACGGCTCGGGCTTCAAACGACACCCTCGACGGTAATCGGTCACTTTCTCCTTTCGGTAAACAATGTACTATTATTCCACTACCTTGTCTATTATGTAATACATTGCCAAAGAAATTCGTTTCGAAATATGAACATTTAGACACAAGATTATAAAATAACTAGCTGACCCGGCAAACTTTGTTTTGCCATAAAAAGACCAAACATTTATCTACCCTACCCTACCCTACCCTACCCTACCTCATACCAACTTTCATCTAAACCGGTGCAGCGGTTTAAGCGTGAAAAGGTAACAGACAGACAGAGTTACTTTCACATTTATAATATTAGTATGGATAATAAAAAAACATCAACTCGAAAGCTTGAGAACTGATCGTTATTCTCTAGACGTAAATAACCGCTTTCGAGTTGGGTTTTTCACAATTGTTAATCTGCCATTTCTTGATTCTAATGTTTATTTATTTTATAAATCGATTGTCTTACCAAGACGAAATCATTTGGTTGCGGGAAAACAACCATTAAAATTTCAGCATGTATATCATACAAGTTAAAAATAATTAAAAAACATTTATCCAACTACCAAGGCGCCTATCTATGTATGTGGGTTTGTAATATAATTTATTAAAAACGGCTGATTTCGTTAAATTCCGGTTAAACCGTTTTTTTTTAAACTACAGGCTGGACGGAGGACATTTTTCTACAATTAAGGTATCATTGGCAGTTTTTTATCTGACTGTACAAAACATCTTTTTAATTGGTGTCCGAATCATCAGTGAAAAATATTCGGACTCGGACAATGTGTCCGAATATATTGTGTCCGAGTGGTCAGCAAGTCAAAAAAATAGCCATGAAGAAATCAAACTGACACCAAACATAATTGTTTTTTTTTTGTGCCTATAATGTTGAAGAAAAAAATAATAATTACAAGTCGTTGTGCACTAAAGTGTGACCGCCAAGTTCAACAACATGCCTGCGGTTAGCAACAGCATCTATTGTACCTGCAGACTATGTGGTTACATTGTGGTTTTTTTCGCAGGTATATGCGGCGCCAGCGCTTCGGGTAAGACGACAGTCGCCGCCAAAATCATAGAATCTCTCAACATACCATGGGTCACCATCGTCAGTATGGACTCCTTCTACAAAGTGAGTTTATTATTCTATGTATACGTAGTTAGGTTTTTAATCCTATTATCGGCATACAATAATTAGCAGATTCTTAATTCAAATTCTCAATAGATAATTTGAATTAAGAATCTGCTGATCAATGTTTTAACTACTCATAATTATGGTTAAAAAGTTTTTATATTTATGGATTCTGTACGGGACGGACGTGATCGTCCAAGACCGACAGGCAATCAGGAGGTTGTAAGGCTCCTGCTTGAACGCGTTGACGCCCCTTGCACCTATTGTTCAGTTGTCATCTGGTAACTATGGACCTTGGAGACACTTGAAGGCTGCCAAGTAGGTTGAGGTGAAAAACGTGATGTCCAGGTTAAATAAAACTATTTGTTCATGGCCAGAAGCGATGTTCCTTCATGGTCCTCGAAGCGCAATGATGCGTGGAAATACTTTAAGTGAAATAATGGCTACGAAATGTTCACGCGCCTGCGCACTATTAAAGAGGCGAACTCGACTGCGACGAGGACCACAACATTCCGACCGCAAAAACTTTTATTTTTCAAAAAATATACGCTAAGACTCGTAGCTTGAAACTGACAGGAACTACCCTTCCACTGGACCGATTCTGGTGAAACTTGTACTTTTGGATAGGTCTCGAGGAGACCTTCCCTCCGGTCTTTGATCCAGGTCCCTAGCCCCTACCATCAGGGAGTTCTCGTAAGGAGAATGTCGAAGAAAGGGAATTCCCGCCAGTTTGAAGCTTTACAATCGAGTTTCTCCTAAAACTAGACATGTTAGCTCTAGGGTACCAGCGAGGGACTTGGAGCCCTCCTACTGGGCCGTTGACACACATAAGTGTTACAGTTATATTCAAAACATTCAGGCGTACAGCCGCGAAATGGTGCGAGAAGTTAGCTTATGCCCCTGATCTTGGCACATAAACTCGATTCCTACTCAGACTGCTGGGTGGATTTTCAAGTTACATTCACACCCGGGTAGCCCTCGTGATGGGCTATCCCAAGGTAGAAGTCCGGTAGCTACATGTCCAACCCCCGATGAGTTATCGTTTGTTACAAGTTTGTTTACATAGCAAATCCATGTAACCTCGCACCATATCAGGTCGCTTAACTCCTCAACCACCAGAGCTAAGCTCCTTCCGGAAGTGTGGTTGGGTAGCTGGAAAACTAGGCTGTCTGACGGCGGTACCCTGATGGGTGTACCACCAGCCTTTCCGCAGCTTAAGGTGCCGGGAAGCGGCCGAATACTAAATTTTACGTCGTCTCACAGCTTTAATGTGTCTGTGTGCGCTATATACACCTATATACTAGTTTTGTGTCATGACTGAGTCTAGACGCCCGCCTGTGGGTCCACGAAGGTAATGCTTCAGACAGCATATCTATAACTGACCAGGCACCAAGTGTCCCTGGACGTAGTGACCCGTCGGCAGACGCATAGAAACGTCCATGCCGGCATACACAGACACATCACTTCAAGCAAGTGATGTCTATGTACTAGAATTACACAGGTGCTATCTATTTATAGGGCCTAGACAAAATTCTAGGTCACCTAGAAGCGCTAAATGGCTTGTATCGAATTTTCCAAACACTTACTTGAGTAAAATGTATGTATATTTCCCTTTTTAGAGTGAAAATGCACTATGACTGGCCATGTACTGCTATTATGTATAATTTCTCAGTCATGGTATCCAGCCATCCTATCTAGAACACCTAGGTGGTGTTTCCTAACAAAACAATTATGTGTAAGGAAGCAATCTGATTGGTTGGTGAATAGAATACCTATAGCACCACCTGATACCCTGCTCAAAACGGGGGGTCTAAAATAAGTAAACAAAATATTTTTATTTCCTTAAACCTATACATTTATCATATAACTAAGGTACCTTATGTATAATTCTAACACATAAGCGCTATATTCACACTATAAACTATGTAAAAGCCCCCAAAACATGAGTTTAAAGTTATCAAAATTCTACAAAAACTGGTTTTAGTATAAATATAAGGTGCCGCCCTCTTACAGGTCATTGTGAACTAAACGCTCGTTGAGGACGGTTGTTTTTTACGGAGTTAAATACTTGTTTCTTTCCGTAATAACACAATCAGTATGCATATTAAAGCTTCTAATTTATTGTTATTAGACTATATAATTCTATTACCTACTGATAGACACATAAAATATAATTTTAGTGTCTCAAAAACATGAGCAAAAATTAGTTACGAGCTTTACTATAAAAGGTTTTTTCACCTACCGACATCGCTTAGTATGCGATGGCGCTCTGGGGTGAGCAGACGTGTGTCTGTCAATACTATTTATATTTTACATTATGACAACCTATCTAAAGGTGACGTATCGTCGCGAACATCTCTCCCGCCGTGCAGTGTCGCGTCGACTCGATGCTACGTTGGCGCGGCGCTGCATCAGCATTGTGAGCGGCGCACGTCGGCAGCGCTCGTGACCTCGACGCTCTGCGACACGTCGCTCAGCTCTCGCCGCTGGAACTCTGCTGCACTCATTTTGGCAAAGGAATGAGCTTCTTCACCGGACGCTTTAGAGTGCCGCCAGTGGTGCGCACCTCAGCGGTCCGGACTTCTCCATCAGGGCCAGGGTATATGGCCTCGATGCGGCCTCGCGGCCACGTGTTGCGAGGCAGCTGCCCGTCCGCGATAAGGACGGGGTCGCCCACCAGCAGGCCAGGCCCGCGGCTGTGGGGCTCCCGCCGGTTTTGGAGCTCCGGCAGGTATTCTCGCACCCACCGGCGCCAGAACATGTCGGCCAGGATTTGTGACCGACGCCACATCTTTTTGTGGTCGATGTCTTGCTCGGTGAACACGCCGGGGTTTGGGAGTCTAGCCGACCCACCAAGTAGGAAGTGGTTCGGCGTGATAGACTCGTCGTCATCGCCGTCGACTGATACATGTGTCAGCGGGCGGCTATTTACCGTGTACTCTGCCTCACAAATCAGTGTGGACAACACCTCTTCGTGTGGGTGTTTCTCTGTGAGTACGGTATACAATGCGTTTTTTACGCAGCGAACTAGACGCTCCCATGCACCTCCCATAAAGGGCGCTGATGGGGTGATGAAGCGCCAAGTGATGCCTCGGCGACTGGCCTCCTCTCGGAAGGCCTCTCGTAGCTCTCGATCGGCACCGTGCATGTTGGTGCCGTTGTCTGAGTGGATCTCAGTTGGACATCCTCTGCGGGCGGCGAAACGGCGCAGCGCTAATATTGCGCTGTCTGCGCTGAGGCTGGCGGCGATCTCGAGGTGGACAGCTCTTGTGGTGAGGCATGTAAACAGTGCTACATATCTCTTGTGATGCTGGCGACCCACGGTGACAGATAGCGGGCCGAAGTAGTCTAGCCCGGTGTACGTGAACGGCCTTTGGTGATGAGCCAGGCGCGTTCGTGGGTGGTCGCCGGTCGCTGGCACAGGTGCTTGTGCCTTACGAATACGGCACTGAAGACATTGTGCCAGTACTTTCTTGGTGGTGGGACGCATCCTTACGACCCAATAATGCTGCCGTACCTCATTTATTGTGAGTTCAGTCCCACTATGTAGTAAGCTGCGGTGTGTCCAGTCTATATAGAGCTGGGTTATATGATGGTCGCCATGTAATATTGGCGGTCGCCTTACATCTTCTGTGACCTCGTCAGTGGCGGCTATACGGCTTCTAATACGTAGTAGGCCATCTACTACTTCTATTTGCAGCGCGTGTAGCGGACTATTTTTGTCCACTATTTCATGTGCATGCAATCTAGCTATTTCTTGAGCGAACGATTGCTGCTGTGCAACTTGTACGAGTATTTTCTCGGCTTTTTGAAGAAAGCTCGCATCTATGTACTGCTTTCGGACTTCTGGCGCTATGTATGACGGCTTGGTTGCTGCAGTCGCTGTCTTCTTTTTCTTTCGCCAGTCCGTGTCCTCCTCAGCGTTTTTCCGGGTTCTTTTGTAGAACGTTTTCTCTGTCCTTTGTTTACAGAGATGTATAAAACGTAGGACGGTAGCAGTCGCACGTAATAGCCGCTCCCATCTTGAAAAGTTGACGGGATTAGGTATAGCTTCTATGAGCTTCGAAGTGTATGTATGTCTGTCTGTTATTTTCTCCAAAACGGATTTTTCTTTTTCTGTGACAGTGAGCGTTCTTTCCTCTCCTGTCTCTTCTGTGATTGGAGGTTTTTCTGATGGCCATGAAGAAGGGTCTTCATACAAAAAACTTGGGCCACAGAACCACTCGTGTTGTGAGTCAAACCTCGGCGGCACGTCACGAGTCGCTATATCGGCGATGTTCAACTTCGTGGATATCCATCGCCAATCCTCCACTTTGCTACCTTCTTCTATGGCAGCTATGCGATGAGCTACGAAGGCTTTATAGGTTCGTGCTCCTTTTCTTATCCACGACAAGACTGTTTTGCTGTCTGTCCAATACGTGACCGACGATGGATTGTTGTCGTGTTCACGTTTCACAGCTGCAGCCAGACGGGTTCCCATCACCGCTGCCTGCAGCTCGAGGCGCGGTATCGATTGTAGCTTTAATGGAGCTACTCTCGCCTTGGCCATGACTAGGCTCACCTTCTGTGTGCCTACTGCTGTGGTGGCTCGCCAATACACAGCTGCTGCATATGCCAACTCGCTTGCGTCGGTAAATACATGTATTTGTATTTCTGTGGCATCACTATAACCAGGATAACATCTTGGTATGCTGATGCCCTTGAGCTGCCGCAGGTTTTCGATCCAACTTCTCCACTGAGATGCCAGGTCAGCGTCTAATAGCTGGTCCCAATCGACGCCTCGCCTCCAAGCTTCTTGCAATATTTGTTTAGCTCGAATCGTAACAGGCGAGGCTAGTCCTAGGGGGTCGTATAACGACATAACAATTTTGAGAGCCTCTCTTTTTGTAGGGGCCTCCTTTTCTAAAATTCCTGGCGGCAGTCTCGCAAGCGTTAGGTTGAAACCTAGCGTATCTTCACTAGGTCTCCAAATCAGGCCGAGTATTTTCTCTGCGCCTACTGTATCTCCGATGTTCACAACCTCAGTGCAGGTTTGTGACGGATCGATATTTTCTATCAGGCGCTTACTGTTTGATACCCATTTTGTTAGGTCAAACTTCGCCTGTTGGTGTATTTTCTTCACCATTGTCGCGACTTCTGTCGCTTCTTCGACTGTTTTATAGCTGTCCAGATAATCGTCCATATAATGGCTCTCTACTATAGCTTTCACTGCTACTGGATGCTGTTCGATGTGCTTTCTTGCGTTCCAATTTTTCGCAAAGATAGCGGTGCACGGCGAGCTTGCCGCGCCGAAAATGATGGACGTCATACGATATTCTTCTGGGGCTCCATCTCTTCTGTTGCCTCTCCATAGGTAGCGAAGTGAGTCTCGGTCTTCACTTCGTACTTTTACTTGCATGAACATCTCGGCTATGTCTCCGGAGATGGCCACGCAGTGTCTACGAAATCTCATCATGACGCCGGGCAGCGACTGCAGCAAGTCTGGTCCAGTTAGCAGGAAGTCGTTGAGTGACTTTCCTCTCGATTTTGCGGCGGCATCATGTACTATTCGAATTTTCTCTGGCTTCATGGGGTTGAAGACATCGAAATGAGGCAGGTACCAGGTTTTTCCTGGCGTGCTTGACTTGGGAGCCTTCTCAGCATATCCCTTTTCCATCAGGGAGTCCATCTGTTGTGTGTATTTCACACGAAGAGCGGGGTTTTTATCCAGCTTCTTCTCTATGGAGACTAGCCTTTTGAGTGCTGTCTCGTTACTATCGGGCATCTCTATTTTCTCGTCCCGCCATAACATAGCGGTTTCTATGTGCCCATTTCCTAACTGTCTTGTGTGACGGTTCAGTATATCTTCTGCCCTCTTCTGGGGGTCAGAAGCTGGTTGTCGTGGATTGATAGCCAACGACTCGATAGCGAAGAATTCACGGAGCTGCTCGTTCAGTTCCGCATCTTGCCTTGCGTCAACGGACTGACACCCGTTGACATAGTGCACCTGCTGGCCCAGTGTTCTGGTGTGCGCGCCGTGCAATGTCCAGCCCATCATGGTTTTCGACGCGATGGGTTGGCTTCTAGGTCCTCTGCGGACTTCAGTGGCCAACAACAAATGCCAGTTGTCTTGGCCGACGAGTATCTTTGGCACTCCAGCAGGATACGTAAGCTGCGACGTCAAGTCTCGAAGGTGCCTACAGCGGGCTACGTCTTCTTGACTGACTGCCTGTGGTGACAGGTTGAGCTTCGAAATGGTGCGCGCCTTGAAGGGCACCCTATCTCTCATACGACTTGTGAGAGTGACGGTTATACGTCTCGATAAGGGAGTGTCGATCATGGTGTTTCCAATAGCACCGATCTTCAGAGGGTCGATTGGGCCCACTGCTCCCACTCGCTGAGCGATTGCTTCGTCGATCAGCGAAACGGTGGATCCGTCGTCAAGGAGTGCGTATGTGTCTGCCTCTCCCGCCGGTCCTATTACCCGGACCGGTATCATCTTCAGGAAAGCTTGACTCGATTCAGTTCGCGAACTGGCCACCGTCTCCTGAGACTCCTTCTTCTCTTCTGGAACAGCAGGCTTCCTTGTCCTGTCTGTTTGAGGCTTCTTACCCCTATGAAGAAGTCGATGGTGCGTGGCTGTACACCCCTTATGATCACACTGCTTCTTGTTGCAAGTGTGTCCAGCACGACGTTGTCTTAGGCAGCGATAGCACAAGTTGTAATTCTTGGCTAGCTCCCATCTTTTGTCACTTGCTGCGTCTCTGAACCTTTGGCAGTCAGACGCGTAGTGACCACTTTTGTCGCAAATTCGACATTTGTTTACCGGCTTGTCGGTAGCTGTATGCGTCCGTTGTATGACGCGTTTTCCCGCTAGAGAATCCGTTTCCTTGATGTTCTCAGGCGGGGCGAATGCACTGCAGAAGTGAGCTTGCTCGGTTATGAAGTCGCTGAAGAGTGACAGATCCGGCAGCGACTGGTACTTTTCCGTGTACGTTCTGTACCATTGTACACGCAGAGAATTGGGTAGCTTCTCAGTTAGCTGGCGCACCAGCTCGGCATTGAGCAGATAGTGCCCCTTCTTGAGAGCTCGCAGAGTGACAACTCCGCTTCTGACTCGACTTGCAAAGGTGCAGATGTCCTTGGGCGACTCGCTGCATTTTGGTAGCCCTCTAAGTCGGTCTGTTTCGGCCTGAGCTATTGAGTCAGGACGTCCAAACTGTAGTTCCAATTCTCTCATGATCTCATCCGGCTTTGCGTTCCCGATGAGCTCTGAGCTCACTGTCTCCAGTGCGCGACCACGCAAGCTCCTTCTGAGTCTTGCCGTGTTTTCTATGTCGCTGAAGTAGGCATGAGTTGCCTCGTAAATGGCTCGAAAAGATAGCCATTCTGTATGAGCTCCACCGAAATTCGGCAGAGTCATGATAACCTGCGACGCCGATCGGTTAGGCGTCCATGGTTCGATTTTTCTGTCGGCTAGCGACGCTATAGCGGATGTCAGCTCCGTTAGAAAAGGACGGAGTGACTCTTTCGCTTCTATTTGCCTTGGCGGCTCCACGTTGGACGGCTCTGTCCTAGGTGGTTCGATGTTAGACTTCACTTGTGGATGTTCTATATGGTCGATATGTTTCCGGGAGTCCGCTATAGCGTCGACGGCCGCAGCCGGGGTCCAATCGTCATTGTCCCCTTTGGCGACGTCATTCTCCCTCAACGGTGTGGGCTCTGGCGCCTCTTCGAGCCACGAACGGACATACTCTTCATTAGAATTTCTGTCATCCATATATTCATCCTCAGAAGCTTCTTCTTCTGCTTTTTGAAGTGCTAACTTAGCGAGTTCCAACTTTATTTTCAATAAGTCTTCACGAGCTCTTGAAATTTTCTTACGTGACCGGGTCGACTTGCTAGTTGACGGCGGTCCAGTATGTTCGATACGGGCGTCACCCCGGGTAGCCATTACTTCTCCTTGAACAAAGGTCTTATCCCGGATCCTTTGTTTTCTACCAGAAGGCTTCAGTGTTTTTTCTGAAGAATCTTCTGATTTCGATGCCTTCCT
This sequence comes from Orthosia gothica, assembly GCA_949775005.1. Lineage (NCBI taxonomy): Eukaryota > Metazoa > Arthropoda > Insecta > Lepidoptera > Noctuidae > Orthosia > Orthosia gothica. The sequence continues at coordinate 2,283,114 of OX459069.1, forward strand.
GCGTGTGCTTGGTTCCTGTGGTTCCTCCTCCTCATGTGTGGGCGTGTTGTCACCTATCTGTGACGTTGGTGGGCTTCTGACTGGTATGGACTTTTCTGTCCCTTCAGTAGTGGACGGTGAGCGTGGGGGCAGCTGATGTTGTACGCCCGCACCTGGACGCTCAATGGGGACTGTCCATGATTCAGGCCTCTTGTCCTGGGATCTGGTAGTCGGCATCCTGATTGGTTCAAAATTTCAGTTTGAATACGCCAAGTACAAGTCCAATCTTCAACTTGTCTTCAAAAACGTTGGCTCGAAACGGCTGAGTCCAATTCTAGACTTCTTCAAAATGTCAGTTTGAATCGGCTGAGTCCAACTCTAGACCTCAACACGAACTGGTTGACATCTATTTTCGAGCTTCAAAACGGCTATGTCCAAACTTAATTTTTCTTGAAAACTGCTAAGTGGTAACTCTGGGTTAAGTCCGATTTCAGTCGTCGGCTTGAAGAGGGTTCGCTTCCTTTTTCAAACTTCGAAAAGTATCTCCAAACTCCGGGTTAGTTTAAACTCCGGGTTATATCCGACCCTCTTAACTCCAGGTTATTCTTCAAACTATAAGTCGCTAGTCAGTCTTCAAAACTATAAGTTCCAAATCAGCTTCAAACTTCAATGTTGATACGTAAACAAGTTCACTATAAGACTTTCAACACAAAATGGGTAAGCACATGAGCATATGTTTTCACTGTACTTACTGTTGTCTAAGTGTCAACTTGTCCAGCAGCCTCCAAGGTTGAGCAGCCGGTCTGGTACCAATCACTGAACTGTTGGTCCAACTCTTGACGTTAGTAGTCACTTCAGACTCCAGATATCCAGGTTTGAAACTCCAGACTTCGATCGAGAGCTTCTATCTCGATAACGACTATTTGTTTTTAAACAAATTCTAAGTCGAAAATAAGCCTTCAGTTATAACGCTTCAGGAAATTTCAGCAACTATTTTTTCGTTCTATTTTATAGAACAAGTCGCCCACACGACTATTCAATATGCTTCTGTGTGTAAGCCTCTTCTTGGATAACGCTTCAGCGATAATCCTTCAGCCGTAACCCTTCAGGAATTCTATGAACGTCGTATGTTCGTTCTATCTCCTAAACGAGCTCCCAACACGCTGTTTGAAAACTCCGATTATGAGTTTCCTAGCGATAACTCTTCAGGCTATGCTATATTCCTTCAGGATACAGTTTCTGTGTAATCTTCGATTACTGTGAATTCTCAGTAAGCAGGTTACACAACAGAAACAGCTCAAAAAACCGTCTTTTCGCGACGGTAATCACACGGGAACGGTTAGCTTCTCAGGAAGCCGGTAGAACCACAGGAATAGCTCAGGAATGGCTGCTGTGTCCCAGCAAAATGGTTGTCTTCCAGGTAGTCCACGCGTGGGCCTAATCCACTCGTGCACTCTTCACGACTGTAGTCGCTCTGGAAGTTTCTACTATGAGACGATAGTACGTTGCGCCTTTTGACGACGCTAATCACCCAGTAATACGGTTGCTGACCAGTAACTGGGTTATCTCACCCAGGAAAGGGTTTCTATCGTCCCAGAGTGTACGCTATGTTTTTGACTGTTAAAGAAACATGATCTTAACCCTGGCACTTGTAAGGTTTACGAGATGGAACGTCAGTATTCTTATTTCCCTGGAACTTTTCTCACGAACGCAACGCTTAGTACCCCAGTTGGCACATTTGTGTGGTGTGTAATCTTACCAGATTTATATTGAGGGTACCTTGAGATATTTGAGCATCAGTTTTCTTTGTTCTCACGAATGTTCACAGGCGTGAGCGTCAGTTTTCTTTGTTCTCAGGTACTAGTTTTCACAGGAACGATACGTTTTGACATTACCCAAGAAACAGGAATGTAACCTCAATATATAAGGTCACTTTACATCAGGCTTGTTTGTTCTCAAGGCAGCGTTCGTGTCCCCAGGGCATCAGGTTTCTTTTTTCACAGGAATGGGACATCAGTTTTCTTTGTTCTCGGGAACAAGGCTCTTCCTTGGCCTATATTTTCACAGCGTCCGGGACATCAGTTTTCTTTGTTCTCGGGAACAAGGCTCTTCGTTGGCCTATATCTTCACAGCGTCCGCAGGTCTGGTATGTTTCCCAGAAAATTCGGCTCGACAGGACCAGCAAATGTACGGGACGGACGTGATCGTCCAAGACCGACAGGCAATCAGGAGGTTGTAAGGCTCCTGCTTGAACGCGTTGACGCCCCTTGCACCTATTGTTCAGTTGTCATCTGGTAACTATGGACCTTGGAGACACTTGAAGGCTGCCAAGTAGGTTGAGGTGAAAAACGTGATGTCCAGGTTAAATAAAACTATTTGTTCATGGCCAGAAGCGATGTTCCTTCATGGTCCTCGAAGCGCAATGATGCGTGGAAATACTTTAAGTGAAATAATGGCTACGAAATGTTCACGCGCCTGCGCACTATTAAAGAGGCGAACTCGACTGCGACGAGGACCACAACATTCCGACCGCAAAAACTTTTATTTTTCAAAAAATATACGCTAAGACTCGTAGCTTGAAACTGACAGGAACTACCCTTCCACTGGACCGATTCTGGTGAAACTTGTACTTTTGGATAGGTCTCGAGGAGACCTTCCCTCCGGTCTTTGATCCAGGTCCCTAGCCCCTACCATCAGGGAGTTCTCGTAAGGAGAATGTCGAAGAAAGGGAATTCCCGCCAGTTTGAAGCTTTACAATCGAGTTTCTCCTAAAACTAGACATGTTAGCTCTAGGGTACCAGCGAGGGACTTGGAGCCCTCCTACTGGGCCGTTGACACACATAAGTGTTACAGTTATATTCAAAACATTCAGGCGTACAGCCGCGAAATGGTGCGAGAAGTTAGCTTATGCCCCTGATCTTGGCACATAAACTCGATTCCTACTCAGACTGCTGGGTGGATTTTCAAGTTACATTCACACCCGGGTAGCCCTCGTGATGGGCTATCCCAAGGTAGAAGTCCGGTAGCTACATGTCCAACCCCCGATGAGTTATCGTTTGTTACAAGTTTGTTTACATAGCAAATCCATGTAACCTCGCACCATATCAGGTCGCTTAACTCCTCAACCACCAGAGCTAAGCTCCTTCCGGAAGTGTGGTTGGGTAGCTGGAAAACTAGGCTGTCTGACGGCGGTACCCTGATGGGTGTACCACCAGCCTTTCCGCAGCTTAAGGTGCCGGGAAGCGGCCGAATACTAAATTTTACGTCGTCTCACAGCTTTAATGTGTCTGTGTGCGCTATATACACCTATATACTAGTTTTGTGTCATGACTGAGTCTAGACGCCCGCCTGTGGGTCCACGAAGGTAATGCTTCAGACAGCATATCTATAACTGACCAGGCACCAAGTGTCCCTGGACGTAGTGACCCGTCGGCAGACGCATAGAAACGTCCATGCCGGCATACACAGACACATCACTTCAAGCAAGTGATGTCTATGTACTAGAATTACACAGGTGCTATCTATTTATAGGGCCTAGACAAAATTCTAGGTCACCTAGAAGCGCTAAATGGCTTGTATCGAATTTTCCAAACACTTACTTGAGTAAAATGTATGTATATTTCCCTTTTTAGAGTGAAAATGCACTATGACTGGCCATGTACTGCTATTATGTATAATTTCTCAGTCATGGTATCCAGCCATCCTATCTAGAACACCTAGGTGGTGTTTCCTAACAAAACAATTATGTGTAAGGAAGCAATCTGATTGGTTGGTGAATAGAATACCTATAGCACCACCTGATACCCTGCTCAAAACGGGGGGTCTAAAATAAGTAAACAAAATATTTTTATTTCCTTAAACCTATACATTTATCATATAACTAAGGTACCTTATGTATAATTCTAACACATAAGCGCTATATTCACACTATAAACTATGTAAAAGCCCCCAAAACATGAGTTTAAAGTTATCAAAATTCTACAAAAACTGGTTTTAGTATAAATATAAGGTGCCGCCCTCTTACAGGTCATTGTGAACTAAACGCTCGTTGAGGACGGTTGTTTTTTACGGAGTTAAATACTTGTTTCTTTCCGTAATAACACAATCAGTATGCATATTAAAGCTTCTAATTTATTGTTATTAGACTATATAATTCTATTACCTACTGATAGACACATAAAATATAATTTTAGTGTCTCAAAAACATGAGCAAAAATTAGTTACGAGCTTTACTATAAAAGGTTTTTTCACCTACCGACATCGCTTAGTATGCGATGGCGCTCTGGGGTGAGCAGACGTGTGTCTGTCAATACTATTTATATTTTACATTATGACAACCTATCTAAAGGTGACGTATCGTCGCGAACAGATTCTAAGTTTTTATAATTCTATTAAGACGGTACCCTGACGAAAAAAATCGGCATGCGATATGAGCATTCCTATTGGTCTAGCGGCACTGGTGGCGCATGAATTACAGTAGTGAATACGCCCAGATTTTAGAATAAAATCTTTATAAAATCGAATTATGGTCTTTTGAAAAAAAAAATACTACAATAATTTTCGTTATTAAATTCGTTATAATTATTTCTCATTTCTATGTTTTTTTTGGAAGGAGGTTAGTGAAATATATACAACATTAAAAAAAACGAAATCTACCATTTTAGAATCAATATTATGTAGAAATTTAATGTATTTTTATTAATTGATATTTCTTTTTAAATAACGAGTAGATAGCTCCTAAAAACAGCACGAAAAACGGCTTGCCCGGCGTTTTGCTCGGGGTACCGCCTTAAGGCGCCTCCTCAAACAAAACGCCAAAATTAAAATAATTTAAGATTTCATGGTTTTCCTTTCATTTAATTTATCAAATTTGTTAGAGAGGTTTCATCCTTATAATTGACCCTAACGATCGTTGCAATAAAAGTAGGGTGTAATTTTAAAGATTTTAGTCGGCTCGATTCTCGGGTGTGGCAAGCGAATTTTCGAAAATCTTTGAATGCAGTTTTCTTTGTTTTCATAAATAAAGGAATGTTTTCTTTGAGTAAAATTTTCTATCTACAGTATTAAGAGAACTTTCCCTTTAGGTGGCATTACAAAATTCCACCCTGTATATATTGATGATTGTCTATTCTAGATACCGAATCTAGTCTTAACTTAATGCTCCCCTACTGGACCCTTTATGCTTACGACGCCCACATATTAAAAATGTGTAAGAATATGTTTATAGATGTTTAGATATGAAGAGCAGATAAACATCCATCTATAAACACATACTTAGAATATTTTTTATCCGAGCGTTCTTAGAAATAATTTTCTACTGTCACTTTTCGCTGGCATTTGCTAGTATTTGTTAAAAATACCTCGTTGATACAGCATTATGAACGGGCGATATCACCGTTTACCATGCACTTGGATTTAGATATTAAACCATTCAAAATGTCACGCAATTTTACGATTGAGAATTGATTTGACGTTGAGATTCTTAATTTTAAATGCAACTAAACTTATTTATGAGACGAAATCCGACTTAGTTATGTCATTTGCTTTTTGTTATACCATGATTTTTAATAATATGTTGGTTCTTAAATGACTAGTGCCTATTTACTCCTATTATATACCACACTTATTGGTCCCATTCAGGAGGCCATTTCTCTAGGGAAAAAGGCAGCTTCCCGGTGTCATTATCCTCCTTATTCTATTTTTTTTTTGTCGCTGCATCGTTTCTTCATACATACAATCCATAGCCACGGGGTCCCAGTGCTAACAAAGCACATTTGGTTCTAATAAATGTCACTAGATGGCACGATATGCATCGATTTCTTATTAAATTGTCTATAAAATTAACATTTTCTAGAGTTGATCATAAAAGTTGTATGTTCTAGTTTAATCAACTCTCCTAAGCACAAAATTATGGCATATTGGGCTCTTAATTCACATTTCAAGATTATTTGAACAGATCATTTAAAATTGATTCCAATAGATGGCGCGGTTTTATATTTCTGAGACAGACCACTCGATCATGTTACATGTTATTCCAGGTACTAAACGAGAAACAGCACCAAGCAGCCACCCGCAACGAGTACAACTTCGACCACCCGGACGCGTTCGACATCGAGCTGCTGATCTCCGTGCTGCAGCGCCTGCGCGAGGGCAAGAAGGTGGAGGTGCCCATCTACAACTACGTCACGCACTCGCGAGAGAACAGGACTGTGAGTATGTGTGGATTATTTAGTAAAGAACAAAGAAACTAATCACGGAAATCGGTCCGGGAAAGAAGGTTGCTGAATGAAAAACCGCCTCCTTTTTTGAGAGCCGTGAAAATTGTATCAGAAAAACCCGGAAAAGAAAGTCGCTAAATGCAAAACCGCCTCTTTTTAACCCCCGCCGGAAAAAGAGGGGTGTTATAAGTTTCACGTGTGTTGCTGTGTGTCTGTCTGTGGCATCATAGCGCCTAAACGGATGAACCGATTTTAATTAAGTTTCTTTTTGTTTGAAAGGTGAATTTGGCGAGAGTGTTCTTAGCTATGTTTGAATAAAATCGGTTCAGCCGTTCAAAAGTTATGGGCGTTTTACTGTTTGAATCGGGGTGTTTTCACAAGATAAATGTGCCGGGGGTTTTTTAAATTTTGAAATTCTTGTTTTGTCGAAAAATTTCTCTAAAACTATGCTCAGGCCGAGTTTCTCACCTCTCAATTATCGCAGAATTAATGTGACGAAAGTGTCAAGCACGCGTTATCTGCTGTGATTGGTTGAAAGAATTTTCAACAGCCAATCACAGGAGCTAACGCGTGCTTGACAATTTGTCACACTTATTCTGCGATAATTTAGAGGTGAGAAACTCGGCCTAAAAGATTCATCATCAAACAGTTGTGTAACTATTGTGGTGTACAATAAAGTATATATAGCTATTTCGCTTTTATACCAGCTATATTGCGGTCTGCTCCTGGTTTAACCGAATGCAGCTAAATATTCTACATGAAGGGGGTGATTTCTAGCTTGTAAATGTAAAAAAAACCGGCCAAGTGAGAGTCGAACTCGCGCACGAAGGGTTCCGTACCATTATCACAAAAAAACCCACTTAAATATTTATTTTATTCTGTTTTTAGTATTTGTTGTTATAGCAGCAACAGAAATACATCATCTGTGAACATTTCAACAGTCTAGCTATCACGGTTCATGAGATACAGCCTGGTGACAGACAGACAGACAGACGGACCGCGGAGTCTTAGTAATAGGGTCCCGTTTTTACCCTTTGGGTACGGAACCCTAAAAAAGGAAGAAGAAAAATTACCGACGTTTAAAAAACGTGGTGTGCACAGGCCCGTAGTAATAGGGTTCCGTTTTTACCCTTTGGGTACGGCACCCTAAAATTTTTGAAGTGTTGAAATCGGCACACTTGAAAATGCATTAAATATCGCAGACTTTAAGCAATTATGATGAAGTGGCTGCGATATTTACACTTGGTTACAATAAAACTGGTAATTTCGACATAAAACAATCGCCGTTTGTTTCATAGTCCGCCTTGTCCACAGAAAACGATGTACGGTGCGAACGTGATCATCTTCGAGGGGATACTGGCGTTCTATAACGCAGAGGTGAATAAGATGCTGGACATGAAAGTGTTTGTCGACACTGACGCCGACATACGACTCGCCAGGAGACTTCGGAGGTAAACAACACACTCAAACTCAACTGCCATGCAGGCATAACTTACTTAGATGGGGTAGTCCAATGACCCACAATGCGGCGAAACGCTAACGCTGTTAACGTCACTGAATTCTGGTGGCAATACATTAAATTTGCAAAAATAATAATAATTTAGAATCATCCGTACGACTAAAAAGAACTCGAGAAGCGCGTGGACAGCTGGTTGCCTGCTAGCTGTTCGCGCGTGGACAGCTGGTTGCCTGCTAGCTGTTCGCGCGTGGACAGCTGGTTGCCTGCTAGCTGTTCGCGCGTGGACAGCTGGTTGCCTGCTAGCTGTTCGCGCGTGGACAGCTGGTTGCCGGCTAGCTGTTCGCGCGTGGACAGCTGGTTGCCTGCTAGCTGTTCGCGCGTGGATAGCTGGTTGCCTGCTAGCTGTTCCCGCGTGGACAGCTGGTTGCCTGCTAGCTGTCAGTGCGTGGACAGCTAGTTGCCTGCTAGCTGTCCGCTCGTAGACAGCTGGTTGCCTGCTAGCTGTCGGCGCGTGGACAGCTGGTTGCCTGCTAGCTGTCCGCTCGTAGACAGCTGGTTGCCTGCTAGCTGTCGGCGCGTGGACAGCTGGTTGCCTGCTAGCTGTCCGCTCGTAGACAGCTGATTGCCTGCTAGCTGTCGGCGCGTGGACAGCTGGTTGCCTGCTAGCTGTCCGCTCGTAGACAGCTGGTTGCCTGCTAGCTGTCGGCGCGTGGACAGCTGGTTGCCTGCTAGCTGTCCGCTCGTAGACAGCTGATTGCCTGCTAGCTGTCGGCGCGTGGACAGCTGGTTGCCTGCTAGCTGTTCGCGCGTGGACAGCTGGTTGCCTGCAAGCTGTTCGCGCGTGGACAGGTGGTTGCCTGCTAGCTATCGGCGCGTGAACAGTTGGTTGCCTGCTAGCTGTCTGCTCGTGGACAGCTGTTTGCCTGCTAGCTGTTCGCGCGTGGACAGCTGGTTGCCTGCTAGCTGTCGGCGCGTGAACAGCTAGTTGCCTGCTAGCTGTCGGCGCGTGGACAGGTTGCCTGCTAGCTGTCTGCTCGTGGACAGCTGGTTGCCTGCTAGCTGTCGGTGCGTAGACAGCTGGTTGCCCGCTAGCTGTCAGTTCGTGGACAGCTGATTGCCCGCTAGCTGTCGGCTCGTGGACAGCTGGTTGCCTGCTAGCTGCCGGCGCGTGGACAGCTGGTTGCCCGCTAGCTGTCAGCTCGTGGACAGCTGATTGCCCGCTAGCTGTCGGCTCGTGGACAGCTGGTTGCCTGCTAGCTGCCGGCGCGTGGACAGCTGGTTGCCCGCTAGCTGTCAGCTCGTGGACAGCTGATTGCCCGCTAGCTGTCGGCTCGTGGACAGCTGGTTGCCTGCTAGCTGTCGGTGCGTGGACAGCTGGTTGCCCGCTAGCTGTCAGCTCGTGGACAGCTGATTGCCCGCTAGCTGTCGGCTCGTGGACAGCTGGTTGCCTGCTAGCTGCCGGCGCGTGGACAGCGAACAGTCATCTCCGTTTGTCCGCTCCAACACCGCGTGTGTTGGAGCGGACTCATGTAAATGAGCTACGACCTTTAATCCAACAGTCGTATCATAGAATATGACTTATGTGTGACTTCAAAATTCTTGATTTAATGTCGTCACACTAATTCAAATTGTATCATATGCGATTTGTATTAATCCATCATCATATCAGCCGAAAGACGTCCACTGCTGGATATAGGCCTGCCACAAGCGGCATCGGTCCTAGTGGACCCCGTAAATTTTGCTGACAACTCTTTTTTAAGGCGCGCATGGAATATCGGACGGCGAGCTACCCATTACTTGCCGTCCGCAAGCCCGCGCCACAGATAATATAATACTAGCATACAGATGCCTCATCCCATACAAAGAAACCGTGCCGACGTCACTAGCGTTGTTCATCTGATTATACCGATTATTTTTTTGTAAATCGATCGCGTTCGGTTCCGTTCCACGGTGATAGATAGATCACCATCTATGTCCGTGGAACGGAACGGATCGAAACCGAACGTGATACATGTACAAAAAATAATCGGTATAATCAGTACAGTACGTCGGCATGGTTTCTTTGTATGGTATGAGACACCACTGCCCGCGCCTACGGGGGCCGGTAATCGCCTTGCGACTCCCGACGCCCGGGGCGCCTCCTGCGGTGGCTAGGGGCGTGAGGGCGTCTCTCTCACGCGTTCCGCCTCCTCCTTTGTGAGCATAATACTGCTTCGCAGAAGGAGGAGACAGCTTCCCATGTCCTCTCACTCCGGACAATGGCCTGGACCAGGGCCGGACGCAGAGAGGTCGCCACCGCCGATCGCAGATCAGATCATCTCCACCGTGTCCTGCGGGCGGTCCACACAATGGTCACACCCAAGCGTTTCCTCCCGACTTATCCTGAATAGGAACCTCCCGAAACAGCCGTTTCCGGTGAGGACCTCCGTCAGCCAGAAGGTGAGAACGCCGTGACGCCTCTCAAGCCACTTCTCAAAGAGGGGCTTTACCGCCGCAACTGTGGCTCGCCCAACCTAGTGGGACGCCTACCAACAAATCGTCTTCCGGTTTGCGGTAGCCACTCTAGAACTTTTCTGCCCCATCGGCCATCCGTTCTGCGAGCAATATGTGCCCTGCCCACTGCCACTTAAGTTTGACAATTCTTCGGGCTATGTCGGTAACCTTGGTTCTCTTACGGATGTCTTAATTTCTGACTCGAACACTCAAGGACACTCCGATCATCTAACTCTCCATTGCCCTTTTGGGTGACTTTAAGCCTTCTGATGAGGCCCATTGTAAGCGACCACGTCTTAGAACCATATGTCGTCACTGGCAACACACACTGGTCATAGACTTTCGTCTTGAGACACTGTGGTAATTTGGACGAGAAGATACCGCGCAATTTCTCGAACGTTGCCCAGCCTTTGAATTTGTATTAATCTAATATATAAAAATAAGTCGGGTTTTCCTCCTTGACGCTATAACTCGAGAACGGACGAACCGATTTCCATGGTTTTGCATTCGTTGGAAAGGTCTCGGGCTCCGTGAGGTTTATAGGTAGGGTATGGTAGTGTAGGGTAGGGTAGTGTAGTGTAGGATCGGGTAGGGTAGGGTAGATAAATGTTTGGTCTTTTTATGGCAAAACAAAGTTTGCCGGGTCAGCTAGTATTATATAATTATCATAGTGTTGTATTAATTTAATAGTAGCCATATTGGCTGCTTGCCAAAGTTAGTAAGCATTACCGGGATACTTTATACTCGTAGATGCAGGTGTATAGCCAACAAATAATTTTATAACATCTATGTTTCCTTGCAATTTTCAATATACCTGATTGTCAGCTATAGTGATTAAAATAAACGGTTTGTAAAAATATGTGCTTAAAAATACCCAGAAGTGCTATTTCAATTATTAATCGTGCGTCTTCTTGAAAACTTTTCAATCTTCATAGTTACTTTCTGCAAAAAAAAACAGGGCCCTTTCCATTATAGGACTGCAAGATGTACGGCAATGCGCCATACGCACTTACCGTTTTGGGAATACTTTCATTGTGCGTTCTTCAGCTAAGGAGTGGGCTTTTCTGCTGCCGTCTGTGTTACCTGAAAGCAACAATCTAGCATTAAGTAAAGAGCGAATAATTTCTTCTTGGCATGCGTGCTTCACCGTTGACCATATCATCGCTTATTATCAGGTGTGATAGTGGTCAAACGCAAACCTATATATCATTTAATAATTATGAAAAAAACATTGTTTTTTTTTTCGCTAAAAAGAGCCAATTCCACCCGGCTCTTTCTTTCCGGGCCCGATATCGGCTTCTTGGCGTTACGTTAACATCGACCCTCAATTTTGGTCCATCCATTAAGGGAAGAGTTCAGTTGGGTGCCAAAATAGTTGGGATCCTTACAAAGGTGAGACGTTACTACACGCCAGAACAGTTGCTCAACTTTTATCAAGCGCGAGCTCGATCATGCATGGAGTACTGCTCTCATCTCTCTCATATCTGAGTACCAGCTGGATGCACTTGAGTCGATCGAAAAACGGGCCAAGAGGCTGAGATACTGATCGAGTCTAGGCTCCAGAGCTTTGAACATCGGCGCCGAGTTGCCAGCCTGTCGGTTTTTATCGGTTACATTTCGAGGAGTGTGCCATGGAATTGCATGAACTAATTCCTTCTTGCTGGCACCATCATCGGACTACAAGACAAACGGCAATGCACCATCGGTACATAGTGGATATCCCACCCATACGCGCCAAACGTTTTGGAAATACTTCTCTTATGCGTACAGCAAAAGAGTGGAATTCCCTGCTCGAGTCTGTATTTCCTGATGGCTACAACTTGGGAGTCAAGTTAAAGTGACTAGGATTCTTCTAGACCAACATGCGTCATCGTCGAGCACACCATCGCTTGCGAGAATTGCTTTCTCTTTAGAGAGGAATTTATCCGGAAATCCATCATGCGGTGCCGTTCTACACAATGTTTACCTATCTGGGTCCGACTCTACAGCCTTGAATTCATAAGCTGTGGCCGTTTCTTTGGGTCTGGAGCTATGTAGAGCTAAATCTTTGGCAAATTCGAGACCATTGCAATAACTCCTTCATTTCTTATCCACAGAGACATAGTACAACGCGGCCGTGACTTGGAGGGTGTGCTCAAACAGTACATGACACACGTGAAGCCTGCCTACCAGAGCTACATCGCGCCCTGCATGGCACACGCCGACATCATAGTGCCGCGAGGAGGAGAGAACAAAGTGGCCATCCACCTCATAGTGCAACACGTGCACAAGCAGCTGCAGCTGGTGAGTTACTGCAACACGACACTGTAACAGTACATGACACACGTGAAGCCTGCCTACCAGAGCTACATCGCGCCCTGCATGGCACACGCCGACATCATAGTGCCGCGAGGAGGAGAGAACAAAGTGGCCATCCACCTCATAGTGCAACACGTGCACAAGCAGCTGCAGCTGGTGAGTTACTGCAACACGACACTGTAACAGTACATGACACACGTGAAGCCTGCCTACCAGAGCTACATCGCGCCCTGCATGGCACACGCCGACATCATAGTGCCGCGAGGAGGAGAGAACAAAGTGGCCATCCACCTCATAGTGCAACACGTGCACAAGCAGCTGCAGCTGGTGAGTTACTGCAACACGACACTGTAACAGTACATGACACACGTGAAGCCTGCCTACCAGAGCTACATCGCGCCCTGCATGGCACACGCCGACATCATAGTGCCGCGAGGAGGAGAGAACAAAGTGGCCATCCACCTCATAGTGCAACACGTGCACAAGCAGCTGCAGCTGGTGAGTTACTGCAACACGACACTGTAACAGTACATGACACACGTGAAGCCTGCCTACCAGAGCTACATCGCGCCCTGCATGGCACACGCCGACATCATAGTGCCGCGAGGAGGAGAGAACAAAGTGGCCATCCACCTCATAGTGCAACACGTGCACAAGCAGCTGCAGCTGGTGAGTTACAGCAACACGACACTGTAACAGTACATGACACACGTGAAGCCTGCCTACCAGAACTTCTAACTACCCTTTAAACCGCCAAAAATCTACGATTTTAATATATTACTGCAACACGATACAGCAACTATGTTTAGGATGTCGTGCGTCAAGTTGTGGCCACACAGCCACTAAATGTTTGAGAGATAAAGTGGTACTAAAGTTAAAACCGGTCATGTATACCCTTATTTATAGGTCTAAAACGATTTGTTTTGTTACAGCGCGGTTTCAAAGTACGTGAAAAGCTTGCGATCGCCCACATCGGACAGCCCGTGCCAGACTCACTCTTCGTACTTAAAGAAACTCCTCAGGTAAGTCACTTATAAATTTTATTTATCTTATCTTAGGAACAAGATTGACCCTTGAAAGATTTAACATTGATTTATTTATTTATTTTAGTACATGGAGGAGTTACAGCCAATAAATATAGATAAAAAGAATACCATAGTCAACAGAAACCTTTAAAAATATTATTGTAAACAAGTAAAATTTCACAATTTAAAAAACCCCCGACACATTTATCTTGCGAAAACACCCCGATTCAAACAGTAAAATCCCCATAACTTTTGAACGGCTGAACCGATTTTATTCAAACATAGCTAAGAACACTCTCGACAAAATTGCTTTTCAAACAAAAAAAAACTAAATCGAAATCGGTTCATCCGTTTAGCCGCTATGATGCCACAGATAGACACACAGATACACAGCAACACACGTGAAACTTATAACACCCCTCTTTTTCCGGCGGGGGTTAAAAATAATATCCATAACACAATCAAATCTTTAAAAAACGGATTGTTTTTTAAACAATATACTTAGAAATATCATCATCATCATCAACCATTTAATTTTCCCACTGCTGGGACACAAGCCTCCTCTCTGTAAGAGGAAATGGGCCGTAAACCAGCACGCGGGCCCAGTGCGGGCTGATGGATATCACATGTCTTCGAATGTTTGCTTCTAGGACATACCGGTTTCCTCACGATGTTTTCCTTTACCGTTTTGAGAGCAGTGGTGATGAACTAATTTACACAAAGTAAAGTGCCTGTCTGGGTTCAAACTTGCGACATGCAGCTTGTAAGGTGCGGTCGCTACCACTGGGCAACTACTGTTCTCCAGTCAGAAATAGATAAATGGTATTAAAACAAGTGCTAGTCGGACTCGCCCACGAAGGGTTTCGTACCATTACGGCAAAAAAATCACGTTTGTTGTATGGGAGCTCCACTTAAATATTTATTTTATTCTATTTTTAGAATTTTTTGTTATAGCGGCAACAGAAATACATCATCTGTGAAAATTTCAACTGCCTAGCTATCACGGTTCATGAGATACAGCCTGGTGACAGACAGACAGACACACGGACCGCGGAGTCTTAGTAATAGGGTCACGTTTTTACCCTTTGAGTACGGAACCCTAAAAAGAAACATTTGAATTGAGAACCTCCTCCTTTTAGGGCAGTCGGTTAAAAAACAATGGTGAACACATTATTGACTAGTAAATGTATTCTTAGAAAACGAGCTCACAGAAATATTTCAATTCATGTAGATGGTGACGTAATCACAGACACTCATAATTTCCCGTGTGGACATTTAGGAAATCACATGTTGAACTATAGTGGCTCCTTCGCGGTTAATTTCACTTGACATCAGAATCTCAGATACTTTATTACATTCCATGTTACTTACGTTTAGTGATGTGCCGTTTCAACTTTTCCATTACCAGTATTTTACCATACGGAAATATTCCTATTAAGTTTTTATTATTACCGGTAATATTCCCTAACGTTGGTAATATTGTTTAATCTCGTAATGTTGTCCATCCAAAATCGTTAAAGCGTAAGCTCGTCGAAATGTGTATCCTGCGTATCCTAACCTATGGCGCTCAGACTTGGTCTTTGACTGAGGCTCAGAAGTCCAAACTTAAGGTTTGCCAAAGAGCGATGGAGCGTAGCATTCTGCAAATTAAATTGACCGACCGGATCCGCAATACAGTTATACGCTCCAAGACAGGCATCGCTGATGTTGGGGACAAGTCCGCGAGGCTGAAGTGGGATTGGGCGGGTCACATTTGCAGGATGCAGACGGACAGATGGGCCAGGATCGCCACGCAGTGGGTACCTGGAGACGGACGTCGTAACCGAGGCAGGCCTAAAAAACGCTGGCGTGACGATCTGGTTTCGTTCTTGACGGATTGGCCGGAGTAGACAGGAGACAAAGCAGCCTGGAAAGATGTGGGGGAGGCATTTGCCCAGCAGTGGGACAGAGTAGGCCGAATAAAAAAAAATCGTCTTGTTGATTTGTATTTGTAATATTTGTTTAAAACGCCCACGCGCAACTGTTGGTAGCTCGCTTTTCGCACTTAAAAATGTATTATAATGTTGGTTGCATTTAAACTAGAAGTGGCAGAAGTCTATTCGGATCACTCATAAAATTTAAGATAAATTATATTTTTTCTATGTTACCCTATAAATCACTAGTTTTTTAGAATGTTACTGGGAACGTTACTGATAAAATACTCGACTGGTGTAAATTACTGATAACGGCGCATCACTACTTATGTTACACTTACTACAGCTTTGATTCGTAATTCGATTCTTGACAGAACATCTGTACTAATGAGGACCAAAATACATTTTGATTGCGATATAATTTGCCACATCGTGAGTTTCGTCATGCATTTTTTTAGGCATGTCCAAGAACCAAAAATTTGATGACATGTGACATCCATCAACCCGCACTGGGCCCACAGCGATCCATCAAATCAATCAATCAAGTCATCGATCAATTTAATGGTCCCAGCAGTGGGAACATTAAATTGATGATGATGATGATAATTTAAACTTTGGCTTGAATGATAATCTGTATTTCCGTTACTCAATAAGTAAACAATATTCTATATTTAAACTACAATATTTTACCCCATCTGCCCACGAGACATTGGACTATTTTACTGGGTCTGAAAGGTTATACACAAGTCATTATTTACTCAACGTTTCTCCAGGTACAAGGTCTTCACACATTTATCCGTAATAAGGACACTCCCCGGGATGAATTCATCTTCTACTCCAAGAGACTGATGCGGCTGGTCATAGAGTTCGCGCTGTCTCTGCTGCCTTACTCCGACCACATCGTGGACACGCCGCAGGGGTTCGGCTATAAAGGTAAGAATTGATTAGTGTTAGAAAACTGAGAAATCCTTAGCTAGACTTAATTTCGCTTACACCATGACCAACCTAAAAGTTAAAATTTTCCCTTTTGCTTGAACAATAACACCATATTCCAATAAAGCGGTTTTTATTTCTCTACCAAAACTTAGGTCTCCACAGAAAGGCCAACGTTAAAAAACGTTGTAATCCGGACTATTACAAAAGAATACATCCATTCTTCATATCTTTGATCATTCTCTCCATTCTCCATGATCAAGAATCAACCAAATCAAAATAACCCTTAATTCTCTCACTTGAAGGTCGTAAATGCGACGTGGAGAAGATCTGCGGCGTGTCGATCCTGCGCGCCGGGGAGACCATGGAGCAGGCTGTGTGCGACATCTGCAAGGACATCCGCATCGGAAAGATCCTCATACAGACCAACCAGCAGACTGATGAGCCAGAGGTAAGCTACCAAACAGATTTTGGATATGCAAGTCGTTATCGGGTTCCGTGATGACAGATGATGAAATTTCTGTAGTGTTAGTTTTCGACGTCTGCTGTCCAAATGGTTCCAGAAACAGGGTCTTAGTAAATGAAATGAAATAGTGATTATGATTGTGTTTTCCACTGATAATATAATGTTAAATGCACCATTGACACTGCTATTAAAGTTACACTAGTCGATCATTCTTCCATACAAACGTAGTCTGGCGATTACTCCACTGTTTGACGATGTACGTTCAAAATAATAAATGATATCAATTTGTCTCATCATTATCTGGCCTTGTATGAAAAAAAAAAATATTGAAAGTTATGAGAGTCGAAAGTTCCATATTACAGCACTAATTTTAACGCATCTTTGGGCGGAAATAAATACCATAAGAAGGAAAATTGCAAAACGGCCTCCATACAGGGATAGATTAGTAATTCAACAATGCAAATAATATTAATAATAATAATATAATAATAATAAAATTCTTTATTTCTCCTCACAATGACAAACTTATTCTAAGTTTTACATATTATATGTCTAATTAGCAATGTGAGGAGCTGGTGTCTGAGTTAGGCATAAAATGCCTGTATTACAAATCACCAGGTCCCCACCCCACGGAAGGACAGATACATTTTATTAAAAAAATATGGTATTACAATCCAAAGTTATAGATAAGGAGATTCAAGACTAAAAATTTAAAACATTTTGACGGTAGAAGCAATAAAAACGAAGTTATAAACAAAAAGTTAAGCAGAGCGCCTGTATGTGTGTGTCTAAGAGAGTGTATAATGTTAGTGTCTATGTGATGTCACTTTGTAGTGTTGAGTTGGTTGAATGTCAGGTGTAGTGTGCCGATGTGTGCGTGTGAGGATTTGGGTGTAAGTTATAAACTTATATCATACTAATTTAGTTTGAATTAAGTAGACTTTCTGTCAAACTATAATCCAAATTTTGCAACCAGTTAGATACCAAAGACTTACATTTGGTTTTTGGTAAAGGATATATATTTAAGGCACGGTTTAACTTATTGTATAAGTTTGAACCCTGGTAGCAGAAAAACCGATGTGCAAACTTAGTTTTGAATGACGATGCAGAGCAGACTACATGTTTACGACGTTTGTTTCTGATTGTTTCCGGTTCAAAAGTTGTTAGCGAATGTTGTCTCATACCCGTTTTTAGGATGAAAAGCTGTCTCACAGTAAGTACCTTCCATTTTGAGTAGAGATCAGTTGTTGGGTGATAAAAAGGTAGAAACAAGCTTACCTTTAGGAGTGCTCTTTGTGCTCTTTCGACTTTTAGGAAATGAGTTTTACATGTGCCACCCCATGTGGTGATACAGTATTCAAGCTGGGATTGGCAGAGAGCATAGTAGACCGATTTTATAATAGATTTTGATGCAGTATTTCTTAAGGCTTTAAATATAACTATTAGTCTACGTACTCTCGCAGATAGAAGGTTAATATGATCATGAAATTTAAGATTTCTGTCAATAATTATGCCTAAATACTTGGTGGATTCAGAATTTTTAAGTTTAGGACACTGACAATTAGTGTCATTTGCATTTGTGCACGAATGGGAGATAATGCTTAAAGAAGAAGCCGGTTTGTCATTGGTTTTAATGGAAAATGTTATGTAGGTCGTTTTATCTACATTTAGCGTAAGTAAATTCCTATTTAACCATTTGGTCACAGTGTCTATGCCTATCTGAGCCTTGGCAAAAACTTCATGCCAGGAGTTACCACTGAAAAGTAAGTTAAAAGTAATATTATTTTGAAAATATACATGTAGTCGTTTTTTCTTGATATCTAGACTCCCACAGGTCTGTTTATAAAATATCGCGCGTCTTTTTCGTCTTAAATCATCATTAATTTCGATATAAATTTGCAAAAGTGCTAATTCGTACGCGAACTAGCTACTTACTGCTCATCACAGCATCTATCTCTTTCGCACGTGGTGTCGGATGAGATAGCATGCATTTTAACCTCGCGCACAAAATAGTTCGTGCCGTCGACTACTGGGACCTTAATGTTCTCACCTACTGGGCAACAAAATGATCATACAGAATTGACTCGAACACTAAAAAATTTTTTTTTCTACCTTCTAGCTTTACTACCTCCGTCTCCCTAAAGACATCAAGGACTACCGTGTGATCCTGATGGACGCCACAGTAGCCACGGGAGCCGCCGCCATCATGGCCATCCGCGTGTTGCTGGACCACGACGTGCCCGAGGAGAACATCTCCCTCGTGTCGCTGCTCATGGCGGAGATCGGCGTGCACTCTATCGCATATGCTTTTCCTCAGGTATGACGTAAACCTTAGGTCTTTGGCAAATAACCGCTAAGATCTCGTCTTTTGACGAATAACAGATAAGATCCCGTCTTTTGACGAATAACAGATAAGATCCTATTTTTTGACAAATTAGAGATAAGATCCCGTCTTTTGACGCATAACAGCTATGATCCCGTCTTTTGGTGACTAACAACAAAGATCCCGTCTTTTGGTGACTAACAACAAAGATCCCGTCTTTTGACGCATAATAGCTATGATCCCGTCTTTTGGTGACTAACAGCTAAGAGCCCGTGTTTTGACGAGTAACAGCTAAAATCCTGTCTTTTGACGAATAATATCTAAGGTCCCGTCTTTTGACGAATAACAGCTAAGAGCCCGTGTTTTGACGAATAACAGCTAAGAGCCCGTCTTTTACATCATCATCATTTTTCCCCATTACCAAACCTCCTTCCAACTGTGTTGGTTTCGGCGTCCAGTGAAACCGGCTAAACACCAGTTATTTTTTACACGAAACGACTGCCTATCTGACCTCTGTTACTGGGTAACACGATACTCAGTAAGAGTGGTTGTCAGACTTTCAAAAATCTACCTTTTACGACTTTAAATATCCACAAATAGTATATTTTCGAGGCACTCAGTAATCCACATTACACTAATATCCTTTGTCCACAGGTAAAAATAGTGACGTCAGCATTAGACCCGGAGATCAACGAGAAGTTCTACGTGCTACCAGGTATCGGTAACTTTGGCGATCGCTACTTCGGCACCGAGCCCACGGACGAAGAGTGAGGTCGGGTCGACTTGCTTGTATGTGGACTATGCAGTGTATTTGCACTGCGCGTAGGTCCGACGTAACGCGTTGGTGATTCGCATAGACGGAAACGCTACGTAGCGTAGATGCTGCGTAGACATTGCGTAGATGCTGCGTAGACATTGCGTAGCGTAACGTAAACGCTGCACAGGCGTAGGTTTTTTGGTTATACGTCAATATGACGTAGTTGTATGTCGTTTTGACGCAATTTTACATCGCTTTGACGTAATTGTATGTCGTTTTTGTGAAGCGTGTACGTTGGAGTGACGCCAGATGCGGAGGCACCCTAAGAGTTAATTTGTCTGAGCTTATGATGGCAGGTAAATATTTATTTTGTTTGACTGTTGGGTCTGTGGTACCAGTTTCATTGTCCTATTGAAAGTCAGAAAGAAAAAAATATATATTTGCGAGTACAAATATTGCAGAAGTATATGAGAAGCGTAGGTTGGACGGTGGGTCTTGTGAGAACTAGACGAATATTTTTGAATATTTTTATGATTCATAGATATTCGATCCAAGCTTGGAATCGATGGTCATGCGACCACTGACTTCAGTTTTGTTCTTTGTTTTAAGATAACTTTGAAACTATTGCGTAATTGGCTGGTACCACTTGGGACTCCTATTTGCCCCACAAAGTAAAAATAATTCACTTGAGTGGAAACCTATTTATAAAAATATTGTTGAGACATATTAAAGACGATTAACATCTCAGGCATAAAGGGGCTTCTTAAACTTGCTAAATTTGTTTAATACACAAAAATTTGTATAAAAAATATAATAAAATTCGTCAAAAATATTAAATAATACACAGAGTTGTTAACAAATGGAGATTGTAGGTACCCTTTCAGGGGCACACCCAGCGCAATTTGTGATTGTACATTTATTTTATTATTTATCCCCTTTTACTTTGCTATTGTTGCTATCGTCAATGTCTTAACCCATACAAAGAAACCGTGCTTACTATACTGATTATTCTGATTATTTTTTGTACATCGATCGCGTTCGGTTCCGTTCCACAGATATAGATGGTGATCTGTCTATCGCTTTGGAACGGAACTTCGGTTTCGTTCCAGCGATCGATTTACAAAAAACAATTGGTATAATCAGATGAAAAACGCTAGTTACGTCGGCACGGTTTCTTTGTATGGGATGAGGCATCTGTATGCTAGTAGGTATTATATTATCTGTGCTATCGCGTAGTGTCTTTTCTATATCTAATATACTCAAAATAAAACTCTTTACAAAGCGCGGGCAAAAATTACCGTCAGTTGTTGGATCCCTGTTTGTTTAACACGTCATACAAAATCATTTTGATTGGTCGCCTCAACTTAAATCTTGTCTATGCCCGTCTCCATTTGTTAACTTATCTGTGGTAAGGTGGTAACTAATACCAGTGTATATTGTCGTGGACTGGCCCTGTATTTATTTAATAACTAGCTGACCCAGCAAACTTTGTTTTGCCATAAAAAGACCAAACATTTATCTACCCTACCTACCCGACCCTACACTACCCTACCCTACCCGACCCTACACTACCCTACCCTACCCTACACTACCCTACCCTACCCTACCCTACACTACCCTACCCGACCCTGCACTACCCTACCCTACCCTACCCTACCCTACACTACCCTACCCTACTCTACCCTACACTACCCTACCCTACCCTACCCTAACCTACCCGACCCTACACTACCCTACGCTACCCTACACTACCCTACGCTACCCTACACTACCCTACCCTACACTACCCTACCCTACCCGACCCTACACTACCCTACACTACCCTACCCTACACTACCCTACCCTACACTACACTACCCTACACTACACTACACTACCCTACACTACCCTACACTACCCTACCCTACCCTACCCTACCCTACCCTACCCTATGTCCTTCTCCTGGTTCTAAGCTACCTCCCTGCCAATTTTCAGCTAAATCGATTCAGCCGTTCTTGAGTTATAAGTGAAGTAACTAACACGACTTTCTTTTATATATATAGATTGTAATGTTTACATAAGTGAGGCATTTTGCTATGGAAGTTGAGGCAAAGTTTTTAGTCCCTCGACTGTATGCCCGTCCAATAGGTAGGACTATAGCGAACACACCACCACCACTACACACACACACACACACCATCACACACTAACATCTAAAAAAAATAAAATACGAGAAGTATTTTCATGTATGACAACAAAGCAAAATGCAAATAATTACGCACACACTCTCACAAGTGCTTACGTAAACGCACATTCCTGTAAATACGCACACATACATAAGTGTTTTAAGCGAATCAACTATACTCAACTCAGGATAAAATAACAGAAAAATAACGAACGTTATAACGTAATATCGTTGAAACAACTGTATTTTTGTATCGAAAACGTTAATAATAACAGAAAAATAATGATCGTTATAACGTAATATCGTTGAAACAACTGTATTTTTGTATCGAAAACGTTAATAGATAGCTTTGCTTTGCATTTGTGGTAAAATATTAAATCCTATTATATGCTTATGTGGAAATAACGTAAGAAACGTAACGTAATCTATCTGTATCAACAATAAAAATAAAGTAACTTTTATTTAGCCGTTAAACCTTATTTAATGCTAAAATTTGACAAGTTTTTCGGCTAAGGTAGACTTTCACAAAAACTCAACTTAGACATTCTTATTTCAGAAATCGGTATTGTTATCCTGAATTTTGTATAGAACTTTCGACATACCACGACGTAAATAACATTCTTGTATAACTTAGTACCAGTAGCTTCATACACGGAGGAACTAAATACGTAAAATAAGCGGTTCTATCACTTCTAGTCTATACTAACGTACAAGATCTCCAACATATAGTAACGTAACTCAACGTAAAATATGCTATTTTGGACATGGGTTTCCTGTAAAAATATAATATTTATTTATATCCATAAGTATTTGACCTTGGGATCTTCAAGTCAAGAGTGAATAGGTTACTTCTTGGCAAGCATGCTTCACCGTCGACCACATCATCGCTTAGCATCAGGTGAAATTGTGTTCAAAGGCCAGATGCTCGTTGCCAAATCAGACGCCCCGATGCTGAAGAGTGTCTTCTGAGTATGCGAAACAACATCGCTTGAAGATGAATGCTAAGTCCAGTCCATAAGATTCACTTTAGCTACTTAACTCTAAGTTTTTTTTTTTTTTTTTTATAAAAACGTTGCCCCCCACTAGGAATTTCTTCCTGTATTGTGGGTGCGTTTACAAACATATAAACTCACATACACAACACCCAGAGCCGGAACAACTATCTGTAGGTCATACAAATTTTTGTTCCGTGCGGGTATCGAACCCGCGACACGCAGCGCAGCAGTCAATCGCTCAACCACTGCGCCAACCGTGCGCCCAATGTGATTATGCAAGCCCAGTAAATTAATCGTATTATAAACTCTCTATTTTATTCGGTTGCTAAAACATAGCACAATCCATGTCCAACATATGAAAACGTATTACTTATTTAATATTTATTAAAAAGGCACGTGTCTGTAAGCACTAAACACGGCTGAGCCTCGGCAAGCTAAAGTCACAAAATATCGCGTAGCCAAAGAATAGTTCCTAGATTGAACTAAAATGTAGGCAGTACTTAATCAAATTGTCAGTAATGTGGCTTTTGGGGACATTCAACTGTCTATAATGCTATACATATATACTAACAAGCAACAACAATAACATCTTTACCGCCAAACTGAGAGTAAGGCCTGTATTCCAGATGCTCATGCTCGAATCAAACTCGAAATTGGAAGTTGAGTTTGGTTGCCAATTAAGAGGAAACGGGGGCAGAGAGCGTCGACTGAATTTCCTAAGTAAAAAGTCATAATTCGAGGTTTGGCTCTCGCCTATTTTCTCCTCCGATATTGGACCAATTTAAAAGATACTCCATAAACTGAAAATAAAAAATATATTCTATGCCCTTATGTTTTCCTTTTTGATGATACATTATATTTAGAAGCACTAGAACCCTCAAAAAATGCTCAAAATTGCGCTGTCAACAGAAGCTTAGTGTACAAATTTGACATATATAAATGAAAAAAGGAAAACGTAGGGGCATAGTATATATCCTTCTTTACCAGTTCATGAAATATCTTTTAAATTGGTCCAATATTGGAGGAGGAAATAGACGAGAGCCAAACCTCGAATTATGACTTTTACTAAGGAATTTCTCTCGGCGCTCTCTGCCCATATTTCCTCTTAACTGCCAACCAATCACAACTCTCGAGTTTGGCATGTGATTCTTTAGCTTGACATAATATGTGTACACAATAGAGCAAGATCTCAGACGCCATTGAATTATTTCTACTCAAAATGTGTGTGGGAATTGAATGAAAATGAAAGTCCAAATTAGCAAGTACGAGTACGTTCCAAGTACATGCTAACACTACTCAATTCCACTGATTTTGTTTTAAAAGAGAACGGCAACGTTTGGGACGACTAGGATCTTGGACTTGAGCACGTTAATGTCAAAAAAACAAGTGAACCAATTACAACTGTCCATTTCCAGTTTGAGTTGAGTTGAGCATCTGGAATACCGACCTAACACCATGCATTGTTAGACTTTCAACTCTCGGAGCTGAGCCCAGCGTTGATAATCGAACCGTGCTTTTGCTAGGCGACATCTAGTATTAGTGAAAACTGAATTAAGTGTGGTCAGTCGCATGCACCCAAAAGTCGTTATTATCAATTTGTCTAAAATCACACTTCCATAGTAACTTGCCCAATCGCCTGATATTTAGACTGTAATACTAAATCGAATTATACAGCGTGACAGTGTATATTAGAAAGGGAATTATACAAATATACCAGTTGCAAGTTTGACTGCTAAGGACCTGGATTCGATCCCGAGGTCGGGCAAATTGAGACTTGATGATAAAAGGCTTTTAGAAATTTCTAAGTGTCAGTCTAGCCCAGGGACTCGATTTGTGCTAGGTTAATATAGGACTTGCCACTCCAAAGCTCTGTTAAATCCTGAAAGGATTTGTATCGCGGGATGCGGTACGAAATCCGCTCTCTGATTCTGGCAACTAACTTGTATAGAAGTGTTCAAACTGGCGCGATTAGTCGTGTGTCTCAATTAAAGTGAATCCCACGCGGGATGCGGGATTTGTATCACATCCCGCGTGGGATTAACGTTCCTATGAATTGTCCTATCACATCCCGCGTAGGATTAACTTTCCTATGAATTGTCCTATCACATCCCGCGTGGGATTAACTTTCCTATGAATTGTTCTATCACTGCCCGCGTAGGATTAACTTTCCTATGAATTGTCCTATCACATCCCGCGTGGTATTAACTTACCTATGAATTGGCCTATCACATCCCGCGTAGGATTAACTTTCCTATGAATTGTCCTATCACATCCCGCATAGGATTAAGTTTCCTATGAATTGTCCTTGGGACTATAATATAGCTGGCTTGTATAATTCTTCTTTCTAATAAACAATATAAATGTTATGAAAAATAATACTACTTATAATTTAAATTGTAACTGCTTATGTATCATTATAATGAATTCGTCGATGTAATTTATTATTATAATTCATATTGATGTATAGATTTTTATAATCTGCTTTGTTCGTAATGTTAAAATGTTGTCGTATGAAACACAAATCGCCGCGCACATTTCGACTTTCTCAAATGATTTTAATTTATTGATATATTCAGTTTAGTTATAATTTTTTAAGTCTTTAGTCATCATGCATTTTTGTCTTCTTCTTAGCAATCATAGAATAGATATAGATAGCAGCATAATATATTTTCTCGCAATACACCATAGTATCGTAAAAATATTGATAAGTACAGTAATGCCCAATCTTTGTGGCCAGGCTGAACTTAGGCTTCCCCATGGGCTGCTGTTTTTGTATGAGTTTTGCTAGCGAAGCCATTGCAGCGAACTTCAGACCGGCCAAAAAAATTAGGGAATACTGCAGTGTTAATTTTGCCAATAGCGGCTATTTTTAAACGTCTTTTTATCCCAGCGTGAGGGTATTTTGCAATTTTTTTTAACGGTGAATAATAATGCGAAATATTTTAGTAGATTTTTCTATGAACCTCGCGCCAACGTACTATGTATCAAATTACGTAGCTCCAAAGAGACTTCTTGTCTATAATGTTCAGACTAAGTGTCATTCCTAACTTCATATAATATTATTTACTGCCATTTTCTTTTTTCAGTATTAGGATATTTGCGGTTTTTCTATGCAATATTTATGAAAAACTATTTTATATGTATATATTAGAGAAATTGGCATTTTTTTTTTAGATAGACGACCTCGCCTCGTGAAATGAAATCGATCATGATATTATTTTAGCGTAATTTTAATATTTATTTGACAGTATTCGTGTACTGTGCTTAGTTCTAAGTTTAGTTAGTAAGAGACACTTAATGAATGTGCTTAATTTTTTTTTTATATTGTTGGCAACACCAAGTTTCTAGGTTTTTTAACGTATAGTATTGGTTGTTTTGTCTGAAGAATCGAGCGTTTAACTTGATTTTTATTTATAGTTGTAATTAAATACCTCCTAGTGATTTCTTTAGTAAATAAAACTAGTTGCTGTCGGCTTCTGGTAAACAAATATTTGACTCGAATTTAAACGCTTACAAGGGACACTGTCCATAAACAAAATAAAGTGAAATATACTGATGAATTGCTTCCAAGTTTTCTGACTGTTTGAGCGACTAAAAACTACAAACGAACTTCAATAACATATTTTGTGACAAAACTTGCATACGTAGTCATGATTCAAACAAATTACTTTGCATTTAAGAACATTTTATGTTTCTTTCCATAAAGTTGTTATCGTTCAAATAGTCAAAAAAAAATATATGTCAAAAACAAATATTTACACCATATACATATTGCACAATCATGTGTACAATATATCGTACCTTCGGTAGAACAAGGGCACAATTGTCAAAAATTGCAAAAATTCTAATTAATTCTTGTTAACTATACGCCTAAAAAGGATATAGTATATAGTTTATATCATGCAAAGAAGAAAAACTTCTTCTTTGCATGATATAAACTATATACTATATCCTTTTTAGGCGTATAGTTAACAAGAATTAGAATTTTTGCAATTTTTGACAATTGTGCCCTTGTTCTACCGAAGGTGCGATATACATAATTTGTATCTAGCTATGTATAGATGTAAGTCGGTGTGAATATTATGTGAAAAATACAAAAAAATAAAATACAAGAAATAATCTGAAAATATGATGCAAATAATGAAATAAAACAGATTGAAATAATTTACTTATTTTTTTATTGTAATTTTTGAACCCTTATTTTGACCAAAATTGCTTACAGCAGTAACCTAACATTATAAACTGTCAGTTATTTTACAAGCAGAAAATAAATAACCTGAACTTTATCATGTATAAATACAAGTTGTAAGCGAAAAAAAACTTTTTTTACAAAAAAAATGCTACCGACTTCTAAATAAAAAACGCTACAAAGTGAAGTAGGTAGTATCTTTTTGTAGAAAAGATTTTTTATTTTACACTTTTTAGTTGTACCTAATAGGCAAGTCCTTTAGTAAGGTACCTATAATGCCAGAATAGATTAGCCGAATATCATGAAACTTAAACATAACTAGTGAAATGAGAGGGTACCAAAGCACACATCTTCGTACCCATTTAGAGCGTACTGGCGTGATGTTATGTTATGAAATGGTATAAACAGACATGCGATTGCAGTAATGCTGAGAGATTTACCGTAATTTATTGAAGAGTTCTGATAAAATATCTCTCCCAAGTTCTTCATCAGATCTTCACCAAATTAAAATGGGAACAAACAAAAAAAAAACTTTAAATATCGGTCCACAATTGACGGAGAAATCGGTGAACAAACACAAAAAAAAACAACATAGAAACTCCTCCATTTTGGTAAGTCGGTTAAAAAGGTAATGCTCAGACACTAATAACTTAGATACTAGATCAGCCATCATATATGGTCGCAGGCGTCTAGATGTCTCTGGAACACCACATCCAAGTGTTCGTACTTCGACGAAGGCACTTCACCGTGAGGTTGATTCTTCCTGCAAAATAAATAACTCATTAAACAGAGTTTTCTGTACGGCAAATTCTTCTTCATTTCGTGTGAGGATGTGGCCACACCTACCGGGCAAGCACGGCCTCTGTGATAGTCCTGAGTCACACATTTTAATCACGGTTTTTGTGCCCAAACTGTGATAAAAATGTGTGACTCAAGCCTGTCACAGTAGGCCGTGCTCGCCCGCCATGTGTCAGAGATAATTACGCCGCCTCTGGGAATCCCACAGGCTTCTGACTTGGCTATTTCAGACTTACATTAAACATGGTAAAGGACAAAAGTAGTTGATGATTTCAAAAAAAAAATATGATAAATGATTTTCTTACTTAAAGTATTCTTCACATTCCTCCATCGAGATGTCGCTGCTGATGATTCTGGATCCGAACCCGCTGTAGTATGTTGAATAGCGTTGCTGAAAACCAACATTTATAAGTTTTATTTGAGAGTAGACTTTTTGCACAATTGGCCTATAGCAGCAGCGTCTTTAATTCATGAGAGTAAGGCAGTTTTTTTTTAATTTTTTTACTACATAACTAAGGTCAGTAGTTATAAAGTTTGGAATCCAACTTTGCTGTTTTGTCCCTCTGCGGGGTTAAGGACGCTTTTTCGCTTTTCCATATAATGATCTTTAGCTCAGCGTTTCCTAACCTTGGTCTTTCCACGTACCCCTAGGACCACAATTTCAAGGACCCCTTTTAATAAAAAACCAGCCAAGTGATAGTCAGACTTCGCTCGTTTAGGGTTCCGTACCAAACCGCAAAATCATACATACATAAACTCACGCCTTTTTCCCATGGGGGTAGGCAGAAACTACAGAACGCCACCTGCTACGATCCTTACATACTTCTTTTGCTTCACACACATTCATACATCTAGTCATACACACACGCGGGTTATGGGTACTGCGCACTTGGCCTTTCTGAAGAACATCACTTGATAAGGTCTATGTATGTCTTTCTAGGGCGTCCCCTCCCGGCGTTTCCATTCACGTCTGTCTTGTAAATACCTTTCGTTAGTCGCCTTTCATTCATCCTCTCAACATGGCCAAACCATCTTAACATCAACATCAGCCTTTTAATGTTCCCACTGCTGGGACACAGGCCTCCTCTCTGTGAGAGGGAATGGGCCATAATCCACCACGCGGGCCCAGTGCGTGTTGCTGGATGTCACATGTCATGGAATTTTGTCATGTGATGTTTTCCTTCACCGTTTTGAGAGCAGTGGTGATGAAATAATTTACACAAAGTAAAGCGCCTGCCTGGTTTGGAACTCACGAACCACAACTTGTAAGTCGCGGCCGAAACCACTGGGCCACCACTGCTCATCTTAACATACTCTTTTCAATTTTAGTCACCGCAAAATCAATTTGGTTGTAATAGGAAAAACCGGCCAAGTGCGAGTCGGACTCGCGCACGAAGGGTTCCGTACTTGGTAAATTACGGTTTAAGATTTATGACGTATTAAAAAAAAACTACTTACTAGATCTCGTTCAAACCAATTTTCGTTGGAAGTTTACATGGTAATGTACATTATATTTTTTTTTTTAGTTTTATCTTTTATTTTAGATGTTACAGGGGGGGGGACACGTTTTACCACTTTGGAAGTACAGACACTTCGCGAAAGCTGTTCAGTTTTGTAAAAAATTATATTAGGAATCACATATCATTTTTGAAGACCTATCCATAGATACCCCACACGTATAGGTTTGATGGAAAAAAAAATAGTTTCAATTTCAAGTATGGGAACCCCCAAAATTTATTGTTTTTTTTCTATTGTTTTGTGAAAATCCTAATGCGGTTCACAGAATACAATTTTACTTACCAAGCTTCAACAGATATTTCTTAGAGTTTCGGAAAAAAAGTGGCTGTGACATACGGACGGACAGACATGACGAATCTATAAAGGTTCCGTTTTTTGCCATTTGGCTACGGAACCCTAAAAATGAGGGAATTTAAAAAAAAACATCTTATTTATTAACATATTGGTATTTGCTGGTAAAATATACGTATTAATAAACATTATCACGAGAATTCAAGTTCATAGGTCAATTAGAAGTAAAAATATCTTCGACACAATTTTTTTTTTAAAAGCTGACTTTGGTGGCTTCTCATTCCTTTGTTTTCTATATTTTTTTAAACATAAAATACAGTATTAATCTACTCAACGAGTTCTAATCAACGATAGCCCACTCGATGGAATAGCTCAAAATTTTTATTCACGCTTTTTGCATTATGGGAAAATTTGTATGGCTTTGGGTTAGCAAGAAGAAAATAATAGAAAAAGAGAAATAGATAGGTGAGAAGTTCAAGATGCATAAACAGTGAAAATTTGAAGACTGTAACTCCAACCGTTTGGCGTTTGGCTGTGAAACCGACAGACAAACAGACATGTGACTGACAGCAATAGGGCTCCGTTTGGACCCTAATTCGGGTACGGAACCCTAAAAAAACAGCAGTAAATGGAATGTTACAAGTTACGAGACTTTTGGTGGCATTTATTTATTATAGTTAAATGGTCCATAGATGAGACTGCGGATCCACATACGTATACGGTTCATATGGGTTCGCGGACCACAGGTTAAGAAACATTGCTTTAGCTAATGCGACCCAGTCCTTTTTCGTCTTATACTTCGTTTCTTAGTAAGTCTGACTATGCTTTAATATTTTGCGGTCTCACCTGTAAATGTTTGGATAGAATCTGTTCAGCAATGACGGTACAAGCCAGCCGCAGCGCCTTAGCTAAGGCGTCGATATATTTTACGTAAGTTGTGGTGAGCTCGCGCAGGTCGCTGTCTCGTCGAGGGGTTAGCTTCAGGTTTATACCTCCAGGTGGCGTAGTGCCCTAGGAAAACAAGGGTTTTTAGAGAGAAGGTGGAATATTTTAGGTTTCAACCTACCAGGTTAGTAAATAGTTCATTAATTAACAAATACAGAAAACTTTGCTTTACTTAGTTAAGTTTGGGTCTCCTACGAATATGAACATTACAGTCTTAATAATAAGGTTTATATTCGTATGGAACGCTAAATTTACTTGTTAATGTACGATTTATAAAAAGTGCCCTAACTGAGTCGGTCTCCGGTTTCTAAAATCAAATTCAACACAAAATTAATGTCTTCTGTGATTGGCGGACAGAAAACTAATCTTCTTCATGTTTTTGAAGTCAATTGCGTTATTTTTAATTTGGAAGACTTTCAGAAATTAGGCGTAAAAGGTCAGTCTCAATCAACGGAATATGTTTAGATTTTTGATAGAGCTGTTAAGTTTATTTTTAAATAACACTTCGTCTATACCTGGTCCACGATGCA
The DNA here is from genome assembly GCA_949775005.1 of Orthosia gothica. NCBI lineage: Eukaryota > Metazoa > Arthropoda > Insecta > Lepidoptera > Noctuidae > Orthosia > Orthosia gothica. The sequence continues at coordinate 2,314,408 of OX459069.1, forward strand.
TTTCATCATCAAGGTAAGTGTTCTGCTGTCGTAATGGTCCCAGTCGTTCGTCACCGTCACACCACCGAGCATATTGTATCTGAAAGTTATCATACATTACTCCCCAATCTGTTTGGCCGGGCTGAACGTAGGCTTTATGTTGCACGTTGCTGTTTTTGTATGAGATGTACTACTGCGCAGCCATTGTAGCAAACTTCAGGGCGGCCAACAAAATTGTGTCTTACGGTACATTAATAGGATATAAGTTAATTTGCGCTGGTTGCGAGACGCACGGGACCGGTCAATGCGGCGACGCTTGGTGGACGCCTATGTCCAGTAGTGGACGTCTTTCGGCTGATATGATGATGATGATGATGAAGTTAATTTGCACATAAAGATATCTCTGATTGTCTCTTTGGTATGCCCAACGGTAGGGTGCAGGGAAACTTTCACTGCCAGGTGACTGACGAACAATACATTTTCTATTGTCTCATTGTCTGGCAGCTAAGGTGTTAATAATACCAGCCCATTGCTGCGCAAAAATCTCTTCTATTTTTTTGAGTATTACAACATTTATTAACTGCCAACTGTAACATGTCATAAACAAGCATATAGATAAGACACAAACATTACTCAACACGCTTGCTCAAGGCAGACTTCAGAATAAATAAAATAAAATTAACTCATTATATTTTCTAAACTAAGACCCGACTTAATCTGTGACTTGGCGAAAAATTGCGACTAAATTTGGGAGAAAACAAATCTTAGTAAGGTGCCCTGTGTTTTGAGATATAAATGTGGCCATGCTGGGGAGATGTTCCCCAGATCGGCCACTTATAAACCCTTCAAACTTTTGAACCAGTGACCGACAATTTCTGACATTGGAGGACAAATTTCGACTAATTAGCGACAATTTTTGTTGTGTTATAAAAATTAAAATCCCTGATGGTGGCCATGCCAGTGTGAGTCACACTCCTTTTTTTTTTTTTTTTTTTTTTTTTACTCTTCCAGGAACACTAGCGTGATTTTATATTTGTATATTACTTACACGTTAGCCATATACATATGATGTCCTGGAGTCACAGAAACCTTATAATACCGATCCAAATTATAGTTCTTCAGCAAATACAGACAACTGGTAACATCCCACATATACGTATGTACCAGATCCCGTTCCCGTCTCTCATGGTGTTGCCAGCCTCCATAAAAGCTTCCATTATGGTAGTAATTTTTATTATATGGCATTATTATAAGTTGGCATCTGTAGTTTAATCTGTCTTTGTATTCTGCGGTTAGTTTTAGTAATTTGGCGAATAATTTAATTTCTCGTGCCACGTCTGTTTGGAAGGGAGTGTGGTAACCCTCTCTGTAAGGCCATATTAGGAAGCATTCTGCGTTTAAACGTTGTGATACTTCTAGACATCTTTTTATCTGTGTGGCGGCTTGGACGAATGTGGCTGCGTCGTTACTTGTAAAAGCGCCGTAAACGTATCTGAAATAAACGTTTAAAACACTGAAAACTTGGCGATTCTAATATCTTAGGCTGATATTTGTAAGTTCAAAATTTAGTTTCCAGTTTATGTGGTTTCGGAAAAGCAACTTTAAGGTCATCACTTAAAGTTTATTTTTCACTGTACACAAAATACCCTCTGGCCGCATCGTTGATATTTAAAAAAACTCAATAACAGTTCCGTAGGCAGTACTTCAGTGACAACACTTATTTGATCTTGACTTGCAGTCTACTGTACTAGTTATCCCAAAATCAACTTTCAGAAAATCAGTTACTTATTTGAACAGGCGATTCTCTCAAACAAACCTAGGATGTGAATGCAGATCTGGCGCCAACCACAGCAGCTTGACATGGTACCTCTGCGTCAACTCCTGTATGTACTCCGAGACGTCATCCCAATGGGCCTTGTTCTCCTCCCAGCTGTCGGAATGAGGCACCAGGTCGGAATCGAAGGCCGTCCAGTACTTGACGCCCAGCTTGGCACAAAGCTCGAAAAGGGCCTTTATGTGACGTTTGTGATTGTCTATGGTGTCGGTGTTGTCGTCCCAGGAGCGGCAGTGGGTGGCGCGGCCGTGTGCGTCAGAGCCTGTGGGAATATTACGAGCTTTATTATTAAATTACCAATTTAGCTCATGCGGGAGCGTCTTCCTTAAAAATGGAACGTATATTAAAAATGCAAACGTTACTCCGTCTGTCTGACTGTTACCTTTCCAAATGTCCTGACCTAGGATATAGGGTACCTTTTACACCGGTGTTCACTTGGGTTCGAAATTCACACGTGTGAAGTCACTAGCAGAAGCTAGTAGTAGTAGCAGTACAGTTAACCGCACGTCCATGTAGCAATTTTAATTAGGCAGCGCCTTTATTCCGTAGAAGTAGGTACCTAAGGTACTTTTCGTAATTTAAGTTCAAGATTCAGCGTGTGCATGAAGTTACAGGGCTTTTGTTGGGTTAATTTAACGTGAGTGAGTTTCTTTTCTACTTAGCATATAGTCAATGATGGTCCACCTGCTTATTACCACCCAAACACATTTTCCTCACAATTATTCGACTAACCATTGCTTCTGAAGTCTAGCGCTACGCTATACTTCAGCCAGTCCTCCATAGACCGCGAATGAACGCGCTCCGTGCTGTTGTAGTAGCGGTAACTTGAAGTCTCGGAAGGCGTCGCCATATTATTGTATTCTATCTTGTCTATACCTGGAATAACAGAGTTAGAATAAGCTGTTTAAAGGTCGCATAGAACAAGAACTATACTGCAATTATGCTAAGAGTAAGTTGGGGACATTGATGTATTAAAAAGAGGAAGATACGGGACTGCTCACAGCGCTTGGTCCTACTAATCTAAGTGAATGCCCGTAGCGGGTACTCAGTCGCGCACACGGCACATTGTTGATCACACAGCTAATTAATTTCAGTGTTTTTGTTTTTTTTGCAATAAATACGCACCAAAATGACTTCTTGTGTAGCTAAACAGTGTTTAAATAATACCAGGAAGAAAAATAAGTCACACGGGATCACTTAGCACTCGTAAGTACAGTTAAAAAGGTTAATTTGTTGAAAATTACAATAATATTCAATGTTTGCTTCGCCATATTTGTGAGAGCGAGATAGATATTACAAACATGCGTGAGAGACACGATACGCACATATTGCAATGTCATTTCATTCATAATAGTAAACATTCGGTGATTCGGCCAACATTCGGCGGCTAACGCGATTTCGCTTGCACTACAGCGCCTTCTCATATCTCTGTCCTTGTCTATCGGTAACTGTAGGTTTGGGACTGGTGATGACACTGAACACAGATGTGTAAGTTTCGGTGCATGTAGTCGTGCGCCGAGCCCAGGTTTTCTGAGCGCCATGTTAGCGCGTAACGTATCTTCCTCTTTTTAATACATCAATGGTTGGGGACATAATCTGTGCCTTAAATGCTAGGCCGTCAAAACACAGAAAACTTTGTTGTCATTTTTTACCGATCTCGTAATAAATACAAATAAAGTGGGTGGACCATGGAAGGCCATGCTCCCTCGAAGGCCAATTATTAAAAAGTCGTAGTTATTTCTATGTGATGACAAATTCCTTCTAATCACACTAACACCCATCGAGACCAAGGACACAGACGCGGTGGCAAGTCGCTCGCGCCGCTTTTTTTCAGTGAGATCTGCAGCCTAATTGTGTAAGTGAATTCGGCAAAGGAAACAATCTGTTTCTTTCCCAAAACCCTTCGGCGTCGACTACGTTAAAATTGTAATTCTCGCTTACAGCAACACGTAAGTTTTTAAGTAAATAACCTATTATTTTCTTTACTCCTAATTAATACACATGGATTTGCTGTGGTACTAAAGAAAAAAATATTACTTTATTTCGATTTCAGTTAAAATATCGGGAGTGTTCTTAGGAAAGCCTGTGTTCCTAGTAAGGCCGATCCATTAATCCATACTAATATATTCTTAGTTCCAACGATTGTGTTCAAGTAATGTTCGTTGAGTATTTTATAAGTGAATTATATGCAAAGCATTTAATGTTTATTTTTGAATGAAAGACCTTTTTATGTAGTCTACGTTTAAGCAGATATTTTGATTTTCACCACGTTGGTCTCAAGTTAAAAGACTGATTTATTATATAGGCTTTGTATTTGTATGGAGCTTTGATCCTAGCAAGGCCGTTTGGAAGAGTTTAACAAAACTTAAGTTGAATAAATAGTGATAAAAATGCAATAAAAAAAACTGTTTCTTATGTTACAGTTTTACATAACTGGTTTGTTTCATTTATCCAGTAAATAAACGAATAATAAATGTTTTTTTCGTTATGGTGGCCTTCTATGGTCCACCCAATTTCAATCCCTGTCAAAGACTGACTGATAGTCGGTGCTTGGCTACATACTCGTGGCTATGTCTACATAAAAGTAATACGTTATTTCTTACCTTGAAAATAGTCAACATTATCGGCTCTAGGCTCTCGCACTTTCTGCCTCTTAGTAGTAGGCTGATTGTATGTCGCCATTCTTGATAACCCTAGACGTTAGCTCTAATTATACCTGAAACAGCGATAATCCTGCATACGATCGTTTTGTTCTTCTCCAAAAAACATATAAAATTACAATACATACACGTCAGCAAATTTATTTAATTAAATCCAGTTACAGTTAACAATGTAGTTAAAGTTAAAAAAATATTAAAATATAACAAAAAACACGACTGCTTAAAAAGCACAACTAAAAATACGTAAACAAGAAGAAAATCATGCTGTGCAGTCGGAGGATACATATGCGAGCTGGCTGACCAAAACCAGATGTATCCTCCGACTGCACAGCATGATTTTCTTCTTGTTAACGTCTTTTTAGTTGGCTTTTTAAGCAGTCGGGTTTTTTGTTATTATTTTTTTTTATTTTATCTTTTTAGTTTTTTTTTAGTATTATGTTCATTTAAACATATAAGTGTTGTATATTTTTGAAATCAACTCTTCAAACCCTTTATTTTGATACCCCACACGATGGGTTTGGAAGAAAAAAAAATTGGGCCCCCACATTATGGCGCCTAAAAGCCGCCATTTTTCTATTGTCCAATTTTAATGTAGTCAGTGACACTCGCAGGGTTAAGACGAATCGATTGACGTGAGAATTATCAAAATCGGCCAACGCGTTTGGTCTCTAGAACGCCACATAGGACCAAACATACATAGACACCTTCGGGAGTCGGGAAAAATAGCTACTGCGCAGGGTCTTGCACCCAATTCAGAGAAACTAAGTTCCGTTGTGAGCGTTATACTTACCTTTAATTTTCTTGTAAAGCGTCCTGTCCACCGCAGTCACACAGACAGACGAGCTAACTTGCCGGCGTCGCTTATATAACGTATCATGAATGGGCTCAGCGACGCGTGCAGTCGGAGTGTCGGCCCTTTGTGCCGCTAACTGGCTGGCAGTGGCGCCTTTGTTTGATAGTACTCATGTGTACTAGTGTAATGTTTTAATTTCTTTACGAGGATTTTTGTAATATCATATGTTGCTTATATAGTGTGTTGGAACTGGTTTTGTAGTACAAAGGTTCAGCTGTGTCGTCCGTTCCGTTAAACTATCGAATAATATCGCACCTAGATGTAGGTAAAGAAGATATTTAGATTATATATCTTTGAAATTCTCGGACCTTTGAAAGGTGTACCAGATGCCGAAACCAAGGACACGGTAGAGCATACGGTGGAGGGTGGAGGTCAGCCCCGCTTGGGCGGAGTAACGCCGTGTCTTCGTGGAGACGATCGGCGGTGGCGACCACTCACGTCCGGTCCAGCAGTCTAATTGTGTAAGTAAATTCGGCAAACGAAACAATCTGTTTCTTTCCCAAAAACACACATACACAAAAAAGTTCAATCTTTATTCATTTTTTTTGTGTATGTGTGTGTTTTTGGGAAAGAAACAGATTGTTTCCGTTGCCGAATTTACTTACACAATTAGGCTGCTGGTCCAGGCCATGGTACGGAGCGAGAGGGCATGGGAAGCGTCTCTTCTTTCTGCGAAGCAGTAATGCTTGCAAAGGAGGAGGCGGAACGCGTGAAGGAGACGCCCTCACGCCTCTAGCCACCGCAGGAGATGCTCTGGGCGTCGGTAGTCGCAAGGCCATTTCCGGCCACCGTAGCCGCGGGCTTGTGGACGGCGAGTAACGGGTAGCTCGCCGTCCGACAAGGACCAGACTCGAGTCGACAGCGCGTAGGGTTCCACGCGCGCCTCAAAGAGTTATCAGCAAAAACTGACGAGGTCCACTAGGACCGATATAATGAAAATAAATACAATAAATATATATATGCGGATAAATTTGAAAAAGATTTACCGCGGCCCTGGCACAAGCAACTGAAGGAACACGGGTGGGTTTTAGTCAGTAAAAGTGTGACACGCCCTCCCGCTTCACCCAGAGCGAGAGAAGTCATTGGATGATTTCCAACCCAAAAAAATAAAGGTGTTGAAACCAACTCGCAGAAGCCTTGTTAGACATGTAGGATGAAATGTGACACCAACCGGCGATTATCCCTGTATGCACTATAGGCACTACGCAAGAGCACCTAAGGACAATCCCCAGCTGGTCCAGGACTATTGTAGAATATGGAGACAAACACACTGGTCTATGGGTTTGGGAGGTTTTGTGGATCGATTGCCTAAAACTATAGAAGGACTCTTGGCCCCTGCTTGTTTGTAGCGAAATGGATGATGGTTTAGGACGAAAACGAGCGCGCGAAATTATATAAACAGACCTTTGGGAGTCTAGAAAAAAACTACTAAATGTATATTTTCAAAATGAAATTATTTGCATTGTTGAATTACTAATCTATCCCTGTATGGAGGCCGTTTTGCAATTTTTCTTCTTCTTTAGTATTTATTTCCGCCCAAAGATGCGTTAAAATTTGTGTTGAAATATGAAACTTTTTACGCTCATAACTTTCAAATATATTTATTTTTTACTCTTTTGTTTCCATACAGGGCTTAATAATGATGAGACAAATTTATATCATTTATAATTTTGAACATACATCGTCAAACAGTGGAGTAATCGCTAGACTACGTTTGTATGGAAGAATTTTCGACTAGTGTAAACTTAACACAAAAATACTAATAGCACTATACGAAGCCTTCTTTTGAGTTAGGAGAGATTCCTTTCATAATTTTCCTAATGCTTTTAAGAATGAGTTTCTAACAAATTTTCTCTAAATAAAACTTTAGAAGTATCTAACAACAGTCAGTAGCAACTCTACGCAAACAACCTAGGTGGTTATAATGCTTGTTGAAGTAAGGACAGATTTTAGTGTCAAGGTGAAATACACTCACTATCTGCACCACACAAAAAAATGTGATAAATATTTAACATTTACTGTTAAATATTTATCACAGGATACAAATAAAACCACTTCGATTTCCTTAAACCTATATTGCTCTATATAAAATTATAAAAGTATCCAGATCAATCTAAAGAAAACTGCTGCAAAGAGCACAATAAGCGGTAGAGGCACTTTAGAACCGTTTTTCACACTTTGAACTTCAGCAAGACCAGAAACTTCTCCTTTCTTCAACGGGGCAGTAAGTCCGGGCATCTTTGGTTTGTCTATGGGCTCGCCCATCATAGAGAATTTAGTCGCAGAAGTAATTTTGACTGTTAACATCTTTCCCATGTACCTGTCTTCTTTGGGAACTAAGACTTGTTCGTAGAACTCGTTGTGGGCGACGAAGTAATTCTTGTCGTGAGATATGTCTGTGACGAGTACTTCCTGTATCTCGCCCACTTTGTGGCCGTACGGCTCGTATGAGCGGAACAGTTCGGACAGCTTTTTCGTGCGTTTTTTTACTTCTTGTGTTGGTACCTGTAATCAATGAATTTGGAATGAGAATTGAGTTATTGTCCCTAGATTTACACAAAGTATCAATTAAATTTTCCATAAATATTGTCAGTTACAGGTAGATTCTAACTTAATGGTGGTGCCGAACACGCTGCTAGTAACTGTGCTGTAACAATTTTATTGGGGTGGGGTTCCTCGCACCGAGCACTGAACTTCACAGCAACGAATCGAGCGGTATCTTCCGCTGTCCCTAAATTGCTTTTAATCCCAAGAGTAAAAAGGGTAGATTTCATAAGTAATTGAAACTACGTCCAATATTGAAAATATCAGACAAATTTACAAGTGCAAAAATCGGCAAAATATTCTTCGGAGTATAGGCCGGCAAAGGATTTTTCGAGGACATATGATTTTCGACCTTATTCCAAAGACTTTAGAGTTGAAATTCCTTTATGTCTACACGAATGCCGCGGCATGCAGCGTCAGAATGATTTGGTATGCTGAAAAGTGCCTTGCGGTGCCGCGGCAAGTTCGAAAATCGTTTGTTCTCGAAAAAATCCTTGCCGTGCCATTCCGTCAGTGAGCGCCCGCCTAAGTCAGAATACGTATACTCTGATTTTTTATTTCGTAGACTAAACTGACATTTAGGGAGTTGTCACTTTATCGTTACATAAAAATAGTGTCGTACCCTGACTAAACTGAGTGATGGTAAGTTGATCGAAAATCGAAGTAGATCGACAATGGAAGTATTTCAAGGCAAATAATTTACATTTGTTAAAAATTATTTAGTTTCTACTCATTTATATGTCAGACTTCATTTTATCGATCGCATTTATTTTATTGTTGATTTTATATTTCAAGCAATAAAAGTTTATATACTATGTGTATGAACAATGTTATATTTAAATACATTACGTTTATATTCATAAAACATTTATTTACACCTATTAGTAAAATTAAATTGAGGAGTCATGACACATCGATTCGATGAATCACTTATGATTGAGCCTTATCTACAACACTATGCTCCGCGCTTGCAGCATAAAAAAAAAACCCGACTGCTTCAAAAGCGAACTAACAAGACGTAAACAAGGACAAAATCATGCTGTGCAGTCGGAGGATACATATTTGCGGGCTGGATGCAAAATCTGGTGTATCCTCCGCCTGCACAGCATGATTTTGTCCTTGTTTATGTCTTGTTAGTTCGCTTTTGAAGCAATCAGGTTTTTTGATTTTTTGATTTAACTTTTTTTATTTATAACTTTTTAGTTAGTTTTTTTTCGAATAGGTACATTTAAACATATAAGTATTATATATTTTTGAAATCACCTCTTAAAGCCCTTTATTTTGATACTCCACACAATGGGTTCAGAAGAAAAAAAAATTTGGGCTCACACAATATGACGCCCAAAATCCGCCATTTTTCTATTGTGCAATTTTAATGTAGCCAGTGACACTCGCAGGGTTAAGACGATTCGATTGACGTACGAATCATCAAAATCGGCCTATGCGTTTGGAACGCCATATAGGAACAAACATACATACTTACATACATAGACTGATAAACACATTACCTTCCTTCGGCAGTCGGGTAAAAAATATAAGGTCACTAGCTGACCCCCGCGGCTTCGGTCCCGTCAACTGGCTACTTACCTACCATAACTACCCTACCCTACATACCCTAAATATAGAAGAAAAAAAAAACCTTACCATACCTACCCAAAGTACTGAAAAAAAAAAACTAAACCATCTACTAAATAGTCCGAACAAAGCCTAAACATTTGGTTTGGATAGGTGAGCCCGTTCTTGAGTTATAAGATTACAACGAAAAGTGGCATTGATTTTTATCGTTAGATAAAAGTGGTCATTCGTACCTTGGTCATCTTAGCGGCGGGAGTGCCCGGCCGAGCGAAGAACTGGTTGATGAACAGCGACGGGAAGCGGTACTTGTCGCACAGCCGCATGGTGTGCTCGAAGTCTTCGTCCGTCTCTCCGGGGAAGCCGCAGATTATGTCTGTGGCTATCGTCATACCGGGTACCCTGGAAATATTAAAATTATTATATATTATAGGTTCGCAGAAGGTTTAGCTGATGGTAAGAGTTCCAGCTTTTCATTAATTACAAAAGAGTTTGTCATATCTCTCTTCTTCTTGGTCGCGTTCTTCATTACTGAAGGTCGTGTCGCTGAGAGGCCCTCGTAGCTTTATGCACGATGTTTTTCCACTTCTTTCGGTTCTCAGCTTCTCTCAGAGCGGTTGCAACAGAGAGTTCAGTGAGTTACCTAGTCTGGCCAGCGGTTAGGTGACCGGCCTCGAGGCCTTTTCCCATCCACCTTGCCCATTACCACCAACATCACTAGATTGACAATGTGACCAAAGTAGCTGAGAATCCTTCGGTAGCAGAGCGTGGTTATTCTGTCTTTTACGCCTAGTTCATCAAAGATAGCTTTGTTCGTTTTCTTGGCGGTCCATGATTTGTCATGTCTTCGGATAGCTCAAACTTCAGTCTTCCAATTTTGATTTTACGTGATGGTCTCTCCATTCAAGTAAAAGCAAAATCGCCAAATATTTTTTAGTGTTGGATTAAGCCACAGTCACATTAACCAAGATAAAAACATTATATACGGAAACCTTAAAATAACAACAACATATAACAGGCGGCCTTATCGCAATCTGCGATCTCTTCCAGGCAACCCTAAATGAAGAGAGATAGCCTGGACACGACATGGGGTTGCACTTGGTGCAATTTTGAAATTAAATAATTAGTTACAAACAGATGCACTAAATATAAAATACTAAAATAGATACATAAATACATACATACATTTATACAGGCAAGAAAACAATACAGTTCCAACAAGAATATGATCACAGTGACAGGTAGTGCTCCTTTACCAGTCTTTTAAAGATCGGTAGTGATTGCGCGCTTTTTTTTTGTCACAAGCAATGCATTCCATAGACGAGCGGCCTGGACAGTAAAAGATTTGTCTAGGAAGATAGTGGAATGCATTGGCATTTTAAGTTTCAAGTTATCGAATGACCTTTAGAACCTTCGTGTGCGAGTCACATAAAAAGTGAAATCGGTTTTTGAGGTAAAGAGGGGTGGGTAGATGGGAAAAATAGTATATTATATCAAGCCATAAACAAGTCGACCGTCCCCAATAACGTAGGATATGCACGGAGAGTTGATACTGCGCGGCTCATTTGTATGCGGATACGTAGCCGCCAAGCAATGAAAGATCTCGCCTTTTCATACGAAGCGCAGCTAAGTACACTGGCTTAGCTTCGGCACGAGGTTCCAGCGCTAACAGAGACAATTTGGTTCAAATAAATGTCACTAGATGGCGCGGTATGCATCGATCTGTTATTGAATGGTGTGTAAAATTAATATTTTCTAGAATTGATCATAAACATTGTACGTTCTTGTTTAATCAACGCTCCTAAGCACAATTTTTTTCACATTTCAAAGATTATTTGAATGGATCATTTAGAATTGATTCCAATAGATGGCGCGGTTTTAAATTTCTGAGGCATGTCACTCGATTTTTAAATATGTATTGTAACACATTTTGGTGCAATGAAACTGTAAAAACGTGCAAAAAAATACGATAAAACAAATCTTCACTGTGTTTAAAGCAGAAAATAGTCACGAACCGAGAAAACCCTTTTACTTGCAACCGAACGCGATCGAAGTGCTTATAAAAATAATCGTCTTAATCCGACGAAAAACGCTAGTTACGTCGGTACCGTTTCTTTGTATGATGCATCTGTATGCTAGTATTATATTATAAGGTTGTCTGTAAGAGATTGCCCTGTGCGATAAGACCGCCCATTGTACACTTTGTTAGAAAATATTTGTTCTGTATGTATTTTTTTTTTTTTGGTGTACAATAAAGAACATAATAAATAAATAAATAAATAAATATCTGTGGCACGGTGAGCTGCTGAGAAATGTGACTTTAATGTTGACAGCGTAGGTACTCACTTTTCTCTGAGGAAGTTGACGACTTGTTCAAAGTCTGCTCGTGTGTACTCTCTTTTCATGTCGGAGAGTACTTGATCACTGCCTGACTGCACTGGCACGTGGAGGAACCTGGTCAAACAAAATTAAACATTAAAATATTATACCTTACCACGGGCAGCCAACGCGAGGAAAGAAAGTTTGGTTCAAATAAATTGCACAAGATGGCTTGATTTGTTATTGAGTTTTGTGAAATATTAAGATTTTCCAGAGCGATCATAAAAAATGTATGTTCTTGTTTAATTAAATCTCCTAAGCACAACATTAAGGAATATTGTAATCAACTCTCCTAAGCACAAAATTAATTCACATTTCAAAGATTATTTGAATAGATCATTTAAAATTGATTCCAATAGATGGCGCGTTTTTAAATTTCTGAGGCATCCACTCGATTTTTTAAATTTGTTTTGTAACGTGCAAAAATACTATAAAGCAAATCGTCGCTTGTATTAAAAAACCCGGCCATGTGCGAGTCGGACTCGCGCAGTCCCATACAACAAACCTGTTTTTTTTGCGATAATGGTACGGAACCCTAAAAAAAGTATTCACAAACCGAGTTAATCCTTTTACTTGCAATTCGCTACTAACACCATCTATATCCGTGGAACGGAACCGAACGCGATCGATGTTCTTAGAAAAATAATCAGTTTAATCAGACGAAAACGCTAGTTAAGTCGGCACGGTTTCTTTGTAAGGGATGAGGCATCTGTATGCTAGTATTATATTATCTGTGACCCTACTAAAGGAAGAAAGGATAAGTGAAGAGCTTTAATCTATGTTATATTAATAACTAGCTGACCCGGCAAACTTTGTTTTGCCATAAATAGACCAAACATTTATCTACCCTACCCGACCCTACCCTACCCTACCCTAACCTACCTATAAACACTCACGGAGCCCGAGACCTTTCCAACGAATGCAAAACCATCGAAATCGGTTCGTGCGTTCTGGAGTTATATCGTCAGGGAGGAAAACCCGACTTATTTTTATATATTAGACTACAGTTGCAACTCACAAAAGGCAATTTAAATTCAGTTGGTTACAATAATTTATAGTAGGAACATCCACTTTCCTGAGCTTCGCCTCTGCTACTCACATCGGTGTAATCGAGTACATCAATCAATATACCAGGTTTTTCCCAACTTCCAGTTTCCAGTCCAACTGGTTGCAGCTGAGTAACAATGTGTTACATGAAGCGACAGTAAAACCCAGTAACTGGGTAAAATAATACCCCTTAGCACATAACCGCATACTTTAACAATAATGAAATATCCCCACCGCGGTATCTCTACGTTGACTTCGTGGTGTGGCTCGCGCGCTGCAACGAACCCTAGATTTGTGCCGGTAGATTCTACTTTGCGGCAACATGCCTAGAGTGAGAGGCCAGGCTAAGAGAGATACAATCCGCAGGGCAGCTTTGTGGCGAGCTGGAGGGCATTGGCGACCCACGGACCTGATCTCCAGGGAGAATTCTTGTTCATCATCTATGGCTTGCCTTTATTAACCGGTCGGAGTGAAAACTAACGGGGACCAGAGGCCTAAGTGCGAGTTTTTACTCACGGCCAATCGCGTTAACGTAAACGTCAATTTGTATTGAAACTGGATAAGCGCCATCTGGTGACGGTAAGGAGAAACCTCTTTTTTTGTATACATTTTGATATAAGAGATCGTTTACGTTTCACGAGTGAGAGTAAGTAAAAACTCGCACTAAGGCCTCAGAGTTCGCACCTCTCTCTTGCCTTAATTGGCTGGCAAGAGTCGGTTGGCGTCACATTTCCTGATACATGCCTAACAAGGCCACTGCGATTTGGCTTCAGCCCCTCGCACGCCTTTCTAAAGACCCCAGGGTCCCGAGATTGTCAAAGTCATAATAGTTATTTATGCTACAAGTGCGGAAGGTAGGTGATAAATCGACACGAGTCGGAAATCATCTTACGTACGTGTATCATACAACATTTTACTATGCATTGTGCGAGGAAATAAATAAATTAATAAAATGACGGGCTTATTCAAGCGCGTTCAGCATTTCCACAGATTAACTAATAATTCCTCGGGCATATCTATAGCGCATGTGCGAATAGCTGTCACATCGTACAAGAAGGCACGAGCAAAATATACGTTCTGCCAAACATATTTAGTGAATATTTAAAATTAATTTATTGATCAAAATCTAAATCTAGAGTAATTAAAACTCCTAAAATGAAATATTAGTTTTATTTTACCTTATATATGAATGGTAATCTGTACATAACTAATTTGTAAAACTTTTCTCAAATAATAAAAACTCTATGCGTCGGGCTGACGTTGGAGTAAAAAATTAAAAAAATACAGGAAAGTAAAAAGCACTAGTGAAAAAAGTGACACTTTCTGCACAGTTTGGCTGCTTGGAAAACGCTCTTTTCGAGGACATGCATTGTAATAGTTTAAAACTTTTCTCAAGTAATAAAAACTCTATGCGTCGGGCTGACGTTGGAGTTAAAAATTAAAAATAGACGTGTGGCACTCGGGGACTGCCGCGGTAAAGCTATTGCATAGAATTTTTATATCAACTTATACAATTATAATGACTTATTTATTTATTTTATTTATGCAGTATTTTTTTCCTTTGTTTTTTTTCTGTTATATTAATTCAAGTTACACTTTTTGAGCGTGGTGACCGATAAGAAAACATTTTTTTTTCTTTTATTAGATAAATGAGAAGTTAATATTGTTCAAAATATTTTTATTATCTTACAATACATGAAGGTTATTCAGGAATATTTATCATTGAAACTATAGGTTTATGGTAACTGAAATAAGAATTATAAGTTTGAGACTTGATATCTTCTAAATGTCTGGAAAATACCGCGTCAATGGTGGTCCCATATTTTGTTGTGGATTCTTGTGGATCATTATTCATTTTCAAATTCAATATTTCGAAAGAAAAGTAGTCAACCGCTCTGATAACGAAACAACCATTGCCACCTAGAGGCGAGTTGCTGAACTAAAGAGACAAGCATGATATTTCAAAAAGTCATTCAAAGTTCTGCTATTCATCGATAGATGGCTCGACTTTATCTTCAAAATATCTGGAAAATACCACGTCAATGGTGGTCCCATATTTTGTTGTGAATTCTTGTGGATCATTATTCATTTTCAAATTCAATATTTTCGAAAGAAAAGTTGTCAACCGCTCTGATAACGGCACAACCAATGCCACCTAGAGTTCTAAACTTTCTGAATTATTAAATTTAACCAGCGAATAGTGTGTCGACATTATCTCAATATGTGAAACAAGACTGAGTGAAAACTGTACGTTAGATACGCCTGGATACATTTGTTACCGAAGTGATAAGGGATCGAATGGTACTGGTCAGGGGGTCGCTATCTTAGTAAAGAATGATATTCCTAATACGTCAATATTTATTCCTCCCATGTATAACCTTGAATGTGTAGGAATCCGCTTAACGTCACCTGAGAGCAATATAATTATCGTGTCCGCTTATAATTCACCAAATCTTCCTTTGGCTTCCAGTGATTTGGATATATTATTCGATTTAGGGACAAAAGTGTTAATCATGGGTGACCTAAACGCCAAACATGAGTACTGGCGATGTGATCAAAACAACTCCCGCGGTACGGTACTTTTTGATCATATGGTACTCCATGATTATCAAATGTATGGACCTTCATCTCCAAAATTGGTACATTACAATCACGCACATACTCCTTCTACACCGGATTTACTTCTCAGCCAAAATGTCACGTCTGTGTCTGAACTTCGCACTCTGTCAGCATTATCATCCAATCACCTTCCAGTGTTTTTTTCAGTGGGTGGTGACTTTACCCGACAAAGTTTTAAACAATATAGATATTCTGAAGCAAATTGGGTTGAGTACAGGTCTTACTTGGATAAAAATATCTCATTAACATCTACTACTTATAATTCTATAAATAGTATTGATAAAGCAGTTGACCAATTTCAATTTGTCATTCTAATGAGTCATGAAATAAACGTTCCATCGGGCCCTTCATCTGTTAAGCGCTACACCTTGCCAAGACGCGTCAAAGTCTTAATTTCTACTAAAAACAAACTTAGAAAAATGGCTGCAAAAGAAATGAATCCTATAACTAAGATGCAAATAAACAAAGATATAAACATTATTAAAACAAAAATAAAATTCCAAATCCACATATATAATGACAAAATATGGAATGACAAACTTGCCCAAATTGATAATCCATCTACCGATATCTGGCGGATTGTTAAATCTTTGACCTATAAGCCGTCAGTGATTACTCCTTTAAAGTATGAAAGTGGCCAGTTGACTGCATCCCCAGCTGAACAGTGCAAGTTACTTGCTGACACTTTTCATAATAATATGAGTCTGACTATGAACTGGCCTAGTCATAACATTACGGAGGCCGCCGTCAACAAGTCATCAAATAAACTTGATAACGTTAAAGATTTTACTCCACCAAATCTCGTACGTCCAAGAGAGGTAATCAAATCAATTAGGAAGCTCAAAAGTCGTAAGTCTCCGGGAGTCGATATTATACACAACTGCTTACAAAAAAAAATCTTTCACGTAAATGCTTAGTATTTATAACAAAAGTCTTTAATGGTTGTATGGCAATTGGCTACTTTCCTTCTGCTTGGAAAAGAGCCAAAATAATAACATTTAAGAAACCAGGTAAAGATAAAGCTACACCAACTAGCTATCGACCTATAAGTCTACTCCCATCTCTGGGAAATTTATTTGAAGGAATAATATAATAATAATAAATAATAAATCTTTATTCAGAAATTAGAAAAGGTAAAAACACAGTTTTAATCTTAGATAACTAATGTAGGTATAATAATGTAAGATGCCTGTACTAGGTAATCCTGTATCACAGGCTGTAGGAGCTCTAAAAATATACTTATCTTAGGACAACAGAATTTAAACAATATTTAACATAAGAAGTCTAAAAATATGACATGATTGTATAATTTTGAAAATTAATTTTAATTTACTTAAAACTATAAACATAGAATTACTAGGTCATATACTTAATGTCTTATTTACCTAAATTGCAATAAAGTGCACTTTGATTACACATATAAAGATTGGGAAATAATTGGTAAGCAGAATTGTAAAATTAAACAGAGACACTTAATTTTTGCAGCTAACGACTAATATCCTTAGCCAGCAACAAATTGACGGTTAGTAGGCCATTGCAGTATCAGCAGCAAACGTTCGACGCGTGTGACCTTGAGTATGACGTACTAGACGCCCTCATAGTCGATGGAGTTGATGTGCCTGTATTCCGCTATTTTCCTAGCAGGGCACTCAGGGTCTCCCGTTTTATGGTTGTTGGGCTTTTTAAAGCGCAAACAAGTTGCGCATTTCGATGTGTCCACTTTCTTTGTGCATTCGGACACTGAGTGTCCAGCTTCACCGCAGTGAGCACACACAGAGTTGACCTCTCTGCATGTTTTGGCTGCATGGCCATATAATTGGCACTTGTAGCATCTGGTAACCAGAGTGAAGTCCCTAACAGGGCAGGACGTCCAATTTATAAACAGCCTTGATGTCGAAATTAGGGCTTTACGTATATTGGCTGGAATTTCAATAATGTAATTACAGCTCGACGTATCTTTCTTCCCAGATTTGTGGCTTAATTTAACAGAGGCCAGAAACGACTCCATGGACATCTCTGGCAACTTATCAGGTATGTTCTGTTCGTAAATGCACTTGAAGACTTCAGTTTCAGACAGGGAAGACGGCACTCCTACAATCACGATCCGTGGTTTGCGCTTGTTGGGCTCATCGGCGGTTAGTCCAGATGTAGAAAGCTGGACGGCGTTCTTAATTTTTTCAGCGTCATGCTTGGTCTCTGTGCTAATAATAACACCTCCATTTTTGGTCTTGCGGACACCTCGTACATGCAGCTTCATTTGATCAGGTCGTATGATTTTTGTTACCATGTCTTTAGTTTCGTCACTGGACTTGAGTTTGTCACTAGGATAAATGACCACAGAGCTTAAATTGTTCGGTCGAATGAAATCATTTGACCCCTTTTTCACCATGTCGGCAAACGAAACATTGCCCGCAGTGCCAGAGTCCTTAATCGTCTGCTTGAGGTCCGAGATGTGTTCAGTCAAGTTGCGCTTTTCTTTTAAGGCATCAATCATATCGTGTGCTAAAATTGCTTTCTGCTTCAGGGATTGGTATAGGACTGCCATCTGAGAGGTGCCAGATCCTATTTTACGACACAAGTTTGAAATTTTCAGTTTCTGTTCCGAGTTTAGTTTGCCATCCGTTGCAAAAGAGCAAACCTCATTTAAGTGCTGCTCAATGGTTGACATCCATCTTTGTATGTCGGGCGTGGATGCGACTTCAATCGAGAAATCTGATTGGGCTGGGATTTGCGTCGTCGTCTTCGCTGGCGAGGTGGAGGCTTGCACTCGGCCGCTTGGATTACAGGGACTGTTATCCATTTTATTTGATGGTCACTTCACTGTTACTAAGTTTTCATTATGTTTACAAAACTACACAGTATGCAAAAATATACAATAAAGAAGGTCACTATTATAATTGTTTTAATTAAATATTGCTAACGAGCACGTCTGTATTCTACGATCGAGCGCGAATCAGTCAAATCGAATAATATCGGCGCGCTTAGCTAAAGCCACAACCACCTGCTACTGCCTGAGCAGTTCGGTTTCAGAAAGGGTCATTCTACAGCGCAGCAATTAGCCAGGGTCGCGGAGCACGTCACGCACAACCTTAACATGGGTAAATCTACGGGTATGATGTTGCTTGATGTAGAAAAAGCTTTTGATGCTGTTTGGCATGCAGGCCTTATACACAAGCTCTTAATGTGTGATGTACCTATTGGACTTGTTAAGGTTATCCAGGCGTATTTGACTGACAGATGATTCTGTGTACATATCGGCGATACTATATCCCAACCTAGACCTATACCTGCAGGGGTGCCACAGGGCTCTTTGCTGGGTCCTCAGTTATTCATACTATTCATAAATTACATGCCAAAGCAAGCTCATACTCATCTTGCTTGTTTTGCTGATGACACAGCCTCTTTTACGTCAAGTAAAGACACCGATTTAAAAGTTGCACGGCTCCAGTTATCATTACAACTTCTAGTTTCATATTTCACTAAATGGAAATTAAAATTTTATGCCACAAAAACTGAAGTCATAATGTGCACAAGAAAGAGGTCATTACCAAAAAGGAACATACTAATAGGCGATACGGTTTTACCATGGAGTGTAAACATCAAGTACCTTGGGGTTATACTAGACAATAAAATGAGCTGGACAAAATTTTTCGATTACCTCCGCGTTAAAGGAATAAAAGCCCTAAACTGCCTACATCCAATTTTAAAACGGCGGTCTAAAGTCAGTTCAAATACCAAACTAAAAATCTACACAACCCTTGTCAGACCATGCATTACCTACGCGGCACCGGTCTGCAGTAGTACGTGTGAAAGCAACAACAGCAAACTACAAGTAGTCCAAAACAAGGCTATAAAACTGCTTTTAATACACCATTTCGGACTAATCTTAAAAACTTACATAGTCAATTAAATTTCCCAACATTAAAACAGTTCATTACAAAACTCACTTATAAGTTTTATCTTACAACTAACCCTAAACATCAAAATCCACTTATTTCTAACATTGGTCAAACACGATTTAAAAGTTTAAAATACATCGACACATATCATCGATACCGTCTCCCACATCACTTACTGCTGTATGAGTAACAAAGACGAAACTACTCGATGACTGGACTTTTTCTTAAGTTCGACACAAATGCAGGTAGATTTACAAAAAATCACCCTCAGTACAAGAAGTTCATTTGCATTTTTTATTATTCGTACTTAGTTTCTTAAGTAAAATTAATTGTTAAGTATTAGTGTACTTTGTTACAATGTCTTATAAATAGTTTGTGTTAAAAAGTGCGTTTGTGTCTTACCATTGCGCTGTAAGTACATCAAAAACTGTCTAACGTAAGTAATATGATATCCATGTTTCATAACAAGTTGTTTTGCTCATTACTTTTAGTATTTCGCATTCACGCATTTCTTATGTTTAAATGCTTTTAGAATAAGGTCTAACTGTCATTAATTTCCTTTTATTTATGTGAAAATAAAGAAATTTCAAATCAATGCCACCTAGAGGCGAGTTGCTGAACTAAAGAGACAAGCGTGATATTTCAAAAAGTCAGTTCTGCTATTCATCGATAGATGGCGGCCGGTGACCGGCGCTGTGCCGGTCGGAGTGGAGGGTGTTAGGTTTTTTTTCGTAACGGAATTTCTGGATTCGGTCTCCACGCTCAAGGCCCGCGATAGAAGCTATGCAATAGCTTAAAAACAGCTGCTTATGTATTCGTCCGATTTCGGAGCAGCTCGTCTCGATTCGTGCGAGTTTCGTAGAGTCGTACAATACGTCTAATCGCACACAACGCCGTGTCGAAGACTGCCGAACTGAAACGACGTTAGACGATGCACGGCCTTCAAGCCACACCTCCTTGCCCGTCGGAGTGGGGAGCGACAGGTTTTTTCGTTACGGAATTTCTGGATTCGGTCCCCGCGCTCAAGGCCCGCGATAGAAGCTATGCAATAGCTTAAAAAAGTACAGGAAAGTAAAAAACACTAGTGAAAAAAAGTGACACTTTCCGCACAGTTTGGTTGCTTGGAAAACCGCTCTTTTCGAGGACATGCATTGTAAAATATATTTTGCACTAACTTGTCTATTATGTAACACATTGCCCAAGAAATTCGTTTCGAAATATGAACATTTAGACAAGAATATAAAATGAAAATTAAAAAATCAAAATTACATAATAACAGTTACGAAATGAGTTTTGTATGGATCATTATGTAACCGGCAGAATAATACTGAACCGTATAATACTGAATACTGTGTGTATATAGTCTGTGGTTTTTAGTCTGAACGTTTCTAAGAAATTATTTTTAAATTTTATTTGCATTTAATTAAGTAAGCTCATCAGGTAGTGGAAAAAGAATCGTTCGTGTCTCGCATAAAAAGGCTTTATTTTAACACACGCATGTAACTTTTGGCTACATCGCTCGTGTTAAAATCTCGACTTTTTATGCTCGACACGAAATGTAGTATTCTTACTTGTAGACCCTAGGATGGTGCATGATCTTGGCCACCTCAGCGAGATGCTCCAGTATATAGGGCGGGTTGGTCATGCCCAGCCGTAGCCGGCAGCCCTCGGGTATCACCTCCACCAGCTTCCACAGGAGTTCCGGCAGAGATGTGCCGATGTCGCGGCCGTACGTGCCTGGGAATTTTATTATTTCACGTAACTTACTATAGACCAAATTATGTATCAACTTCTTTGTCACATTCTCAATTTAAACTAAAGATGTGACCTTATTAACTGTGTGCGACCTCTTCTCATTTGAATTTATAGGGCATTCAAAGAAACCTTCATGAGTGAGGTATTCGGGTCAGCTGGAATGGCTTAACCACTGTCAAGTCTGGGATGGTAGAAAATAGTACCATTCCAGTTGTCTGGTTAATTTTTGTACCGTGTTATAAGTTATATTAGTGCCTATCTTGTGCTAAAACTAAAGGAACAGAATCAGATCCCAATCATTTCTATATTATTATTATATACTTTATTGTACACCACAAAAAAAAAAACATACAGGACAAAGTTCACATATACAAGTGTACAATGGGCGGTCTTATCGCACTAGGCAATCTCTTACAGACAACCTTTGGATGGACTGAAAGATAGGAGAAGAATTTAGGGCTGTCAGTGTACAAAATATTAAAAATAATATTACTTAGACTTATTAAAAATACAATACATACATACTATATTACATAATCTACTAATACATATCAAATATATAACAGAGAAAGGAGAAGAATAAAAATTATAGTGAAAGGTAATGCTCCTTCACCATTCATTATTATCTACAGAATATTTCATTTTGGATATTTTTGTAAGGGTTAAATATATTATTATAGCCTATGTTACCTTGGAATAATATAGTTTTCCATAGGTGAAAGAATATTTAAATTCGGTCCAGTAGTTTCGGAGCCTATTCGGTACAATCAAACAAACAAAAAAATCTTTTCTCTTTATAATATTGGTATAGATAAACTCACCGGTATCCTCACTAGTCAACCAGATCTCACAGACGCCTTCAGTAAACGACTGCCGAGCCCTCTCCACGATCTCCTCGGGAGGGTAGCTGCCGAGCTCCCCGCGCGCGTGCTTGGTCTTGCAGTACGTGCACTGGTTGAGGCAGCCAGTGTTGATGGAGATAATCTCTATCAGAGGGTTCTTGCGGACCTTCGGGAGGAGGAGGGACGCTCCACCTGCTTTGCGACCGTCGCTGGTCTTTTTTTGGCCGAATAGGCGGACTGTGTGGCCTGTAAATAATTTGATATGAATTTAGTTCTAAGACAAACACACACAAGAGGTTGACATTTACTTTATTCAAGAGACTTACTTTATCTATAATATAAAAATGAATCGCAAAATGTGTTGGTAAGCGCATAACTCAACAACGACTGGACCAATTTGGCCAATTCTTTTTTTTAAATGTTCGTTGAAGTTCAAAGATGGTTTTTACGGGGAGAAAAATTCTAATTATTGCCGGAAAAAAATAAAAACAGCCCTTTTCTTTTTCCCATACAAAAGTTTTCTAACTAAAACGTAGAGTCAATTTGAGCTTTATTGCTATTGTATAAGCTATTTTTGCTTTGTGTAGGGTAGGGTAGTGTATGGTAGGGTAGTGTAGGGTAGGGTAGGGTAGTGTAGGGTAGGGTAGTGTAGGGTAGGGTAGGGTAGGGTAGGGTAGTGTAGGGTACGGTAGTGTAGAGTAGGGTAGGGTAGGGTAGTGTAGTGTAGGGTAGTGTAGGGTAGTGTAGGGTAGTGTAGGGTAGTGTAGGGTAGTGTAGGGTAGTGTAGGGTAGTGTAGGGTAGTGTAGGGTTGTGTAGGGTAGTGTAGGGTAGTGTAGGGTAGTGTAGGGTAGTGTAGGGTAGTGTAGGGTAGTGTAGGGTAGTGTAGGGTAGTTTAGGGTAGTGTAGGGTAGGGTAGTGTAGGATAGGGTAGGGTAGTGTAGCGTAGGGTAGGGATGGTAGTGTAGGGTAGGGTAGGGTAGTGTCGGGTAGTGTAGGGTAGGGTAATGTAGGGTCGGGTAGGGTAGCGTAGTGTAGGGTAGGGTAGGTAGGGTAGATAAATGTTTGGTGTTTTTATGGCAAAACAAAGTTTGCCGGGTCAGCTAGTTCATTATAAAGACGAAAAACTTTTTCAAGAAGGTCAATAAAATTATAAAATAAAAAAATTGCCTCCAAAATAAAATTAGATATCAAAATGGGTATTTTTTATAATGCTTTATTAAGATTTAACCTAAGAAAGTAAAAAATAAAACTGGCATGTCCGCAACGGCAAAATAACACACTGTTACTGTACTGTAGAAGCACTGCTAAACTAAAACCCACAGATATAGCCCACTTTATCAAGGACTAGCTGACCCCCGCGGCTTCGCTCCCGTCAAAATTATAGCCTATGTTACTCGGGAATAATGGAGCTTTACATAGGTGAAAGATTTTTTTAAATCGGTCCAGTGGTTTCGGAGCCTATTCGGTACTAACAAACAAACCAAAAATATTTCCTCTTTTTAATATTGGTATAGATAAAATAGGGTAGTTTACTGAAAATGTGTTTTTTTTTCCGTCAGGTGGAATAATAAAAAATATTGGATACATATTTTTCTTTTGATACGTAAACAATAAACATAAAGTGACGTCGATATAATGCGTTGAAATATCTTGAAACTTCACGCTGCTAGTACACTTTATACTGCCTTAGTGACGTCACAAGCCCCCACTCCTGAACTTTGATGCGCTTTAACTTTGTAATTTTTTATTGATTTGGTAAAGCAAAAAATACGTGTCCAATATTTTTTATTAATCTTGATAAATATCTAAATTGAATTATCATTTTTCTACCAAGGAAACATCCCTATTACTCATTATTCATGTACCCTAAAGCGTCTCATCTACAATCTCCAAGATCCTGTCGATCTGATGCACGCCCACCACACTGAGCCCTGTCAGGTAGTGGCGCAAGAAGCACCCTGCGGCACGCAGCCTGCCACCACCGCGTGGTTACCACGGCTCTGACCGAGTTCTATCTCATTTACATACCCTTGAGTGTCTCCTCAACGATCTCCACAATCCTGTCGATCTGCTGCACGCCCACCACACTGAGCCCGGTCAGGTAGTTGGCGCGAGGAGCACCCTGCGGCACGCAACCCGCCACCACCACATGGATACCGCGGCTCTGACCCAGCTCTATCTCATTTCTAGAATTTAAGAAAATAAGTATTAAATAAGCCAGAAAATCTGACACCAGTCTTGCCAGATCATGTTACACAGTTCCTGGGTTTTGAAAGTCAGATAGGTACTTGCTCCATGTAAAAAGCTGGTAAACAACTGCCCCCTGTGAGACAAAAACAGACCCCAACATAAGACAATGAAAGGTTGTGGAATGTATTACCAATTGAAATTAGACGTGCTCAAACGCTGCCAATGTTTAAGAAAATGGTAAAAGAGCATTACCTGTCACTATAATTTTTATTCTTCTCCTTTCTCTGTTATATATTTGATATGTATTAGTATATTATATAATATTGTATGTATGTATTGTAGGTTATTATGTGTAAGTTATATTATGATAAGTGTGTAATTATTTTTTTTGTACACTGACAGCCCTAAATTCTTCTCCTATCGTACAGTCCATCCAAGGGTTGTCTGTAAGAGATTGCCCTGTGCGATAAGACCGCCCATTGTACACTTGTTTTTGTGAATATTTGTCCTGTACATATTTTGTGGTGTACAATAAAGTATATAATAAGTAAATAAATAATGAATAAGTTTTGTTTGGGGTGCAGTGGAATAATCTTCATGAGTGACAAACTTATCCATTGCACCTTGGGCAGTCAGAGCTACCAACCATGCAGGTATTTTAGCCACAATTAGAATTTGTTTCGTAATTCATTTCCTTACTTAAAGGTTGAAGGTATAGAGTATGGATTATTTAACACTTTCACTACAGCCCCAATTTTATTTATTTACCGTCAACCCTACCCGATGGGTCATAAAAATGTTACAGAAATATTTTCAATGTGCAGTTTTGGTTTCTGGATAAAAATACATACATACATAAACTCACGCCTTTTTCCCATGGGGGTAGGCAGAAACTATAGAACGCCACCTGCTACGATCCTTACATACTTCTTTTGCTTCACACACATTCATACACACACGCCGGTTATGGGAACTGCGCACTTGGCCTTTCTGAAGAACATCACCTATAAGGTCTAAATATGTTTAAAAATGTACGAGTATAAACACATTGGCGGCAGAGAAAGTTGATGCCTGTTTACAAACATACCCAAAGATAAACTACAGGCTTGGGACTGGAAGTACTAACTTAAAATGGTCCTCAGAAGGGCTCTTGACAGTGCAAGAGTTAAGCAGCCACAGCTGTGCGTCAAACTTATCATCAGTCAACTTGTAGCCATTGGCGGCCAGCAGACCGGCCATGTACTCCGAGTCTGAGTTGTTGTGCGCACATCCCCATGTCTTCACGTAGATTGTCTGGGTACCTGAGAAGTAAGAAACCATATTACAAGAAAATTGTGTGTGGCACTATTACATGAATGGATAGAGCAGTGGTGACCCAGTGGTAACGGCTGCAACTACTAGTTCTAGGTTGTGGTTTCGAACCCAGACAGGCCCTGTACTTTGTGTAAATTATTTCATCACCACTGCTCTCAAAATGATGAAGAAAAACATAGTGAGGAGAGCGACCAAAACTTCGAAGACATGTGACATCCATTAACCCATACTGGGCCCGGATGGTGGACTACGGCCCATTCCCTCTCACAGTGGGGAGCCCTGCAAGCACAATGGACCGAATGGGAGTCCAAGGTGGAAAAGGGGTCCATCTAACTTATCTATCTAACAATTTCATGAAACACCTTTGCAAACATAAATTGATTTATTTACAAAATAAATACCATAGGTGCTTATAAGTCATACCAGTCGGCCTGAATCAACGAAATGATCTTATTTAAATAATGTTATTATTAATTTAATTATTGTTTTTCAAGCCATACACACATTATATTTTGGAAACTGGACGGACGGAACGGCTGCTGCTATTTAATACCCTAGCCAAAAATTTGCTGCTTAACATTATTTACAATAAGTTTTACTTTTATTTTGTTTGCGTGAAACTCAGGTCACGTCACAACAAATTGAGATCCAGTGATAAGAATTTTAACAGTTAATGTTAAAATTCTTATAGGTAATGAGGATGATGAAAAAAGAAACAATGAAAGTGACATTCAACTCTTTTAAACTCTTGTAGAAATAAAGGACACAACCGCAAAACTTGCCGTGCCACACGAAACTTGTGAGCATCTACTAACTTGCGAGATAGATAACGACTTCACACGCATTATTTATCACAAAGTTTCACAGCGGCACGTTAATTAAAAGAAATAAACTAAAATAAACAACTTTCGAGGTTATACCTGGGACAACACTCTCCAAAATAACCTTTTCGGCTGGCGCGGAATCAGTCTTTTTGTCACGTTTTCTGGACCGGACGCTTACACTTTTCCTGCTGGAGTATCTTTCCTTCGGTGTGATGTCCTGAGAAGATATTAAATCTTCTATATCGTCTATAATTTCATCACAAACGCCTGGCATCTTGGAGGAGTTGCTTGGAGTTTTGTTTTGACAGTTATTTATTTGACATTGACATTACACGAACGAATGTTGGCTGTCATTTTTGTACCACAGGCTTTCTATGTTTGCATTTCGTTATATGGTAACAGCCGAAGCCCGAAATATAGTGAAGAGGGAATGCAGAAACATACGGATTTCAAACAATCCTCAATCAGCGATTTGTGCTTAGGCGAAATAAGCTTCCGTATTATTATATTACTCTTTGGAAATAAGTAAGTGTCGACTCACAATACCGTTGGTTGTAGGTTAAGTTCCTCTTCTGAAAAATAATCAGTTTGTTGGATACGAACAAAGTATTAAAGGCTTGCACTGTCCGTCCGTGGATGGGTGACCATTTCAACATACCGAGTTTCCTCCGTGCCTCGGAAAGCACGTTAGGCCGTTGGTCCCGGCTGTCATTTGAAGATCTTTGACAGTCGTTACGAATAGTCAGACGCTTGAGATCTGACACCAGTCTAGCCAAGGGGTACTACCGTGTTACCCAGTTACTGGGTTATGGAGGTCAGATAGGCAGTCGCTCCATGTAAAACACTGGTACTCAGCTAAATCCGGTTAGACTGGAAGCCGACCCCAACATAGTTGGGAAAAGGCTAGGCAGATGATGATGATGATGACTGGATTGCAGTTGTACCTTATAAGAACAGCTGTGCAGAATGAAAAACAAGATTAAAACAGCATTCTGATTATTTCTGATTCTGTAAATTCCGAATCAAATTCGCGCGAAAATTTTGAACTCTATGAAAAGCTAGAAGGAGAAAAATCACGCGAAATTCGTGTTAGTTAAATTCAGTACGCGGACAAAAATTCGCGTGAATAAAAACAGGGCGGATAAAAATCTCAATGCTTGCTAAGCCTAATAGAGATCTAGAAGACTTGAGAAGACTGTTGGCTGTGGACTGTGGAATGAGAAAACTGATAAATGTTAATCATACCGTACCATAAGGAAACAAACGACACTCTAAACGTCAATATTGCCGAATCAATTTTTTAACTTCTGCAATCCTAGACAAGAGGATAAAGATGTTTACCTACCACATTACCACCTAATTAAACAAAGCATCATATGTATGTATATTTAGTATTAAGTACGGTCGTGCTTATTTATCTAGTAAATTTATTACCTCTTTATGATCAAATTAATTAACTTTGCCAAAAATTAACCGCAGTGTGAGAATGCCAAAGTAATAAACACGTAGTTTAGACAATAATACGTCATTAATCATGGCTTTTAATTGATGTTTATAACTTATTAAACTTGAATAACTTGCCAAAAATAGGTGCCGCAGTACTTACTACGATCTTATAGAAATCTCATTTCAATGAAACCCTAATAAAAATATACGCTTCCGATTAATAATAGCGCATTATTATGGCCATGTTAACATTCAATAGTGTCGTTATGAGCGATAATAGTTCTTATTGCAGTCGGATACGGGTTAGAATCTGTTGTAATAAACGCGAATGTAAGCAATATAATAGTGACAATGGGTCGTAGACGCAGCAGCTGTCGTCGTAATGGCGGTAAAGTAAAGCTACCTGTGGGTTTTGGCGCCATTTGTCTGGCAGCTCGTTTTATTCAAACTACTAATGCAGCTCAAATCAATTAACCACAACTTGCAATTAATTGATAAAAATGTCTGTGTACCTACCGTAAAAATAATGTTTTCACTTTATAGGCACTAACTTTTTACTGTCTACTTTTCCCTTTTCCATAATTACTTTTTAATTTTCTTATGAGCTTAAATCGACGGTAATTAAGCGCGCTCATTTATTTAAACATGCATCTACAACTGACCACTACATAAAGATAATCTCGATCTTGTTAATTTTGCATTTTATCTCCGTTTTAATTTGCTGATTAGATCATAGTTACGGTGTATGAATATGAATGTAACACGAACAAAAAGATTGAAACCGTTACAGAAAAGAATATTTTAATAATTTACAATCTCTGGTTAAGTTTAGTGGTGGTTTAAAACAATAATTTGCATTTATTTGATTGTAGAAGACCCCTTTCGGAGTTTAGTGCAGTCGAGCGATGAAAAAGTTCACCTTTCTCTGTTCGCGCATCGCGCGTGCTAGCCCGCGCTCAGCCGGCAGAACTTGCAGAAGCGCGCGCGCGTCGGACGCGGCAACTAGTTCTTGTGACAGCTGTCGTTGCTTTGTGTACGAAAATACTGTGTGAACTTTATCGTGTTTAGTTAGTGGACTTTTGTGGAACATCGTGTTTTTGAATATCGAATAGGTGAGTGTTGAAGTTTATGTTGTCTGTGCTTTTATTTTATTCTTGTGAATAAAAGTTTAGCTGATTTTTGGATAAGTTCAATTTCGTTGGAAACTTGGAACACTCGAACGAAAATAATCGTAAATTAATGTTTGAAGAGTCCGTTATGTCAAGTGCGGAGTTAATATTTAACCATGATGTATTTGTTTATTTAAAAATATATAGATACCTAAGGTATTTACCTACATTATCCTACCAACCAATGTCCGTTTGCCAAATACCTACTCAAACAAAATTGCAGGGTTGTTATGCTTTATGAACTTTATTTTTATATGCCGATAAAAACAAATACCTACTTGATACCAATCTCATCTTATTTGGTAGTGGATGGAGGTATAGGTCTACAATAATTACGTCCATGATGTAAACAAAAACACTCATAATTATTCAGGATCGGGTAGGTAGTTTGAGAAATCTTTAAATTAAAACTTTGCCAGCCGGAAATATTATTTATTAATTATGTAGCAATATCTAATAACTTTACATTGGTTGTGTTCATAATTATTTAACTTCAAATAAAATTACTAAATATTTACTCTCAGCTGTAGTAGAAGATAAATGTGCAACAGTTAAATTGCAATCTGTTTCATAAATTTTCTCACGCTAGAAGAAATTAGAAATGGATTTATAGATCCGAGAAAACTAAGAGAAACAAAGTAGCTAATTATTGTGTAGACATAGATGTATGTCTATAGGGTGTAATGCCCTTTACACGTAAGTGGCGCCACAGATTACCTAAAATTATCAAGTAGGCCACAGTCCTAATACGACAAACTTGTGGAGCCCTTTTTAGCTTGTGCGTAAACGCATCATCGCATTCATCGCCCAAAGAGAATAATTAAGAAAAAACATTAGCCGAAAAAAAAAACTCCAATAAATGACATTGATTTAAAAATGGAAATCATTCGAATCGACGATGACGTATTTTGGGAATGGGTAGGGCTACAACGCATTCCCGTTTCTAAGTACCTATTTCTTATTTGTTAAATATTAATCATTGCTTTGAACCACTTGAAGATTGTATGAGTAATAATTCTAAGTGGGTTGGGATTTAAACCGTGTTTTTGATAAGGTTCAGTAAAAGCAATGTTACCATTGGCTATGAAGTCTAGCTTATTTGTCTGTTTAAAACTTGCCAAACATTTACCAACATGTTTAAAAACAAGTCAATCAAATCTTGTACAGAAATAAGACCATAATTATTTTTATAGAAAAGCCAAAACATGTATACATATCTAACGGACAAGGGGCAAAATATTAGATAGAGGTGATCTGGCAGGGGACTGAAGTTGTCGATATAGCTCAAAGGATAAGCAAGCTGAAGAGATACCGATGTTAGCAGTAAAACCAAAGCCTTTAGGGGTGTACATGTATGGAAGTGAAGGTTGGGTATGGCAAAAAATGAAAAAAGACATGAAAGTAGGATTATGTGTGGTGTAACTCTGAATGATAGATTGATGAATGAGGTAATAAGACAACGTTGTGGTATAAAAGAAGATGTAGTGACTAAAATTGAAAAGTGTATGTTAAGATGGTTTGGTCATGTTGAGAGGATGAATGGAAGGCGACTAACGAATGGTATTTACAAGGCAGACGTGAATGGAAACGCCGGGAGGGGACGCCCTAGAAATACATACATAGACCTTATAGGTGATGTTCTTCAGAAAGGCCAAGTGCGCAGAATGATTAATGTGTGAGAAGCAAAAGAAGTATGTAAGGATCGTAGCAGGTGGCGTTCTGTAGTTTCTGCCTAACCCCATGGGAAAAAGGCGAGAGTTTATGTATGTAGGTATGTTGTTTTAAAGCGGAGAGAACAAATTGGAAAACTTAGGTCACCCTCAGGCTAGAAGGAGCGACAATCTAACCAGCTGGATGAGAGTTACTATATATACCGAGAATCGAGGTAAATATCGTACCTATGCCCAGCAGTGGACTGCCCTGACCCTACTTCCAGAATTCAACCAGATTAACGTATAAAATGTTGTTAAAATCCAAACTAAAAACTAGCACTAGGCACTCGGCTAAACAAACTATTTATTCTATTTCCAACTATGCGAGCACCACTAAGTCTCGATCATTTAAATTAATGTTTTATTTACGTCTACATTTTTACGGTGTAAAACTGTAAAGTTATCGTGTTATTTGAAGGTCGTTACGGGTTCCTGGGGCCATATTGTGAAGTGCTGATTGCTTCAGAATTTTACAATATGGCTGCGAACTTGGCAAAATGGGGTTTTACACACTCTTCTTATACCAAATTTGAGTGTCACTGGCTAGAACATGAACAAGAATTTTCGAAGTGTCCTGTCCCAGGTCGTATACATCTGCACTTTTGAGGACCTAACAGATGCCACTGATGCTGCAATAAACATGGCCACTCACTAAGGCCAAACAATAAAAAACCCTACTGCTTAAAAAGCGAACTAAAAAGACGTAAACAAGAAGAAAATCTAGATGAATCCTCCGAGTGCACAGCATGATTTTCTTCTTGTTTACGTCTTTTTAAGCAGTGGGGTTTTTTGTTTTTTGTATGTAACTTTTTTTTTATAAATTCTTAGTAATTATTTTTAGAATTAGGTACTTTTAAACATAAAAGTGTTTAAATACATTTTTGAAATCAACTTTTAAAGCCCTTTATTTTGATACCCCACGCGATGGGTTTGGAAGTAAAAAAAACCACACCCACAATATGGCGCCCAAAAGCCGCCATATTTTTATTTGCCATTTTTAGGGTTCCGTACCCAAAGGGTAAAAACGGGACCCTATTACTAAGACTCCGCGGTCCGTCTGTCTGTCTGTCTGTCTGTCTGTCACCAGGCTGTATCTCATGAACCGTGATAGCTAGACAGTTGAAATTTTCACAGATGATGTATATCTGTTGCCGCTATAACAACAAATACTGAAAACAGTATACAATAAATATTTTCGTGGGGCTCCCATACACCAAACGTGATTTTTTTGCCGTTTTTTGCGATAATGGTACGGAACCCTTCGTGCGCGAGTTCGACTCGCACTTGGCCGGTTTTCAATGTAGCCAGTGACACTCGCAGGTTTAAGACGAATCGATTGTCGTAAGAATCATCAAAATCGGCCAACGCAATCGCAATCGAACATACATATATACAAACATAGACTGATATGCACGTTACCCTCCTTCGGCAGTCGGGTAAAAAGTTAGTCAACAGCTCGAAAAGAAAAAGAATCCATGATTGTTTCTCTGCAAAAACGGGATGGTGCTAGCTGCAGTATAGCTCTATCTCTCTCTGGAACAATCATGATTTCAAAACGTCATGGCCATTGAATTCGGTAAGGATGCCCGTCACCCGTGCGACCCTACGCTACGGGGCGCAAGTTGTGGATGGACGAGCAACGCGTGTGTAGTGTATATGCAGCACGTGCCGTGTCCACCTGTCGCTCGGGTCTGGGTACTCCGCTGCTGGCGTAAAAAAAAATGTTTAAATAAAAACAAAAAGTTTTTTATTCATGAGAATAGTCGCTCGATTTGGGCACTCCGCTAATGGTGTAAAAAAAAAAAATTAACAAAAAACCGGCCAAGTGCGAGTCGGACTCGCGCACGAAGGGTTCCGTACCATTATCGTAAACAACGGCAAAAAAACATGTTAGTTGTATGGGAGCCCCATTTAAATATTTATTTTATTCTGTTTTTAGTATTTGTTGTTATAGCGGTAACAGAAATACATCAAAATATTTTTTTTTATTTCACATAGGCCTACATGGGCACTTATAAAACGTCGACAAAAGGTGCACGGTTCGGGTTGGTCGTTTCCTATGGAGAATAACCGGCAAGAAACTCCATGGTTACCTACTCTTTTAAATTCATCATCTGTGAAAATTTCAGGATCTCGTGGCTAAATAATAACAGCCGCACGGGTCGATCTTTGAAGTTAAGCAACGCTTGACAAGGTCGGTCCGTGGATGGGTGACCATTTCAACGGATTGAGATCTGACACCAGTCTAGCCAAGGGGTACCGCTGTTACCCAGTTACTGGGTTGTGGAGGTCAGATAGGCAGTCGCTCCATGTAAAACACTGGTACTCAGCTAAATCCGGTTAGACTGGAAGCCGACCCCAACATAGTTGGGAAAAGGCTAGGCAGATGATGATCTGTGAAAATTTCAACTGTCTAGCTATCACGGTTCATGAGATACAGCCTGGTGACAGACAGACAGGCAGACGGACCGCGGAGCCTTAGTAATAGGGTCCCGTTTTTATCCTTTAGGTACGTACGGAACCCTAAAAAAAATCTTGACTAAAAACAAAAACCTTTTCAATAATGAGAATAGCGGTTGACAGGTTCGGTGATTCGGTCTTTTACTGCGTGGTACGGTCGACCAAGAAAGGGGTAATTTAATTTACTTTCAAAAATAACTATTTCTCATCATCAGCTATTGAATGTGCCCACTGCTGGAACATAAGCCGCCTCTCTCTCTCTGCCGAAAACTAATTAGCTGAACCTGTAAATGACTATATATACCGCAATTTCTTATAATTTAGAAGATAAAAAACATGCTGTAAATTTACCTAAACTGGGACCTATACGGACCCTACCTTTTTATTATTTTTTGCGATTATTGCGACGGGCAAAACGTATTTGTGCGAAAATTTTGTACGATGTCATACAATTTTTCTGATGCCAATCTGGAGCTGAATATATTATCTTTAAGTTAAGACCATGATATCTTTACATCTGTGATTGCATATGCATTAGAATTGTACCTAAAAAACACTGTTATTTGTAGAAAAATGTAATAGCATCCTTAAGATAGAATAGAATAGAATAGAATATACTTTATTGTACACCAAAGAAATAACACATATTATACAGAAAAAAAAAATATATAAAGAAGACCACCACAGATAGGCTGACTATGGACTTGGTTAATATCTGATAATCCAGCGCTCAAATGTCGGGTAGTGGGTTTTTCCTCCTCGTCGGATCCTTCCCCAATCTATTTGTGAACTAATATGTATATATTTACAAATGATAATGATATCTATTTAAGTTTTTATGACGCGCAAACGAATGGTAGACCACTCTTTATCCGATTGCGTCAGCAGAAGGCGAGTTATTTGGCTTTGCTGATTATACATATCTGCGTACCCCATTAATCCTAATAGGTAGCAAATTGATGTTCAGAAATACATGACGAACTATTCCTAAAAAGTAATGATATAATGAGCTTGCTACGAGACGTGAGCCAAATAAATTTATGTCAGGAGGGTTTTTACCACTTCTCCTTGCTATTCAAACTCTTTTTTTTTTATTATTTCTCTTAGGCCTACATGGGTACTTATAAAACGTCGACAAAAGGTGCACGGTTCGGGTTGGTCGTTTCCTATGGAGAAGAACCGGCAAGAAACTCTACGGTTACTCTTTAAAAAAAAACCGGCCAAGTGCGAGTCGGACTCGCGCACGAAGGGTTCCGTACTTGGTAAATTGCGGTTTACGATTTATGACGTATTAAAAAACTACTTACTAGATCTCGTTCAAACCAATTTTCGGTTCAAGTTTACATGGTAATGTACATCATATATTTTTTTTAGTTTTATCATTCTCTTATTTTAGAAGTTACACGGGGCGGGGGGGGACACACATTTTACCACTTTGGAAGTGTCTCTCGCGCAAACTATTCAGTTTAGAAAAAAAATATATTAGAAATCTCAATATCTATTTTGAAGACCAAACCAATCATAAATTTTAGTTTCAGTTTCAAGTATGGGGACCCCCAAAAAAAATTTTTTTTTTTCTATTTATGTGTGGAAATCTTAATGCGGTTCACAGAATACATCTACTTACCAAGTTTCAACAGCATAGTTCTTGTAGTTTCAAAAAAAGTGGCTGTGACATACGGACAGACAGACAGACATGACGAATCTATAAGGGTGCCGTTTTTTGCCATATGACTACGGAATCCTAAAAATGGTTTGGTTTAAGTACTAATGCTGTAACATGGAAATATTGTTTGGTTTTACGATTATAGCATATAGCATTAGTACTTAGATATGGGGGGACAATGTAGGCTCGACAATAAGTCGAAAGAAAAAAAAGATTATGTATTATATAAACAAAATAACAAATGTTAACAAGCATCAAGAAGGCCTACAATGTTCTTACATTTACAAAACAATCGGTAAAAGAATCTATACAAAGGTAAAATAACATCTTTCATTCCACATCGATCTTAGGTAGGTAGGTAGGTACCTAGGTACTTACCTACTAATCCTACAACTACTTATTAGCGTCAACACTAAACAGGTAAATATTAAACCACATTTGCTTAACAAAAATTCCTCTGACGGAATAAATTAAATCGTCTACCTAATATACGTAGGTAAACTCGGGTTAACAAGTTTTTTACCTAAAGTGACTGACTAAAAAACCCAATGACAGCTGCTTGTCCCAGGAATCGTACCCAAGACCCCACGTTCGCACAGCAGTAGCGCGTATGACTTCTTACTGAGTAAAATCTTAGGTAATACCGACGTACTGTACTGATTATTCTGATTATTTGATTTAACTATCGATATCGATTGATTATTAGACGGTGATCTATCTATCGCCGTGGAACGGAACCGAACGCGATCGATTTACAAAAAATAATCGGTATAATCAGATGAAAAACGCTTTTATGGGATGAGGCATCTGTATGCTAGTATTATATTATCTGTGGTAATACAAAATTCAAAAAACCCGACAGCTTAAGAAGCGAACTAAAAATACGTAAACGGGAAGGAAATCATGCTGTGCAGTCGGAGGATACATATTCGCGATCTGACTGACCAAAACCAGATGTATTCTCCGACTGCACAGCATGATTTTCTTTTTGTTTACGTCTTTTAGTTCGCTTCTTAAGCAGTCGGGTTTTTTAATCGGCAGAAAAATAAAATCGGGCCCCCACAATATGGCACCCAAAATCCGCCATTTTTCTATTTTCCAATTTTAATGTAGCCAGTGACACTCGCAGGGTTAAGACGAATCGATTGACGTACGAATCATCAAAATCGGCCAACGCGTTTGGTCTCTGGAATGCCACATAGGAACAAACATACACACTTACATACATATACTGATAAACACATTACCCTCCTTCGGCAGTCAGGTAAAAAACCCAATGACGGCTTCATTCAAGAATCGTACTCAACACCCCGCGTTCAGCAGTCGGGGTTACAATTACAACCACTATTAATACTAGACTAACGTGACTTTTCATAATATTTTTTTCATTTTTATCGGAAAGGTAGTTAATAATGAAATCATTATCAGTGTGTGCCTCCTACACGGATAGCTAATCTCTAGTGTGCAAAGTGAATCAAAATGTAGATTATTAATTTTTATATGAAGCTCTGCAAAAGTACACACGATCGTATGTGCAATAAACTCCTAGATCTAGAATTTGGTTAGATTTTTATTGAATTAAGTCCAGTTACTCACATACAATAATAGTCCACCATAACCATCCCACTGCATGTAGGGTTGTCAGGTCTCAAAACCGAAAAGCTGGACAGACTTTGTTTAGTCGGACATTTGGGTAAAAAGGGCGGAAAACTTTTTTTTTATAAAGTAAAATATTTTTGTATCGATTACGTAAAATTTACTTAAATTTTTTAAATAACCAATTAGTCTTCCTTTTTTTTTTTTTTTTTTTTTTAATGACACGAGTTAGCCAATGGCTATGCTCGGCATTTCCTTGCGTGATCACGTCAGAAATGATGATATCCGCAGGAGAACCAAAGTTACCGACATAACCCGAAGAATTGCCAAACTAAAGTGGCAGTGAGCAGGGCACATTGCTCGCAGAACGGATGGCCGATGGGGCCGAAAAGTTCTGGAATGGCGACCGCGAACCGGAAGACGATACGTTTGAAGGCCTCCCACTAGGTGGACCGATGACCTGGTTAAGGTTGCGGGGAAGGCGCTGGATGCGAGACGCACGGGATCGGTCAATGTGGCGACGCCTGGGGGAGGCCTATGTCCAGCAGTGGACGTCTTTCGGCTGAAATGATGATGATGATGAAGGAAGGAGAGGCAACCTTTATTTTTCTGAATCCACACGTCATTGAAGACCCATATTTAGAAACAAAACAAAGTTCAACAAAAACAATCTATCTATAGTAAACTGCGGTAGTTGACAGTAATGACGTCATCAGCCACGTTATGTCAGTCGTTATGCAAAGTTAACACCATGAACATAGAGTATCGACTGAATACCCTCTCAAAAACTTACCGCTTGCAAAAAGATAGTCTGCTACCAATCCTCTTTCTGTTCTTTCTGGGGAGTTTGTTGCGCCATTTCTTCTACCCAGCTAAAACACTAGGAATTGGCGACGGGCCGTTTTGGAGGACTATCTTTGTTAATTTTGCCGATCAAAAAGTTTTGATGCTCAGCCTAATTTGAATAAATTAGTTTTGTTTTTGTAGGTTGTGTTGACGAAGGTGACACTGCAAGCCTGTCACACTCCAATCCGAATTCTAGAAAGAGAATAATTCGCCGAACGATCGCTTTATCTCTCTCACACTGTCTTCCCGTATTCACTTCATACCTGTATAGAGAAAGTTCAGTCGATTCTCTACGTCACTAGGACAGTTTTATCGGCAGATTTATGTAGAATAATTGAATGTTATCAAGCTATCATTGTTGTTATTGCGCCTGCGCAGGCCTACGCCACAAACAGGTCGCGAGATAACTTACTAGTCGGGCTAGGAACTGTTATACTTAAGATAAGTTGCGAAGTCAAACAGCAACAACAACAACAACATTTATCAAGAAGCAAGTAAGTTGGTAATTTAGAAATATTCCTATGAAAATAGTAAGAATCAGGTGGCCTGAAGGCCAGAATCCCATATATTTTTTTTTACTCCTCTTTTCTCATTACACACGGGCCGATAAAACCACGGCCCCAACTATGGCCCCAACAAAAGAGTCCTAACTATTTTCTTTTCCATAAATTATGAAATTAAGTTAAATTCTTTCTTTCTATTCAAATTGTCAAAAAGTCACAGAATTATTCACATTTACACTACATTACATTTTATTATCATTAGAATTATGTTAAAAAAAAAACAAAATTAAATTTATTTATCTAGAATGAAACAAAATTAAAATGTTAGAAATTTAAAAACCAACTATAAAATTCAAATAAAAAATCTAATAAATACATTAAATCCAGACAAACTAGTGTTATTATTACTAATAACTACCATTATGCTCAGAAAAGTATAAGTTTCCTAATTTACATATCTTGCAGACAACGGAACAGCTAAGTTGCCATCTAAAACCCTGATCGGATATCCGAAGTCCTAACTCAGAAACCACTCTCTACGGCCGACATTCATTTGAATATCCCAGATATTCGAACATTACCATACAATAAGCCAGCACAGATAACAATCTACAAACATGCTGTTATGAAATTTTATTTATTAATAGTCTGCCCACTGCTGGACTAAGTGACTTCCGTGTATTGAAACGAAATTTATTCAAACATTTCGAAATTACATTCAGACATGCTATGAATGATGCATTCAGTAATAGCGGCATATTGCATTACTTAATCAGAAATGTCGGTATGGACGGATTATATTCATGATGCTGATATCGGCAAGATGAAATTCATCATCAGCATCAAGCCGAAAGACGTCCACTGGTGAACATAAGCCTCCCCCAAGTGTCACCACATTGACCGGTCCCGTGCGTCTTGCATCCAGCGGATTCAAACAATCTTCATCTGGTCATCGGTCCACCTAGTGGGAGGCCTTCCAACGTAACATCTTCCGGTTTGCGGTCGCCACTCCAGAACTCTTTGGAAAAAATGGTATTACAGAGAAGGAAATGATCACTGTTGCTAAAGATGGGTCAAGAACGAGTGATAGAGCAGTATGGAAGAATGTGACACAATGCGCCGGCCGACCCCAAATTTGGTTCAAATAAATACCACTAGATGGCGCTACATGCACCGATATGATATTGAATTGTGTGTAAAATTCACATTTTCTGGAATTGAACGTAAATATTGTATGTTCTTGTTGTCTCCTAAGCACAACATTATGGAATATTGGGCTCTTAATTTACATTTCAAAGATTATTTGAACAGATCATTTAAAATTGTTGCCAATAGATGGCGCGGTTTTAAATTTCTGAGGCATGCCTGTCGATTGTTTAAATTTGTATTGTAACTCATTTTGGTGCAATGAAACTGTAAAAACGTGCATAAAAATACTATAAAACAAATCGTCACTAACGAAACCAATATTCACGAACCGAGTAAACCCTTTTACTTGCAAGTTGCTGCTAACACCATCTATGTATCGCCGTGGAACGGAACCGAACACGATCGATGTACAAAAAACTAATCAAAATAATCAGACGAAAAACGGTAGGTTTTTCCGCACGGTTTCTTTGTATGGGATGAGGCATCTATATGCTAGTATTATATTATCTGTGGTAAGAGCAAGGCAAGATCGTATTAAAAAAATTACAGTGTCAAAGCAAAATCAATTAAATAATCAGCAACTGCCCGAGAAGGGCGAAGAAAAAAAAAAATCAGCAATAGGAGTTTTTTAAATTTTTATGGCCTGGTTGCTAGGACCTTTTAGCCACGTCTTTGGAAAGAGTTTTGGGTCTTATATTTATTCTTTAGTATGCATTAGAATGCAGATGTAACAGATTCTAATGTTTTTTGGAGTATTTGGCAGCAAATTGTATCGAGTCAACCTTCCCAGTAAGCTTTGCAGAGGCAGTCAATACTACAATAAAATACTCCGCTCCACTATCCCGAGATCGCTTCTGTCAATGATTTCACAAATTGTCCAATTGCAGACAGTTGAGACACAAAACTACACCAATAATATATCACAATATCCACAAGGAATCAATTTGCAAATAATAACTTCACTCGACAAAATCCCGCCAAAAACTCCCAATAGGAGTTTCATCATATCATGACCACAGATAATAATACATACTACAATACTGTAGCATATCATGACTGGCCAAGTAGAGTAGACCAAGCGTTAACACTGGCTGACAGAAAACCATGCTATACTTAAAAATTTGCAATAGGTATGTAGTCCGTGTTCTATAGAATCAGATGAAATGCAAGTTTGAATCGAACTTGAAAGGCTATAGAAATGAGAAGAACAGATTGTTTTGCATGTACGTGATAAATTAGCAAGGGACTATTCAGTAGTTTACGTGTGGTCCTGCTAACAATAGACCCCATTAATTCACCGAGGTGGTACGAGTCTGTCTTAGGTCTGAAGTAAACGATGGCTGCATCTACCTGTGTTTCAGACGCCAGTAAGCCTGGTATTTATAAGAGCAAAATTCTAAAATGACTCTTCTGAATATTTATTGTTAACCTGTCCACGAAATGCCTCCTATTTTTACCCGACTGCCGAAGGAGGGTAATGTGTTTATCAGTCTATGTATGTTTGTTCCTATGTGACGTTCTAGAGACCAAACGCTTTGACCGATTTTGATGGTTTTTACGTCAATCGATTCGTCTTAACCCTGCGAGTGTCACTGGCTACATTCAAATTGGAAAATAGAAAAATGGCGGATTTTGGGCGCCAAAAAAAATTTTCAAAATTTCCCTCCACATTTTTTGCGAGTTAATTCAAAGTATTGTGTCTCACTGAAATATGGATCTGCGCCGGGAACATTTTAGAGCTATGATTTTATACGATTTCAAGTGTCGCCTGAAACCGGATGAATCGTACGATAGACTTCAAATGGCATTCATGGATGAAGGCCCTTCCAAGGCAACCGTGTATCGTTGGTATAACGAATTCAAGCGCGGTCGACCAACTTTGGGGGATGACGAAAGAAGCGGTCGCCCTTTGACGGCTGTTACCGAAGAAAACGTGCTAGCAGTGAAAAATTTAATCCAAGACAATAGGCGAATTACATATCAGGAGATTCAACACATATTGAAGATTGGATCGGGAAGCGTTCACGAGATTCTACACAGCCATCTTCGCGTGAGGAGGATAGTATCACGCTGGGTGCCGCACAACCTCACCGATGCTCAGAAGCAGGCCCGGGTGGAATGGTGCCGTGATATGCTTAACAAATTTGAAGCCGGCTCGTCTCGGCGTGTTTACAACATCGTTACAGGTGATGAGTCCTGGATTTATCAATACGACCCAGAAACCAAGCGCCAGTCGACTGTTTGGGTGTTTCAAAATGAGCCAACGCCTACCAAAGTGAAGCGATCTAGAAGCGGGGGTAAGATTTTGATCGCTAGCTTTTTTAATTTGACTGGCCACTTGGTATCAATTCCCTTACGGGATCAAAGAAGCATTAATGCCGAATGGTATACTACCAAATGTTTGCCAGAAGTTTTCTCTGTTATAAGCAACAAGCGACCAAACACAGGGCTCCGCGGGCTACTGCTCCACCACGACAATGCACCTGCGCACACCGCACTCAAAACGAGGGACTTCCTGGACAGCACGCCAGTCAAACTCCTGGGTCACCCTCCTTACAGCCCTGATCTAGCACCGTGTGACTTCTTTTTATTCCCAAAAATAAAAAATCAGCTCAAAGGGATACAATTTTCGTCGCCGGAAGATGCGCTGGCTGCGTTCGAGCAGGCTGTAAACGAGGTGTCTGCGGCGGACTGGAAAAAGTGTTTTGAAAACTGGTTTAGGCGCATGAATCTTTGTATAGAGGCTGGTGGAAAGTACTTTGAAAAGATTTAATAAAAATATATGTACGTATAGAACAATTTTTTTTAGTTTCGCAAAACTTTCTGAGTGTCCCACGTATATCAAGAAGCAAGTAAGTTGGTAGTTAAGATCTATTCCTATAAAAATAGCATTCTTAAGGTTGAACTAGTCGACGGCACGAACTATTTTGTGCGCGGGGTTAAAATGCATGCTATCTTATCCGACAACACGTGCGAAAGAAATAGATGCTGTGATGAGCAGTAAGATAAGCTAGTTCGCGTACGAATTAGCACTTTTGCAAATTTGTATCGAAATGGATGATGATTTAGGACGAATACGAGCGCGCGAAATTTTATAAACAGACCTTTGGGAGTCTAGATATCATGAAAAAACAAGTGCAATGTTTTTTTTTAAATAACATTATTTGGATTGTTGAATTACTAATCTATCCCTGTATGAAGGCCGTTTTGCAACTTTCCTTCTTCTTAAGGAATTTATTTCCGCCCAAAGATGCGTTAAAATTAGTTTTGAATTATGGAACTTTCGACACTCATAACTTTCAAATATTTTTTTTTTTTTACATTTTTGTTTCCGTAGAGGACTAGATAATGATGAGACAAATTTACATCATTTTTTATTTTGTACTTACATCGTCAAACAGTGGAGTAATCTCTAGACTACGTTTGTATGGAAGAATTTTCGACTAGTGTAACCTTAAGAGGAAATATGGGCAGAGAGCGCCGACTGAATTTCCTAAGTAAAAAGTCATAATTCGAAGTTTGGCTCTCGTCTATTTCCTCCTCCAATATTGGACCAATTTAGAAGAAAGATATTTATTAGAAAGATATTCCATAAACTGATAATGAAAGATATATTCTATGTCCATATGTTTTCCTTTTTGATGATAAATTATCTTTAGAAGCACTAGAACTCTCAAAAATTCTCAAAATTGCGCTTTCAACAGAGGCTTGGTGTACAAATTTGACAAATATAAATGAAAAAAGGAAAACATAGGGACATAGTATATATCTTACTTTACCAGTTCATGAAATATCTTTTAAATTGGTTCAATATTGGAGGAGAAAATAGACGAGAGCCAAACCTCGAATTATGACTTGTTACTTAGGAAATTCAATCGGCGCTCTGTGTCCCCGTTTCTTCTTAAAGGCGGGATCTAACTGGCCCGGGCCGATTCTTAATAAGAATCAGGTGGCCAGAAGGCCAGAATCCCATACAAGAATTTCTAATCGCTTTACACACGGGCCGATAAAACCACGGCCCCAACAAATGAGTCCTAACTATTTTCTTTTCCACAAATTATTTAATTAAATTAAATTTCGATTAAAATTGTCAAAAAGTAAAAATGTCACAGAATTAAAATGTCAAAAAAATTCAATTCAATTTATAAAACTAGAATGAAACAAAATTAAAATGTCAGAAATTAAAAAAAAAAACAACAATAAAATTCAAATAAAAATCTAACAAATACATTAGATACAGACAAACCAGTGTTATTATTACTTATAACTACCACTATGCTCAGAAAAGTATAAGTTTCTTAATTTACATATCTTGCAGACAACGGAACAGCTAAGTTGCCATCCAAACCCTGCTCGGATATCCGAAGTCCTAACTCAGAAACCACTCTCTACGGCCGACACTCATTTGAATATCCCAGATATTCGAACATTACCATACAATAAGCCAGCACAGATAACAATCTACAAACATGCTGTTATGAAATTTTATTTATTAATAGTCTGCCCACTGCTGGACTAAGTGACTTCCGTGTATTGAAACGAAATTTATTCAAACATTTCGAAATTACATTCAGACATGCTATGAATGATGCATTCAGTAATAGCGGCATATTGCATTACTTAATCAGAAATGTCGGTATGGACGGATTATATTCATGATGCTGATATCGGCAAGATGAAATTCATCATCAGCATCAAGCCGAAAGACGTCCACTGGTGAACATAAGCCTCCCCCAAGTGTCACCACATTGACCGGTCCCGTGCGTCTTGCA
Organism: Orthosia gothica; assembly: GCA_949775005.1. Taxonomy (NCBI): domain Eukaryota; kingdom Metazoa; phylum Arthropoda; class Insecta; order Lepidoptera; family Noctuidae; genus Orthosia; species Orthosia gothica. Next base: position 2,358,039 of record OX459069.1, read on the forward strand.
TCCAGCGGATTCAAACAATCTTCATCTGGTCATCGGTCCACCTAGTGGGAGGCCTTCCAACGTAACATCTTCCGGTTTGCGGTCGCCACTCCAGAACTCTTTGGAAAAAATGGTATTACAGAGAAGGAAATGATCACTGTTGCTAAAGATGGGTCAAGAACGAGTGATAGAGCAGTATGGAAGAATGTGACACAATGCGCCGGCCGACCCCAAATTTGGTTCAAATAAATACCACTAGATGGCGCTACATGCACCGATATGATATTGAATTGTGTGTAAAATTCACATTTTCTGGAATTGAACGTAAATATTGTATGTTCTTGTTGTCTCCTAAGCACAACATTATGGAATATTGGGCTCTTAATTTACATTTCAAAGATTATTTGAACAGATCATTTAAAATTGTTGCCAATAGATGGCGCGGTTTTAAATTTCTGAGGCATGCCTGTCGATTGTTTAAATTTGTATTGTAACTCATTTTGGTGCAATGAAACTGTAAAAACGTGCATAAAAATACTATAAAACAAATCGTCACTAACGAAACCAATATTCACGAACCGAGTAAACCCTTTTACTTGCAAGTTGCTGCTAACACCATCTATGTATCGCCGTGGAACGGAACCGAACACGATCGATGTACAAAAAACTAATCAAAATAATCAGACGAAAAACGGTAGGTTTTTCCGCACGGTTTCTTTGTATGGGATGAGGCATCTATATGCTAGTATTATATTATCTGTGGTAAGAGCAAGGCAAGATCGTATTAAAAAAATTACAGTGTCAAAGCAAAATCAATTAAATAATCAGCAACTGCCCGAGAAGGGCGAAGAAAAAAAAAAATCAGCAATAGGAGTTTTTTAAATTTTTATGGCCTGGTTGCTAGGACCTTTTAGCCACGTCTTTGGAAAGAGTTTTGGGTCTTATATTTATTCTTTAGTATGCATTAGAATGCAGATGTAACAGATTCTAATGTTTTTTGGAGTATTTGGCAGCAAATTGTATCGAGTCAACCTTCCCAGTAAGCTTTGCAGAGGCAGTCAATACTACAATAAAATACTCCGCTCCACTATCCCGAGATCGCTTCTGTCAATGATTTCACAAATTGTCCAATTGCAGACAGTTGAGACACAAAACTACACCAATAATATATCACAATATCCACAAGGAATCAATTTGCAAATAATAACTTCACTCGACAAAATCCCGCCAAAAACTCCCAATAGGAGTTTCATCATATCATGACCACAGATAATAATACATACTACAATACTGTAGCATATCATGACTGGCCAAGTAGAGTAGACCAAGCGTTAACACTGGCTGACAGAAAACCATGCTATACTTAAAAATTTGCAATAGGTATGTAGTCCGTGTTCTATAGAATCAGATGAAATGCAAGTTTGAATCGAACTTGAAAGGCTATAGAAATGAGAAGAACAGATTGTTTTGCATGTACGTGATAAATTAGCAAGGGACTATTCAGTAGTTTACGTGTGGTCCTGCTAACAATAGACCCCATTAATTCACCGAGGTGGTACGAGTCTGTCTTAGGTCTGAAGTAAACGATGGCTGCATCTACCTGTGTTTCAGACGCCAGTAAGCCTGGTATTTATAAGAGCAAAATTCTAAAATGACTCTTCTGAATATTTATTGTTAACCTGTCCACGAAATGCCTCCTATTTTTACCCGACTGCCGAAGGAGGGTAATGTGTTTATCAGTCTATGTATGTTTGTTCCTATGTGACGTTCTAGAGACCAAACGCTTTGACCGATTTTGATGGTTTTTACGTCAATCGATTCGTCTTAACCCTGCGAGTGTCACTGGCTACATTCAAATTGGAAAATAGAAAAATGGCGGATTTTGGGCGCCATATTGTGGGGGCCCAAATCTTTTTTTCGTCCAAACACATCGTGTGGGGTATTAAAATAATACTTATATGTTTAAATTATACCTAATTCGAAATATAATAACAAAAAAGTTATAAATAAAATAAAACCTAAAACCCGAAAGCTTAACAAGTAAAATTTCAAAATATAAAAAACCCACGACACATTTGTCTTGCGAAAACACCCCGATTCAAACAGCAAAACATCTATAACTTTTGAACGTCTGAACCGATTTTATTCGAACAGAGCTAAGAACACTCTCGACAAAATCAAACAAAAAAACTAGATCAAAATCGGTTCATCCGTTTAGTCGCTATGATGCCACAGACAGACACACAGATACACAGCAACACACGTGAAACTTATAACACCCCTCTTTTTCCAGCGGGGGTTAAAAAGCGAACTACAAAGACGTAAACAAGGAAAAAATCATTCTGTGCAGGCGGAGGATACACCAGATTTTGGTCAGCCAGCCCGCGAATGTGTATCCTCAAACTACACAGCATGATTTTCTCTTGTTTACGTCTTGTTAGTTCGCTTTTTAAGCAGTCGGATTTTTTTATTTCGGTAGTCTCTGTGGGAGGCTTGATCCGATTCCCAAATTGGTCAAAACCAAAAAATCAAGCTTTGAATACTTAATGATATATCCTTAATCTACTCAGTCCCCTGCCAAACATATTATTTCATCTGGTGATTCATGTCCAACAGGTTGCAACAAACTTGTTATATAGAAGGCCAGTAGATCAATTATTTCTTGATTAATTCGTGTTACTTAAATGGTATCATTTGAGTGCGAGCTACAAAAACTAGAGCTATATACACAATCATCATAGACTTGTTAGTATTTCTGACACCTACAGTGCTATTTGGGTTGGTAAATTAAAAGGCACGCGACTACTTCCGCGTGGGAGTATAAAGCTGGTAACAAATTATCGGACGCGACTTACAGCCGCGGCTGATATGTGTGCACAGTCGTATGGGACGCGGCTGCCAGATCTCAATCGGACGTCCGAACGCCCAAGGTCACGTCCGCGACTTACGTCCGATAGTTTGCACAATGTAATGTACATTCATTACCTAGATACTCTATAGGTCGCGGCTGTCAGTCGCGTCCGTAAGCCGCGGACGTGACCTTGAGCGTTCGGACGTCTGATAGAGATCTGGCAGCCGCGTCCCATACGACTGTGCACACAAAGGTACGCGACTACTTCCGCGTGGGAGTATATGGTCTGTGATCATAATAAATATAGGATAGACATATTTGCAAATTGTGTAATTTTTCGCTATCAAACTGTCTTCAGCTCCTTCGCAAAGCACATCAATGAGACGTTTGTTTTTTTTAAATTATTATTGATAGGCTCGCGCTTGACCACTATCTCACCTGATAGTAAGCGATGATCTGGTCAAAGAAGAAGCACACTTGCCCAAAAGAAACCTATTCACTCTTGACTTAAAAACCCCGAGGTTGTAGCTATCGGGAAACACAGACTCCGGCAGGGAATTACACTCATTAGCTGTACGAATAATCAAAGTGTTTTCAAAACGTTTAGTGCGTATGGGTTGGATGTCCAACATGTACCGATTGCGCATCACTGTACGTCTTGTAGTCCGATGATGAAATGGGCTAGGTGGAATTAGATCATGCAATTCCGTCTCACACTGCCCGAAATGCAATGCAACCGATAAAAAACCGACAAGCTGGCGGAAACTCGGCGACGATGTTCAAGGCTCTGGAGCTTTGACTCAACCAGTGCCTCATTGCCGATGAGCCTCTTGGTCCGTTTTTCGATCGACTCTAGTGCATCAAGCTACTACTAGACAGTACTTGGCAGATCCGTTTGTCTGTAATATATTTAAGCCTGGTGCATTATCATTAGTAGTTCATCCTCCATCTCCAGGTATAAGGCTCTTTTCTTTTCTGCCAGTCTTCCTGGTTCTCTGTGGTTCTGTGCGACCCTCGTCCAGATGGTCTGTCAATTCAGTCTTCTTGATGATTTATTTAGTTCAAAGTCGTTTTGGACGTCTTTGTGTGTCTTTGATCTGACTCTGACCAAAACGGGACCCTATTACTAAGACTCCGCGGTCCATCTGTCTGTCTGTCGGTAGGCTTTCGTCGATACAGCTCTGAATAGGCGGAGAATTTCGGGACAAGTTTCATATGACCCTGACCTTGGGAAAACTTCTTGTCTTAGAGAAAGGTGAAATGGCAGTCAAATTGTGAATATACAAAATGATGCATGGTTGCATTCTAGTAGCTGATCTCAATTAAGTACAGTCAAGTAAACACAGCATTTTTAGGGTTCCGTACCCAAAGGGTAAAAACGGGACCCTATTACTAATACTCCGCGGTCCGTCTGTCTGTCACCAGGCTGTATCTCATGAACCATGATAGCTAGACAGTTGAAATTTTCATAGATGATGTATTTCTGTTGCCGCTATAACTAAAAAAATACAACAAACGTGATTCTTTTGCTGTTTTTGCGATAATGGTACGGAACCCTTCGTGCGCGAGTCCGACTTGTACGTGGCCGAATTTTCAAATATCCCTGATGGCTCATTTTACTATTAAGTTAGTATGAGCATTGGGAGGTCAAGAAGTGCGAACTTATAATATTATCAATTTACTTTGCAATAGTTTAAAGGGTGCTATTTATTTTCAAACACGTTTCTTAGAGGCAGGTCACCAGACTTGACCGCTCGATACGATATTATTGATATAAATTAAACGATGCACCGAATATTGATAGTATTGCACCATATCACTAATTAAAATACTATACACATGAGTCAGAAGGATAGATCCACTCGTGTCTCTGAACTTTTCGTTAAACTATTTGTTGAGAAGATATATTTTAGAAAGAGAGCCAGAGATCGCACAAGACGAGAAAGGTTTGAAAGGAGAGAGAAGAAGCCATTGTTCAGAAGTTGGATACAAATTACGCTAGGAAAATTAATTGAAAACTGATGAATGCTAATAAAACGGCTGATAGAAGAGAATGAAGATAAAGATTTTGCGACGACCCAAGTAATAACGAAGCGGGATCTTTCAATCAGACGTCGGTACTGGATAGGTTCATCTAATCTCAGTACAAATGACCAAAAAAAGATGTTATCAAGTAGAAAATCATGCTGTGCAGTCGGAGGATACATATTCGCGAGCTGGATGACCACCTGATCCTCCGATTGCACAGCATGATTTTCTTATTGATAACATCTTTTTAGTTCGCTTCTTATGCAGACGGGTTTTTGATTTAAACATATAAATGGTATATATTTTACCTTTTAAAATCCTTCATTTTGAAACCCCACTCGATGGGTTTGGAAGAAGAAAAAAATAAAGACGCCCACAATAAGGTGCCCAAAACTCGCAATTTATCTCGGGCGGTGAAGATTTATCTAACGATGTCTTAATTATATAAATCCGTTAAATTAAAAGATTTGCAAGATATGAGGTAATAAAGAATATTACATCCTGTAGCGTTACAAAATAAAAAATAAGACTTTTTTAACGCAACGATAACGTATTTTTTTTTTTTTTTATTACACCGAAAATAAAAAAGGTAAAAAGACAAAACACATTTTCTTTAAAACAGGAAGAAACGCAATAGTCAATATAGTATTATTTATTTTTAAATATACCCCTTTCCTTGCAGTCGGGTAATAAAAAGCACAGATTATGCCGAACATATTATGCATGAATCACTTAAACATACTGACACCAGCTTATCACTTACCCCAAAACAAATTCTATAAGTCAATACAGCAAAATGGGTTACTGTCACGACAAAACAAACACTCATATCTGCCTACACTTACGGAAGAATTATGTATAGCTAGCTTGTCCCCGCGGCTTCCTCTGCGTAACTTTCGTACTTCGAATAACATATTTTTTGGGCTGCCTTTTGAGAAATCATTGGTTCACATACCACAGATAATATAATAATACTAGCATACAGATACCTCATCCCATACAAAGAAACCGTGCCGAAAAACTAGCGTTATGTGTTTAGGGTTCCGAACCCAAAGGGTAAAAACGGGACCCTATTACTAAGACTCCGCGGTTCGTCTGTCTGTCTGTCACCAGGCTGTATCTCATGAACCGTGATAGCTAGACTGTTGAAATTTTCACAGATGATGTATTTCTGTTGCCGCTATAACAACAAATACTAAAAATAAATATTAAAGTGCGGCTCCCGTACAACAAACGTGATTTTTGTGCCGTTTTTTGCGATAATGGTACGGAACCTGTCGTGCGCGAGTCCGACTCGCACTTGAACGATTTTTTTTTTTTTAAATTAGTACTTCGATCGCGTTCGGTTCCGTTCCACGGCAATAGATGGTGTTAGCAGCGACTTGCAAATAAAAGGGTTTTCTCAGTTCGTGACAATTTTATTCGATTTGTTTTACCATTTTTACCGTTTGTACCAATGTACCAAAATGTGTTGCACACAATTAAAAAAAATCGAGTGGCATGCCTCAGTTTGAAACCGCGTATTTCCTTAATCCTATTGTCCTACCGATTTAGATGACAAAAGTATCTTACATCTAAATCGTTACAGCGGTTTATGCGTGAAAAGGTAACAGACAGACAGAGCTATAATATTAATATGATCCATAAACCCATATAATTACAAGATGATGCGTCACCATCGCACCTCGTGTCACTGTCGCGTGAACCTAGACTTCTGTGTCGCACGACAAGTAAAGAGTCCATTGTGCGCGTATGTCTGTGTTCTAGATCTAGGCCACTTATCCGTATGTTATAATTAGTGTGGCTACTGCAGCCGACTGGCGGCGTCTTCCTAAGTGACAGTTATGTACTGTCGGCAAAAGAGTTTAGTACACAGGCTAAAATAATCATCTTCTCAATTAAAACTTTTCAGTAATCTGAATTAAATCAAATTAACATTATAAATAGGTTGGTGTTTGTTTGTTTATGTTTTTAAAAGGTAATGTCTGGATGTGGTGATCCAATCACGAAAATTATTTAGTGATAGAAAGAAAAAGGAAGTGCCATTCCTGAAAATTCAAGGTTCCTGTGAGATAGCGCACCGGAGCGAAACTGCGGGAAAAAGCTATATAATGAAGCAAAAGGATTGATTTTGTAAAGATGATGGGCAAGGTTGTGAATAGTGTAGTTTTCTGATAATTTGTTTTTTGTCTGTCAGGTAGATTAATTAACAATATTGGACACATATTATTTCTTTTGACACGTAAACATAAAGTTACGTAGATTTAGTGCGTTGAAATATCGTGTGACATCACGCCGCTAGTACACTTTATACTGCCTTAGTTACGTCACAAGCCCCCACTCCTGAACTTTGATGCGCTTTAACTTTGTAATTTTTTATTTATTTGGTAAAGCAAAAAATACGTGTCCAATATTATTTGATAATCTCACTAACGGACTAAATAGAATTCTTATTTTCTACCCAGGAAACATTCATATTCTGCTGAGAACTTAACACTACTATTTGCCCAAAAAAGATGTAAAGCAGAAAACGAAATGCCTGCACGCTAATCACCTTTTTCGACTGTACCTGCAAGTGTTACTAGCTGTTTAGTACGATGTTAATAACATAGCTGATATTTTATTATTATCACAGTGACGTGATAATTGTGACGTCGACAGCCGGCGGATGTGTGACTCCTCATGATTATGATTAGGGAGCACCATGCTAATAGAAGAAATACACCATGTTTCGGACGTGTTTGAGTTTAGTGTTAGAAGGCTTTAGCAGTATAATGTAAGATGTCGTTGGAGTCAACTTGAAATGAGGAAATGAGTTGACTTGATTTTTACTCTATTTCCCTTCTCAATATAGTAAGATATAGCAATAGACATTGCCACACTTTTAATAAAAATCTATGAACTGTTTAGCAACTGGTTAGCAGATTCTTTATTCAAATTTTAGACGACCATAGACAAGGAAGATGAACATAGACTGGCCCAAGTGTTACCATATTGACCGATCCCGAACGTCTCGCATCCAGCGGATTCCCAAAACCTTCAACAATTTGAATACAGAACAAAATTGACAATAGAATTGAATATAGAGCTAAGCAAATTGCTAAACATTGTCGAGATTTTTAAAAATAAGACCGCCTTTGTCTAAGCTTTGCACAATTTTTTTTTTAAGGCTTTCCATCTAAGCGAGAGGTTTGTTCGAAAGGAGTTATTATACCCTCCCTTTGCAAATAGACCTACAGACGTATTAACTACGACTACCTATAGTTAATACACCGGCAGCTCATTTCCCTAACTTTCCCTAGTTATGTCTCTTTATGAGTTGGCAATAACATTAACACATCTACAAATAGAAGGTAGTCATGCAAACTAAAATTTATATTATCTAGTTAAGGCGGTACCCCGAGCAAAACGCCGTGCAAGCCGTTTTTTGTGCTGTTTTTAGGAGCTATCTACTCGTTATTTAAACAGAAATATCAATTAACAAAAATACATTAAATTTCTACATAATATTGATTCTAAAATGGTAGATTTCGTTTTTTTTTTAAATATTGTATATATTTCACTAATCTCCTTACAAAAAAACATAAAAATGATAAATAATTATTGATATTATGCATCTCCTCGTAAAGTATTCATTAATAATTTTTTGTACTAACACTAATGGATAGACAATTTAATAACGAACATTTTTGTAGAAACTTTTTTTTCAAAAGACCAAAATTCGATTTTATAAAGATTTTATTTTAAAATCTGGGCGTATTCACTACTGTAATTCATGCGCCACCAGTGCCGCTAGACCAATAGGAATGTTCATATCTCATGCCGATTTTTTGGTCAGGGTACCGTCTTAAGCCAATGGTTTTGTATCAATTCGTTGGTTAGTTCTAGTTTCTTCTTTAGTATAGTTTTTACTAGATACTGCTAAGGTTTGTAGTTGTGATACTTCGGGAAGACTTCAATCAGATATATAGGCAGCTGATATTTTGAATTTACTTGGTCCATGACTCCAACAGATAAAGCATTATATTCCTCCAATATAAAGCATTAGATATAAATTAAGTAGTATAATATATAATGCTTGTTTCATCTCCACATCTCAAAACGGTGACGGAAAACATCTTGAGGAAACAGTCCTTCTCTCGGAGAGGAGGCATGTGACGCAGAAGTGGGAACAATTCAATTTCAATTTATTCATTCAGTAACAATTTGTATTGCGTTAGAAATAATCAGCATGAAACAGTAGGTATTGGATGTACAATTAATTAATAAGAATACAAGAATATAATTTAAATTAGTAATTAGAATAACATTTAAAATTAATTGAATTAAAATAATATAGAATACCATGCACACATCATTTAAAATTGAACATTGTAGTGCTAACGCTTTCCTTAATCCGGAACACATTTAATTTTCGTTTTTAATTTATGGCATCCAGCTATGGGGGAGTTGTAGCAATTCTAATTTATACAATGGGCCTTGGTTCATAACAAATTGTGAAATACACAACCAATTTCAAATGAACTCGGTAAAAGACGAAATCTTGGCCTTAAGTAAAACATACTTGGAAAGGCTGGAGAGGCATCCGAATGAACTGGCCACTGGTTTGACAACACGAACGTACCAGAAACGTCTCAAAAGAAAAGACATTCTGTCTGTACCCTCTTGAGTAGCATTTCATACATGCTAAACCTATGCGTAGTTGCTCTCGCTGGAAAGCACACTCGAAATGCCAATTGACACTTACCACATCTGCTTAAAGACTGATTGGAGATACAAAAAAAAATATGGTGGAGGAGCAGTAAAACACGAAGAATGCCAGTAGGTACCAAAACATTCTCCATTTTTCACATACAACAAGCAGTATTCTCGTATCGGTCCAGCGCTTCGGTGTTTCGGACGCCTCTTTTATAACTGCAAACATTATTCTACGTAGGATCTAAATGTAGTTTATTTACTTTCGAATATTTCTTACGTGTACGCTACAACTACCAACGCTATGCTCCACAAGATATTCCGCACTCGTTTGTTAAAATCTCAATTGTTCAATTATATATGTTAGTTTTTCTTGGGACTGGTACAAACAGTACATTTTACTGTAGATTTACGACTATATCGCTATATATCACAACTTCATAAGTAATGGATAAACTATATTTTCGAAATGTTTCATGCAATCCATTACGAGTGCTTCCTCGTGGACTTGTGGTACATTCATCATGGCTATAAGTCTGTATATATACAAGTAAATAAACAAGTTTGCTTTGAGTAGAACCGCGTCCATCATTTTGGATTACTTGCTTTTGTTAACAATGAAAATTTATGAATTTCTATAGTTCTAAGTTCTAGAGTTCAGTACGTCGTAGAAATCTTACTCAGAAGTATCCTCTTCTTCGTCGGTACACTCTTGGCAGAGCCGTCGTGGTCATCATGTTGCAGTGAGACTTCGGCAGGCTTATTACGTATTTTTTGCAAGAGCAAAACGATAGCGATTTCTGCGCAATAATTGCTCTTCCATACAAAAGTTTTAGAGTTGTTGGCGTTTTTTATTTAAATAAGTGCATTTGACAAACAGCGAGCGATTAGCAAACGATTGTGTAGGACCTACCATACCTACACTGCAGGTAATTCCGACTTTTATGACATAAAGCGTTTGATCGCTATCGTTTTGCTCTTGCTAAAGATACGTAATAACCCTGCGGGTTGCCATAATTTGCCCAACGATGCGACGCCAACCCTCTCTATCGGCTGTTATTCGTGTGCACTTATGCAATGGGCCGACCACTGCAGACTTAATCTGGTCGGTCCATCGCATGGGTGACCTGCCGCGGGCTCTCGTTCCATCCACTCTACCCTGAACTACAAGCCGCTCGATAGAGTCGTTACCTCGTCGGGACACGTGTCCAAAGTACTGGAGTACTCGAGCTTGAACTATAGCCGATAGACGCTGCCCGATACAGAGTTCTTGAAGGATAGATATTTTATGTCACAGCCACCTTTTTTCCGAAACTATAAGAACTATGCTGTTGAAACTTGGTAAGTAGATGTATTCTGTGAACCGCATTAAGATTTTCACACATACATAAAAAAAAACAATAAGTTTTGGGGGTTCCCATACTTGAAACTGAAACTATTTTTTTTTTCATCAAAACCATACGTGTGGGGTATCGTTGGATAGGTCTTCAAAATTGATATTGAGGTTACTAATATATTTTTTTCTAAACTGAACAGTTTGCGCGAGAGACACTTCCAAAGTGGTAAAATGTGTGTCTGTAACTTCTAAAATAAGAGAATGATAAAACTAAAAAATAATATATGATGTACATTACCATGTAAACTTCAACCGAAAATTGGTTTGAACGAGATCTAGTAAGTAGTTTTTTTTAATACGTCATAAATCGTAAACCGCAATTTACCAAGTACGGGACCCTTCGTGCTTGAGTCCGAATCGCACTTGGCCGGTTTTTTGTATGAGATTTACTACTGCGCAGCCATTCTAGCCAACTTCAGGGCGGCCAAGAAGTTTGGCGAGAGCTATACTTATGCGTCAATGCGTGCTACTCACATTGATGAGACGTTAGGTACACTTTTACAGGTTTTCTGAACTTTCACATTCAGTGTATTCTTGGCACAAAATAATGACATACTTAGGTATAAAGCAAATATTGGCAGACAAACAGGAATACCTGTTTACCTGAATATAGACCAAACTGTAACACCTAACCTAAGTTTATGTTACCTTGATCGAAATATACAACTTCGACGAAAGATATTTGAGAAGCGGTTCATTGCCTTACTTTATCCAGCTCCAAGGTTTCATTTATTGTTAATTTTCTTATTGAAGATGAAAAACTATTGAAGAGACTTAAGCCCACATAACAAGTCAGTTTAAAGGACTTCCACTCGATCCAGTCGCCATGAAAACGGAAAAACTTTCCATTAATTAAAGAATAACCATTATCATCATCATCATATCAGCCGAAAGACGTCCACTGCTGGACATAGGCCTCCCCCAAGCGTCGCCACATTGACCGGTCCCGTGCGTCTCGCAACCAGCGGATCCCCGCAACCTTCACCAGGTCATCGGTCCTCCTGGTGGGAGGCCTTCCAACGCAACGTCTTCCGGTTCGCGGTCGCCACTCCAGAACCTTTCTGCCCCATCGGCCATCGGTTATGCGAGCAATGTGCCCTGCCCACTGCCACTTAAGTTTAGCAATTCTTCGGGCTATGTCTCTACATTTCTGATTCGATCACGCAAGGAAACTCCGAGCAGAGCCCTCTCCTGCAAGCTTTCTGATAAGGCCCATTGTAAGCGACCACGTCTCAGAGCCATATGGCGCCACTGGCAACACACACTGGTCATAGACTTTCGTCTTGAGACACTGTGGTAAGTTGGACGAGAAGAAGATATGAATTGGATTTGAATATAGAACCTTCTCCCTTTTCTACAAATATATTCAGATATATTTGGGTAACTGCCTACATTCCATATCATGTTGTTCTAACGCTTTGAATTATCTTGCCTTGCCAGGCCAGTAAAGACATCGTTCACTTCAGCAAAGCGTTCTACGTTAAATGTCCACAGATCAAAGTTCCACAGTTTGCTGGAACATTTCTTCATACTGATCTAATTCCGTCTTAATGTAACAGAACGAACACGTAGTAAGTACCTCGTATCGGAACCAATCGATGTTCGAAGCTCGAAATACCTCCACTTGTTCACGGAACCACGAGCGTCGAGCGTCCAGCTGTTTACGTGTCTACGTCATTAGTTTCACAATCACTCTTTAAATAATATCCACGGAACCGAAATGTGTATTGTTACAGTATTAATATTAAATGTTTGCTACTATTGTCCGAATCTACATCGGGTTGTTTGTTTTACGAGATTCCGGAGAATCCTTTCTGTTTTCCTCCTTCAGTAAGAAAGAACAATGGCGAAATCTTAGCTGACTTAACTTTGACTGAAAGTGTGTTATATACGAAATACATTCTATAAATTGTCTACGTTTTTTAAAGTATAATTGGGCTGGTTCAAAACGGATAGCAAAAAATCATAATAAATAAAAAGTTATATGACTTTTTAGTTAATTTCTTTAGCTTAGTGCTGCCATTATATATTTTATCTGCTAAGTGACAAGTTGTAACTATATTAAGTAATAATATCACTAGTGTATTTATTGCAGTAAATGAGTTAACAATACAGTTTATGTCTAAGTGTAGATGTTCCTTGCAGGTAGGTAAGAATATTGCAGTGTAGTAGAAATAAATTAATTACTTTCAATTAATGATTGGCAAAAAGACTAGTGTCCAAGTGTAAAAAAAATATAGGTTGTTGTTGACGACGACCTTTTGATACACGTCGAAGTCGCTTAGTTTAAATAAATATTCTCTTTTCAAAGAGTATATTATTATGATACATTAAATGCTGAAATAACTACGTAAGGGAAATACTAATGCGATATTTCCCTTTTACTGCCACGAAATTGAATAATATTACATATTTAACACATTATTAGAAGTTACTCAGACATAACCTACAAAAGTTTATGACTGAATATCTATTATTCTCGACATTCTCGAACAAAAATTCTTGCACAAACTAATTCTGAACATCACCCTAAGTTAAACCAGATATTTGTCATTTAATGACGTAGGAATTTAATCTCAGCTAAAACAATGTATGGGCACCTGCCATTGTTCTTTCCAGAAATGTTATGTGAACCTTCGGTCTAAAAATCAGCTGTAACGCTCTGTTTTTGTAGATATAGAATTTGTAGGTAAATGTTATGTGAAACTTCGGTCTAAAAAACAGCTGTAACGCTCTGTTTTTGTAGATATAGAATTTGTAGGTAAATGTTATGTGAACCTTCGGTCTAAAAAACAGCTGTAACGCTCTGTTTTTGTAGATATAGAATTTGTAGGTAAATGTTAAGTGAACCTTCGGTCTAAAAACAGCTGTAACGCTCTGTTTTTGTAGATAAAGAATTTGTAGGTAAATGTTATGTGAACCTTCGGTCTAAAAAACAGCTGTAGAGCTCTGTTTTTGTAGATATAGAATTTGTAGGTAAATGTTATGTTAACCTTCGGTCTAAAAAACAGCTGTAGAGCTCTGTTTTTGTAGATAAAGAATTTGTAGGTAAATGTTATGTGAACCTTCGGTCTAAAAAACAGCTGTAGAGCTCTGTTTTTGTAGATATAGAATTTGTAGGTAAATGTTATGTTAACCTTCGGTCTAAAAAACAGCTGTAGAGCTCTGTTTTTGTAGATATAGAATTTGTAGGTAAATGTTATGTTAACCTTCGGTCTAAAAAACAGCTGTAGAGCTCTGTTTTTGTAGATATAGAATTTGTAGGTAAATGTTATGTTAACCTTCGGTCTAAAAAACAGCTGTAGAGCTCTGTTTTTGTAGATTTAGAATTTGTAGGTAAATGTTATGTGAACCTTCGGTCTAAAAATCAGCTGTAAAGCTCTGTTTTTGTAGATATAGAATTTGTAGGTAAATGCTAACGATAAGTGCAGTTCGGCAGTAATTGTGTTGCCTCTGATAAAGCTAAAGCTCTGTCAATAACATTGATGCTATCTAGATTCGATAACACGCGATGTCTCCTATCATTGCAAGGTTCAGCCTTGGCCATCATTGCATTGCATTTCATGATTTTCAAAGACAGGATAAAGAAGACATCTAAACATTAACAACAGCCAAAGAGACAGTTGAAAAACTTTTTTACATTAAATCTCTACCGACTTCCAAATAAGAAATCTACTAAGTAAAAAATAACTTTATTTTTGGAAGTCGGTGTCTTTGGTAGGATTTTTTGTTTTTGCGTTGTGGACACCGACTTCCAAAAATAAAGTTATATTTCACTTTGTAGTTTTGTTATTTGGAAGTCGGTAGTATTTTTTTGTAATTTTTCATTTTTCTTTTTTTAGTTGTACCTACCTAATAGGCAAGTAGTTTAGCGAGGTACTTATAATGTTAGAATAGATTACCCGAATACCATGAAACTGAACATAACCAGAGCAGTGGTGGCCCAGTGGTATCGGCCGCGACTTACAAGTTGTAGGTCGTGGGTTCGAGCCCAGGCAGGCGCTTTACTTTGTGTAAATTATTTCTTCATCACTGCTCTCAAAACGGTGAAGGAAAACATCGTGAGGAAACCGGCATGTCCTAGAACCACAAAATCGAAGACATGTGACATCTACCAACCCGCACTGGGCCCGCGTGGTGGATTACGGCCCATTCCCTCTCACAGAGAGGAGGCCTGTGTCCCTGCAGTGGGAACATTAATAGGCTGATGATGTGTGATGTGATGTGAACATAACCGGTGAAATGAGAGTGTACCAAGGTGAACTGTACACATCTGCGTACTCCTTTAGACCGTACTGGCGTGATGTTATGTTATGAAATGATACAAACAATAAACAGACATGCGACTGCAGCAATCCCGAGAGATTTTCCGTTATTTATTGAAGAGATTTTATTTTTCCCTTTTTAGTTTGACCTACCTAATAGGCTTGTTGTTAGTAAGGTCCCTATAACGCTAGAATAGATTACCCGAATAACATGAAACTTGAACATAACCGGTGAAATTAGAGATCTACGTACCCCTTTAGAGCGTACTGGGGTGATGTTATGTTATGAAATGGTATAAACAACAAACAGACATGCGATTGCAGCAATCCCGAATGATTTGTCGTTATTTATTGATATCTTGTTCTGTTGTATATCTCCGAAGTTCTTCATCAGATCTTCACCATATTAAAATGGGACCAATTTCGGCACATACCCTTTTAAAGAAAAAATAATTTAAAATCGGTCCACAATTGACGGAGATATCGGTGAACATACATAAACAAATATGAAGTCGAACATTGAACCTCCTCCTTTTTGGTAAGCCGGTTAAAAAGGGAAATGTGAATAAAACACATGTAAATTAATCTCCATTATACGACAAGAATAAATTACTCTAACCCAAAATTCCAAATGTCTAGACTGCATTGACTCATTGGTAATTGTTTTCTCCTTTTTTCAAAATCGACTATTGGTCCAGCCTACCGAGATGAGTCAATGCAGCTAAGAGCTGCTCTGAAATGATTCAGTCAGGAAGTGACTCAGTGTATACATACATATAGTTACGAACACGTTACGTCGTGAAAGCCTAGAGTTTTTATATGCACAAATACCTAGATTTAACGAAAATCTGTCACCCATGTCTCATGCAATGCAACAAAGCAAGCAATATGAATCTGACTTTGCGAGATACTTCGCTTGTTAAGATATACATTTGGTTCTGAGCTTAGGTATTTAAGTATATTGCTTCTTAAAATCATTTGTCTAACATAGTTCTATCCCCTTTTCTGTCTTGGCAAAAGCTATGCCACTAAAACAATGGTTGGAATTACCTCTTACAGCTGTAATGCCTCATTCGAGGGTTCACGGGCTATTTGTATTAAGCGACATCCTGGACTATATACATGTTCGAAATCGCCAGATCTTTGTTTGTCGTTTGTATCCGGTTTTTGGTATATTTATCTGATATTTTGTTGGTCGCTTAAACCCTCAGTAAATTTAGGTCTAGTTTGAATCTGATTTGATTGATGCGACATTTTTTTTTTATAAAATTTTACAAAAGATGGTTTTACACAAACAAAATATTTTGTAATTTTTGACTTAAGCTGTTAGTCCTGACATACATTTCAAAACTTCGACTTCGGGCGTTTGACTCGTTTTTCCTGTTTCTAAATAAAAGTGATTTGAGGTAATTTTGTATGAAGCGAAATTTATTTCTGGTAATAACAGCTTTAAAAAAAAAAACTCGACTAAATTGTGCCGTTTTTGTATAGGAATACAACATATACCACTTTTTCGTAAAAATATGAATACTCTTTTTATAATGTTTTGTTTCCCCAACCATTTTTCCAAATGTCGCTTAATTCAAATAGCCCTTGAACCCCTTGATATTATTCCATAGCTTCGTCCAGCGCTTTTAAAAAATTTAAAACTTTATCGAGTTTACACACGAGAACATTGCCAATTGTATTGGGCGCACGGTTGGCGCAGTGGTTAAGCGATTGACTGCTGCGCTGCGTGTCGCGATATGTCATACAAATATTTGTATGACCTACAGATAGTTGTTCCGGCTCTGGGTGTTTGTGTATGTGAGTTTATATGTTTGTAAACGCACCCACGATACAGGAAGAAATTCCAAGTGAGGGGCAAAGTTTAAAAAAAAAAAAATTGTAACGTCTTGTGATGAAATAACTGATCTAATGATCTCTTTAGAGCTAAAGTCCCAATCTAGAACAACATCATTCAATTGATCGCCTACTCTTACGCCTACAAAAGCCACAACATCCGGGAAAAACTCAAACAATTAATGAAAATATATCCGTCACTTAGTCTTATCGATGAATAATGGCGAAGTATCGAGAACTGTGTTATTTGTAACAACTTTATAAGTTGAATCACGTTAGATAAGATTAACGGTGCTGACTAGCTTTGAAAATAGTGTCGTTTAAGCTGTTTCTTTGAACTTATGAGCTGTAAGGATTTCTTATCTAAATATATTTTTTTAGGGTTCCGTACCCGAAGGGTAAAAACGGGACCCTATTATTGAGACTCACCAGGCTGTATCTCATGAACCGTGATAGCTAGACAGTTGAAATTTTCACAGGTGATGTATATCTGTTGCCGCTACAACAACAAATACTAAAAACAAAATAAAATAAATATTTAAGGGGGGCTCCCATACAACAAACGTGTTTTTTTTGCCGTTTTTACGAAAATGGTACGGTACCCTTCGTGCGCGAGTCCGACTCGCACTTGGCCGGTTTTTATTTAGTAATTTAAAAAAAAACGTGCCCCACAATAGGAATTTCTTCCTGTATCGTGGGTGCGTTTACAAACATATAAATTCACATACAACACCCATAGCTGGAACAATTATCTGTAGGTCATACAAATATTTGTTCCGTGCGGAAATCGAATCCGCGACACGCAGCGCAGCAGTCAATCGCTCAATCACTGCGCCAACCGTGCACCACTTGAAATTGACTTGTAGCAAAGTAAAAACCGCCGCACGCGTCGATCTTCAAGGAGTATCAACGATTTCTGAGTTTGGTCCACGTTTGATCATCCATAAGGCTTTGCACGCTTTGCGATTTTTAGCCGTGCGGTTTTTTATCCGCGTAGGTACTGAATCTTAAGGCTTAGCACGCACTGCGGTTTTTATTCGCGCGAAAATAGTACCGCAAGGAATCCGTGTTTTGGCACAGAATCCACCGCACCGCGAATTTGAGCTCTATGAACAGGTAGAAAGAGATGAAAATCACGCGGAATTTTATCCGCAGTGCGTTTTAGTTAGATTCAGTACGCGGACAAAAATTCGCACAAATAAAATCAGCGTTTCTAAAAGTTTTCGCATCAGATCATCCCAACAGTTTTGTTTATCAATTAATATATTAATTTCTTTTAGTAATTTTGCATTCGTTATTGTTTACGAAAAGCAAGATACGTCAACTCATTGTTTTTCCCTCCTCATGCCGAAAACTTCAATAATATTAGTGCACAACACTATCACTAGGTATCTCTTGTGGTCATGCTTGTGTTTACAACCAGTAATGTACATCATGGGATGAAATAAGCATTACATAAATAATAAATATACTAACCTATCTAAATAGGTAAAAGTTAATTTGTAGGTATAGTATAGTTATAGGGAAAACCGCTTGTTTTTGTAAGCTACAACTAGACTTACTGAATTATGTAATTCGATTAGATCATTACGAAATATAAAGTATCAATGCCAGCCGTATTTACATTTTATTCAGTCTGTTTTGTGGTCAACTGACTGACGCATTTCTCATGTACCTTGAAAATTCCTTCAACACAGCTATTATCTACCTTCTTTAGTCCAAACCCGTCATTCTTGTGAATTGTGACATGTCTTATCCCGAATAGTTTCAACTCAAAATAATGCTTTTTCAAAAGACTGTCGAAGGTGGTTAATGTGGCGTTCTAGAGACCAAACGCGTTGGCCGATTTTAGTATTATATTATCTGTGGTCTTAACATTGCGAGTGTCACTGGCTACATTAAAATTGAAAATATAAAAATAGCGGATTTTGAGCGCCATATTGTGGAGCCCCAATTGTTATTTTCTTCCAAACCCATCGTGGAAAGGACCAGGAAGTGGAAAGCGCAAACAAGGTCGTCCGCTCAAACGCTGGTCAGATGACATACGCGAGACCGCAGGCAAACACTGGCTCGGATTGGCACAAGATAGGGATAAATGGCACAACCTGGTGGAGGCCTTCACCCGCACGGGGGTTCCTATGGAATAAATCAAATAAATATTAACTTAACTAATAAATACTAACAAAAATACTTTATTTCATTATAACTACTAATCCACTAAACAAAATGTTACTTAGTTCATAGGAGCAAATAAAAAGGCATTTTATTTTATTTTAAACCCATCGTGTAGACTGTAGAGTATCAAAATAAAGATGAACCTAATACGAAAAATAAAAAATTGTTATAAAAAAATTACAAAAAACGAAACTAAAAAGATAACGAAACGAACTAAATAGATATAAACAAGAAGAAAATAATGCTATACAGTCAAAGGATACATCTGGTTTTGGTCAGCCAGCTCGCGAATATGTATCCTCCGACTGCACAGCATGATTTTCTTCTTATTTACGTCTTTTTAGTTCGCTACTTAAGCCCGACTGCTTTGAATTAAGTTTTATAAACCCTTTAAAACTCATAGTAAAAATATTATAGGTGTTTGACAGAACCAGAACGAGAGACCCACCTCGTGGCACTCCTGTTATTGTAAATGTGGCTCTTCTATCCAAAAATCCAAGGACTACAGCCCCATATTTCGCCATACTTGATGGCCCTTCAAGTAGAACAAATAGTCCAGAAAGGCGACCGTTTGCTCAGAATGATTTACAGCTTACCCACAACTGGACGGACAACCTTGGATACCTAATAATTTGAAAGAATTACTGGAACGGACATTATTTGGCCGAATTTGAAGCACATAATTTCGAACATACGTAAGCTAATTTGGGGTGTACTCGTACGTATTACTACGTCGTATGAATGCAAATCATCTGGCTGAACCAAACGTCACTATGGGAAGTGCCTCCGCTAAGGCGATGTCATTTCAGTGTTGCCACCTTGGTGATTTTGTCACTATATTTTTCAGAGCTCTTATTTATAGCGATTTTTGGCGATTATCAATAGGGAATTTTTACAACACTTACTTAAGAAGGATATTTAAAAAAATACCTCATTCAAATGCTGAAATATAAAGAATTTTCAGTGTTAAGAGCATCGTTAAAAGCAAATTACGAAACAAAATGGCCAGTATTACTTAACGCCATAATTTTTATTAGAAACTCATTGAAAGATTTGAAAATTAAATGCTTCAATTACGAATTGCCTAGCGATGTCATTGAGGCTATCGGCAAAATTCAGCACGATGATGAAGATATAATATTTCAAAATCTTGAATTTTAATCAAGTCAGTTTCTTTTCACTTTTGACTGTTACAAAATTACTTATTTTTTAATTAGACATTTAACTTAATTTTAATGACAAAAATTTTGCGATTGAGGTTTTTTCAATCCAAATTCCCAAAATTTGGCGACATTTTACACTGGATGTAGTGACAAAATAATTTTTGAGGTGGCAAGATGGCAAATCAGTCAGTGATGACTTGGAAAGCGCTTGGAAACTACGTCATCTCCTCTCCGCACGCAGTGGTACTCATTTGTGATAGCTTAGTGAATCAACAATATTTGAATTGTCGCTGCTGCTATGACGACATGATTTATGTTATGGATGTCTACCGAGCGGGTTTCCCTGAAGGCCCAGTAGGTAAATGAGACAGAGGATGACATGTCTAGTCGGGTAACGTAGTCATTGAACTTGCTTGTAAATGAACAAAATTAAAGATAATGGTACAATTTAACAATCTTGCAGTTCCTCAATCTAATTGTTTATTAATTTATACTTTATTGTACATCAACATAGAAAACTACTAAAAAATCAAAAAACCCGACTGCTTCAAAAGCGAACTAAAAAGTCGTAAACAAGGAAAAATCATGCTGTGCAGTCGGAGGATACATATTCGCGGGCTGGCTGACCAAAATCTGGTGTATCCTCCGCCTGCACAGCATGATTTTTTCCTTGTTTACGACTTTTTAGTTCGCTTTTGAAGCAGTCGGGTTTTTTGATTCTTTGATTTAAGTTTTTTTATTTATAACTTTTTAGTTAGTTTTTTTCGAATGGGATACATTTAAACATATATGTGTTATATATTTTTGAAACCACCTCTTAAAACCCTTTATTTTGATACCCCACTCGATGGGTTTAGAAGAAAAAAAAAATTTGGGCCCCCACAATATGGCAGCCAAAATCCGCCATTTTTCTATTGTCCAATTTTAATGTAGCCTATGACACTCGCAGGGTTAAGACGCATCGATTGACGTATGAATCATCAAAATCGGCCAACGCGTTTGGTCTCTGGAACGCCATATAGGAACAAACATACATAACATACATACATACATAGACTGATAAACACATTACCCTCCTTCGGCAGTCGGGTAAAAAAGAATTCTTAACATTAAAAAAACATACAACAGGCGGCTTTATCGCATTCTGCGGTCTCTTCCAGGCAACCTTGAATGGAAAGAGATATTCTGGACACGATATGGGGTTGCATTTTAAAACAAACAATTAGTTTTACTAAGTAGGTACCTAGGTACTAGAAACAAACTACTAAAATAGATACATACATACCTACATCTAAATATACAAACCAGAAAACAACACACCTTAAACAAGAACAGGATCACAGAGACAAGTAATGTTCCTTGAGTGTTTTTTTAAAGACAGGCAAAGACTGAGAACGTTTTATTGGAACAGGCAA